>CM010938.2:1591630840-1591660635 GCA_002915635.3 Ambystoma mexicanum | reverse complement strand
ACCTGGGCTAATACCAAGCAATCCACCCCTTGGTACACCTATGTGCTTGCCTGGGACATTCTTTACCCCCGTACACCACCTGGGCTAATACCAAGCAATCCACCCCTTGGTGCACCTATAAGCTTGCCTGGGACATTCATTACCCCCGTACACCACCTGGGCTAATACAAAGCAATCCACCCCTTGGTGCACCTATGTGCTTGCCTGGGACATTCTTTACCCCCGTACACCACCTGGGCTAATACAAAGCAATCCACCCCTTGGTGCACCTATGTGCTTGCCTGGGACATTCTTTACCCCCGTACACCACCTTGGCTAATACCAAGCAATCCACCCCTTGGTGCACCTATGAGCTTGCCTTGGGACATTCATTACCCCCGTACACCACCTGGGCTAATACCAAGCAATCCACCCCTTGGTACACCTATGAGCTTGCCTGGGACATTCATTACCCCGTACACCACCTGGGCTAATACCAAGCAATCCACCTCTTGGTACACCTATGAGCTTGCATGGGACATTCATTACCCTGTACACCACCTGAGCTAATACCAAGCAATCCACCCCTTTGTATACCTATGAGCTTGCATGGGACATTCATTACCCCTGTACACCACCTGGGCTAAGACCAAACACTCCACCCCTTGGTACCTCTATGAGCTTGCCTGGGACATTCTTTACCCCCGTACACCACCTGGGCTAAGACTAAGCAATCCACCCCTTGGTGCACCTATGAGCTTGCTTGGGACATTCATTACCCCCGTACACCATCTGGGTTAAGACCAAGCAATCCACCCCTTGGTGCACCTATGAGCTTGCTTGGGACATTCATTACCCCTGTACACCACCTGGGCTAATACCAAGCAATCCACTCCTTGGTACACCTATGAGCTTGCTTGGGACATTCATTACCCCTGTACACCACCTTGGCTAATACCAAGCAATCCACCCCTTGGTGCACCTATGAGCTTGCCTGGGACATTCATTACCCCCGTACACCACCTGGCTAATACCAAGCAATCCACCCCTTGGTGCCACCTATGGCTTGCTGGGACATTCTTTACCCCGTACACCACCTGGCTAATACTAAGCAATCCACCCTTGGTACACCTATGAGCTTGCTGGACATTCATTACACCCGTACACCACCTGGCTAAGACCAAGCAATCCACCCCTTGGTGCACTATGAGCTTGCTTGGGACATTCATTACCCCCGTACACCACCTGGGCTAATACAAAGCAATCCACCCCTTGGTACACCTATGAGCTTGCCTGGGACATTCATTACCCCGTACACCACCTGGGCTAATACCAAGCAATCCACCCCTTGGTACATCTATAAGCTTGCCTGGGACATTTATTACCCCATGTACACCACCTGGGCTAATACAAAGCAATCCACCCTTGGTGCACCTATGTACTTGCCTGGGACATTCTTCACCCCGTACAAACACCTTGGCTAATACCAAAGCAATCCACCCCTTGGTGCACCTATGAGCTTGCCTGGACATTCATTACCCCCGTACACCACCTGGGCTAATACCAAGCAATCCACCCCTTGGTGACACCTATGAGCTTGCCTGGGACATTCATTACCCCCGTACACCACCTGGGCTAATACAAAGCAATCCACCCCTTGGTACACCTATGAGCTTGCCTGGGACATTCATTACCCCCATACACCACCTGGGCTAATACCAAGCAATCCACCCCTTGGTACACCTATGAGCTTGCTTGGACATTCATTACCCCCGTACACCACCTGGGCTAATACCAAGCAATCCACCCCTTGGTACACCTGTGTGCTTGCATGGGACATTCATTACCCTGTACACCACCTGGGCTAAGACCAAACAATCCACCCCTTGGTAACTCTATGAGCTTGCCTGGGACATTCATTACCCTGTACACCACCTGGGCTTATACCAAGCAATCCACCCCTTGGTGCACCTATGAACTTGCCTGGGAACATTCATTACCCTGTACACCACCTGGGCTAATACCAAGCAATCCACTCCTTGGTACACCTATGAGCTTGCTTGGGACATTCATTACCCCTGTACACCACCTTGGCTAATACCAAGCAATACACCCCTTGGTACATTTATGAGCTTGCCTGGGATATTCATTACCCCGTACACCACCTCGGCTAATACCAAGCAATCCACCCCTTGGTGCACCTATGAGCTTGCCTGGGACATTCTTTACCCCCGTACACCACCTGGGCTAAGACTAAGCAATCCACCCCTTGGTGCACCTATGAGCTTGCTTGGGACATTCATTACCCCCGTACACCATCTGGGCTAAGACCAAGCAATCCACCCCTTGGTACACCTATGTGCTTGCCAGGGACATTATTTACCCCTGTACACCACCTGCGCTAAGACCAAGCAATCCACCCCGTGGTGCACCTATGAGCTTGCTTGGGACATTCATTACCCCCATAAACCACCTGGGCTAATACAAAGCAATCCACCCCTTTGTACACCTATGAGCTTGCCTGGGACATTCATTACCCTGTACACCACCTGAGCTAATACAAAGCAATCCACCCCTTGGTACACCTATGTGCTTGCCTGGGACATTCTTTACCCCCGTACACCACCTGGGCTAATACCAAGCAATCCACCCCTTGGTGCACCTATAAGCTTGCCTGGGACATTCATTACCCCCGTACACCACCTGGGCTAATACAAAGCAATCCAGCCCTTGGTGCACCTATGTGCTTGCCTGGGACAATCTTTACCCCCGTACACCACCTTGGCTAATACCAAGCAATCCACCCCTTGGTACACCTATGAGCTTGCTTGGGACATTCATTACCCCTGTACACCACCTGGGCTAATACCAAGCAATCCACCCTTGGTACACCTATGAGCTTGCCTGGGACATTCATTACCCCCGTACACCACCTGGGCTAATACCAAGCAATCCACCCCTTTGTACACCTATGAGCTTGCCTGGGACATTCATTACCCCGTACACCACCTGGGCTAATACCAAGCAATCCACCCCTTGGTACCTCTATGAGCTTACCTGGGACATTCATTACCCTGTACACAACCTGGGCTTATACCAAGCAATCCACCCCTTGGTGCACCTATGAACTTGCCTGGGACATTCATTACCCCTGTACACCACCTGGGCTAATACCAAAGCAATCCACCCCTTGGTGCACCTATGAGCTTGCCTGGACATTCATTACCCCTGTACACCACCTTGGGCTAATACAAAGCAATCCACCCCTTGGTGCACCTATGAGCTTGCCTGGGACATTCATTACCCCCGTACACCACCTGGGCTAAGACCAAGCAATCCACCCCTTCGTGCACCTATGAGCTTGCCTGGGACATTCATTACCCCCGTACCCACCTGGGCTAATACCAAGCAATCCACCCCTTGGTCACCTATGTGCTTGCCTGGGACATTCATTTACCCCCGTACACCACCTGGGCTAATACAAAGCAATCCACCCCTTGGTGCACCTATGTAGCTTGCCTGGGACATTCTTACCCCCGTACACCACCTTGGCTAATACAAGCAATCCACCCCTTGGTTCACCTATGTGCTTGCCTGGGACATTCTTACCCCCGTACACCACCTGGCTAATACCAAGCAATCCACCCCTTGGTGAACCTATGAGCTTGCCTGGGACATTCATTACCCCTGTACACCACCTGGGCTAAGACAAAGCAATCCACCTCTTGGCACACCTATGAGCTTGCCTGGGACATTCATTACCCCCATACACCACCTGGGCAAATACCAAGCATCCACCCTTTGTACACCTATGAGCTTGCCTGGGACATTCATTACCCCCGTACTCCCCCTGGGCTAAGACCAAGCAATCCACCCCTTGGTACACCTGTGTGCTTGCATGGGACATTCATTACCCTGTACACCACCTGGGCTAAGACCAAACAATCCACCCCTTGGTAACTCTATGAGCTTGCCTGGGACATTCATTACCCTGTACACCACCTGGGCTTATACCAAGCAATCCACCCCTTGGTGCACCTATGAACTTGCCTGGGACATTCATTACCCCTGTACACCACCTGGGCTAATACCAAGCAATCCACCCCTTGGTGCACCCATGAGCTTGCTTGGGACATCCATTACCCCTGTACACCACCTGGGCTAATACCAAGCAATCCACTCCTTGGTACACCTATGAGCTTGCTTGGGACATTCATTACCCCTGTACACCACCTTGGCTAATACCAAGCAATACACCCCTTGGTACATTTATGAGCTTGCCTGGGATATTCATTACCCCGTACACCACCTGGGCTAATACAAAGCAATCCACCCCTTGGTGCACCTATGTGCTTGCCTGGGACATTCTTTACCCCCGTACACCACCTTGGCTAATACCAAGCAATCCACCCCTTGGTGCACCTATGAGCTTGCTTGGGACATTCATTACCCCCGTACACCACCTGGGCTAATACCAAGCAATCCACCCCTTGGTACACCTATGAGCTTGCCTGGGACATTCATTACCCCCGTACACCACCTGGGCTAAGACCAAGCAATCCACCTCTTGGTACACCTATGAGCTTGCCTGGGACATTCATTACCCCCATACACCACCTGGGCTAATACCAAGCGTCCACCCCTTTGTATACCTATGAGCTTGCCTGGGACATTCATTACCCCCGTACACCATCTGGGCTAATACCAAGCAATCCACCCCTTGGTACACCTGTGTGCTTGCATGGGACATTCATTTTCTCCATACACCACCTGGGCTACAATCCATCCCTTGGTACCTCTATTAGCTTGCCTGGGACATTCATTACCCCATACACCACCTGGGCTAAGACCAAGCAATCCACCCCTTGGTGCACCTATGAGCTTGCCTGGGACATTCATTACCCCCGTATATGTCAGGAAACTGATTCAACCCTGGCCCGACACTTGGAGAAAACCAGAACTCATATACGGGCCAGGTTTCCACTCCCTACTTCCCCCTCTCGTTCGCACTCTCAGGTAACTGTGCCACATAATACTAAGTCCATGAACATCCGCCGTGTAGCAGTTAGACAGCGTTGGAAATTACCTTGGAAACAAGGTCCTTCTGCCTTCATTCAGTCACGTTGCTTTTCACTTTAAGCCTTGTTTCCCACTCTCACATGATCTATGGTTCCTACTTATGCCCCGCCCATCATCTAATCACTGCTTCTGAATTTGTTTTCTACGGCCATTGAAACTTTGTTTGGAACTTCTTTCTTCGTTATCTATCCGGCTACGTCCTACCGAACTGCCTTGTCTTGCTCCCTGTCTGACTGGTCACGAAAACCCACTTACGACACTTGGAACGCTTTTTGACCTGCTACACCTCCTGATTCTGTACTTCATTCTGCCTGCACGGATACTGACCCGAAACCCACAACCATTCTTCCTGGTCGCTCAACGTTGTGTTCATTCACTCCTTCGATCACTGCCTCCGTGCTTCCTTACCTTGAGACTCACTCCATCGCGTGTACCTAGACTGCTTTCAGGGATACTTTAGGCATCTGCGTGCCGGCGCGTGTTAGGAGGAGCATTCCTTCGCCTCACTGGAACTTATACTGTGTCCTGGGAACTCTGCTAGGCGTCCTCCTGCCGACGGCTGTTAGGTGGATTTTCATCCCTTCCATCAACCTGGGGCTTCCTTCTGGGAAATTTCTAGGTGTCCTCGTGCCGGCGGGAGTTAGGAGGTGCATTTCTTCACTCCATTGGTGTAAGGACTGTGTATTAGCGGGTAGGTCTTCCCATCTTCCGTTCCGCGCAAAGTCTACTTCGCTGCAGACCCCACTCTTGGACATATGGTAAGAGGTGTTGTCTTGTTTTTTCATGCTTTTCGTGATCCTGCTACTCTTCTTGATTAACTAAACCCATTCATTATACTGTTATCCACTTCATAGATTACGCCTGTTTACTTATCATCAGGAACACTGATCTAGTACTGGAACGTTATCTGCTAGTCCAAAGGTACTATTTCCTTGATCTTGCCTTGTCGTTTATTCACGTGCATTCATTGGTATTCATTGGTATTAACCTTGACCTCCATTTGCAGGTCAGCGATATCCTGTGGTGTACATCCATCTTTGAGTCAATTAACTCCTCAGGCGATTGTTTATACATCCCTGAGGGGTACATTGGCAGAAAGAACTCGTCGACTACACGACGGGTTCAACAGCCGGAGCATAACTCCAACTAGGAATACTACATAGTTCTCACATTTTCAGAAGCCTCTGGCCCAGATAGTGGCAGACCTAAGGGCTGACATTACAGCCGCTCATAAAGCCACTCAACTAAATCTTCTCGAATTTCATGCCTGTATGCAACCTAGTGGGGCAAGCACCTCGGGGACAGCATCAGCCTCCATTTCCACCTCAAGCGGTTCTTCCAATAGACAGGAGAGTACCCCCGTTTACATGGCTGCTCAGTTCCCTCTTGCTCCACCGGAACGTTTCCATGGTGATCCTAAGCACTACTGTACTTTTATCAATCAGTGTAAACTACACTTTTTGTGATGACCTTCCCCATTTCCGGATTCTACCACTAAATTGGCTTTCATTTTGTTCTATTTAGGTGGTACAGCAGCAGTTTGGGCTAATCCGCTACTGGAACAAGGGAGTCAATTGCTTCATGATTGTGATGCATTAATCATGGCCATGTCACGGGTTTTTGATACCATATATAAATCCCAAGCCAATGATCTGGAACTTTTGTCTCTGCAGCAAAGGGACACCCCCTTGTTGGCTTATCTTGCCTGTTTCAATCAATTGGTCGCTGAGACGGGGAGGCCTGATGAAAAGAAAGCTGCTTTGTTCTATAAGGGTTTGTCGGACACACTGAAATATGTCCTAGCCACGGTTCCGGTGGTGCCCCCCACATTCCCTGAATTATTGGACCTTGTATTGCAAAAAGACGCCCGTAGGTCGCAAAGGAAGGGGAGAAGAGAGGTGTGTTTCTTGCTCCACCTCCTGTTAATGTGCCATCCACAGTGGAGGCAGAACCCATGCAGATTGGGGCAATGCGGGGACCTCTGTCGTCTGAGGAAAGAGAAAACCGCAAGAAAAACTATTTATGTTTCTACTGCGGTTCTGAAGAGCATTTCCTAAGAGAATGCCCGAAAAAACCTAAGAAGCAGGGAAATGCCAAAGCCTGGCAATAGAGGGAACCCCTTTGCCGAGGAGCATGAAAAGGGTTCCTGCTTATCAGTACCTTTTGTTTTACATGCCCAGTTGACCGTTCCATCTTAGAATTCATGGTCTGTTCAGGCTGTTTTAGGCTCTGGCGTAACTGTGAATTACATTGATGCTCAGCATGTACATGACTGGAACATCCCGGTCTCCCGAAAGGATCACCCAGAGTGAGTCAGTGCCGTGGATGGTACCACATTGTTATCAGGTCTGGTCACTGAACGTACAGTTAACCTTGTCATGACTCTCGCCTCAGGGCATGTGGAAGAGATACATTTTGATGTTATTGAAGCTCCTCAGTTCAAACTCATGCTGGGCTTACCATGGTTAGTGTTACATAACCCCTTGGTGGACTGGGAATCCGTTGTAGTCAGGTTTACTTCTACTCATTGTGTAAAGCACTGTTTTGCCCCTAAGTCCGAAATCTCCAGTCCATGTTTTCCACTGTTAGATTCAGCTTCAGTGATTGGGGGCATAGCCTCTGTCCCTCTACCCAAAGAGTACGAAAGGTTTCGGGATGTTTTTGATAAGGTAACGCAGAAAAGCTACCACCATATTGCCCTTACGGTTGCCCCATTGTCCTTGTAGGAGGGGCCAGGATTCCCTCAGTTAGGGTTTATACCTTACACAAAAGTAGAATGTGGTCCTGAAAGAATATCTGGACAAAGCCCTAGTAAACGGTTTTATACGTCTATCTCATTCTCCGGCTGCCTCTCCTCTCTTCTTTGTACCAAATAAGGAGGGGGACCTTTGTCCATGTGTTGATTATCGGGAACTCAATGCTGTGACCATAAGGAATCAATATCCTATACCTCTCATATCTGTTTTGCTAGATCAATTGGGTACCTCTGAATACTTCATGAAATTGGATAAATGGGGTCTTACAATCTCGTAAGGATGAAGGAGGGGGATGAGTGGAAGACAGCCTTTAAGACCAAATATGGCCTGTTTGAATACTTGGTTATGCCATTTGGACTTTGAAATGCCCCGGCCACTTTCCAGAGATTCATAAATGATGTACTGAGTGACATGCTTGATAGATACGTAGTTGTTTATCTGGATGATATCCTGATATATTCTCCTTCATACCAAGAGCACGTCAAACAAGTATCCACTGTTCTTCAACGGTTAAGCGAAAACCGTCTTTATGCCAAACTTGAGAAGTGTTTGTTCCATGTTAAAGAAGTGGAGTTTCTAGGATACGAGATCACTAACATGGAAATCAAGATGAGTGATATCAAAGTGAAGGCCATACTGGAATGGCCTACCCCTACCACAGTTAAAGCCTTGGAGTCTTTTCTTGGTTTCGTAAACTTTTACCGACGGTTTATCTGGTCTTTCTCTGAAACTGTCGCTCTGTTGATGGTGTTAACCAGTAACAAACGTCTGTTCCTGTGGAGTGAGCAGGCCCAACTAGCCTTTGAGGCCTTGAAGGTGGCTTTCACGGTTGCACCAGTCTTACAACACCCTGATCCCGGACTTCCATTTCATGTGGAGGCTGATTCCTCAGAAGTTGCGGTTGGGGCGGTCCTCTCACAAGTATGCAATGATACTGCTTTGTTATATCCAATGGCCTATCACTCAAGGAAACTAACACAGTACGAGCAGAACTATACAGTCACTGGACGTGAACTCCTAGCGGTTAGGGACGCGTTTGTAGTTTGGAGATACCACCTACTTGGTACTGTCTCTCCTGTACAGGTGTACAAAGATCATCGGAACCTACTCACATTACAATCATTGGAATGCACCACAGCCTGTCATGCCAGATGGCACGAGTTCTTCTCTATGTATAACTTCGTGTTAACTTACTGTCCAGGTCAGTTCAACTCGAAAGCAGATGCCCTTTCACGGATTCACGCTTCTCCATCCTGGACATGGAATGGTACCGTCCTACTTGAGAACCAGGTGGTCTGCTCATGTACCTTACAACCTACATTGAAATCATTGATCGAGGACTGGGTGGCGAAAGACCCTATTGAAATCCAGCAATACAACATTGATGTGATCAAGAAGTTACCATATGTCCAAGGCCATGCCTACATTCCCGATCAAGTTACGAGACACGTGGCCGTACAATGGTGTCACGACTCATTGGTAGCCGCACATCCTGGTAAACGTAAAACCCTGGAACAATTACAACATTGTTGCTGGTGGCCCTCTATGCACAGAGATGTATCTGCCTACTTATACTCTTGTTCTATTTGTGCCCAGTGTAAAGGTGCTACAACCAAACCGATGGGTCTCTTGCAGCCTCTTCCTGAACGTCCCTGGGCCATGACCTCAATGGATTTCATTGTGGAACTCCCGCCAGTTATGGGTTATGACACCATATGGGTGGTCGTTGACTACTTTACCAAATTAGGTCTGTTTATCCCTTGCAAGGGAATACCTAGCGCTCCTGCGGATCTGTTTCTGCACCATGTTTTTCAGCTATTTGGTCTTCCGGATGGTATAGTATCAGACATGGGGACGCAGTTCACCTCCCGTTTTTGAAAACACCTCACCAGCTCTATTGGTATTGAAGACCGCTATTCTAGTGCATATCACCCCCAAACCGATGGGCAGACAGAACATCTTAATGCTACTTTATAGCAGTATCTGCATTGTCTTACCCTTCAATACCAAGAAACATGGTTCTTGGTCCTTGTTCATGCTGAGTTTGCCTACAACAACTCCATCAATGCAGCCACGAGTACCATGCCCTTCCATGCTATATACGGCCAAAATCCACAGACCATTCCCATGGACTTAGCCCCAGATAATACCAATCAGGCTGTTCATGCTTGCCTTCGGACCTTTCTGCTGTACATAAAGCAGTTGGTGTTCATCTGACAGAGGCCCAAGAAAAATCCAAAGCTTATGCTGATCAACACCGTCAGGAGGGTCCTCAGTATTCCATTGGTTCAAAGGTGTGGCTGTCCACGAGAAACCTCTGCATTCCGAGTCGTAAGTGCATATTGCCTCGCTTTCTGGGGCCCTTTCTGGTACAGGCAGTGATTAATCCTGTGGTGGTCAGGTTGGAGTTGCCCAAATCATGGAAAATACATCCTGTATTTCACGTCTCTTTACTCAAGCCTTGTGGGGAATCCACTAGATTGCCTGTTCACCCTTCCCCTATTATGGTTCAGGGCTCTGAAGAATACAAAGTCAATGCCATCCTGGACTCCAAGTTATCCAGGGGTACTAGGTTGTTTCTGGTGGACTGGAAAGGTGATGGCCCGGCAGATCGTACCTGGAAACCTGCCTCTAACAACCATGCCCCTCTAGTCATGTCCCGTTTCCTTGCTTCAAGTAGGGGGGTTTCATCATTGGGGGAGGATGCTATCAGGAAACTGATTCAGTCCCGGCCCGACACTTGGGGAAAACCAGAACTCATATACGGGCCAGGTTTCCACACCCTAGTTCCCCGTCTCGTTCGCACTCTCAGGTAACTGTGCCACGTAATTCTAAGTCCATGAACGTCCGCCGTGTAGCAGTTAGACGGTGTTAGAAGTTACCATGGAAACGAGGTCCTTCTGCGTTCATTCAGTCACGTGTCTTTTTACATTAAGCCTTGTTTCCTTCCGTCAAATGATCTATGGTTCCTACTTATGCCCCGCCATCATCAAATCACTGCTTCTGAATTCGTTTTCTACGGCCATTGAAACTTTGTTTGGAACTTCTTTCTTGGTTATCTACCCGGCTATGTCCTACAGAACTTCCTTGTCTTGCTCCCTGTCTGTCTGGTCACGAAAACACACTTACAACCCTTGGAATGCTTTTTGACCTGCTACGCCTCCTGATTCTGTACTTCATTCTGCCTGCACGGATACTGACCCGGAACCCACAACCATTCTTCCTGGTCGCTCAACGTTGTGTTAATTCACTCCTTCGATCACTGCCTCCACGCTCCCTTAGCATGGGACTCACTCCATCGCGTGTACCTAGACTGCCTTCAGGGATACTTTAGGCGTCCGCATGCCGGCGGGTGTTAGGAGGAGCATTTCTTTGCCTCACTGGAACTTGGACTGTTTCCTGGGAACTCTGCTAGGCGTCCTTGAGCCAGCAGGTGTTGGGTGGATTTTCTTCCCTTCCATCGACCTGGGACTGCCTTCTGGGAACTTGCTAGGTGTCCTCATGCCGGCAGGTGTTAGGAGGAGCATTTCTTCACTTCATTGGTGCAAGGACTGTGTAACAGCGGGTAGGTCTTCCCATCTTCCATTCCGCTCAAAACCTACTTCGATCTGCAGACCCCACTCTTGGACATATGGTAAGAGATTTTAGCCCTCTTTACGACCCAGGCGGTAAGTTACCGCCTGGGTCGTACCCTTACCACCATGGTGTAAACTATGTTTACACCATGGTGGATGGCAGATTTACCGCCCCATTCCAAGGTGAGTGGGGCGGTAAATCCCCATTTCCCATTTTACCCTTCCCCATTCCCATTTTTGCCCCATAGGGCATAATGGGAATGGGGAAAGGCGCTAATTACGCCAGCGTAAATTACCTTTGAATCAGGCGTTAAGGGTCGGCGCCGTTTACGGCGCCGTAAACCCCTTAACGCCTTGGTCCTAATGAGGGCCTTTGTCTTGTTTTTTCATGCTGTTCGTGATCCTGCTACTCTTCTTGGTTAACTAAACCCATTCATTATCCTATTATCCACTTCATAGGATACGCCTGTTTACTTATCATCAGGAACACTGATCTAGCACTGGAACGTTGTCTGCTGGTCCAAAGGTAATATTTCCTTGATCTTGCCTTGTCAATTGTTCATGTGCATTCATTGGTATTAAGCTTGACCTTCCTTTGCAGGTCAGCGGTATCCTGTGGCGTCCAACCATCATTGGGTCAATTAACTCAGGTGATTGTTTATACATCCTTGAGGGGTACATTGGCAGAAAGAACTCGTCGACTACACGAAGGGTTCAATGCCGGAGCAGAATTCCAACTAGGAATATTACAGAGTTCTGACAGTACACCAACTTGGCTAATACCAAGCAACCCACCCCTTGGAGCACATATGAGCTTGCTTGGAACATTTATTACCCCCGTACACCACCTGGGCTAAGATCAAACAATCCACCCCTTGGTACATCTATGTGCTTGCCTGGGACATTCTTTACCCCCGTGCACCACCTGGGGTAAGACCAAGTAATTGACCACTTGGTGCACCTATGAGCTTGCTAGGGACATTGATTATCCCAGTACACCACCTGGGCTAATACCAAGCAATCCACCCCTTGGTACACCTATGTGCTTGCCTGGGACATTCTTTACCCCAGTAATACCACCTGGGCTAGTACCAAGCAATCCACCCCTTGGTGCACCTATGAGTTTACATGATACATTCATGACCCTGTACACCACCTGGGCTAATACCAAGCAATCCACCCCTTGGTGCACCTATGAGCTTGCTTGGGACATTCATTACCCATGTACACCACCTGGGCTAAGACCAGTCAATCCACCCCTCGGTACACCTATGAGCGTGCCTGAACATTAATTACCCCCGTACACCACCAGGGCTAAAACCAATCAATCCACCCCTCGGTACACCTAAGAGCTTGCCTGGAACATTCATTACCCCGTACACCACCTGGGCAAATACCAAGCAATCCACCCCTTGCTACACCTATGAGCTTGCCTGGGACATTGATTACACCCGTACACCACCTGTGCTAATACCAAGCAATCCACCCCTTGGTACGTCTATAAGCTTGCCTGGGACTTTCATACCTCTGTACACCACCTGGGCTAATACCAAGCAATTCACCCCTTGGTACACCTATGAGTTTTCCAGGGACACTCATTACCCCCGTACACCACCTGAGCTAGTGGGTTAATACCAAGCAATCCAGCCCTTGGTACCTCTATGAGCTTGACTGGGACACTCATTTCCCCCATACACCACCTGGTCTAAGAGCAAACAAGCCACCGCTTGGTGCACTTGTGAGCTTGCCTGGAACATTCATTACCCTCATACACCACCAGGGCTAAGACCAATCAATCCACCCCTTGGTGCACCTATGAGGTTGCCTGGGACATTCATTCACCCTGTACACCACCTGGGCTAATACCAAGCAATCCACCCCTTGGTGCACCTATGAGCTTGCCTGGGACATTCATTACCCCGTACACCACATGGGCTAATACCAAGCAATCCACCCCTTGGTGCACCTATGAGCTTGCCTGGGACATTCATTACCCCCGTAACCACCTGGGCTAATACCAAGCAAGCCACCGCTTGGTACCTCTATGAGCTTGCCTTTGACATTCATTACCCCGTACACCACCTCGGCTAAGACCAAGCAATCCACTCCTTGCTACGCCTATGAGCTTGCCTGGGACATTCATTACCCCCGTACACCACCTGGGATAATACCAAGCAATCCACCCCTTGGTGAACCTATGAGCTTGCTTGGGACATTCATAACCCTGTACACCACTGTTAGGCCGAAACCTGTGCAGTTCCCTCTGGGACCACTGCAAAAGATTTAGGACTACAGGTGTTTGGCAGTAAACCCACTTGGTAGCAGTCTGTACCAGACAGATTCACTTGGTAGCTGTGGCTGAGCAGTCCGACTTCCCTCAAGAAGAGTTAGGCAGTATACAGAGTATTCACAATAGGTCAAAAGAACATAGTAGAACAAGTAAACACTGGCCAGGGCTTGTTGTAAAAAAGATATCATTATTTATTTAAAACCACATCTAGAAAAACACACAGGCACTAATAGTAAGTAATCCAAAAACATGGTCACTAAAAGATATACACTCCCTTCAAAGAATATTAGACAAGTCTTAAGTAAAGCCCCACTTATTTTCAGACAGCGGTGAGCGCTTAACGTAGATGGCACTCTAATAATTCGTTTAAAAAAGGGAGAGAAAAGCAGAGAATAAATTGGAACAGATCCCAACACTTTTTCACGAACACAACAAGAGAGGAAGGCAAGTAACACCGTGAGTTTAGAGTCAGTAGGCCGGATCCACTTTAAGAGGATCAAACGAATTGGGCCTCATTACGACCCAGGCGGTAAGTTACCGCCTGGGCCGTGACTTTACCACCATGGCGTAAACTATGTTTACGCCATGGTGGTTGGCAGATTTACCGCCCCATTCCAACCTTGGCCGGGCGGTAAATCCCCATTTACCCATTTACCCTTCCCCATTCCCATTTTGCCCCATAGGGCATAATGGGAGTGGGGAAGGCGTTAATTACGCCACCGTAAATTACGGTGGCGTAATTAACTCCATGGTCCCTTAGCGCCATGGATTTTAACACCTGCTAAAAGCAGGTGTTAAGTCCGCCATGGCGCTAAGGGACCTCGTACTCAGGCGGTAAGGGTCGGCGCTGTTTACGCCGCCGTAAAACCCTTAACGCCTGAGTTGTAATGAGGCCCATTGTGTCCAAGGTCACACAGTTGCAGTGCACAAGAGTCTTGTAAAGGTTCAAAAAGGAGTTGGACCAAAGAAAGGGACCAGTTAGAAGGTCAAGGGGGCCAGCCCAGAAGGTTAATGGGTTATTATTACCTTGTAGCAATCTTTAGAAAGGGAGGCCTGGCGGACACGGTACCTTAAAGTGGTGAGAATACTCCAGCGGGGGCAGTTGCTCCTGGCAGCGGATGCAAGTCAGTGCTTCGTCTGGGGGAAGAAAGGATCTCATCGAGGAGGAAGACAGGAGTCCGTTGCACTGCCAGGTAAGAAACCAGCCGCAGAGTTTCTCAGGTGAAAGAAGCGGTCCTTTAGTTTGCGGTCCAGTGGTAAGTGGCTATCCGGTTGCCGGGGTGCTTGGCACGGGCAATTCGACCACTCAGACGGTCGGGGGTCCGAAGAGAAGAAGGTAAACTGGTTGTGTGCACCAGTCAGGGGAAGAAGCCTCTCCAGCCGGGAGATCTTCTCTGTCGTGGGGAAGTGGTGAGTCGGTTCCACAGGGCTCAACCGGTGGTGTCGTCATGGTAGGTCGGCTCAGCTTCTCCCTCATCAGATTCTCAGGTCCTGTGGCGACTTCTGAAGTTCCAGTCCCCAAAGCCCTGCTTTTATGCAGCATATCCCCATTCACTCAGCCTAGCTGTCAATCAAACATGCAAAGTGGTGAGCCGGCCGGCTCACCACTTGGGCCAATCACACAAGAGTGCGACTTGAGTTACCAAGGTAACTCAGTCCAGGGTGCCTAAACCCCCTCCAACACCCCCTGTGGTACCCAGACAGAGTGGCACCACTTTTGGAGACTTCTGTGGAGAAGCCCGCCAAAAAGTGGAACAAAGGGCTCGACTTGGGTTGGAGTCACAGAAGAGAACACAAACGCCATTTTAGAATCGAGTCCTGGCAAAAAATACCAACCGGCAAATTAATATTAATTAAATAAACCGGCGGTATGAGAATTAAATAATTAAAGTTGGTAGCCTCGAACAATGGGAAAATCCCATAGGAAAATATGTGCGGTCGAATATAAAAAGTAGTATCCACTGCCACCAGCCAAAACTCGATCGTAGGGACGGAGACGTGCCCCCTCGACTAACAGACCCCGGGGCAATCGAATTGCCCCAACCAATACGTCCACAATATGATGGTTTGTACTGGTGTCTGTTAATAATTTGGGACTAGTAAAGCCAATGGTGACTTTACATGCCCTGGGAGACAGTAGTCATTCCAGTGTATGGAGTCTATGGTGGGGTGTCACTATGACACCCCTGTGTTACTGCACGGAATGTACTGTGTAACACGCATAGTAAAAACACATGAGACCCTATGGAGTAAAGGACCCCATAGCCCATAAAACACATTAACAGTCAAAGGAACACGATAAATCATGTCCAAGAGTGGGAGAAAAAGAGTCTCACTCTTGGCAGGAGAAAAAAAACAAACTCCAGAAATCCAGCAAAGCTGCTGGGGGACTCACTAGGTTAGGAAATTCAGCCTAAAGAGAGAATTCTCCCTAACAACCACCTGGGCTAATACCAAGCAATCCACCCCTTGGTGCACCTATGAGCTTGCTTGGGACATTCATTACCCATGTACACCACCTGGGCTAAAACCAATCAACCCACCCCTCGGTACACCTATGAGCTGGCCTGGAACATTTATAACCCCCGTACACCACGGGGGCTAAGACCGATCAATCCACCCCTCGGTACATCTATCAGCTTCCTGGAACATTCATTACCCCTGTACACCACCTGGGCTAATACCAAGCAATCCACCCCTTGGTGCACCTATGAGCTTGCCTGAGATTGATTACCCCGCACACCACCTGGGCTAATACCAAACAATCCACCCCTTGGTACACCTATTAGCTTGCCTGGGACATTCATTACCTCCGTGCACCACCTGGACTAATACCAAGCAAGCCACCGCTTGGTACCTCTATGAGCTTGCCTGGGACATTCATTACCCCGTACACCACCTCGACTAAGACCTAGCAATCCACTCCTTGCTACGCCTTTGAGCTTACCTGGGACATTCATTACCCCCGTACACCACCTGGGATAATACCAAGCAATCCACTCCTTGGTGAACCTATGAGCTTGCTTGGGACATTCATAACTCTGTACACCACTGTTAGGCCGAAACCTGTGCAGTTCCCTCTGGGACCACTGCAAAAGATTTAGGACTACAGTTGTTTGGCAGTAAACCCACTTGGTAGCAGTCTGTACCAGACAGATTCACTTGGTAGCTGTGGCTGAGCAGTCAGACCTCCCTCAAGAAGAGTTAGGCAGTATACAGAGTATTCACAATAGGTAAAAAGAACATAGTAGAACAAGTAAACACTGACCAGGGCTTGGTGTAAAAGAGATATAATTATTTATTTAAAACCACATCTAGAAAAACACACAGGCCCCAATAGTAAGCAATTCAAAAACACGGTCACTAAAAGATATACACTCCCTTAAAAGAATATTAGACAAGTCTTAAGTAAAGCCCCACTTATTTTTAGACAGCGGTGAGTGCTTAACGTAGATAGCACTCTAATAGTTTGTTTTTAAAAGGGAGAGAAAAGCAGAGAAGAAGTTGAAACAGATCCCAACACTTTTACAAGAACATAACAAGAGAGGAAGGCAAAGTAAAACCGTGAAGTTAGAGTTCAATAGGCCGGATCCACTTTCAGGGGATCAAACGAAATGTGTCCAAGGTCACACGGTTGCAGTGCACCAAAGTCTTGTAATGGTTCAAAAAGGAGTTGGACCAAAGAAAGCGACCAGTTAGAGGGTCAAGGCGGCCAGCCCAGTCCAGAAGGTTAAGGAGTTATTATTACCTTGTAGCAATATTTAGAATGGGAGGCCTGGAGAACACGGTACCTTAAAGTGATGAGAACACTCCAGCGGGGGCAGTTGTTCCTGGCAGTGGATGCAAGTTGGTGCTTCGTCCGGGGGAAGAAAGGATCTCGTAGAGGAGGAAGACAGGAGTCCGTTGCACTGCCAGGGAAGAAACCAGCGGCAGAGTTTCTCAGGTACAAGGAGCGGTCCGTTGATTCGCGGTTCATTGGTGAGAGGCTATCCTGCCGCCAGGGTGCTTGGCACGGGCAGTTCGACCACAAACCAGTCTGGGGTGCGAAGAATGAAGGTAAAACTGGTTGTGCCCATCAGTCAGGGGAAGAAGCCTCTCCAGCCGGGAGATTTTCTCTGTCGTCGGGAAGTGGTGAGTCGGTTCCACAGGGCTCCACCGGTGGTGTCATCGTGGTAGGTCGGCTCAGCTTCTCCCTCGTCAGATTCTCAGATCCTGTGGAGACTTCTGAAGTTCCAGTCCCCAAAGCCCTGATTTTATGCAGCATACCCCCATTCACTCAGCCTAGCTGTCAATCAAACATGCTAAGTGGTGAGCCGGCCGGCCAATCACACAAGAGTGCGACTTGAGTTACCAAGGTAACTCAGTCCAGGGTGCCTAAACCCCCTCCCGCACCCAAACAGAGTGGCACCACTTTTGGAGGCTTCTGTGGAGAAACCGCCAAAAGGTGGAACAAAGGGCTCGACTTGGGTTGGAGTCACAGAAGAGAACACAGATGCCATTTTAGAATTGAGTCCTGGCAAAAAATACCAACCGGCGAATTAATATTAAATAAATAAACCAGCGGTATGTTCGAGGCTATGAGAATTAAATAATTAAAGTTGGTAGCCTCGAACAATAGGAAAATCCCATAGGAAAGTAGTTTCCACTGCCACCAGCCAAAACTCGATCAGGGGGGACGGAGACGTGCCCCCTCAACTAACAGACCCCGGGGCAATCGAATTACCCCGACCAGTATGACCACAATATGATGGTTTGTACATGTTTCTGTTAATAATTTGGGACTAGTAAAGCCAATGGTGACTTTACATGCCCTGGGAGACAGTAGTCAGTCCCAGGGTATGGAGTCTATCGTGGGGAGTCACTATGGGCCTCATTACAACCCAGGCGGTAAGTTCTCTAAACTCTGTTTACACCATGGTGGATGGCCGATTTACCGTCCCATTCCAAGGTGAGTGCGGCGGTAAATCCCCATTCCCCATTTACCCTTCCCCATTCCCATTTTTGCCCCATAGGGCATAATGGGAGTGGGGAAGGTGCTAATTACGGCACCGTAAATTACGGTGCCGTAATTAGCACCAAGGCGGGTTAGCGCCTTGCATTTTAACGCCTGCTAAAAGCTAAAAAAAGCAGGCGTTAAAATGGTAATCAGGCGTTAAGGGTTAACGGCGCCGACGGTGCCGTTAAACCCTTAACGCCTGGGTTGTAATGAGGCCCTATGACACCCCTGTGTTACTGCACGGAGGGTGCTGTGTAACACACATAATAAAAACACATGAGCCCTATGGAGTAAAGGACCCCATAGCCCATAAAACACATTAACAGTCAAAGGAACACCATAACCATGTCCAAGAGTGGGAGAAAAAGAGTCTCACTCTTGGCAGGAGGAAAAGAACAAACTCCAGAAATCCAGCAAAGCAGCTGTGGGACTCACTAGGTTAGGAAATTCAGCCTAAAGAGAGAATTCTCCCTAACAACCCCTTGGTACACCTATGAGCTTGCCTGGGACATTCATAACCCCCGTAACCACCGGGGCTAAGACGAAACAATCCACCCCTTGGTACACCTATGAGCTTGCCTGGGACATTGATTACCCCCGTACACCACCTGGGCTAAGACCAAACAATCCACCCCTTGGTACACCTATGAGCTTGCCTGGGACATTCTTTACCCCCGTACACTACCTGGGCTAATACCAAGCAAGCCACCCCTTGGTGCACGCGTGAGCTTGCCTAGTACATTCATTACCTCTGTGCACCACCTGGGCTAATACCAAGCAAGCCACCTCTTGGTACCTCTATGAGCTTGCCTGGGACATTCATTACCCCGTACACCACCTCGTCGAAGACCAAGATATCCATTCCTTGCTACACCTATTGAGCTTACCTGGGACATTCATTATACCCGTACACCACATGGGATAATACCAAGCAATCCACCCCTTGGTGCACCTATGAGCTTGCTTGGGACATTCATTACTCCTTTACACCACCTGGGCTAAACCAATCAATCCACCCCTCACCCCTCGGTACACCTATGAGCTTGCCTGGAACATTCATTACCTCTGTACACCACCTGGGGTAAGACCAATCAATCCACCCCTTGGTACACCTATGAGCTTGCCTGGGACATTCATTTCCCCCGTACACCACCTGGGCTAATACCAAGCAATCCACCACTTGGTACCTCTATAAGCTTGCCTTGGACTTTCGTTACCCCTTTACACCACTTGGGATAATACCCAGCAATTCACCCCTTGGTACACCTATGAGCTTGCCTGGGACATTCATTACCCCCGTATGCCACCTGGGCTAGTGGGCTAATACCAAGCAATCCACCTCTTGGTACCTCTATGAGCTTGACTGGGACACTCATTTCCCCCATACACCACCTGGGCTAATACCAAACAAGCCACACCCCCAGGTGCACTTGTGAGCTTGCCTGGAACATTCATTACCCTCGTACACCACCTGGGCTAATACAAAGCAATCCACCCCTTGGTGCACCTATGAGCTTGCCTGGGACATTCATTCCCCCTGTACACCACCTGGGCTAATACCAAGCAACCCACCCCTTGGTACACCTATGAGCTTGCCTGGGACATTCATTAAACTGTAGACCACCTCGGCTAATACCAAGCAATCCACCCCTCAGTACACCTATGAGCTTGCCTGGGACATGCATTCCCCGTACACCACCTGGGCTAAGACCAAACAATCCACCCCTTGGTACACCTATGAGCTTGCCTGGGACATTCATTACCCCATACACCACCTGGGCTTAACCAAGCAATCCACCCCTTGGTACACCTATGAGCTTGCCTGGAACATTCATTAGCCCTCGTACACCACCTGGGCTAATACAAGCAATCCACTCCTTGGTACCTCTATGAGCTCGCCTGGGACATTCATTACCCTGTACAGCACCTGGGCTAATACCAAGCAATCCACGCTGTCGTACCTCTACGAGCTTGCCTGTGATATTAATTACCCTGTTCACTACCTGGGCTAATACCAAGCAATCCACCCTTGGTGCACCTATGAGCTTGCCTGGGACATTCATTCCCCCTGTACACCACCTGGGCTAAGACCAATCAATCCACCCCTTGGTACCTCTATGAGCTTGCCTGGGACATTCATTACCCCGTACACCACCTGGGCTAATACCAAGCAATCCACCCCTTGGTACACCTATGAGCTTGCCTGGGACATTCATTACCCCCGTACACCACCTGGGCTAATACCAAGCAATCCACCCCTTGGTACACCTATGAGCTTGCCTGGGACATTCATTACCCCCGTACACCACCTGGGCTAAGACCAACAATCCACCCCTTGGTACACCTATGAGCTTGCCTGGAACATTCTATTACCCCCGTACACCACCTGGGCTAAACCAATCAATCCACCCATCGGTACGCCTATGAGCTTGCCTGTGACATTCATTACCCCGTACACCACCTGGGCTAATACCAAGCAATCCACCCCTTGGTGCACCTATGAGCTTGCCTGAGATTCATTACCCCGTACACCACCTGGGCTAATACCAAGCAATCCACCCCTTGGTACACCTATGAGCTTGCCTGGGATTCATTACCCCGTACACCACCTGGGCTAATACCAAACAATCCACCCCTTGGTACACCTATGAGCTTGCCTGGGACATTCATAACCCCCGTAACCCCCTGGGCTAAGACGAAACAATCCACCCCTTGGTACACCTATGAGCTTTCCTGGGACATTCATTATGTCATGTCCCTAGTCGGTAGACGACTGTGGAACCGCTAGTGTTTAAACAGCCATAATAGGGCTGTTTTGTTCTTGGAAACACGTCGACTGGTCTAGTTTTTCTGACACTGTCCGCCGACGGGTATTTCTCCCCTCCCCTTCTGGCGGACAGTGTGTTACAGCCCTTGGCTCGGCGTTCCGCTATTCCTCTTTGGGAGGCTTTGCTTGTGGTTTTCCACTCCGGTAGACATTGTACCCTGCCTTTTGCTCTCCTGTCCTTCCCCCGCTACGGCGGCCTTTTGCTTTCCTTTCTTCCCGTCCTTCGTTGCTCCCTGTCCTCACTTCCCTTCGTTGCTTTTCTTTGTTTTTTTCTCTTGGTTGTGTTTTTCCTTGGCGCTCTGGCCACTCCCCCTCTGCAGCACTCTGACTCTCCTTCGTTTCGTTATTGCTGCTCCTGATATATTTGTGTTTTTCTTCTGTCCACGATTCGCCATTCAGCACCTTGGCAAGATACTCCCACGGCTGCTCCACTGAAACCCAGTCTCCACGGTAGCTCCATCAGACACCAAACGACATACAAGGAACAGGTTTTTTTGTGCCTAAGGGCTTTTTTCCCTGCTCCGGCTGATCCGGAAAGGGGCCCCTGGGTTGTTGTTTTCAATTCCCACAGTGGTTTCATCCCGTGGCAAGTCACATCTGCAAATAAAAAAAAGAAGCATATGGGAAAGGAGACTACAGAAATTACAGCAAGAGGATCCGGATTCAGGTGAGGAGGAGGGTGATTCGCTTCAAATCATTAAAGAAGGCAGTAACGCTGACACATTACCCCGTACATCACCTGGGCTAAGACCAAACAATCCACCCCTTGGTTCACCTATGAGCTTGCCTGGAACATTCATTACCGTGTACACCACCTGTACTAAGACCAAGCAATCCACCCCTTGGTACACCGATGAGCTTGCCTGGGACATTCATTACCCCGTACACTGCCTGGGCTAAGACCAAACAATCCACCCCTTGGTACACATATGAACTTGCCTGGGACATTCTTTACCCCCGTACACCACCTGGGCTAATACCAAGCAAGCCACCCCTTGGTGGACCTGTGAGCTTGCCTAGTACATTCATTACCTCCGTGCACCACCTGGGCTAATACCAAGAAAGCCACCCCTTGGTACCTCTATGAGCTTGCCTGGGACATTCATTACCCCGTACACCACCTGGGCTAATACCAAGCAATCCACTTCTGGTACACCTATGAGCTTGCCTGGGACATTCATTACCCATACATTACCTCGGCTAGAGACAAAACAATCCACTCCCTTTGCTACACCTATGAGTTTGCCTGGGACATTCATTACCCCCCGTACACCACCTGGGCTGATACCAAGCAATCCACCCCTTGGTGCACCTATGAGCTTGCCTGGGACATTCATTACCCTCGTACACCACCTGGGCTAATACCAAGCAATCCACCCTTGGTACCTGTATGAGCTTGCCTTGGACATTCATTACCCGTTACACCACCTGGGCTAATACCAAGCAATCCACCCCTTGGTAACTCTATGAGCTTGCCTAGGAACTTCATTACCACAGTACACCACATGGGCTAATACCAAGCAAGTGCCCCTTGGTACCTCTATGAGCTTGTCTGGGAACTTCATTACCCCAGTACACCACATGGGCTAATACCAAGCAAGCGCCCCTTGGTACACCTATGAGCTTGCATGGTACATTAATTTCCTCCGTGCACCACCAGGGCTAAGACCAAACAATCCACTTCTTGGTATACCTATGAGCTTGCATGGTACATTAATTTCCTCCGTGCACCACCTGGGCTAATACCAAGCAATCCACCCCTTGGTGCACCTATGAGCTTGCTTGGACATTCATTACCCATGTACACCACCTGGGCTAAGACCAATCAATCCACCCCTTGGTACACCTATGAGCTTGCCTGGAACATTCATTACCCCCGTACACCACCTGGGCTAATACCAATCAATCCACCCCTTGGTACACCTATGAGCTTGCCTGGGACATTGATTACCCCCGTACACCACCTGGGCTAATACCAAGCAATCCACCCCTTGGTACGTCTATAAGCTTGCCTGGGACTTTCATACCCCTGTACACCACCTGGGCTAATACCAAGCAATTCACCCCTTGGTACACCTATGAGCTTGCCAGGGACACTCATTACCTCCGTACACCACCTGGGCTAGTGGGCTAATATCAAGCAATCCAGCCCTTGGTACCTCTATGAGCTTGACTGGGACACTCATTTCCCCCATACACCACCTGGTCTAAGAGCAAACAAGCCACCCCTTGGTGCACTTGTGAGCTTGCCTGCACATCATTACCTCTGTACACAACCTGGGCTAATACAAAGCAAGCCACCCCTTGTACCTCTATGAGCTTGACATGGGACACTCATTATCCCCTATACACCACCTGGTCTAATACCAAGAAAGTCACCCCTTGGTCACTTTGAGCTTGCCTGGAACATTCATTACCCTTGTACACCACCTGGCTAAAACAAAGCAAGCCACCCCTTGGTACACCTATGAGCTTGCCCTGGACATTTATTACCCTGTACACCACCTGGGCTAATACCAAGCAATCCACCCCTTGGTACACCTTGAGCTTGCCTGGGACATTCATTAAACCCGTACACCACATCGGCTAATACAAGCAATCCACCCCTTGGTACCTCTAGAGCTTGCCTGGACATTCATTACCCGTACACCACCTGGGCTAATACCAAGCAATCACCCCTTGGTACACCTATGAATTGCCTGGGACATTCATTACCCTGTACACCACCTCGGCTAATACCAAGCAATCCACCCCTCGGTACACCTATGAGATTGCCTGGGACATTCATTACCCGTACACCACCTGGGCTAATACCAAACAATCTACCCTTGGCACACCTATGAGCTGCCTGGACATTCATTAAACCGTACACACCTGGCTAATCCCAAGCAATCCTCCCGTTGGTACACCTATGAACTGCCTGGGACATTCATTAAACTGTACACCACCTCGGCTAATACCAAGCAATCCACTCCTTGGTACCTCTATGAGCTTGCATGTGACATTCATTACCCTGTACACCACCTGGGCTAATACAAACAATCCACCCCTTGGTGCACCTATGAGCTTGCCTGAGATTCATTACCCCGTACACCACCTGGGCTAATATCAAGCAATCCACACCTTGGTACACGTATGAGCTTGCCTGGGAAATTCATTACCCCGTACACTGCCTGGGCTAAGACCAAACAATCCACCCCTTGGTACACCTATGAGCTTGCCTGGGACATTCTTTACCCCCGTACACCACCTGGGCTAATACCAAGCAATCCACCCCTTGGTGCACCTATGAGCTTGCCTGAGATTCATTACCCCATACACCTCCTGGGCTAATACCAGCAATCCACCCCTTGGTACACCTATGAGCTTGCCTGGGACATTCATTACCCCGTACACTGCCTGGGCTAAGACCAAACAATCCACCCCTTGGTACACCTATGAGCTTGCCTGGGACATTCTTTACCCCATACACCACCTGGGCTAATACCAAGCAATCCACCCCTTGGTACACCTATGAGCTTGCCTGGGACATTCATGTCCCCGTACACCACCTGGGCTAAGACCAAGCAATCAACCCCTTGGTACCTCTATGAGCTTGGCTGGGAAATTCATTACCCCGTACACCACCTCAGCTAAGACCTAGCAATCCATTCCTTGCTACGCCTTTGAGCTTGTCTGGGACATTCATTACCCCCATACACCACCTGGGATAAGACCAAGCAATCCACCCCTTGGTGCACATATGAGCTTGCTTGGGACATTCATTACCCCTGTACACCACCTGGGCTAATACCAAGCAATCCACTCCTTGGTACACATATGAGCTTGACTGGGACATTCATAACCCTGTACACCACCTGGGCTAACACAAGGCAATCCACCCCTTGGTGCACCTATGAGCTTGCTTGGGACATTCATTACCCATGTGCACCACCTGGGCTAAGACCAATCAATCCACCCCTCGGTACACCTAAGAGCTTTCCTGGAACATTTATTACCCCGTACACCACCTGGGCTAAAACCAATCAATCCACCCCTCGGTAGACCTATGAGCTTGCCTGGAACATTCATTACCCCCGTACACCACCTGGGCTAAAACCAATCAATCCACCCCTCGGTACACCTATGAGCTTGCCTGGAACATTCATTACCCCTGTACACCACCTGGGCCAATACCAAGTCAATCCACCCCTGGTACGCTATCGAGCTTGCCTGGAACATTCATTACCCCCGTACACCACCTGGGCTAATGACCAATACCACCCATCCCCTTGGTACACCTATGAGCTTGCCTGTGACATTCATTTCCCCGTACACCACCTGGGCTAATACCAACAATCACCCCTTGGTACATCTGATAGCTTGCCTGGGACATTCATTACCCTGTACACCACCTGGGCTAATACAAAGCAATCCACCCCTTGGTACACTCTATGAGCTTGCCTGGGACACTCATTACCTCCGTACACACCTGGGCTAGGCAATACCAAGCAATCCAGCCCTTGGTACCTCTATGAGCTTGGCCTGGGACATTCATTACCCCTATACACCACCTGGCTAATACCAAACAATCCACCCCTTGGTACACCTGTGAGCTTGCCTGGAACATTCATTACCCTTGTACACAACGGCTAATACAAGCAATCCACCCTTTGTACCTCTATGAGCTTGCCTGGGACATTCATTACCCCTGTACACCACCTGGGCTAATACAAGAAATCCACCCCTTGGTACACCTTTGAACTTGCCTGGGACATTCATTAACCTGTACACCACCTCGGCTAATACCAAGCAATCCACCCTTGGTACACTATGAGCTTGCCTGGGACATTTATTACCCCGTACACCACCTGGGCTAATACCAAACAATCCACCCCTTGGACACTTATGAGCTTGCCTGACATTCATTACCCCGTACACCACCTGGGCTAATACCAAGCATCCACCCCTTGGTACACTCTAGGACTTGCCTGGGACATTCATTACCCTGTACACCACCTGGCTAATACCAAAATCCACCCCTTGGTACACCTATGAGCTTGCCTGGACATTCATTACCCTGTACCACCAGGGCTAATACCAAGCAATCCACCCTTTGTACACCTATGAGCTTGCCTGGGACATTCATTACCCCGTACACCACCTCGGCTAATACCAAATCAATCCACCCCTTGGTACACCTATGAGCTTGCCGGACATTGCATTACCCCCGTACACCACTGGGCTAATCCCAAGCAATCCACCTGTTTACACTCATGAGCCTGCCTGGGACATTCATTAACCCGTACACACCTCGGCTAAGACCAATCAATCCACTCCTTGGTACCCTCTATGAGCTTGCCTGTGAACATTCATTACCCTGTACACCACCTGGGCTAATACCAAAGCAATCACCCCTGGTACACCTATGACTCTGCCTGGGACATTCATTACCCCTTACACCACCTGGGCTAATACCAAGCAATCCACCCCTTGGTACCCTATGAGCATGACTGGGACATTGCATTACCCCTGTACACCACCTGGTCTAATACCAAGCAATCCACCCCTTGGTACGTCTATGAGCTTGCCTGGGACATTCATTACCCTGGTACACACCTGGGCTAATACCAAAGCAATCCACCTTGGTACACCTATGAGCTTGCCTGGGACATTCTTTACCCCATACACCACCTGGCTAAGACCAAGCAATCCACCCCTTGGTGCACTTATGAGATTGCCTGGAACATTCATTACCCCGTACACAACTCTGGGCTAATACACAGCAATCCACCCTTGGTACACCTATGAGCTTGCCTGGGACATTCATTATCCCGTACACACCTGGGTTAAAACCAAAAAATCCACCCCTTGGTACACCTATGAGCTTGCCTGGGACATTCATAACCCCCGTAACCACATGGTCTAAGACAAAGCAATCCACCCATTGGTACACCTATGAGCTTGCCTGGGACATTCATTACCCCCATACACCACCTGGGTTAAGACCAAACAATCCACCCCTTGGTACACCTGGTGAGCTTGCCTGGGACATTCATTACCCTGTACACCACCTGGGCTAAGACCAAACAATCCACCCCTTGGTACACCTATGAGCTTGCCTGGGACATTGATTCCCCCGTACACCACCTGGGCTAAGACCAAGCAATCCACCCCTTGGTACACCTATGAGCTTGCCTGGGACATTGATTTCCTCCGTACACCACCTGGGCTAAGACCAAGCAATCCACCCCTTGGTACACCTATGAGCTTGCCTGGGACATTCATTACCCCGTACACCACCTGGGCTAAAACCAAACAATCCACCCCTTGGTACCTCTATGAGCTTGCCTGGGACATTCATTACCCCGTACACCACCTGGGCTAATACCAAGCAATCCACCCCTTGGTGCACCTATGAGCTTGCTTGGGACATTCATTACCCCTGTACACCACCTGGGCTAATACCAAGCAATCCACCCCTTGGTACACCTATGAGCTTGCCTGGGACATTCATTACCCATGTACACCACCTGGGCTAAGACCAATCAATCCACCCCTCGGTACACCTATGAGCTTGCCTGGGACATTCATTACCCCGTACACCACCTGGGCTAATACCAAACAATCCACCCCTTGGTACACCTATGAGCTTGCCTGACATGCATTACCCCCGTACACCACCTGGGCTAATCCCAAGCAATCCACCCGTTGGTACACCTATGAACTTGCCTGGGACATTCATTAAACTGTACACCACCTCGGCTAATACCAAGCAATCCACTCCTTGGTACCTCTATGAGCTTGCCTGTGACATTCATAACCCTGTACACCACCTGGGCTAATACGAAGCAATCCACCCCTTGGTACACCTATCAGCTTGCCTGACATTCATTACTCCCGTACACCACCTGGCTGGCTAATATCAAGCAAATCCACCCTTGGTGCACTCTATGAGCTTGACTGGGACATCATTACCCCTGTACACCACCTGGTTAATGAGCAAACAATCCACCCTTGGTGCACCTATTGAGCTTGCTTGGGACATTCATTACCATGTACACCACCTGGGCTAATACAATACAATCCACCCCTCGGTACACCTATGAGCTTGCCTGGAACATTCATTACCTCCTGTACACCACCTGGGCTAATACCAAGAAATCCAGCCCTTGGTACCACCTTTGAGCTTGCCTGGGACATTCATTACCCTTGTACACACCTGGCCTAATACCAAGCAATCCACCCCTTGGTACTCATGAGCTTGCTTGCGGACATTTATTACCCTGTACACCACCTGGGCTAATACCAAGCAATCCACCCTTGGTACACCTATGAGCTTGCATGGGACATTCATTACCCCGTACACGGCTATGGCTAATACCAAGCAATCCACCCTTTGGTACCTCTATGAGCTTGACTGGGACATTCATTACCCCGTACACCACCTGGGCTAAGTACCAAGCAAATCCACCCCTTGGTACACTGATGAGATTGCCTGGGACATTCATTACCCTCGTACACCACCTGGGCTAAACAAAGCAATCCACCCCTTGGTACACTATGAGTTGCCTGGGCATTCATTATCCCTGTACACCACCTCGGCTAATACCAAGAAATCCACCCCTTGGTCCACCTATGAGCTTGCCTGGGACATTCATTACCCTGTACACCACCTCGGCTAATACCAAACAATCCACCCCTTGGTACACCTATGAGCTTGCCTGGGACATTCATTACCCCGTACACCACCTGGGCTAATACCAAGCAATCCACCCCTTGGTACCTCTATGAGCTTGCCTGGGACATTCATTACCCTGTACACCACCTCGGCTAATACAAAGCAATCCACCCCTTGGTACACCTATGAGCTTGCCTGGGACATTCATTAACCCGTACACCACCTGGGCTAATACCAAGCAATCCACCCCTTGGTACACCTATGAACTTGCCTGGGACATTCATTAAACTGTACACCACCTCGGCTAATACCAAGCAATCCACTCCTTGGTACCTCTATGAGCTTGCCTGTGACATTCATTACCCTGTACAATACCTGGGCTAATACCAAGCACTCCACCCCTTGGTGCACCTATCAGGTTGCCTGAGATTCATTACCCTTTACAACACCTGGGCTCATACCAAACAATCCACCCCTTGGTACACCTATTAGCTTGCCTGACATTCATTACCCCGTACACCACCTGGGCTAATACCAAGCAATCCACCCCTTGGTGCACCTATGAGCTTGCTGGGACATTCATAACCCCCGTAACCACATGGTCTAAGACAAAACAATCCACCCATTTGGTAC
>CM010938.2:1591592278-1591630820 GCA_002915635.3 Ambystoma mexicanum | reverse complement strand
TTGGAGCCAGGGCTAACGTTAGTGAGGCTGAATATTCTAAGGGAAGCAGGGATGTATTAACCCCATCTGCAAGCTCTAAAAGGCATGCACTCATAGCTTAGTGTTTATAGCGCTTAAGACTGGCTATCTAAGCGCTATATAGGTGCCATGATGTTCCAAACACTCCAAAAACCTATTAGCTACATAGCTGGGGGCCCTCCTGCCTGTCATATTCCTTGTAGCTCACTACTGCATAATGGAAGTGCTACAACAGACTACTGTCAGCATTTTTAGCACATACTTTGAATACACTATTGGCTTTCAGCGGCTAATGCTGTCATCTAAAGCCCTGATTGGCAAGGTTGCAATTTCGTGTATCACTACATTCCACCCCTATTCAACGTTTGTGCGACAAATGCTGACTAATACCTATCAATATAGTATTTAGTGCAGTGATAAAGACCTAGGGCTTTTGCAAGAGGTTTAAGCAACTATCTTCTATAGCGGTTAGTTAGCGTGGCATGCAAGGTAAAACACTACTAAACAAAAATGTACACAAAGTGAACAGTGACATATACCTTGCCAGAACCTGGCCTACACAAAATACCTACGCAAGTGAACATGGACATTTACTCTAGCCAAAACCTGGCCTACACAAAAATACCTACACAAGTGAACATGGACATTTACTCTAGCCAAAACCTGGCCTACACAAAAATACCTAAATCAATTTTGTATAACTGATTGTCAGTTAAAAGCAGCATGCAGTTAAAATGTCAAGGCAATCCAGTGTAGTCTAATCTACAATGCACTATTGCATTTATGTATGGTTACCAATTCTAAACCTGGCAGCCTTTCACCCTAAGGGCTACCTCCCTGATCCAGGGCATTCAAGCGTGACTATGGGCTGTGTGTGTGACACTTCCCCAGTAGGTGGACCCACCAGAACCATCTAATTTCGTGAACAAGGTGAACCCATGGGCACCAGGTTGTCTAATAAAACAATTCTACTAATTTACATCAAAGCATGGCATGTGTTATTCATGCAATCAAAAGCAAGCAATTCAATCCATATGTATGCTGGTAACTGTAGCTCTGCGTGCCAGTGTGTGGAGGATGGTTGCCCCCACCCAGTAAAAAGCCAACACCTGCTGATTTAACAATGTTTGCCATACAATGCATTGTTGTGTATTTAGCAGTCTTGTTGACCTGCCCTATGGCAGACAAAATGTCTTCATGTCTAAAATTCTGTTATCTTCAATTGGCTGTCAATACTTGTAGCAGTGCTGGGCATATCAATGGCCCCCTAGGCCAGAAGTTCTATAGCAGAGCTGGCATCAGAACCCATAGTGGCTAGCTTATAGTGCACAGTTTCTATGTCACAAGCATATAAAGCTCCTGCAATTAATGAATCTAGCTCCCTAGCTACGCGCACTCTAGTGATGGGCCATAGAAATGGACTCCATTTGTAGCAGCTTGGTAGTACTAAGGAAACATTGCCTCATGATAAATCTATGTCTAGTGTAGCACTGTAATAATGAAGGTGTGCATTACCAGTCTACATTTACATGTTGTCTTACTACTGGAAAATCTAACAGGTTCACAGTGTCTACCTTCTGTGACTTGGAGAATACCTTCTTCAAGTGGGATATCTACCATATACAATATTAACTTTAGCCACAACACCATACTACTATCCGGCAGTGCTGTTTCATCACACCATGGAAAAAATTCATTTAGTCAAGTTATAGTTCATAAATCTTGGCGAGAACACTCGCTGCAGTTCTTGGTCAAAACATCCATTGACAAATTAAACAATTGGTATCCATTCAGTGACAAAGATGCCTGACAATGTGCCAGGCAGTACTCTAGCAATTCATGTGGATACTCATTTGCACGCTTTTCAAAGAATTATTCCAAATGTTTACATCAAAAGGTGACTCTTTGCATTAGTGTGCTGGAGAAGCTGTCCCACAAAACATGAACTGGTTGGTTTAACAAAACCGTGTCACTCTGTGTCATAAAATCAAACATCAAGTCGTCATGGTTTCATTTACCTGCCTTAGCTGGCTGTAAAGTATCCAGTGTTTCAAAGATTACCATTTCAAATTATAGCTCATACACTTGGCAGCATTACTTCAATTAAGAATCTTAACCTACGCACAGGTGACTTTGATGTGCGCACCCATCTTATCTCAAAATAAATTACGCTCCTGCTTGCATAATTCTGCTGCCCAACAGTTCATAAATCATTCTCCTGCCTACGTGCAATGTAGAATATTTTTTTTTTTCAAAAACAAAACATCTCTGGTTAAAGCCATTCAGTTGGAAGAGTAAAACCATTTGGTTTTTTCAGATTCATCTCAACAGTGCATTTAAAACCATTTTTCAATGTGTTAGCATTCAATTGCTGTGTCACACAGCTGTATGTGGTGCCTGATGTTACAGTCCACAATTCATTGTCCATAGTCCTTTAAACAAGAAAGGGCAAAACATGTCATTTAAATGTGTAGCATCAAATACTTGATAATTAGCCAAGTCTGCACCGTGCCAGTTCAGTTCGCAGTGGCTCGCTTTCTCTGAGAATGCGTCTGACCCTTCTTTGATCAGTGTCACCACAACTGCACATTATCTTCCTATATTATGAAATGTCTTGTCGTGCTTTGCCTAGGCAAAATACAAACAGAAATGTTAGGATGTCATCAAAACTTCAATATCAGCGTTATCCACCCCTTCCCATAATACCACCCCCATCTTCAAAAAGTCTCATCAGGTAACTACACACTTTGTCATTGCTACTGCAATTATTTACCTTTCTGCATGTTTCTGGGGCTTATTTACACTCAACCATACGGGGTGTAACTGCCTAATCACAAACTCATTTGTGCAATGCAATCATAGCTGGTCAATGGTACCTCAGACTGATCTGTGCTTTTACAAAGCCATATAGTAAGTACCCAGGTCGCACAATGCTTTTCTTTTTCACCAAAGCGATCACCAATGCCAGGCGCCAACTTGCTTCCAGTGTCCATGATCTTGGTTTAGGTTGCCCTGCTGGCATCACTCCATTTTTCAAAGGTAAAGTCTTTCAGTATTTATCTTCTTTTCTTAGCAGTGTCTTTTCAAGCCTCTGGTTTTTCACTTGTCATCATTTTTTTTCAAAGGGCGTTTGCTGTTTTTGAACCACTCCTTTGAGTGCGATAGTCTGAGTCAGTTTCTTTTGTTGCTTCAACAAATCATTCATTCTTGCACTAAGCCGTGTGGCTTCTGGATCATGGCTAATGTGCAGTGTTCATGTTTTACTTCAAAGCCCCGCTCTGCATGTTGTCTCTTGCAAAACGGCTAAGTTTTGTCAGTTTTGCTTCCATCTGGAAGGCCATAATGTCTTTGTCAGTTACTCCATCCCTGGCAATGTAGCTTGCAGTTTGCCAGATGTGTATTTTCTCTTCTCAAAGCGCTAGAGGTTTCTTCTCCAGTGCACAGCGCTTTACTTCAGTTCACATCACATGGAGCATTGGAATGCAGCTTGCCAGCAATAGCGCTTTACTTCACTTCACATCACTCACATGGGAATGCGGTTTGCACAGTAATATCTGTTGGAATGGGCAGCTGTCTTTTCTTGGCCCATTCACAGATGCATAGGTAAATGTTCAGATGTGATGTGCCCGTCTGCCATCCTGCTGAAGCCTTTGCTCCGTACCACAGTTTACTGGCAAATTCTTTACTTTTTGAACAGCTCTCTGTTTTTGCTCCCCCTTCCTCAGGAATGCAGGCATGTTTATCTTTCGTGTGCACCTGGCAGCGCCATTAGCACGCAGCTTATCTCTTTTGCCTATAACTCTTATACTGTGGCGGCTTCACTCGTTTCAGACAATTCATCCAGATTAACTCTTTGTTACTGTTTCTGCTTTTGTTTGCCTTCACGCACCTCGCCCAAGACAGCTTCAAGGCACAAGCTCTGCACACACAGCAAGACTCTTGTTTTCAAAAGCGGCACTTTTCTTGTCATTTTTTCTACTCCATGTAATTTTGCAAAATGTCAAAGCGTCTTTTTTTTCTTGTAATGTGCGATCTTTCAAGAGAACTCACAACCCATTAAATCTTTGTGCTATCTTATCACACAGATGTTTCATTCTGTTGTACCATTGCCAAACTATAACCCTCAGTTCAGTGCATTTAAAAATAAAATGCCATATTTAGTGCAGCTCCTGCACGTTTTTTTCTGCAAGAACAACCCACACTCTATTGCTGTGGGCTGTTTAATGTGTCAACAACATTTTTCCCCATGTATCACAGTCAACAGGTCACTATTTCCAAAGCATACATCACTTTTGAGGCAACAGCACAAATCCATGGCATAGCATGGGGACAGTCAAAAATACTCCAGGGGCAATTTAGAAAAATATAAATTGTTTTTCCCCCAACCATTGCAAGCTGGTTCTGCAATTTCAATCGTACACAAATCGAAATCAAATACATTCACTCACTTTCCTTTTAGTGAGTCTCTCACCATAAAGCATGGCACAGCTAATGCATATAACATTTTAGTGTGTTTCCTTTAAACAGAATTTGCCACCATTAGCCATGGATTTTAGTTGCAAAAGAAAGAAAAAATCTTTAGGCTCTCAGCACGATGTTATTCTTCTCTAAGCAGGCTCATTCCCCTTCCTCATTATTCAGGAATGCCACCTTCAAAAGCATACATCAAAAAAGACGAACCTTCGCCTCCGAACATTACAGCCCCCACTCGCTAGCACACTGGGGCTGAGTCAATGGTTAAATCACTATTCACAATTTGCATGTCAAATCCCTGCAATTATTTTTTTTTTCTGCCCTCATGACAGAATAGAGATGAGAACTCCGTCTCACTATGCATTCAATTAACTTTAACTTGGGAAACACATGATAAATTCTTTTCTATTGAGCATACATCTTTCTTACCATTCATCGGAGTGCTTTAACAAAGCCATTTCCCGCTCGTTTATTGCCTTGTACTCCCTGGCACCAATCCCATGAAGGGAGTCTTAACCACACAAGCTATCGGCCACGGCAAGCCGACACAACATTGCTCGCTTTTGAAGTCTCAGAGCTGCAGTGAGACCATCAGGAAATGCGACAGCCTGCTCCCACTCTACACTGTGTTCTCTCACACCATTTGTCATGTCAGCATGGCACTGCTCTTCACAATCCACGCTGCCACCAAATGTCTTGATATTGGGCAAAATCTTCCTCGGGGCCAGCCCTTTGAGAGCAAAAATACCCAATTCAGCCCAAAATACAGGTTCTATTGTGCTGAGCAGTGATCTCATGCAAGTGACAAATGACACCTCAAGTGTTATTAGCATATTTATTTAAGCAGTGATTTCATATACATTTGGATTCAAGTTACAGAATATTAAAGCATACACTTAGAGAATGCAAAATATAGTGAAACATGGAACTTAGATAAACATAGAGAAACATAGAGAAATATAGAGAAACATAGAGAAACACAGTCTTACGTCCCTTTAATCAGCACTGGGGAGACCTTGGGCCCTCATAAGCTAGCTGTAAACAAGCCCCGCTCAGAGGACAATGCTGAAGGACACCGTATGAGCCAATGCCGGCACCTGTTTCTGCCAGATCAAGTCCACAGGCGATCTCCCCTGATCCATGTGTGCATGGATATTTTATAACTTCTTGCTGTCAGTCACCATGACGCACAGTTCCAGAACTTTCCTGTGCAACTGGCTCATGGAAAAACCCAGCTCTCTCTGAGATGCTCCTGCTCGCTCCTACCCCTCCCTTGTTCCATCTGCGCTGCTGAGGAATGTCTTATCAGTACCTTCCAGAGAAAAGGAAGATTAGCTTGGGGCCAGGGCTAACGTTAGTGAGGCTGAATATTCTAAGGGAAGCAGGGATGTATTAACCCCATCTGCAAGCTCTAAAAGGCATGCACTCATAGCTTAGTGTTTATAGCGCTTAAGACTGGCTATCTAAGCGCTATATAGGTGCCATGATGTTCCAAACACTCCAAAAACCTATTAGCTACATAGCTGGGGGCCCTCCCTGCCTGTCTATCATATTCCTTGTAGCTCACTACTGCATAATGGAAGTGCTACAACAGACTACTGTCAGCATTTTTAGCACATACTTTGAATACACTATTGGCTTTCAGCGGCTAATGCTGTCATCTAAAGCCCTGATTGGCAAGGTTGCAATTTCGTGTATCACTACAGTGGTGTACGGGGGTAAAGAATGTCCCAGGCAAGCTCATAGGTGCACCAAGGGGTGGATTGCTTGGTATTAGCCGAGGTGGTGTACGGGGTAATGAATATCCCAGGCAAGCTCATAAATGTACCAAGGGGTGTATTGCTTGGTATTAGCCAAGGTGGTGTACAGGGCTAATGAATGTCCCAAGCAAGCTCATAGGTGTACCAAGGAGTGGATTGCTTGGTATTAGCCCAGGTGGTGTACAGGGGTAATGGATGTCCCAAGCAAGCTCATGGGTGCACCAAGGTGTGGATTGCTTGGTCTTAACCCAGATGGTGTACGGGGGTAAAGAATGTCCCAGGCAAGCTCATAGAGGTACCAAGGGGTGGAGTGTTTGGTCTTAGCCCAGGTGGTGTACAGGGTAATGAATGTCCCATGCAAGCTCATAGGTGTACCAGGGGTGGATTGCTTGGTATTAGCCCAGGTGGTGTACGGGGGTAATGAATGTCCCAGGCAAGCTCATAGGTGTACCAAGGGGTGGATTGCTTGGTATTAGCCCAGGTGGTGTACGGGGTAATGAATGTCCCAGGCAAGCTCATAGGTGTACCAAGGGGTGGATTGCTTGGTATTAGCCCAGGTGGTGTACGGGGTAATGAATGTCCCAGGCAAGCTCATAGGTGTACCAAGGGGTGGATTGCTTGGTCTTAGCCCAGGTGGTGTACGGGGTAATGAATGTCCCAGGCAAGCTCATAGGTGTACCAAGGGGTGGATTGCTTGGTATTAGCCCAGGTGGTGTACGGGGGTAATGAATGTCCCAAGCAAGCTCATAGGTGCACCAAGGGGTGGATTGCTTGGTATTAGCCAAGGTGGTGTACGGGGGTAAAGAATGTCCCAGGCAAGCACATAGGTGCACCAAGGGGTGGATTGCTTTGTATTAGCCCAGGTGGTGTACGGGGGTAAAGAATGTCCCAGGCAAGCACATAGGTGCACCAAGGGGTGGATTGCTTTGTATTAGCCCAGGTGGTGTACGGGGGTAATGAATGTCCCAGGCAAGCTCATAGGTGCACCAAGGGGTGGATTGCTTGGTATTAGCCCAGGTGGTGTACGGGGTAATGAATGTCCCAGGCAAGCTCATAGGTGTACAAGGGTGGATTGCTTGTATTAGCCAGTGGTGTACAGGTAATGAATGTCCCAGGCAAGCTCATAGGTGTACCAAGGAGTGGATTGCTTTGTATTAGCCAGGTGGTGTACGGGGTAATGAATGTCCCAGGCAAGCTCATAGAGGTACCAAGGGGTGGATTGCTTGTATTAGCCAGACCCAGGTGGTGTACGGGGGTAATGAATGTCCCAGGCAAGCTCATAGGTACGTACCAAGGGGTGGATTGTTTGGTATTGCCCAGGTGGTGTACAGGGGTAATGAATGTCAGGCAAGCTCATAGGTGTACAAGGGGTGGATTGCTTGGTATTAGCCGAGGTGGTGTACGGGGGTAATGAATGTCCCAGGCAAGCTCATAGGTGTACCAAGGGGTGGATTGCTTAGTATTAGCCCAGGTGGTGTACGGGGTAATGAATGTCCCAGGCAAGCTCATAGGTGTACCAAGGGGTGGATTGCTTGGTATTAGCCGAGGTGGTGTACGGGGTAATGGATGTCCCAGGCAAGCTCATAGGTGCACCAAGGGGTGGATTGCTTGGTATTAGCCGAGGTGGTGTACGGGGTAATGAATATCCCAGGCAAGCTCATAAATGTACCAAGGGGTGTATTGCTTGGTATTAGCCAAGGTGGTGTACAGGGGTAATGAATGTCCCAAGCAAGCTCATAGGTGTACCAAGGAGTGGATTGCTTGGTATTAGCCCAGGTGGTGTACAGGGGTAATGAATGTCCCAGGCAAGTTCATAGGTGCACCAAGGGGTGGATTGCTTGGTATTAGCCGAGGTGGTGTACAGGGGTAATGAATGTCCCAGGCAAGCTCATAGGTGTACAAGGGGGATGCTTGGTATTAGCCAGGTGGTGTACAGGGGTATGGATGTCCCAGGCAAGCTCATAGGTGTACCAAGGGGTGGATTGCTTGGTATTAGCCGAGGTGGTGTACGGGGTAATGAATATCCCAGGCAAGCTCATGAATGTACCAAGGGGTGTATTGCTTGGTATTAGCCAAGGTGGTGTACAGGGGTAATTAATCCCAAGCAAGCTCATAGGTGTACCAAGGAGTGGATTGCTTGGTATTAGCCCAGGTGGTGTACGGGGTAATGAATGTCCCAGGCAAGCTCATAGGTGCACCAAGGGGTGGATTGCTTGGTATTAGCCGAGGTGGTGTACGGGGTAATGAATATCCCAGGCAAGCTCATAAATGTACCAAGGGGTGTATTGCTTGGTATTAGCCAAGGTGGTGTACAGGGGTAATGAATGCCCCAAGCAAGCTCATAGGTGTACCAAGGAGTGGATTGCTTGGTATTAGCCCAGGTGGTGTACAGGGGTAATGAATGTCCCAGGCAAGTTCATAGGTGCACCAAGGAGTGGATTGCTTAGTATTAGCCCAGGTGGTGTACAGGGGTAATGGATGTCCCAGGCAAGTTCATAGGTGCACCAAGGAGTGGATTGCTTAGTATTAGCCCAGGTGGTGTACAGGGGTAATGGATGTCCCAGGCAAGCTCATAGGTGCACCAAGGGGTGGATTGCTTGGTATTAGCCGAGGTGGTGTACAGGGGTAATGAATGTCCCAGGCAAGCTCATAGGTGTACCAAGGGGTGGATTGCTTGGTATTAGCCCAGGTGGTGTACGGGGTAATGAATGTCCCAGGCAAGCTCATAGGTGTACCAAGGGGTGGATTGCTTGGTATTAGCCCAGGTGGTGTACGGGGTAATGAATGTCCCAGGCAAGCTCATAGGTGCACCAAGGGGTGGATTGCTTGGTATTAGCCCAGGTGGTGTACGGGGTAATGAATGTCCCAGGCAAGCTCATAGGTGTACCAAGGGGTGGATTGCTTGGTATTAGCCCAGGTGGTGTACGGGGTAATGAATGTCCCAGGCAAGCTCATAGGTGTACCAAGGGGTGGATTGCTTGGTATTAGCCCAGGTGGTGTACAGGGGTATGAATGTCCCAGGCAAGCTCATAGGTGTACCAAGGGGTGGATTGCTTGGTCTTAGCCCAGGTGGTGTACGGGGTAATGAATGTCCCAGGCAAGCTCATGAGTGTACCAAGGGGTGGATTGCTTGGTATAAGCCCAGGTGGTGTACGGGTGGTGTACAGGGTAATGAATGTCCCAGGCAAGCTCATAGAGGTACCAAGGGGTGGAGTGTTTGGTCTTAGCCCAGGTGGTGTACAGGGTAATGAATGTCCCATGCAAGCACACAGGTGTACCAAGGGGTGGATTGCTTGGTATTAGCCCAGGTGGTGTACGGGGGTAATGAATGTCCCAGGCAAGCTCATCGGTGTACCAAGGGGTGGATTGTTTGGTCTTAGCCCAGGGGGTGTACGGGGGTAATGAATGTCCCAGGCAAGCTCATAGGTATACAAAGGGTGGATGCTTGGTATTAGCCCAGGTGGTGTACGGGGGTAATGAATGTCCCAGGCAAGCTCATAGGTGTACCAAGAGGTGGATTGCTTTGTCTTAGCCCAGGTGGTGTACGGGGGTAATGAATGTCCCAGGCAAGCTCATAGGTGTACCAAGGGGTGGATTGCTTGGTATTAGCCCAGGTGGTGTACGGGGGTAATGAATGTCCCAAGCAAGCTCATAGGTGCACCAAGGGGTGGATTGCTTGGTATTAGCCAAGGTGGTGTACGGGGGTAAAGAATGTCCCAGGCAAGCACATAGGTGCACCAAGGGGTGGATTGCTTTGTATTAGCCCAGGTGGTGTACGGGGGTAATGAATGTCCCAGGCAAGCTTATAGGTGCACCAAGGGGTGGATTGCTTGGTATTAGCCCAGGTGGTGTACGGGGGTAAAGAATGTCCCAGGCAAGCACATAGGTGTACCAAGGGGTGGATTGCTTTGTATTAGCCCAGGTGGTGTACAGGGTAATGAATGTCCCAGGCAAGCTCATAGGTGTACCAAGGGGTGGATTGCTTTGTATTAGCCCAGGTGGTGTACGGGGGTAATGAATGTCCCAAGCAAGCTCATAGGTGCACCAAGGGGTGGATTGCTTGGTCTTAGCGCAGGTGGTGTACGGGGGTAAATAATGTCCCAGGCAAGCACATAGGTGTACCAAGGGGTGGATTGCTTGGTCTTAGCCCAGATGGTGTACGGGGGTAATGAATGTCCCAAGCAAGCTCATAGGTGCACCAAGGGGTGGATTGCTTAGTCTTAGCCCAGGTGGTGTACGGGGGTAAAGAATGTCCCAGGCAAGCTCATAGGTGCACCAAGGGGTGGATTGCTTGGTATTAGCCGAGGTGGTGTACGGGGTAATGAATATCCCAGGCAAGCTCATAAATGTACCAAGGGGTGTATTGCTTGGTATTAGCCAAGGTGGTGTATGCTTTACAATACCATATTTAGAAATGCATCCAAAAACACTCTCATTAAAAACAGCATAGCGTCCACTAAAAGCGTTCTTGAGCTCCGCTCGCCATGGTGTTAGTCATTGAAGCTCCCGCAGCTGCGAACACATCCTGATAAAACAACCTGTTATCCATGGTTGATTTGCAAAGAAAACATTCACGCTGTGAAACGAACATATGGAGCACAACCGGGTGAAGTGTGGTGGTTGTGAACATCTTCATGACAGATTTCTGGCCATCGAAACAATCTGCACCTACGCAGAAAGAAGAATCCAAGATGGCCGAGGGTGTTAAACGGGGCACGAATCACAGAGTGTTCGCCTGGAGCATCTAAGAGATGGCATCACTGCGATCTAAACCCAACTGACAAGTCCCAACAACGCCTGGGGTTGGTGTGACCCAGGGGGCTTCTGAACCGTGGTGCAAGACGCCCTAGTCTGCGTACGTGAAGCAGACCGCTGCCGGACAGAGATGGGTGGCAAGCGGACAGACCCACCTCCACGAGGGAGAAAGCAGGAGGGCGGTCTGCGGGCTGCTGCAGGATCCCGGGAGCTGAGGACGAGCTGGACCACATAAAACATTGCCTGCAGTGCAGGCCGAGCGCCGTGAGACGTGACCGAGTGCGGCCCTGTTGGTCGCGGACCGGAGGAAGGTCGTGCCTCTGATTGCCACAATGGGAAGAGGGCATGCGGTAAGAAGGCTCACCCTATATGCACTGCATGGGAAGCAACTCAGATGCAGCGAACGAGGGAAGGGTCACACGCCACACAGATGAGCAGAGATATGCCCACCGGCCTGTCAAGACACCCTGCTTGGATGAACCGGCTCCCCGGGGCCTCACCCGCATAGCAGCATAGAAGCATAAATCAAATAGAGCCCACCCACACATGGGCCCCACATAAATGAACAGTTTACACAGGCACAAAGAAACTGAAGCCTGGATCCATCGTGCACACAAAGGAGAGAGCGCAGAGGTGATCACTAGGAACGATCCTACAGACCGGCAGCTGTAACTCCTGCGACTGAGGGGAAGGCGGTAGGCCGCGGCTGCCCCTGGAGGAGAGGACCCTGCCAACACTAAGAAGACATCCGTGTGCCTATCGAGGTGCGGGCGCCTGCCAGCCACCAAAGCATAGGGGAAATGGCACGTACTGATGCATCTGCGAGTGACAAGCACTGACCATGCCCGTCTGAACCCCATAGGCTGTGTAGTGTGGGCTTCTCCTTGCTCTTGTTTCCTACCTCCTATACTATGGAATGACTTACAGACAGATTTGTTGTGGAAAAATGATTGGCCGTAGGCCGTGATAACAACATGTGTCTGTGCTTTTGGGCACACCGTGTCCAGGGTCAGCGATGCCAGCCTTCTTCTTGGTCAGTCTCGGTTACCCTCGGGCATGCGTTCCTGGACACGTGCCACCTACGACTTTTTTCTACCATGTACCGAAGAAAGTACTCGGCGTTCCTGCTCCTCTCTCCGCACGTTTCCTTCTTCCTGAAGTTTTGCAGGGTGGGTTGGGTGGCAAAACGCTTCCTTCTCCTTTGCCCAGGTTCCAAGATGCCTACCCGTACGAGGTGAGCGTCTTGCCTGGTTTGTTTTTCTACCTTGTCCTTTGGCCATACTTATACCCCCTCTGTCCTTTTGTTATTCTCCTGGGGGCCGGGCCCTGCCCAGCCCCCCTGCAGGTTTCCCCTCACACCTTGCCTGTTGTTGGGGGCCGTTGCCTGGCAACGCTGGGGCAGTGGCGCCAACTGGCTGCCCCTCCCCATGTTTCTTTGCGCCATCTCGCCCCCACCCCGCGCCTAACCCCCCAGGCCCTCTATCGGGCCGTACTTTGCACGGCCCGGGGCCTGGGGCATAGGCTGTGTAGTGTGGGCTTCTCCTTGCTCTTGTTTCCTACCTCCTATACTATGGAATGACTTACAGACATATTTGTTGTGGAAAAATGATTGGCCGTAGGCATTTATTTTCTACAGAAAATAACACAAACAAGAATCATGATAACAACATGTGTCTGTGCTTTTGGGCACACCGTGTCCAGGGTTAGCGATGCCAGCCTTCTCCTTGGTCAGTCTCGGTTACCCTCGGGCATCCGTTCCTGGACACGTGCCGCCACACCTGAGTGGGCGTTGCCTCCGCCGCTCAGGTTCCTCCCAAAAGTACCCGTGTCTGCGTCCCCTCTCCTCTAATGCCTTCAAATTAGTGTCTGCAAAATGCCCCATCCTATGTTCTATGTGGTATTATTGTTGACATGAAAATCTCTGTTTCCCTCAGCCTGAGATCCCTTTAGATCCCCTGTTAACCTTCCCTCTTTCCAGGCCATCCCCTGTTACAGTATTCCGGTCTACTGGCTCCCTTATTCTACAGGCCCTTTTAATATGCTATCGCATCTTTTTTATCTGCCCCTTCAACCTAGCCCCAACCCTTCAACTCATACTATTATTAGCTGGCTGTTTGTTGGGTTTATTACCCCTGCTATTTTCGCGGTAGCTGCGTCTAGATGTGCTGCCTCCCAATTTTTACCTTTTCCCTTTGGCAAAAAAAAGCCCCTTCCAAGGATTCACATATTTTTTGTTGTTGACCCTTCCCTTCATTTTTTTTTTTTTTTTTTTACACCCGTCTAAAAATTTACATTCTGCACATGCTTTCTGCATTGCTTACCCGTTTCGTAACTTTTTTGTGCTTTCCTGCCCAGGTTTCCCTTGACTCGCCCTGTTTCCTTTAGTTTTACTTATTTCTCAGATATCTTTTTGTTGCTAACCTTCCCTTCTCCTCCATTGGAACCCATGCCTTTAACGGTGTGGGTGTTTATTTTCCTGCCATACCTATGGCCATAATCTCCTTTCTCAGTCAACCTTATGGCTAACATCTTCATTAATTCCGGTGCTTATTCGTGGAACCCATGATTTTCCTGGTATGGGCGTTTATTTCCTGCCATACACGTGGCCATATTTTCTTTTCCAGTCAGCCTTTCTGGCTAACCTTTTCATTCTTTCCGGTGCTTATCCTTGGGACCCATGCCTTTTTCGGTATGGGCGTTGTTTTCCTCTGCCATACATGTGGCCATATTTTCCTTTCCCAGACGGCCTTATGGCTAACCTTTTCATTCTTTCCGGTGCTTACTCTTGGGACCCATGCCTTTTCCGGTATGGGCGTTATTTTTCTGCCATACACGTGGCCATCTTTTCCTTTTCCAGTCAGCCTTTATGGCTAACCTTTTCATTCTTTCCGGTGCTTACTCTTGGGACCCATGCCATTTCCGGTATGGGCGTTATTTTCCTGCCATACACGTGGCCATCTTTTCCTTTTCCAGTCAGCCTTATGGCTAACCTTTTCACTCTTTCCGGTGCTTCTACGTGGAACCCATGCCTTTCCAGGTATGGGCGTTATTTTCCCCTGCTATATGCGTGACCATATTTACCTTCCCCTAGTCAGCCTTATGGCTAACCTTTTCACTCTTTCAGGTGCTTACTCGTGGAACCCATGCCTTCCCTGGTGTGGGCGTTCTCTGCCGTACGATTGCCTACTGTTGCCCCAGAGCCATCTTTTCTTCCTGGTTGATAGGCGATTGCCGTATGACTGTTCTTATTGAACACTTTGGAATTCCCCCTTTTCTGCCCTTCTGCTTATGCTCCATGCTCCCAGCTATGTTTTTCCGATATCTCCCCTGCCACGCCCTTGTGCCGTTGGTGGGTGGTATGTTACTTTGCTACTCTGCCGTCCTCTCTGTGTCCCCTATTGACTGCCCCAAAGGTATTGTTCCCCTGACCTCAAACGATTCCTTGTCGTTGTTAACGTATCCCCTGTTGTCCCTGTTTTTGTTTCTATCATTATTTTCCCGTTATTCCTGTTGCCCTCCTGAACTGTGGACCCTGTGGTCCCCTTTATCTTTTAATCCGTTAAACATGTACCGATTAAAACTCTCCTCGTCCCACCCTCTGTCCGGGTAACCTTTGATTTCCTTCTCACTCCCTCTCATATTCCTTTCATGCACCCCCCCAATGCTTTGTATACCTGCAAAACCCTTGTTGCTAAGTTTACAATGCCACTCCATCCTCTGGGTATTGTTGCAATACCGTCGGTGCGTTTTGAGGGGTGTGTCCCATATCCCCTGGGTCACCTCGTGGAAATGGACCTGCCCCTGCATTCTTGCCTGCCCGTTCTACGCCAAAGCCCTTAACTCTCACCTTAACTATTACTCCTTTCCATTTTACCCATGCTTTCCGGGTATCCCACTGTTCCCCCCTGCTGCTCTCTTCTTTGGTTGTGACATTTTAACAAATTTCTTCTTTTTTTTTTTTTATTTTTTTTATTACCTTTTCTGTTGGTTTTCTTTTGCCTCTTCTTAGGCTCCTCTGGCTGTTCTTGTGGCCCACCTGCCACCTCTCTCGCCCCCTTCTGGCCTTGCGGTATAGTTGCCTCCTCTTCGCTGCTGTTGGACTCCTCTAGTAGCAAAGGCGACATTGCCCGTGCCTTCTCCTCCTTCTGCATCAGCTCTAGCACCCACAGTGCTCCATATTCCTTTTCTGCTTTTTTAGCTCCTGGTAGCACCCCTTGCCCATCCCCCTGCGTGATGGGTACCCCGCTGCCTGTCGTGCCTAAACCAACAGCTCCCTGACCACCTCCAGCCCCTTCTGCCCTGGTCTTCTTCTGTCCATCTTTGCGTATTACCCCCCTTCCATCTCACCCAAGCCTTTAAATGTTCTCTTTCCCTCATCTTCGCTACTCACCTCCTCGTCGGATGTTACTGCTGGTTGCTCGGCCCTGCGTTTTTTCATCTTTTCTCTTTACCCTCTTTAGCTCTGGGCGACTTACCCTGAACCGTTATGCATTCTTTCAACATTTTGACAATTTTTTTTTTTTTTCCCAATGTTATTATCAATTTTTTCCATACCTTTTTGTTGGTCTTCTTTTGCTTCGTCTTGGGCTCCTCCGGCTGTTCCTGTGGCCCCTCTGCTACTTCCCTCGCCCGTTTCTGGCCTTGTGGTATTATTGCCTCATCTTCGCTGCGGCTGGACTCCTCTAGTAGCAAAGGTGACATTGCCCTTGCCTTCTCCTCCTTCTGCATCAGGACCAGTACCCATTGTGCTCCATATTCCTTTTCTGCTTTTTAAGGTCTTGTCCTCTCCACAGCAATTCTGTTTACTGCCACTCTAAAGCTGGGAGTGCCAATTCTGCATCATTCTCATGCTTGTAAAAATGACCACAACAAAAACGACGCACCTATCGTGGGCCCATATTCTTAGTAACTCGAAAGCTGTGAGTACCAATTCTGCATCGATCTCAATGGTGGGGCATGTTGTACTTAAACTGTCACTACATTGTTTTGGATTAAGCGCCGGATTCAATTAAAGGGGAATTAATGAGCTGCTTAAACCAGCACCGCGCTGGTGATTGGCGGCGGGCTCGTTAGCCTGTCTCGTGGCTCCGCTTTCGGCGATGGGCCGGTGCTATCGTATGTCTAAATCTATCTGCCTGACCCGCCATCTCCTCGGGGATGTCCTGCAACGTGACCTGTGGGGAACGCGGCATGCCGTGCACAGAGGGCAGTTTGTTTAACGCGGGTGGCTTAGGCAGTTGCCACAGCCAACGCGGTTTGTTTGGGCTTTTCACATTGCTGCGCACAGTGTTTACGAAAAACAGAAGTGTTTAAATGGCGCGATTCCTCACACCGCCGTGCAATATTACAATGCATGGCCCATGCTCCACGAGGCCTGCACGATTCATTGGGCCTCCGTGCCGGCTGGTGCACAAAACACCTGCTGTCCGTCCCCTTGTGCGAAAAGCTGGAAAGCGATGCAACATAAATGCACGGTACTGATGAGATAGATCAGTAAGTTAAGAGGTCCGATCTCTACGCGCAATAAGTACAGTCACCAGTTCAGCTGCTCCACGGGGCCGACTCAGCCCTTCATTCTTTCAAGACTGATACATTTTGCACCATTTGTCACGGGGTTTAGACGCTCTTTATCAAACTATTATTAAAAAGGCAGAGATATATCCCAGCATAAATAATTCACAGATGCAGAAAAACATGTTGGCCCAGTGAGTATTTAGAAATTACTGACAGGTGGGGGTGGCTCTGCTACTGAATATAAACTTGAGGACAAACATAAGCCTAATCCGCATGTCTATAATTGGCAGCAGATTTGTTTGCAACACGTTCTTATGACACAGAGAAGGCGGTCCTTTTTGAAACCCATGTTAAAGCTGACTGCAAACCCACCAATGTGTTTACACGCGCACAAGTAGCCGGCCTCGGGGGAAACAATTGCCCGGAGCTCTGGAAGACCACTTGGGAACAAGGGGCTCTTGGTAGTTTCTGGAACAGCCAAGCATTTAGAAGAGAACAAGCATTTTACAGTGCTCGACATACAAGCGAGGGCTGGTTCGGTGCCAGCAGGATGCCCAGGAAAACATGCACTCTTGAGAGTGCGCCAACCCGGCCGAGTGCCTTCCATAACCAACCCCTCTGATCGGTAGAAATACACCTGATAGATTTTCAAACACCCCCAGGAAAGTATGCCGAAGCTTTGCCGTGGCCCTTTCCAAGCACACCGTTAGAAGTGTACATCTAAATTAAAGGAACTTGCTCAGTTCAGCTCTACACGCGGACTGGCTGAAATGACTTGAATATTACCTTAACAGGAATCGCTGATCTGCATAGAAGGCAGCCAACAAAAGACATTGGAATTACCACGTCTGTATGGGAAATGGTCTGTACATTTAAAATACAGATTAAAATGCCAAGAAATTGAGTTCAATAAATACTTCCACCCTGCTCAGCCCACTATACCCCAGGAGTGACACCTACAGCTGGCATCCGGTGCATCCCGGGACTTGCAGTTCCTATTTTGTGAATATTCACTAAAGATCCTGGTATTGAAAGTGCTGCTGTTGGGTAACACTCCGAAATTGGCAGAAGAGGTCACACACTGCAGCGTTCCCAATGGCACCGATGTGGACGGGCAGCTTGACTTCAGGCTCCTGCCCTCAATGATTCTCGCTTCCCGGTGGGCTTCTAGGTCCTGTTCCTGCCGCTCCTGTCAAGCCAGTGCCACGCCAAACGGGCTGTTTCGTGGTGCCGCCCGCAGTCCTTCCTTCTAGACCCTCCGCCCGTTGCTCCAGACGCCGCTGCAGTCCTCTCAGCTGTAGTGGGAAAGAAAGAAAAAAGACACGAAAAGCCCGCAGAGGCAAAACGCTTCCTTCTCCTTTGCCCAGGTCCCAAGACGCCTACCCGTACGAGGTGAGCGTCTTGCCTGGTTTGTTTTTCTACCTTGTCCTTTGGCCATACTTATACCCCCTCTGTCCTTTTGTTATTCTCCTGGGGGCCGGGCCCTGCCCAGCCCCCCTGCAGGTTTCCCCTCACACCTTGCCTGTTGTTGGGGGCCGTTGCCTGGCAACGCTGGGGCAGTGGCGCCAACTGGCTGCCCCTCCCCATGTTTCTTCGCGCCATCTCGCCCCCACCCCGCGCCTAACCCCCCAGGCCCTCTATCGGGCCGTACTTTGCACGGCCCAGGGCCTGGGGCACACATCGGGTGAACTGATGCAGGCTGCGATGCGAAATGGAACAGAAAAACATTGCGGAACATGACAGGATAGCAACATCGGGCTGTTGGGGGAAAGCTGATGAGTGGAGGAGAGCCAACCTGGTGAATGATCTCTGTGCAGCTCCGGTGCCCACATATGACGCATCCCCAAAGCCCCTACAGTCATCCTGTTTAGATAACAGTGCCTGGAAAGAGGGTTACTTGTGGCTACTACTCCCCTACTCCACCCCCACGCAGAGGCCTACAATCTTTGCACTCCGGCAGTGGATGCCCCGAACAAAAGGAAAGGGGTGAGATAGACACAACTGCAATAGGCTATAGCTGTCAACATTAAGTGGCGCAGCGAGGACACGCTGAATACATATACTGAAGGGTGAGATCGCAGGGGAGTACCATCACCAGACCTAGACGAGGACCAACACGCAGCAAACAAGATGAGAACACCTAACCACCTGCTCCCTGCAAAATAAAACTAAAAACCTGAGAGTAAGGTAACACTATCACGTTGAGAGAAGAGACCAACATCGCTGCAACCTCTGCGTCGTGAGCACTAAACACTGCGCACTAGCAGCACACGGACAGAGCATCTGAAAACCTACTCATAGTGTACAACACTCACTACCAGCGATGCACACGACAGGTAATGCATAGCACTGTCCAAACCAGTATGTCTGCCAGGAGCAGACACCCATGACGGGCTGGTAATATGCCCCTCCCGATCCACAAAAAAATTGTGATTTGCAGGGTGTCAAGAACGGACTGAATCAGTAGACACCGAGAGCCCTTGTGGGGTATACAAAAAAACTGCTGAGTGCCAAACAGAGAGTGCTCCCTGCTGATCGCATGAAACAGCCACACTCCGGCGCCTCACAGCAAACATAGACATGCTGGAATTACAACAAAAGGAAAGAAGCGAATCACAGCAATTAGGCTAATTGCCCTCCTGCACTCCTAGAAATGGGGTGAAGAACTAATACCCGGGACGAGCGACCACAAGCAGGCTGACCACCTCTACCGGGTGGAGAGAAGGAGCATCAGAGCCCAGGAGGGAATTTAGAGTCACCATATCGGATAACTACTGGCCTAAATAGATACTCCAATCTAAACATGAAATCCCATACTTCCTCGCCCAGCGGACCCTCACATCCCTAACAGGCACGGAGTGTGCCCAACATGGGCAAAGACAAAGCCAAGAAGCAGTCTACCCAGAGCAAGATCGACCAATATGCAACATCAGTCCCACAAACCCAAGACGAACAGGATCAATTAACAACCATGGCTGACGAAGAGTGTACGCTGTCTTTAAAAGACGTTATGGGCGCCATTGTGGACTCACGCGCCTTCATGGAACAAAAGATGGATGGCATTAGTATGGACGTATTGCTACTTCAACATGACCTGCAGAAGCTGCCGTCTCGCACCGGCGAGGCAGAACCGTGCATATCTGGGACAGAAGATGGGCTACGGGACCTACAACAACAACTGATCGGTGTTACATCTCGACTGAAATCAATGGAGGAGAGAGTGGACGAGAGTGAGGGGAGGTCGAGGAGTAATAATGTTCCAATCCTAGGCCTGCCAGAAAATGAGGAAGGACCAAGTATGGAATTATTCCTGGAGCAGGGGCTCACTGACATGTTTGAACCAAACTCATTCTCCAAGTTTTTCTCGATCGAAAGAGCCCATGACATGCCAACCGGATGGCCAGTGCCCCACGGCGCGCTGTGATCGCAAAACTCCTGAATTAAGGAGATTGCAATGCGCTGCTCCAGAGAGCACGTGCCAAAGGCACACTAACATATAATGGATCCAAAAACGCCCTCTTTACAGACTACACCAGAGAGGTGAAGAAGGCCAGACAATTGTTCGATCAGCTCAAGAGACAACTGCAAACCTTAAAAGTGAAATATGTCCTACTGCTCCCAGCCCAACTTAAAATATACCACAAGTGCATGACTGTCCACTTCACAGACCCCAGAGAAGTGTGCAAATGGGCTGAGCAACACATTGAGGGGGACTGGAGAACACTGTGAAATAACAGGAGCAGAAACCTGTGAGCCATACCAGAACGAAGACCACTGCCCCTACAACTGCCGGCACCAGATCATGACCCGACACCCCGAGAAGGTGTGGAGTGATGCCCGGATGCAGAAGGATAGCACAAAACGACATCTCATTGGCCCTCATTATGAGAATGGAGGTAACCATGCCGCAATTAGCGGCATGGTGCCTCCTTATCGCATATCGGGCCCAGGTTCCTCAAATGAGGATTTACCGGGCCATCCCAACCTTGGAGGACCCGGTAATTCCTCGTCCAAGGAACCCGGACCTGGTCCATCCCCATTCGAGCCCCCATAGGGCTCAATGGGAATGGGGAAGGAGCTAACAACGGGCCCGTAAATAACTCCCTGGTCTCCTCGCGGGATCCGGTAAGGACGCCTGGTTTTACCAGGCACCCTTTGCGGGTCCCGCAAGGAGACCTCGTAATAGGGCGGAATGGGTTTACCGGCACCATTACCGGTGCTGGTAAACCCATTCCGCCAACCTCGTAATGAGGGCCATTGACTTGAAAGAGAGTTCTGCACTTGGGTCGGACAAATGACACGCAACATGCTACTAATGGATAGATGACATTTGGGCAGCCGTCGCAAATGGAAGGCCCACCACCCTGGAGTGAATGTCACTCCGATACGATAAGTCTGGGCTTCATCCAGGGCTTGTGCGAGATAAGTTTTACAGAGTGTGATTTGTTTATTTGACAGCTGGTAGTTCTCTCTATCTTCATCTGTCACTTGTTGTTCAGGCGACAGATGCTTCACGTTGGGTGGAGCATAGGGAGCGGAGTGGGGACATTGTTTTTGTTACACACGGATCCAGAGACCATATCACAAATATCCCTCTAAAAGAACAACACATCATGGGACTGCCACACAGGTATCCACCCAAAGAACACAGAACACTGTGTGGGTTGTTTTTGGCACTTGATCAGGTTGTTCTAAAGCCGACCGGTTTCTGTGGTGCTATGTCGATAGGCCACATTCCTCAGGGCTGTGGTTAGGGCACCGACCTGTGTGCCTTCTTAATTTATCTTGCAGCGTAGTCTGCATTAATTGCAATCCTCTACCTGTAGGGGTGACAGAAGGGGGGGAAGGAGATAGAAAACAAGCGATACAGTTCCCATTTTTAAATCTCTTTAGTAGTCCCTGGCTGTAAAACATTGCGTGAGTAGTTCAAAGGAGGGAGGAGAAAGCTACCCTATCCATGTAGCGTGGTTGCTCTCAGCACGGGGGGTTAGGCGGCCTGAGACCTAGGGGCCAAATGCAATATTTACTAGATTGTTGAGTGCATAGTCACAACGAACAAGGAAAAACACTGTTTTGTGTATTATAGTATTTTTAAACTATTTTTAAACCAAAATTGCACTTATATCACTGTTAAGCTGACCGCACGTGGGCGCTTCAGCTTCTGCTGCAAATATATACGAGTCTGCCTTGCAGACGGGGTCCGATCATGCGATCCCGTCTGTGTACTCACTCGCCTGCCAAGTGTGTGTCTCGCGACTCCGCTAGAATGGCGAGGCAAGAAGTCATGTGAACTGATGAAGTGCAGGAGCTTACCTTCTGCCATTGTCTGTGAGGTCTGGCGGACCGCGCGCGAGGATTCTCGATGCTGCGGCTCGCCAGACACTTGTGTATGTGGTTACCATGGCACCGCTGGGCATCACGTGATCCCATCCCAAGATGGCCGCGCCGAGGTGGACAGCCGGTGGCCATCTTGGAGTCAGGCTGGCCAACTCGGGTCTATAGGAGTTATGCTAATGTCCCTAAACAGTCCTTTGTGCTCTATATTGAGATATTTGTGGCCAAGTTAGCATTGAGATTGGCTTGGAAAGATGCCATACCATCATATGCCAACATTAAACCCTCAACTTTGTTTAACTTCCCCAATATCTCAGCCAGGGATCCTTTCATTTCCCTTAGTGCAACGTGTGTAAATTTGTGCCCTTTATCCAGAAGATTCAAGATTCTTGTTAGTACAGGAAATGTATGACAATTCTGTTCATTTAAGTCAAGCATAGTTTCATCAGTAAGGTTGTGAGAGCTGACCCCCTCCCCCCTTGCTGATGTTCAAGCATGATTATCTGTATTGCCATTATTATCCCTTATCAATGGATCAAACTCTTCATATGCGTTACTATGCCATTCTTTGGGAATCTCAGAAAAGGGCAGTGGGTTAACAACAAAGTCTGCCAATACAGCTTTTCCCATGATGAACTTGGCAGCAGGCGCTGTGTTACAGCATATATCACCTTCCTTATTGCTATGCAAGTGTACAAAGTCTCTGTGGGCCTCATTCCGAGATTGGAGGTAGCCATGGCGCTATTTGCGCCATGGCTGCCTCCAATACCGGGTCCGGCACCAGGCTGCTTCAAGGGGAACTTACCGGTGCATTCCGTCGCTGGCGGGACCGGTAAGTCCCTATTGAACCAACCATTCCCAATTCCCATTTGAGCGCCCATAGGGCTCGATGGGAATGGGGAGGGCGCTTATAACAGGCTTGCGAATAGCATGCCCGTTATTAGCGCCCTGATCCCTTAGCGGGACCGGTAAAGGACATGTGGTCTGACCACACGTCCTTTACGGTTCCCGCTAAGGGACCTCGGAATTGGGCGGTAAGGGATTACCGGCACCGGTCTCAGACCCCCTTTGTCTTCTTGGTGTAGACACTGGAGTGGAAGGGCTGACGATAGACAGACACAACTATCCAATTCAGCCATAATCACAGGGGCTAACATGGAGACATCTGCAATCTCCCAATTTCCTATGTTTTCTGATGGGAATGACGTCTCGTGTTGATGATCAGTGCCACTACTCAATGCCTCGTCTGCGATGTGATGTGTGCCGTTCAATCCACTTAGATATAAGACCTCATCTTCTTTCTCAGAAGATTGAAGAGACTGATGTGGCATATAACATACATTTTGTTCTTCAATGTGTGTAACGGAGGCATTATATGGTAATTTTGATAGTTGTGGCATTATTGATGGTATAGTAAACGGAAGTTCTCTTATCACCTGGTCTGCGGGTGCATCTGCAGTCCTAGCTACAGGTACTTTTTCATCTCTGGGTATGTTTTTCACAGGAGCATTATTCTTTTTTGCAACCAGTGCCATGAGGCGTTTACCGTTTCTGAGGCTTGTTTGCATGTTATTCGGTGTATTATTTACCAACAAGCTAGAATTTGGCTCAGTTAGTAGGGAGACACGGAGTTAACAATAAGTACCACTGTTCTAATGATTAGCACAGTCTATAACATGTAAGGTTTGGGCTCAAGAACTGCTAAGTTTTAACGTATTCGTGTGTAATTACAAGTCAAATTATACGTGAGGCTCAAAGGCTTTATGGGCCGCAGACACCCCAAGCTAGAGTGGCAAAATGATTTTGCAGCAGCTTTATTTGATTGGTGTACTGTGAATATGAGGACTTCTTGGGGCTCAAATGCTCAGTGGCCCACAGTCACCCCAGGTACATACCACACACAATTGCTGAAAGCCACAATGCACACAATGTTCTCACTGTACAGGCTAGCCTGAAGGCTCCAAGGCTCTAGGCCAACGGTCACCGTCAAGCTACAGTTCAGGATAATTCCACAGACAAATTCTCAAAATGTATTTATACATAGAACACTCTTTATACAGAAATACTTAAGGGCTCCAAGGCTCTAAGGCCTGCAGTCACCCTAAAGTCCTGTACAGAGCAGATGCCAAAAACCACCTGCACCAGGTGTGCTTCTTGTGCAACCTGCCCTAAAGGCTAAGAGACAGTGGGGCCACCAGTCACCCTCACGCACCTAGGTCAGCACAATTCCATAATCCAATTTAGCAAGTCAAGTGTGTCGCAAACTACACTTGTTATACCGAGGCACTTCGAGGCTCCAAAGCACTGCGGCCCTCAGTCACGACCAACCTCCAAATAACTCTACAAGCGCATTAGGTGACTATTTGCACTGTGCCTAAGTGGCTCAACATGAGTGTGTACGTGGAGGCTCCCAGGCTCTGTGGCTATGTGGGGCACAGGTACTCGTATACCCCTAATAGTATTCCGTTTCAAAAGACACTTGTCATTCCATACGCAATGTTTCCCATAAATTCACTGTCCCCACAAAGCGTTCACACATCCGTTGTAGTACTAATGTGACTCCACAACTTTAAGACAGTTGACGAACTGGTAATTAGGGACCTCCCGGACAGTGATCAACCAGCTTGCATACAACTCGATGCAAGCCCAGTCTTTTCCAATGCTCGTTTAGAAACCGAACACAAATTAGTTTTGCAAAGAGCAAAGAGTAGCACTCAATCACCGAGGGATTCCAACAGTCACAACAAGGACTTTGAGTCAATTAATTCCCGTACATCACAGTTAATGTAAGCTCAAAGTCAAAGGCCCTCATTATGACCCTGGCGGAGTGGGTCTACGCCAGCGTTATTCGCGGCGGACCCGTCCGCCCTACTACGAGATCCCGTAGCGCCATGGTGAGTTTTCCGCCCGTTTTTTCCGGGCGGAAAAATCCATGGCGCTACGGGACCTCGTCGTTAATTACGCCACCGTAATTTACGGTGGCGTAATTAACTCCTTCCCCACTCCCATTATACCCTATGGGGCAAAAATGGGAATGGGGAAGGGTAAAATGGGGATTGGGGATTTACCGCCCCGCCAAGGTCGGAATGGGGCGGTAAATCCGCCAACCCCCATGGCGGTATCGGCAGCTTTCCGCCGTGCTCCATGGTGCATTTTGCACCACGATCTCCGCCAGGGTCGTAATGAGGGCCAAAGTCTGTTTAAACTCCGCAGCCACTTCTCCACCCGAGAAGCGTAGCTTTCTTAATGAGGTATGTGAGCGTTGGGGGCTTACCGATCTGAGTCAATACACGCTTGACAACTGCAATCAGCGGAGCAATCAAGCTGCACTCCAGTGCTCCGGTGCTCCACAATCCACAAACCCAGAAACACACTACTGGCACACTGCGCAGCGCTCCACCAGGGACCTCCTCACAGTACCACAGAAACACACTGTTGACACACATCGGACACTTTGATTCTGGGGGGAGATTTCAACGAGGTCATGAATGTAGAGATAGACTGCACGCATTTAAGAGGGAGAAACCCTATTATTCATACCAAACTAGCCACCTTCACCGCCGCACTGGGATTGAGAGACGTGTGGCGAGATCTACATCCCGAGGACCGAAAATACTCATACCACCCTGGAGTCCACGCCTCATTTTCGAGGTTGGATTACTTCTTTCTCCCAGCGACAGGCATACATAAAGCAACTATAGCGACCCTGCTTGTGTGGGGTATTTCAGACCACTCTACCGTACTGATGGAAATGACGAAGAAAAGACCACTTCCTCCCCCTTCATGGCGCTTCAACAACTACTACCTAGGTTTTTCAGATTTCATAGAACACATCCAAACAGCTACAAAAACGTATTTCAAGCTGAACACTGGGTCAGTAAATAATCCTGAGGTGCTATGGGAGGCATACACGCCGGTACTATGAGGAGAGATCCTCTCCTGGACCACAACACACAAAAAAGCACACCAAAGAACTCTGAAAGAGGCTTAGATGAAAGTAAAACAGGCGGAGGAGTCCCAGCTTGCACTTGACCTGCCTGACACAAATCGCTCACTAATGTTAGCTCAAAAGCGCTTACAGAACATAGGCCTAGACTGTGCCAACAGGCGCAGAGATCGATGCGTGCCAGAATATACCAAACAGGTGACAAAGCTGTCAAACTGCTGGCGTGGCTAGAGCGTAGGGACGAGGAACACAGCCAAGTCAGAGTTATGTTATGTTATGTTATTTTGCACTTATATAGCGCCTTATATACCATTGGTATGGTCTGAAGGCGCTGGTAGGTTGAACGCCCTTGGGAACCGAAGTTCTTGTCAGTAGAGGGAGGAGAGAGGGTCCAATAGGTGCGAGTGCGCATCTGGTATGTGTGCAGCTGTTGCGAGAATTCCTGTGGAAGCTGCTTCATAGCGGTAGGTGTGGTGGTTGAGAGGTCTGGAGTATGTGTTCGAATCTGGCAGGAATTATCCAGACCGAGAGTGGCAGCGTAAGGCCTGAGGAGAACGCCTGGCTGGGGTGCGAGACCAGCAGTGCTTACATAGAGTGATGTGGAGTGAGCAGCGTCAGATGTTGATATGAGAACAGTTATACCGAATGGTGTCATAGTATCTCTGTGTTCTAGTTGGGTGGTGGTGTAAGGAGAGAGTAAGCGTGGGGTGTGATATGAGGTATGATCTTTTTAAAGGATCCATGCACATTCGTCGGCCCTCACCCGTCCTCTCGCCATACACGTCCTCTCGCTACACATGTCGTTTCGCACACACGTCCTCACGCCACACACGTCCTCTCGCCACATACGTCCTCTCGCCACATACGTCCTCTCGCCACAACACGTCCTCTCGCCACAACACGTCCTTTTGCCACCACGTCTTCTCGCCACCCACGTCCTCTCGCCACCCACGTCCTCTCGCCACCCACGTCCTCTCGCCACCCATGTCCTCTCGCCACACATGTCCTCTCGCCACACACGTCCTCTCGCCCACACGTCCTCTTGCCACACACGTCTCTCGCCACACACGTCCTCTCGCCACACACGTCCTCTCGCCACACACGTCCTCTCGCCACACACGTCTTCTCGCCACACACGTCTCTCGTCACAACGCGTCCTCTCGCCACAACACGTCCTCTCGCCATAACACGTCTTCATTCCACACACGTCTTCATTCCACACACGTCTTCTCTCCACACACGTCTCCTCTCTCCACTCATGTCTTCACTCACTACACCGGCCGCCTCCACACCAGGCCGCTCTCTACAGCCGGCCGCCCTGCACATCCGGCCGCCCTCCACACCCGGCCGCCTCTACACCCGGCCGCCCTCCACACCCGGCTGCCCTCCACACCCGGCCGCCCTCCACACCCGGCCGCCCTCCACACCCGGCCGTCCTCCACATTCATCCGTCCTCAATACTCATGCGCCCTTCAATACTCATGCGCCCTCAACACTCATGCGCCCTCAACACGCATTCGCCTCACACTCGTCTGCCCTCCACACTCGTCCGCCCTCCACACTCGTCCGCCCTCCACACTCGTCCGCCCTCAGCACTCATCCGCTCTCAACACTCGTCCGCTCCCAACACTCATCCGCTCTCAACACTCATCCGCTCTCAACACTCATCCGCTCTCAACGCTCATTCGTTCTCAACATTCATCCACCCTCAACACTCATCCGCCCTCGACACTCATCCGTCCTCAACACTCATCCGTCCTCAACACTCATCCGTCCTCAACACTCATCCGTCCTCAACACTCATCTGCCCTCAACACACATCCGCCCTCAACACACATCCGCCCTCAACACACATCCGCCCTCAACACTCTTCACCTCGATAGGTCGGTGTGATGGTGCTAGTTTGGAAGCCGGTTGGTTTTAGGGGAAGAGCCAGGTTTTCAGTAGTTTGCGGAAGGACGTTAAGTCCTCAGTTAGGCGGATGTGGGGTGGGAGCGAGTTCCACAGGGTTCCACAGTAATCAAACCAGATAACGCAGGTCTACTGCTACCTGATCGAGAGATAACAGAGGGCTTTGCAATTTACTATGCTGACCTGTAAAAATACCCCAATACTCCCATTAACACCTCTGTGCTAGATGAGATTAACCTCCCATCCATAAGTGCCGACCAAAAAACTATTCTGGAAAAAGACATCACGGAAGAAGAATTGATACTAATTATGTCGCAACTCCAATTGGGGAAAACCCCAGGACCAAATGGCTTCCCGATTGAGATATGGTAGAGGATAGAGGTGAGCGAGATAGCCCCACATTTGCTCCGCATGTACAAACACTCGAAAGAACAGGGCCATCTACCTGCGGACCTAAGGAAAGCTACCATAATTGTAATACCCTGTTGTGGCCTAAATAGATGACAGGACACTGTAGGGTTTCTAACAGTCTTTATTGACTGACAACAGGGAGAAAGGCTCTAAGGTGGCCTGGAGATTCTGGGCGCTTACTTACAGTTCATTGCGATCAAGTCCTGTGCTTTCCCAGTTGATTCAGTTGTGCTCACCGGTGGCACGCTGTAGACTTCTAGGGCCCCCATGAAGCCTCCTGTGGCTGTGGTGTTACGCCCTAGAAGCTGTGGTGTGAGTTCTGTCAATCACTGCCTCTTGTCCTGTTATCAGGAGCAGCACTCCTGTTTGACCGCTTCAGCTGGCCGAGCGCCAACTCTGAAGCGGGAACGTTTTCCCGCGGAGCGTGGGCTCGCGAGATCCCGTCTCGCGAGATCTCGCGAGAACACTCTCCCGCGATCATGTGATGTCCCCACATACCCAAAGCAGATAAACCCCAGATTGGTGTAGTTCATAAAGGCCAATCTCCCTCATAAACAGTGAAACCAAATTCTTAGCAAAAATACTGGCTAATGGATTACAGAGAGTCATAACGTCATTGATACACCCGGACCAGTGTGGTTTCATGCTGAGTAGATCCACATGCATGAATATACACAGACTGCACTCAGCACTAGAGAGGACACCTGCTCTCCAAGACCTCCTAGCACTACTGGCAATAGACTTCGAAAAAGCTTTCGATTCAGTGTACTGGGAGCATTGTGGGAGATAATGCACCAGATGGGTTGGGTACAGCTCCTCTATAATTTATCCCCGAGGTGGAGACCAGGGTGAATGGATGGCCATCGAGACCCGTCAAAATAGGGGAAGGAACTATCTGTAATTCTTTTTGCATTTGCAATAGAGCCCCAAGCCAGACTACTGAGAGATACACAGACATGGAGCGGCTTCCATGAACATATGCCTAAAAGAAATCCATCACTGAAGAGCATGCACTATATGTGTGTTTCGGGTATTTAGCATGTGCATAGTAGAGACCTCTCCAGCTCTGTCTTTGAGGCTGCAGCACCGAACAAGAGATTAAAGGGAATCCTTCACTGCGCAGCATGCTGCAGTGTGCAATGTTAATATACTGGGCGTGCGCAATAGAGACACTCCCTCTCCATCCCGGGGTTTCAAGCTGCGGCTACTGAACACGTGCCTAACAGGAATCTTTCCCTGTGGAGCATGCGCAGTGTAAGCAGTGCAGACATTGGACATGCGTATTAGAGAGATTTCGTCTCTCGATTGGGTTTGAAGCGAAGCTACTGAACACATGCCCAGTGGTTATTCTTCACTTTTTACATGCGCAGTATGAAGTGTACTGGTAACGAACATGCGCATTAGAGAAAAATCGTCTCGATTGCTGTTTCATGCGCGGCTACTGTACGCATGCCCAGTAGGAAGAACCCTTTTCAAGGCATGCGCAGTCTGAAATGTGACGGTACTGGACATGCGCAGTGCGGACACTGCCCAACTCATGGCCTCTCTGCGGGGTGACTGGCGTCCCGGATCCTCCTTATCTGCAGAGCTGGGAGTGGGAAGGTCAGTGGTTAAATATTCCCCTTAATTACAGCATCACATCCATTAAGATCTAGGAAGGAGTGTTCTGCCCCGGATATCTCCATTTCTCGTTTTTTCTCACTCCTGCTCTCTCTGGCCCCTCCTTTTCTGGCCTCTCCTCTCGCCCTCTGCCTGTCTCTGGGCCTTCATCTTCTCAGAGGTCTTCCTCTCGGTCACCTACACTCCTCAGCCCCCTGCCTGTTTTTTTTTATTCTATTTTACCCTGCAGATAAGAATCATTGCAAAGCTGTCCATGACACTGCACAATATCTATTTCTATAGGGGAACATTTTACTAAAGGGCAACACAAGCCCAGCAAGCTAGGTCAGCACGAGCTCAGCTAGCTAGGTCAGTACAAGCCCCTCAAGCTAGGTCAGCATGAGCCCTGCTATCTAGGTCAGCATGAGCCCAGCAAGCTAGGTCAGCACGAGCCCAGCAAGATAGGTCAGCTCGAGCCCAGCAAGATAGGTCAGCTCAAGCCCAGTAACCTAGGTCAGCATGAGACCAGCCAGCCAGCTAGGTCTGCATGAGCCCAGCAAGTTAGGTCAGCATGATCCCAGCAAGCTAGGTAAGCATGCACATGTGGGCCTGTCTATGAAAGGGCCTTTGTATCCCTCACCTAGGAGGCCCACCAAGGTAGGTCAGCATGCACATGTGGGTCTGTCTGTGAAAGGGCTCTTTATATCCTACACCTAGGAGGCCTATCAAGTGTTATGCCCACTTCATTCATTTTAGGATGTTATGCCTCGAGATGCTTGTGTCTGGAGAAGGCTTCCCTCATTTGAGGAATGTGGTCGTAATGCAGGGCAGCACATGGAGTGTGGAGGACACTCAGGAAGTAACCTTGCTTCTGCTGGCATTGACACTTGCATCCTTGCCTGCACCCATATCCAGAGTGGCCACGCCTGCAAGAGAAGGTAGCATTGCCCATACCGCACACTATCCATAATTCTTTTGTCCATGCCAGTTCCTGCCAAACACCATTCTGTCAGCATTCCTTTTCTTCTGTTGCAGGACTACCAGTCCCAGAAGCCCATACAACAACTAAAGTAAATTTCCCCTGCAGGCTGAATCCACTGGCTTAACAAGTAATTAAAGAATGAAAGCAACAGCCAAGTGCAGGTGCCTCCCTCTGGAATGTCCTCCATGCCCCTCTCAAACTCGACCACCTTAGGATCCGGAAGCAGCTCAATACCTTCCTTTTCGATACTGCTTTCTCTCTTTCTCTCCCTTGCTGACCTACCTTCTGGCGCGCTAGGTGGTTGCCTGGCTACCCTCTGAATCTAATGGGCACCATGCTTCCTCCACGACCTGCAAGCACCTGCACTGCCTCTGGACCTCTGTGCACTTAGGGGCTGTATCTGTAACCCTATTCCCCCGTCCCCCTTTTGCACTTCCCTAGCTGGCCCCCCCCCGCTGCACTTACACAGAGCATTGTCTGCCCTGACTGCACTACTCTTCTTCCTTCCCCCCTTGCACATCTCCACTCCCTTGCACTTGCACGATCTAAATGACACAAGGGCCCTCATTACAACCCAGGCGTTAAGGGGTTAACGGTGCCGTAAAAGGTGGCAGCGCCGTTAAACCCTTAACATCTGATTACGAGGTCTCTTTGCGGGTTGGAGACTTTAACGCCTGCTTTTTGCAAACCCCAACCCGCAATGGAAACTTGGTGCTCAGTACGGTGCCGCAATTTGTGGCACCTTACTTGGCGCCTTCCCCATTCCCATTGAGCCCTATGGGGCAAAATTGGGAATGGGGAAGGGCCATGGCGGCATGGGGAATTACTGCCCCGCCAACCTCGGAATGGGGCGGTAATTCACATTCCGCCATGGCGGAGTCGGTAAGTTACTGGCATGGACCATGGAGGGCCAAGGTCTAGTAAAATCGTTTGTTTTCGTCCTCACCATGTCTCCCTATCTTGTCTTGTCGTGCCTAGAAACACTTGTGTGCAAGCACGTTATAAATGTTCATTGGATGCCATTTCTGCATTCCTCGGAACACTGGCATCTAGCAGTACACGACTCCGGGAACACGCACCAGAGGTCCCCCCATTCTACAGGTTCCCCGTGACTTTACAAAAATGGATTTCCTTCCTTTCCGAACAGCACCAGTTTATTGCTGAATCCCTAGCAACTAGAACACTGGGTCCTCTCTGCATATGTGCAGTCCTGCACACAAGATTTGCTCCTTTGAAAGCGACACAACTACGAACTTCAGTATACTGCAAACAGCTGCAACCATTTTAAGACAGGTGCACTACACCTGCCAGAATACCCATGGCTGCTAGACACTAATGGCTTCTCCAATTTAGTGCCCAATAGCACCCATAGACCTAGACTGGAGCTAGGCATATACTTCAAATACTCCTCATCCTGACCTCCGGTTTTTTCTAGGTTACTGTCACCCACTCCCTTGATGAAGGCGGACCTTTCCTTATGGAAAATTGAACTCACATTGCTGTTCCGCCGAAACGCATTGTTACAAAAGGGGATTGAAGGTCTTGATAGACCACATCGTAAAGTTTGGATCATGGATTATAATGGGTCCAACAACTAAAGGAAATCTCTTTGGTTTCCTTTTTTGACTCCCCCTTCTGCGTTGGCGGACCCCATCCTGGATAAGAACTTTTCACTCTGGGATACCAAGAAAGACTAGTTTCCTTTTTTTTCTATATCGATTTCCTGAACTAATAGCAATATTCAGGTACAAGACAACTCTCGCATTAGTCGTAAGACGAATAGACTTACAGGCCGATTCATGGATTAATTAGCGCGGCGCAAGTGGCCAAAAACGTGCGATTCGCAGTGGAATAGCAAAAATCGCAGTGCAAGTGCGAAAATCGCACGAAAAGCAGCGCACATCGATTCATGGAAGGCCGTGCGCGAGAAAACCATCGGATGTGCGCTAAAAAAGTGTGCGGCGCACGTTGGCGCACAGGCCATCTAACGGCGTGCTCCAGGTCACAGCGAAAATCGCACAGGCCACAGCGAAAATCGCACATAGCGCGGCGCAAACAACAAAAGTAGGCGGAACACGGGGCGTAACACTCGGAATGGGGAACAACTTGCCAAAATGTGGGCGTCACGGGGGAAGTACAGGGTGCAAGTGCGCGGAACGCCCACACGCTCGCCTACAACACGTATTCATGGAATCGTATAGGGCAAAAAAGCGCACGGTCAAACCAGCGCAAGGCACAAACACGACCGCCACAAGAAAGCAGGCGGTAGCGTCTCTGCGCCTGTAATAAATGTGCGCCAAAAGGTGCGCCAACAAATAGCACCTATATACAGTGCGGGAAGTTCCACACGCGATTTGGCCGGGTACAAGCGCGGCAATTTCCACACGCGATTTGGCTGGGTACATGGATCTCAGGGGTGCGCGGGAAGTCCCACACGCGATTTGGCAGGGTACGTGGATTTCAGGGGTGCGCGGGAAGTTGCACACGCGATTTGGACGGGTACTTGCGCGGGAATTTCCACACGCGATTTGGCTGGGTACTGGATCTCAGGGGTGCGCGGGAAGTCCCACACGCGATTTGGCAGGGTACGTGGATATCAGGGGTGCGCGGGAAGTTCCACACGCGATTTGGCCGAGTACGTGCGCAGGAATTTCCACACGCGATTTGGCTGGGTACGTGGATCTCAGGGGTGTGCGGGAAGTTTCACACATGATTTGGAAGGGTACGTGGATTTAAGGGGTGCGCGGGAAGTTCCACACGCGATTTGGCCGGGTACGTGCGTGGGAATTTCCACACGCGACTTGGCTGGGTACGTGGATCTTCAGGGGTGCGCGGGAAGTCCCACACGCGATTGGCCGGGTACGTGCGCAGGAATTTCCACACGCGATTTGGCTGGGTACGTGTATTTCAGGGGTACGCGGGAAATTCTACACGCGATTTGGCTGTGTGCTCCCAGGTATTCCCTGTACACCCTCCACGGCCCCTGCAGGCAGCCGACACCACAGGGGACTACCTGCACACACCTGCTCATGTCACCCAGCACCCCCACCCCCCAGCATGTGGGGCACCCTCCACCAGGCCCCCACTCATGTCCCCTCATCACCCCCACCCCCAGCATCCAGGGGCACCCTCCACCAGGCCCCCACTCATGGCCCTGCACCCCACCCCCCAGCACTGCAGGGCACCCTCCACCAGGCCCTCACTCATATCCAACTCATGTCCCCCTTTGACCCCACCCCAGCATCCAGGGGCACCCTCCACCAGGCCCCCACTCATGTCTCCCACCACCCCACCCCCCAGCAGTGCAGGGGCACCCTCCACCAGGCCCCCACCTCATGTCCCTCATGCCCCCCACCACCCCCACCCCCCAGCATCCAGGGGCATCCTCCACCAGGCCCCCACTCATGTCTCCCACCACCCCCACCCCCCAGCAGTGCAGGGCACCCTCCACCAGGCCCCCACTCATGTCCAACTCATGTCTCCCACCTCCCCCACCCCTCAGCAGTGCAGGGCACCCTCCACCAGGCCCCCACTCATGTCCACCTGCACCCCCACCCCCCAGCATCCAGGGGCACCCTCCACCAGGCCCCACTCATGTCCCCCTGCACCCCCAGCATCCAGGGGCACCCTCCACCAGGCCCTCAATCATGTCCAACTCATGTCTCCCATCACCCCCACCCCTCAGCAGTGCAGGGGCACCCTCCACCAGGCCCCCACTCATGTCCCTCACCCACCACCCACCCCCAGCACCAGGGGCACCCCCCACCAGGCCCCCACTCATGTCCCTCACCCCCCCACCCCCAGCAGTGCAGGGGCAGCCCTCCACCAGGCCCCCACTCATGTCTCCCCACCCCCACCCCCCAGCCACCATTGGCAGCCCCCACCAGGGCCCCCACTCATGTCCTCCCACCACCCCCACCCCCAGCAGTGCAGGGCACCCTCCACCAGGCCCCCACTCATGTCCCCTATCACCCCCACCCCCCAGCATCCAGGGGCACCCTCCACCAGGCCCCCACTCATGTCCCCTCCATCCACACCCCCAGCCACCATGGGCATCCCCCACCAGGCCCCACTCATTTCCCCTATCACCCCCACCCCCCAGCAGTGGCAGGGGCAGCCCTCCACCAGGCCCCCACTCATGTCTCCCACCACCCCCACCCCCCAGCCAACCATGGGCAGCCCTCCACCAGGCCCCCACTCATGTCTCCCAGCACCCCCACCCCCAGCATCCAGGGGCACCCTCCACCAGGCCCCCACTCATGTCCCCACACCCCACCCCCAGCATCCAGGGGCACCCTCCACCAGGCCCCCACTCATGTCTACCAACCACCACCCCCAGCAGTGCAGGGGCAGCCTCCACCAGGCCCCACTCATGTCCAACTCATGTCTCCCACCACCCCACCCCCCAGCATCCAGGAGCACTCTCCACCAGGCCCCCACTCATGCTCCCACCATCCCCACCCCCTAGCAGTACAGGGCATCCTCCACCAGGCCCCACTCATGTCCAACTCATGTCTCCCACCACCCCACCCTGCAGTGCAGGGGCACCCTCCACCAGGCCCCCACTCATGTCCCCTGCACCCCCACCCCCCAGCATCCAGGGGCACCCTCCACCAGGCCCCACTCATGTCTCCCTCCACCCCACCCCCAGCATGCAGGGGCACCTCCACCAGGCCCCACTCATGTCTCCCTCCCCCGCCCACCACCCAGCATCCAGGGGCACCCCCCACCCAGCATCCCAGGGACACCCTCCACCAGGCCCCACTCATGTCCCCCTGCACCCCAGCACCAGGGGCACCCTCACCAGCCCCCACTCATGTCTCTCCACCAACCCCACCCTGGTGGGTGGTGAGACATGAGTGGGGCCCTGGTGGAGGCTGCCCATGGTGGCTGGGGGTGGGGTGATGGGGACATGAGTGGGGGCCTGGTGGAGGCTGGCCCTGGTGGGGTGGGGGTGGTGGGAGACATGAGTGGGGGCCTGGTGGAGGCTGCCCATGGTGCTGGGGGTGGGGGTGGTGGGAGACATGAGTGGGGGCCTGGTGGGGCTGCCCATGGTGGCTGGGGGTGGGGGTGGTGGGAGACATGAGTGGGGCCTGGTGGAGGGTGCCCATGGCTGGGGGTGGGGTGGTGGGAGACATGAGTGGGGGCCTGGTGGGGGGCTGCCCATGGTGCTGGGGGTGGGTGGGAGACATGAGTGGGGGCCTGGTGGAGGCTGCCCATGGTGGCTGGGGGGTGGGGTGGTGGGAGACATGAGTGGGGGCCTGGTGGAGGCTGCCCCATGTGGCTGGGGGGTGGGGGTGGTGGGAGACATGAGTGGGGCCTGGTGGAGGCTGCCCCTGCACTGCTGGGGGTGGGGGTGGTGGAGACATGAGTGGGGGCCTGGTGGAGGCGCCTGGTGCTGGGGGCCTGGAGCTGGGGGGGGTGGTGAGGGTGACGACTGAGTGGGGGCCTGGTGGAGGCTGCCCATGGTGGCTGGCGGGTGGGGGTGGTGGGAGACATGAGTGGGGGCCTGGTGGAGGCTGCCCATGGTGGCTGGGGGGTGGGGGTGATAGGGGACATGAGTGGGGGCCTGGTGGAGGCTGCCCATGGTGGCTGGGGGGTGGGGTGGTGGGAGACATGAGTGGGGGCCTGGTGGAGGCTGCCCCTGGTGCTGGGGGGGGGGGTGGTGGGAGACATGAGTGGGGGCCTGGTGGAGGCTGCCCCTGCACTGCTGGGGGGTGGGGGTGGTGGAGACATGAGTGGGGGCCTGGTGGGGCTGCCCATGGTGCTGGGGGTGGGGGTGGGTGGGAGACATGAGTGGGGGCCTGGTGGGGCTGCCCATGGTGGCTGGGGGTGGGGTGGTGGGAGACATGAGTGGGGGCCTGGTGGAGGCTGCCCCTGCACTGCTGGGGGGTGGGGTGGTGGGAGACATGAGTGGGGGCCTGGTGGAGGCTGCCCATGGTGGCTGGGGGTGGGGGTGGTGGGAGACATGAGTGGGGCCTGGTGGAGGCTGCCCATGGTGGCTGGGGGGTGGGGGTGGTGGGAGACATGAGTGGGGGCCTGGTGGAGGGCTGCCCCCACTGCTGGGGGGTGGGGGTGGTGGGAGACATGAGTGGGGGCCTGGTGGAGGCTGCCCCTGGTGGCTGGGGGTGGGGGTGGTGGGAGACATGAGTGGGGGCCTGGTGGGGGCTGCCCATGGTGGCTGGGGGGTGGGGGTGGTGGGAGACATGAGTGGGGGCCTGGTGGGGCTGCCCATGGTGGCTGGGGGTGGGGGTGGTGGGAGACATGGGTGGGGGCCTGGTGGAGGCTGCCCCACACTGCTGGGGGGTGGGGGTGGTGGGAGACATGAGTGGGGCCTGGTGGAGGCTGCCCCTGGTGGCTGGGGGGTGGGGGTGGTGGGAGACATGAGTGGGGGCCTGGTGGAGGCTGCCCTGGTGGCTGGGGGGTGGGGGTGGTGGGAGACATGAGTGGGGGCCTGGTGGAGGCTGCCCCTGCACTGCTGGGGGGTGGGGGTGGTGGGAGACATGAGTGGGGGCCTGGTGGAGGCTGCCCCTGGTGGCTGGGGGGTGGGGGTGGTGGGAGACATGAGTGGGGGCCTGGTGGAGGCTGCCCCTGGCTGGCTGGGGGTGGGGGTGGTGGGAGACATGAGTGGGGGCCTGGTGGAGGCTGCCCCTCACTGCTGGGGGTGGGGGGTGTGGGAGACATGAGTGGGGGCCTGGTGGGGGCTGCCATGGTGGCTGGGGGGTGGGGTGGTGGGAGACATGAGTGGGGGCCTGGTGGAGGCTGCCCCTGAGTGCTGGGGGGTGGGGGTGGTGGGAGACATGAGTGGGGCCTGGTGGAGGCTGCCCCTGCTGGCTGGGGGGTGGGGGTGGTGGGAGACATGAGTGGGGGCCTGGTGGAGGCTGCCCCTGGTGGCTGGGGGGTGGGGTGGTGGGAGACATGAGTGGGGGCCTGGTGGGGGCTGCCCATGGTGGCTGGGGGGTGGGGGTGGTGGGAGACATGAGTGGGGGCCTGGTGGAGGCTGCCCCTGCACTGCTGGGGGGTGGGGGTGATGGGAGACATGAGTGGGGGCCTGGTGGAGGCTGCCCCTGCACTGCTGGGGGGTGGGGGTGGTGGGAGACATGGTGGGGGCCTGGTGGGGGCTGCCCATGGTGGCTGGGGGGGGGGTGGGGGTGGTGGGAGACATGAGTGGGGGCCTGGTGGAGGCTGCCCCTGCACTGCTGGGGGGTGGGGGTGATAGGGGACATGGGTGGGAGCCTGGTGGGGGCTGCCCATGGTGGCTGGGGGGTGGGGGTGGTGGGAGACATGAGTGGGGGCCTGGTGGAGGGTGCCCCACACTGCTGGGGGTGGGGTGTGGGAGACATGAGCAGGTGTGCAGGGTAGTCCCCTGTTTTGTGGGCTGCCTGCAGGGGCCGTGGAGGGTGTACAGGGAACACCTGTGAGGACCCACCCAGCCTAATCGCGTGTGATTATTCCCACGCACCCCTGTAATACACGTACCCAGCCAAATCGCGTGTGATAATTCCCGCGCACCCCTGTAATACACGTACCCAGCCAAATCGCATGTGATTATTCCCGCGCACCCCTGTAATACACGTACCCTGGCTAATCGCGTGTAAAACTTCACGCGTACCCCTGTCATACACGTACCCAGCCAAATCGCGTGTGAAAATTCCCGCGTACCCCTGTAATACACGTACCCTGGCTAATCGCGTGTTTAACTTCACGCGTACCCCTGTCATACACGTACCCTGGCTAATCGCATGTAAAACTTCCCGCGTACCCCTGATATGAACGTTACCCGCTTTGCGTTCCTTGTTTGGCAGCCCTGTAAACTGGTCCAGGGTTAGCGCAGCCCTT
>CM010938.2:1591543215-1591592258 GCA_002915635.3 Ambystoma mexicanum | reverse complement strand
AACGTTACCCGCTTTGCGTTCCTTGTTTGGCAGCCCTGTAAACTGGTCCAGGGTTAGCACATGCCCTTTGCGATGATTTAGCGATTTTGATGCTTTTCCTTGCAACGACATGAGTGGGGGCCTGGTGGGAGGTTGCCCATGGTGGCTGGGGGGTGGGGGTGGTGGGAGACATGGGTGGGGCCTGGTGGAGGGTGCCCCACACTGCTGGGGGTGGGGGTGGTGGGAGACATGAGTGGGGGCTGGTGGAGGCTGCCCATGCATGCTGGGGTGGGGGTGGTGGAGACATGAGTGGGGGCCTGGTGGAGGCTGCCCTGGGCTGGGGGGTGGGGGTGGTGGGAGACATGAGTGGGGGCCTGGTGGAGGCTGCCCCTGCACTGCTGGGGGTGGGGGTGATAGGGGACATGGGTGGGGGCCTGGTGGGGGGCTGCCCATGGTGCTGGGGGGGTGGGTGGTGGGAGACATGAGTGGGGGCCTGGTGGAGGCTGCCCATGCACTGCTGGGGGGTGGGGGTGGTGGGAGACATGAGTGGGGGCCTGGTGGAGGCTGCCCATGGTGGCTGGGGGTGGGGGTGGTGGGAGACATGAGTGGGGGCCTGGTGGAGGCTGCCCATTGGTGGCTGGGGGGTGGCGTTGCGAGACATGAGTGGGGCCTGGTGGAGAGCTGCCCCTTGACTGCTGGGGGGTGGGGGTGATAGGGGACATGGGTGGGGGCCTGGTGGGGGCTGCCCCTGATGGCTGGGGGTGGGGTGGTGGGGACATGAGTGGGGCCTGGTGGAGGGTGCCCCTGCACTGCTGGGGGTGGGGGTGGTGGGAGACATGAGTGGGGGCCTGGTGGAGGCTGCCCATGGTGGCTGGGGGGTGGGGGGGTGGTGTGGACATGAGTGGGGGCCTGGTGGGGGCGCCCATGGTGGCTGGGGGGTGGGGTGGGTGGGAGACATGGAGTGGGGCCTGGTGGAGGCTGCCCATGGTGGCTGGGGGGTGGGGGGGTGGGAGACATGAGCGGGGGCCTGGTGGGGCTGCCCATGGTGGCTGGGGGGGGGGGTGGTGGAGACATGAGTGGGGGCCTGGTGGAGGCTGCCCTGGTGGCTGGGGGGGTGGGGGTGGTGGGAGACATGAGTGGGGCCTGGTGGAGGCTGCCCATGGTGGCTGGGGGGTGGGGTGGTGGGAGACATGAGTGGGGGCCTGGTGGAGGCTTGCCCATGGTGGCTGGGGGGTGGGGGGATGGGAGACATGAGTGGGGGCCTGGTGAGGGCTGCCCACACTGCTGGGGGTGGGGGTGGGTGGGAGACATGAGTGGGGGCCTGGTGGAAGGCTGCCCATGCTGCTGGGGGGTGGGGTGGGTGGAGAGACATGAGTGGGGCCTGGTGGGGGTGGCCCTGCCTGCTGGGGGGTGGGGGTGGTGGGAGACATGAGTGGGGGCCTGGTGGAGGCTGCCCCTGCTGGTGGGGGGTGGGGGTGTGGGAGACATGAGTGGGGCCTGGTGGAGGCTGCCCCATGGTGGCTGGGGGTGGGGGGTGGTAGACATGAGTGGGGGCCTGGTGGAGCGGTGCCACACGACGGCAGGGGGTGGGGTGTGGTGGGAGACATGAGTGGGGGCCTGGCGGAGGCTGCCCCATGGTGGCTGGGGGTGGGGGTGGGTGGAGACATGAGTGGGGCCTGGTGGAGGCTGCCCATCCTGCGGTGGGGTGGGGTGGGTGGGAGACATGAGTGGGGGCCTGGTGGGGCTGCCCATGGTGGCTGGGGGGTGGGGGGTTGGGAGACATGAGTGGGGGCCTGGTGGAGGGTGCCCCACACTGCGGTGGGGGTGGGGGTGGTGGTAGACATGAGTGGGGGCGCTGGTGGAGGCTGCCCGATGGCTGGGGGGGTGGGGGTGGTGGGAGACATGAGGTGGGGGCCTGGTGGGGCTGCCCCATGCTGGGGTGTGTGTGGGGGTGGTGGGAGACATGAGTGGGGGCCTGGTGGAGGCTGCCCATGGTGGCTGGGGGTGGGGGTGGTGGGAGCATGAGTGGGGGCCTGGTGGAGCTGCCCATTATGTGGCTGGGGGTGGGGTGGGTGGGAGACATGAGTGGGGCCTGGTGGGGCTGCCTATGGTGGCTGGGGAGTGGGGTGGAGACATGAGTGGGGGCCTGGTGGGGGTGCCCATGGACTGCTGGGGGGTGGGGGTGGTGGGAGACATGGGTGGGGCCTGGTGGAGGCTGCCCACACTGCTGGGGGGTGGGGGTGGTGGGAGACATGAGTGGAGGGCCTGGTGGGGGCTACCCATGGTGACTGGGGGGGTGGGGGAATGGGAGGACATGGTGGGAGCCTGGTGGGGGCTGCCCATGGTGCTGGGGGGTGGGGGATAGGTGGACATGAGTGGGGGCCTGGTGGAGGCTGCCCCACAGTGGCTGGGGGTGGGGGTGGTGGGAGACATGAGTGGGGGCCTGGGTGGAGGCTGCCCCTGCACTGCTGGCGGGGGTGGGGTGGTAGGGACATGAGTGGGGGCCTGGTGGAGGCTGCCCATGGTGGCTGGGTGGGTGGGGGTGTGGGAGACATGAGTGGGGGCCTGGTGGAGGCTGCCCCATAGCTGCGGGGGGTGTGGGGTGGGAGACATGAGTGGGGGCCTGGTGGAGCTGGCCCATAGTGGCCTGGGGGGTGGGGGTGGTGGGAGACATGAGTGGGGGCCTGGTGAGGCTGCCCCTGCACTGCTGGGGGGTGGGGGTGGTGGGGCATGGGTGGGGGCCTGGTGGGGGCTGCCCATGGTGGCTGGGGGGTGGGGGTGCAGGGGGACATGAGTGGGGGCCTGGTGGAGGCTGCCCCATGGTGGCTGGGGGGTGGGGGTGGGGAGACATGAGTGGGGGCCTGGTGGAGGCTGCCCTGCCTGCTGGGGGGTGGGGGTGGAGGGGACATGAGTTGGGGCCCTGGTGGAGGCTGCCCATGGTGGCTGGGGGGTGGGGGTGGTGGGAGACATGAGTGGGGCCTGGTGGAGGCTGCCAATGGTGGCTGGGGGGTGGGGTGGGTGGGAGACATGAGTGGGGGCCTGGTGGGGGCTGCCCATGGTGGCTGGGGGGTGGGGTGGTGGGAGACATGAGTGGAGGCCTGGTGGAGGTGCCCCACACTGCTGGGGGGTGGGGGTGGTGGAGAACATGAGTGGGGGCCTGGTGGAGGCTGCCCATGGTGGCTGGGGGGTGGGGTGGTGGTGGGAGACATGAGTGGGGGCCTGGTGGAGGCTGCCCTGCACTGGCTGGGGGTGGGGGTGATAGGGACATGGGTGGGAGGCCGGTGGGGCTGCCCATGGTGGATGGGGGTGGGGTGAGAGGGAGACATGAGTGGGGGCCTGGTGGAGGGCTGCCCATGGTCTGCTGGGGGGTGGGGGTGGTGGGAGACATGAGTGGGGGCCTGGTGGGAGGCTGCCGCTGCACCTGGCTGGGGGAGTGGGTGATAGGGGACATGGGTGGGAGCCCTGGTGGGGCTGCCAGGGTGGCTGGGGTGGGTGGGTGGTGGAGACATGACTGGGGCCTGTTGGGGCTGCCCATGGTGGCTGGGGGTGGGTGGTGGGTGGGAGACATGAGTGGGGAGCCTGGTGGGGCTGCCCATGGTGCTGGGGAGTGGGGTGGTGGGAGACATGAGTGAGGGCCTGGTGGAGGCTGCCCCTGCACTGCTGGGGGGTGCCAGTGATAGGGGACATGGGTGGGAGCCTGGTGGGGCTACCCTTGGTGGCTGGGGGGGGGGTGGGTGGAGACATGGGTGGGGGCCTGGTGGGGGCTGCCCATGGTGGCTGGGGGGTGGGTGGTGGGAGACATGAGTGGGGGCCTGGTGGAGGCTGCCCGCACTGCTGGGGGTGGGGGTGAAGCGGAGAAATGGTGGAAGGCCTGGTGGGGGCTGCCCATGGTGGCTGGGGGGTGGGGGTGGGGGAACATGGGTGGGGGCCTGGTGGAGGCTGCCCATGTGCTGGGGGGTGGGGGTGGTGGGAACATGGAGTGGGGGCCTGGTGGAGGCTGCCCCGGCTGGCTGGGGGTGTGGGTGATGGGAGACATGGTGTGGGGCCTGGTGGAGGCTGCCCTGGGCGGCTGGGGGGGAGGGTGGTGGGAGACATGGGTGGAGGGCCTGGTGGAGGGTGCCCCACACTGCTGGGGGGGGTGGGGGAATGCGAGAGACATTGAGCAGGTGTGCAGGGTAGTCCCTGTTTTGTGGCTGCCTGTAGGGGCCGTGGAGGGTGTACAGGGAACACCTGTTGAGGACCCACCCAACCAATCGCGTGTGGGTTAATTCCCACGCAACCCCTGTAATACACGTACCCAGCCAAATCGCGTGTGATTAATTCCCGTGCACCCCTGTAAAACACGTACCCAGCCAAATCGCGTGTGAAAATTCCGCGACCCCTGTAATACACGTACCTGGCTAATCGCATGTAAAAATCCCGCGTATCCCTGTAATACACGTACCCTGGCTAATTGCGTGTATAAACTCACGCGTAACCCCTGTCAATACATGTACCCTGGCTAATCGCATGAAAACTTCCCGCGTACCCCTGATATGAACTTACCCGCTTTGCGTTCCTTGTTGGCGCCTGTAACTGTCCAGGGTAGCACAGCCCTTTGCAATGATTTAGCGATTTTGATGGCTTTACTTGCACGACATGTGGGGGCCTGGTGGAGGCTGCCATGGTGGCTGAGGGGTGGGGGGGTGGGAGACATGGGTGGGGGCCTGGTGGAGGGCTGCCCCTGCACTGCTGGGGGGTGGGGGTGGTGGGAGACATGAGTGGGGGCCTGGTGGAGGCTGCCCCTGGTGGCTGGGGGGTGGGGGTGGTGGGAGACATGAGTGGGGGCCTGGTGGAGGCTGCCCCTGGTGGCTGGGGGTGGGGGTGGTGGGAGACATGAGTGGGGGCCTGGTGGAGGCTGCCCCTGCACTGCTGGGGGTGGGGGTGGTGGGAGACATGGGTGGGGGCCTGGTGGGAGGCTGCCCATGGTGGCTGGGGGGTGGGGGTGGTGGGAGACATGAGTGGGGCCTGGTGGAGGCTGCCCATGGTGGCTGGGGGTGGGGGTGGTGGGAGACATGAGTGGGGGCCTGGTGGAGGTGCCCTCAGCTGCTGGGGGGTGGGGTGGTGGGAGACATGAGTGGGGGCCTGGTGGAGGTGCCCCATGGTGCGGGGGGTGGGGGTGGTGGGAGACATGAGTGGGGGCCTGGTGGAGGCTGCCCATGGTGGCTGGGGGTGGGGGTGGTGGGAGACATGAGTGGGGGCCTGGTGGAGGCTGCCCATGGTGGCTGGGGGGTGGGGGTGGTGGGAGACATGAGTGGGGGCCTGGTGGAGGGTGCCCCCACACTGCTGGGGGGTGGGGGTGGTGGGAGACATGAGTGGGGGCCTGGTGGAGGCTGCCCTGCACTGCTGGGGGGTGGGGGTGATGGGGACATGAGTGGGGGCCTGGTGGAGGCTGCCCTGCACTGCTGGGGGGTGGGGTGGTGGGAGACATGAGTGGGGGCCTGGTGGAGGCTGCCCCTGGTGCTGGGGGTGGGGGTGGTGGGAGACATGAGTGGGGGCCTGGTGGAGGCTGCCCATGGTGGCTGGGGGTGGGGGTGGTGGGAGACATGAGTGGGGGCCTGGTGGAGGCTGCCCATGGTGGCTGGGGGTGGGGGTGGTGGGAGACATGAGTGGGGGCCTGGTGGAGGGTGCCCTGCACTGCTGGGGGGTGGGGGTGGTGGGAGACATGAGTGGGGGCCTGGTGGGGGCTGCCCATGGTGGCTGGGGGTGGGGGTGGTGGGAGACATGAGTGGGGGCCTGGTGGAGGGTGCCCCACACTGCTGGGGGGTGGGGGTGGTGGGGAGACATGAGTGGGGGCCTGGTGGGGCTGCCCATGGTGGCTGGGGGGTGGGGGTGGTGGAGACATGGTGGGGGCCTGGTGGAGGCTGCCCCTGCACTGCTGGGGTGGGGTGGTGGGAGACATGAGTGGGGCCTGGTGAGGCTGCCCCTGGTGGCTGGGGGTGGGGGTGGTGGGAGACATGAGTGGGGGCCTGGTGGAGGCTGCCCATGGGGCTGGGGGGTGGGGGTGGTGGGAGACATGAGTGGGGGCCTGGTGGAGGCTGCCCCTGGTGGCTGGGGGGTGGGGGTGATGGGAGACAGGAGTGGGGGCCTGGTGGCGGGTGCCCCACCGTGCTGGGGGGTGGGGTGGTGGGAGACATGAGTGGGGCCTGGTGGGGGCTGCCCATGGTGGCTGGGGGTGGGGGTGGTGGGAGACATGAGTGGGGCCTGGTGGAGGCTGCCCATGGTGGCTGGGGGGTGGGGGTGGTGGGAGACATGAGTGGGGGCCTGGTGGGGGCTGCCCATGGTGGCTGGGGGTGGGGGTGGTGGGGACATGAGTGGGGGCCTGGTGGGGGCTGCCCATGGTGGCTGGGGGTGGGGTGGTGGGAGACATGGTGGGGGCCTGGTGGAGGCTGCCCCTGCACTGCTGGGGGGTGGGGGTGGTGGGAGACATGAGTGGGGGCCTGGTGGAGGCTGCCCTGGTGGCTGGGGGGTGGGGGTGGTGGGAGACATGGGTGGGGGCCTGGTGGAGGCTGCCCTGCACTGCTGGGGGTGGGGGTGGTGGGAGACATGAGTGGGGGCCTGGTGGGGGCTGCCCATGGTGGCTGGGGGGTGGGGTGGTGGGAGACATGAGTGGGGGCCTGGTGGAGGCTGCCCTGGTGGCTGGGGGGTGGGGGTGGTGGGAGACATGAGTGGGGGCCTGGTGGAGGCTGCCCATGGTGCTGGGGGGTGGGGGTGGTGGGAGACATGAGTGGGGGCCTGGTGGAGGCTGCCCCTGCACTGCTGGGGGGTGGGGGTGGTGGAGACATGGGTGGGGCCTGGTGGAGGCTGCCCATGGTGGCTGGGGGTGTGGGTGGTGGGAGACATGAGTGGGGGCCTGGTGGAGGCTGCCCTGACTGCTGGGGGGTGGGGGTGGTGGGAGACATGAGTGGGGGCCTGGTGGAGGCTGCCCATGGTGGCTGGGGGTGGGGTGGTGGGAGACATGAGTGGGGCCTGGTGGAGGGTGCCCCTGGCACTGCTGGGGGGTGGGGGTGTGGAGGACATGAGTGGGGGCCTGGTGGGGGCTGCACATGCTGGGGGTGGGGGTGGTGGGAGACATGAGTGGGGGCCTGGTGGAGGGTGCCCTGCACTGCTGGGGGTGGGGGTGGTGGGAGACATGGGTGGGGCCTGGTGGGGGCTGCCCTGGTGCTGGGGGTGGGGGTGTGGGAGACATGAGTGGGGGCCTGGTGGGGGTGCCCATGGTGGCTGGGGGTGGGGGTGGTGGGAGACATGAGTGGGGGCCTGGTGGAGGCTGCCCCTGCACTGCTGGGGGGTGGGGGTGGTGGGAGACATGAGTGGGGGCCTGGTGGAGGCTGCCCTGGTGGCTGGGGGGTGGGGGTGGTGGGAGACATGAGTGGGGGCTGGTGGAGGTGCCCCTGCACTGCTGGGGGTGGGGGTGGTGGGAGACATGAGTGGGGCCTGGTGGGGCTGCCCATGGTGGCTGGGGGGTGGGGGTGGTGGGAGACATGAGTGGGGGCCTGGTGGAGGCTGCCCCTGCACTGCTGGGGGGTGGGGGTGGTGGGAGACATGGGTGGGGGCCTGGTGGAGGCTGCCCCTGCACTGGCTGGGGGGTGGGGGTGGTGGGAGACATGAGTGGGGGCTGGTGGAGGCTGCCCTGGTGGCTGGGGGGTGGGGGTGGTGGAGACATGAGTGGGGGCCTGGTGGAGGCTGCCCCTGCACTGCTGGGGGTGGGGTGTGGGGAGACATGAGTGGGGCCTGTGGGGGTGCCCATGGTGGCTGGGGGGTGGGGTGGTGGGAGACATGAGTGGGGGCCTGGTGGAGGCTGCCCATGGTGGCTGGGGGTGGGGTGGTGGGAAGACATGAGTGGGGCCTGGTGGAGGGTGCCCATGGTGGCTGGGGGGTGGGGGTGGTGGGAGACATGAGTGGGGGCCTGGTGGAGGCTGCCCCTGCACTGCTGGGGGGTGGGGGTGTAGGGGACATGGTGGGGGCCTGGTGGGGGTGCCCTTGGTGGCTGGGGGTGGGGTGGTGGGAGACATGGTGGGGGCCTGGTGGGGGCTGCCCATGGTGGCTGGGGGGTGGGGTGGTGGGAGACATGAGTGGGGGCCTGGTGGAGGCTGCCCCTGCACTGCTGGGGGGTGGGGGTGGTGGGGGACATGGGTGGGGGCCTGGTGGGGGCTGCCCATGGTGGCTGGGGGGTGGGGGTGGTGGGAGACATGGGTGGGGCCTGGTGGGGCTGCCCATGGTGGCTGGGGGGTGGGGTGGTGGGAGACATGAGTGGGGGCCTGGTGGAGGCTGCCCCTGCACTGCTGGGGGTGGGGTGGTAGGGGACATGGGTGGGGGCCTGGTGGGGGCTGCCCATGGTGGCTGGGGGGTGGGGGTGGTGGGAGACATGGGTGGGGGCCTGGTGGAGGGTGCCCCACACTGCTGGGGGGTGGGGGGGAGGGAGACATGAGCAGGTGTGCAGGGTAGTCCCCTGTTTTGTGGGCTGCCTGCAGGGGCCGTGGAGGGTGTACAGGGAACACCTGTGAGGACCCACCCAGCCTAATCGCGTGTGATTATTCCCGCGCACCCCTGTAATACACGTACCCAGCCAAATCGCGTGTGATAATTCCCGCGCACCCCTGTAATACACGTACCCAGCCAAATCGCGTGTGATTATTCCCGCGCACCCCTGTAATACACGTACCCTGGCTAATCGCGTGTAAAACTTCACGCGTACCCCTGTCATACACGTACCCAGCCAAATCGCGTGTGAAAATTCCCGCGTACCCCTGTAATACACGTACCCTGGCTAATCGCGTGTTTAACTTCACGCGTACCCCTGTCATACACGTACCCTGGCTAATCGCATGTAAAACTTCCCGCGTACCCCTGATATGAACGTTACCCGCTTTGCGTTCCTTGTTTGGCAGCCCTGTAAACTGGTCCAGGGTTAGCACAGCCCTTTGCAATGATTTAGCGATTTTGATGGCTTTTACTTGCACGACATGAGTGGGGGCCTGGTGGAGGCTGCCCATGGTGGCTGAGGGGTGGGGGTGGTGGGAGACATGGGTGGGGGCCTGGTGGAGGGTGCCCCACACTGCTGGGGGGTGGGGGTGGTGGGAGACATGAGTGGGGGCCTGGTGGAGGCTGCCCATGGTGGCTGGGGGGTGGGGGTGGTGGGAGACATGAGTGGGGGCCTGGTGGAGGCTGCCCATGGTGGCTGGGGGTGGGGGTGGTGGGAGACATGAGTGGGGGCCTGGTGGAGGCTGCCCCTGCCTGCTGGGGGGTGGGGGTGATAGGGGACATGGTGGGGCCTGGTGGGGCTGCCCATGGTGGCTGGGGGGTGGGTGGGTGGGAGACATGAGTGGGGGCCTGGTGGGGGCTGCCCCATGGTGGCTGGGGGTGGGGGTGGTGGGGGACATGAGTGGGGCCTGGTGGGGCTGCTGCACTGGTGGGTGGGGTGGTGGGGAGACATGAGTGGGGGCCTGGTGGAGGCTGCCCATGGTGGCTGGGGGGTGGGGGTGGTGGAGACATGAGTGGGGGCCTGGTGGAGGCTGCCCATGGTGGCTGGGGGGTGGGGGTGGTGGGAGACATGAGTGGGGGCCTGGTGGAGGCTGCCCATGGTGGCTGGGGGTGGGGGGTGGGGAGACATGAGTGGGGGCCTGGTGGAGGGTGCCCATGCACTGCTGGGGGTGGGGGTGGTGGGAGACATGAGTGGGGCCTGGTGGAGGCTGCCCCTGGTGCTGGGGGGTGGGGGTGATGGGAGACATGAGTGGGGGCCTGGTGGAGGCTGCCCCTGCACTGGCTGGGGGGGGTGGTGGGAGACATGAGTGGGGGCCTGGTGGAGGCTGCCCATGGTGGCTGGGGGTGGGGTGGTGGGAGACATGAGTGGGGGCCTGGTGGAGGCTGCCCCTTGGTGCTGGGGGGTGGGGGTGTGGGAGACATGAGTGGGGCCTGGTGGAGGCTGCCCCTGCACTGCTGGGGGGTGGGGGTGATGGGGGACATGAGTGGGGCCTGGTGGAGGGCTGCCCATGGTGTGCTGGGGGTGGGGGTGGTGGGAGACATGAGTGGGGGCCTGGTGGAGGGCTGCCCATGGTGCTGGGGGTGGGGGTGGTGGGAGACATGGTGGGGGCCTGGTGGAGGCTGCCCCTGGTGCTGGGGGGTGGGGTGGTGGGAGACATGAGTGGGGGCCTGGTGGAGGCTGCCCATGGTGGCTGGGGGGTGGGGTGGTGGGAGACATGAGTGGGGCCTGGTGGAGGCTGCCCTGGTGGCTGGGGGGTGGGGTGGTGGGAGACATGAGTGGGGGCCTGGTGGGGGTGCCCCTGGTGGCTGGGGGTGGGGGTGGTGGGAGACATGAGTGGGGGCCTGGTGGAGGCTGCCCCTGCAGTGCTGGGGGTGGGGGTGGGGGAGACATGAGTGGGGGCCTGGTGGAGGGCTGCCTATGGTGGCTGGGGGGTGGTGGGAGACATGAGTGGGGCCTGGTGGGGGCTACCCATGTGGCTGGGGGGTGGGGGTGGTGGGAGACATGGGTGGGGGCCTGGTGGAGGTGCCCCACACTGCTGGGGGTGGGGTGGTGGGAGACATGAGTGGGGGCCTGGTGGGGCTGCCCATGGTGGCTGGGGGGTGGGGTGGTGGGAGACATGAGGGGGCCTGGTGGAGGCTGCCCCTGGTGCTGGGGGTGGGGGTGGTGGGGACATGAGTGGGGGCCTGGTGGGGGCTGCCCCTGGTGGCTGGGGGTGGGGGTGGTGGGAGACATGAGTGGGGGCCTGGTGGAGGCTGCCCCTGCACTGCTGGGGGGTGGGGGTGATAGGGGACATGGGTGGGAGCCTGGTGGGGGCTGCCCATGGTGGCTGGGGGGTGGGGGTGGTGGAGACATGGTGGGGGCCTGGTGGAGGCTGCCCCTGGCTGCTGGGGGTGGGGGTGGTGGAGACATGAGTGGGGGCCTGGTGGGGGCTGCCCATGGTGGCTGGGGGGTGGGGGTGATGGGGACATGAGTGGGGGCCTGGTGGAGGCTGTCCATGGTGGCTGGGGGGTGGGGGTGGTGGGAGACATGAGTGGGGGCCTGGTGGAGGCTGCCCTGCACTGCTGGGGGTGGGGGGTGATGGGAGACATGGGTGGGGGCCTGGTGGGGGCTGCCCAGGTGGCTGGGGGGTGGGTGGTGGGAGACATGGTGGGGGCCTGGTGGAGGCTGCCCCTGGTGGCTGGGGGTGGGTGTGGTGGGAGACATGAGTGGGGGCCTGGTGGGGCTGCCCATGGTGGCTGGGGGTGGGGGTGGTGGGAGACATGAGTGGGGGCCTGGTGGAGGCTGCCCTGCACTGCTGGGGGTGGCGTGATGGGGACATGGGTGGGGCCTGGTGGGGGCTGCCCTGGTGGCTGGGGGGTGGGGGTGGTGGGAGACATGGGTGGGGGCCTGGTGGGGGCTGCCCCTGGTGGCTGGGGGGTGGGGTGGTGGGAGACATGAGTGGGGGCCTGGTGGAGGCTGCCCATGGTGGCTGGGGGTGGGGGTGGTGGGAGACATGAGTGGGGGCCTGGTGGAGGGTGCCCCTGCACTGCTGGGGGGTGGGGGTGGTGGGAGACATGAGTGGGGGCCTGGTGGAGGCTGCCCATGGTGGCTGGGGGGTGGGGGTGGTGGGAGACATGAGTGGGGGCCTGGTGGAGGCTGCCCCTGGTGGCTGGGGGGTGGGGGTGGTGGGAGACATGAGTGGGGGCCTGGTGGAGCTGCCCCTGCACTGCTTGGGGGTGGGGGTGGTGGAGACATGGGTGGGGCCTGGTGGAGGCTGCCCATGGGGCTGGGGGTGGGGGTGGGTAGGGACATGAGTGGGGCCTGGTGGAGGCTGCCCTGGTGGCTGGGGGTGGGGGTGGTGGGGACATGAGTGGGGGCCTGGTGGAGGCTGCCCATGGTGGCTGGGGGGTGGGGGTGGTGGGAGACATGAGTGGGGGCCTGGTGGAGGGCTGCCCATGGTGGCTGGGGGTGGGGGTGGTGGGAGACATGAGTGGGGGCCTGGTGGAGGCTGCCCATGGTGGCTGGGGTGGGGGTGGTGGGAGACATGAGTGGGGGCCTGGTGGAGGCTGCCCTGGTGCTGGGGGGTGGGGGTGGTGGGAGACATGAGTGGGGGCCTGGTGGAGGCTGCCCACACTGCTGGGGGGTGGGGTGGTGGGAGACATGAGTGGGGGCCTGGTGGAGGCTGCCCATGGTGGCTGGGGGTGTGGGTGGTGGGAGACATGAGTGGGGGCCTGGTGGAGGCTGCCCATGGTGGCTGGGGTGGGGTGGTGGGAGACATGAGTGGGGCCTGGTGGAGGCTGCCCATGGTGGCTGGGGGTGGGGTGGTGGGAGACATGAGTGGGGGCCTGGTGGAGGGTGCCCCTGGATGCTGGGGGGTGGGGGTGGTGGGAGACATGAGTGGGGGCCTGGTGGAGGCTGCCCATGGTGGCTGGGGGTGGGGGTGGTGGGAGACATGAGTGGAGGCCTGGTGGAGAGCTGCCCCTGCAGTGCTGGGGGTGGGGGTGGTGGGAGACATGGGTGGGGGCCTGGTGGAGGCTGCCCATGGTGGCTGGGGGTGGGGGTGGTGGGAGACATGAGTGGGGGCCTGGTGGAGGCTGCCCATGGTGGCTGGGGGTGGGATGATAGGGAACATGAGTGGGGGCTGGTGGGGCTGCCCATGGTGGGTGGGGGTGGTGGGAGACATGAGTGGGGGCCTGGTGGAGGCTGCCCATGGTGGCTGGGGGGTGGGGGTGGTGGGAGACATGAGTGGGGGCCTGGTGGAGGCTGCCCTGGTGGCTGGGGTGGGGGTGGTGGGAGACATGAGTGGGGGCCTGGTGGAGGCTGCCCATGGTGGCTGGGGGGTGGGGTGGTGGGGACATGAGTGGGGGCCTGGTGGGGGCTGCCCATGGTGGCTGGGGGTGGGGGTGGTGGGAGACATGAGTGGGGGCCTGGTGGAGGCTGCCCATGCTGTGCTGGGGGGTGGGGGTGGTGGGAGACATGAGTGGGGGCCTGGTGGAGGCTGCCCCTGCACTGCTGGGGGGTGGGGGTGGTGGGAGACATGAGTGGGGGCCTGGTGGAGGCTGCCCATGGTGGCTGGGGGTGGGGGTGGGTGGGAGACATGAGTGGGGGCCTGGTGGGGGCTGCCCATGGTGGCTGGGGGTGGGGGTGGTGGGAGACATGAGTGGGGGCCTGGTGGAGGCTGCCCATGGTGGCTGGGGGGTGGGGGTGGTGGGAGACATGAGTGGGGGCCTGGTGGAGGGTGCCCCTGCACTGCTGGGGGGTGGGGGTGGTGGGAGACATGAGTGGGGCCTGGTGGGGGCTGCCCATGGTGGCTGGGGGTGGGGGGTGGTGGAGACATGAGTGGGGGCCTGGTGGAGGTGCCCCTGCACTGCTGGGGGTGGGGGTGGTGGGAGACATGAGTGGGGCCTGGTGGAGGCTGCCCATGGTGGCTGGGGGTGGGGGGTGTGGAGACATGAGTGGGGGCCTGGTGGGGGCTGCCCATGGTGGCTGGGTGGTGGGGGTGGTGGGAGACATGAGTGGGGCCTGGTGGGGTTGCCCATGGTGGCTGGGGGGTGGGGTGGTGGGAGACATGAGTGGGGGCCTGGTGGGGGCTGCCCATGGTGGCTGGGGGTGGGGGTGGTGGGAGACATGGGTGGGGGCCTGGTGGAGGTTGCCCCACACTGCTGGGGGGTGGGGTGGTGGGAGACATGAGTGGGGGCCTGGTGGAGGCTGCCCCTGCACTGCTGGGGGGTGGGGGTGGTGGGAGACATGAGTGGGGGCCTGGTGGGGGCTGCCCATGGTGGCTGGGGGTGGGGGTGGGGAGACATGAGTGGGGGCCTGGTGGAGGCTGCCCATGGTGGCTGGGGGTTGGGTGGTGGGAGACATGAGTGGGGGCCTGGTGGAGGCTGCCCCTGCACTGCTGGGGGGTGGGGGTGGTAGGGGACATGAGTGGGGGCCTGGTGGAGGCTGCCCCTGGTGCTGGGGGTGGGGTGTGGTGGGAGACATGAGTGGGGGCCTGGTGGAGGGCTGCCCTGGTGGCTGGGGGGTGGGGGTGGTGGGAGACATGAGTGGGGGCCTGGTGGAGGCTGCCCCTGCACTGCTGGGGGTGGGGGTGATGGGGACATGGGTGGGGGCCTGGTGGGGCGCCCGCATGCTGGGGGTGGGGGTGGTGGAGACATGAGTGGGGGCCTGGTGGAGGCTGCCCCTGGTGCTGGGGGGTGGGGGTGGTGGGAGACATGAGTGGGGGCCTGGTGGAGGCTGCCCTGCACTGCTGGGGGTGGGGGTGATGGGGACATGAGTGGAGGCCTGGTGGGGGCTGCCCATGGTGGCTGGGGTGGGGTGGGTGGGAGACATGAGTGGGGGCCTGGTGGAGGCTGCCCCTGGTGGCTGGGGGTGGGGGTGGTGGGAGACATGAGTGGGGGCCTGGTGGAGGCTGCCCCTGTACTGCCGGGGGTGGGGGTGATAGGGGACATGGTTGGGAGCTGCTGGGGGCTGCCCATGGTGGCTGGGGGTGGGGGTGGTGGGAGACATGGGTGGGGCCTGGTGGGGGCTGCCCATGGTGGCTGGGGGGTGGGGGTGGTGGGAGACATGGGTGGGGGCCTGGTGGAGGGTGCCCCACACTGCTGGGGGGGTGGGGGGTGGGAGACATGAGCAGGTGTGCAGGGTAGTCCCCTGTTTTGTGGGCTGCCTGCAGGGGCCGTGGAGGGTGTACAGGGAACACCTGTGAGGACCCACCCAGCCTAATCGCGTGTGATTATTCCGCGCACCCCTGTAATACACGTACCCAGCCAAATCGCGTGTGATAATTCCCGCGCACCCCTGTAATACACGTACCCAGCCAAATCGCGTGTGATTATTCCCGCGCACCCCTGTAATACACGTACCCTGGCTAATCGCGTGTAAAACTTCACGCGTACCCTGTCATACACGTACCCAGCCAAATCGCGTGTGAAAATTCCCGCGTACCCCTGTAATACACGTACCCTGGCTAATCGCGTGTTTAACTTCACGCGTACCCCTGTCATACACATACCCTGGCTAATCGCATGTAAAACTTCCCGCGTACCCCTGATATGAACGTTACCCGCTTTGCGTTCCTTGTTTGGCAGCCCTGTAAACTGGTCCAGGGTTAGCACAGCCCTTTGCAATGATTTAACGATTTTGATGGCTTTTCCTTGCACGAGGGCGTTCTTGGGGGCGTTACTGGTGCTGCTGCAGGATCGCTGCGATACTCTGCGCCATGGCTGGTTTGGGAGCCTGAAATCCATGAATATGCTGTGCGCGGAAATCGGTTTTGGCGCACGCGCCTGGCGCAGACACTCGCACGCGGACACTCTGCGCCAGCCGCTTGCGACACTTTTCTGTGAAATTCTATGAATTACCCTGTTAGCTTGTAGATATCACAGGTTATGGTTGTACATAGCGGCCAATTTGGGTCGGTTTTTGATATACTGTTGTTTGTGTCAATTATGTTCAAGTATCTTTGTAATTTTGTTCTCTTCAACAAATGTCTCTTCCACTTTTTTTGCTAATTCTGTACACCTTTTTTTAAGAATATGCATATGTTTATGTAAATGTTATTACAATTTATTGTGCCCTTATGAGGTGGGCCTCATCTGTTGTTTTTCTCTTTTTTTATGATTGTCATATTGTTATATCGGACACTTCAGCATTATTTACTGTTCAAACAAATATATACACAACAATGCTTTCTTTTTAACACTTGCGGCTGATATGGTGTTTCTTTCTTGTGAGTGAATGTACAAATGATTTTTTGAAGACAGATTGGACTAGGAAACTTTGTCTAGATAATTGAACCTAAGTGACTAATCCCTTGAGTAACCGCACCTTTTTGTTTTTTATATAGCGTTATGAATGTTCAATCACCCAATTGTTGGTCCTATGCTCGTGAAAGTCACGCACCAACGGAGTCATGGGGCCTCATTACAACGTAGGCGGTAGGGGGTAACGGTGCCGGTAGAGCTGCCGGCGCAGTTAACCCCCTAAGGCCTCATTACGAGGTCTGCTTGCGGGTCCCCTGAGCAGACCATGATGCTAATAACGGGACCGTCATTAACGGGCCCGTTATTAGTATCCTTCTCATTCCCTTTGAGCCCTATGGGGGCTCAAATTGGAATGGGGATGTACCGGGTCCGGGTTCCTTGAATGGGGAAATACCGGGCCCTCCAAAGTCGGAATGACCCGGTATTTCCCCATTCAAGGAACCCGGACCCTGACCCGGTACCCGATATGGGGGTAGCCATGCCGCTAAAAGCGGCATGGCTACCTCCATACTTGTAATGAGGCCCATTATGTATTTGGGGAGAGCATGGAAATATGTAGTTATGAACTCCCTACTATTGGTGTTTACCATCCGGGAAGTCTGAGCAAATGCACGCTTTAACTCCTGCACAACCTCCCTAGGCGCCTGATCTTCCGCACACTGAAAGTTATATGCAGCCTTACGGGCATCTTGTGTGTTCCTATGGGTGGAAAAATGTTTCAGTATGGCCACTCTATAAGTGGACCATTTATGATGATCCTGTTTCTCCAGTCCAGCAAAGAAACTGGAGTACTCGGGTGAGAACATCCATTTAGCAAATGCTATACAAGTCACATCATTCCTGATCTGGAATGATGCCATCATCTGTTCATAATGTTCTAGGTGGTCCCATACCAAATACCTGGCATTCTTGTGGATGGATCAGGAAGCCCTTTATGGCCTTGATTTGTCTTATTGGGTCTTTCACAAAATCTTTGCTCTGCTTTGGTGTCTTTTTCTTCCTATGCACCTGAGTCCATTCACCTTCTGACTCGGAGCTTCTAGTGGTACTCTCTTCCATGTCTTCTAGGTGCTCCCTGTCTCTATGAGACTGGGAATATCTCCCGGAACCACATGTTCTGGACTCACCTCGATTGGATTTCCTTTCCGGGCCAGAATATACAGAGAATCTGTGCTGTTCCAGGAGGTATCTGGAGGGCTGGCATCACCATCAGACCACACAATGTCAGCCTCATACTGCATCACAAGCTAATACAGTACAGGCAGAGTTTGTGCTGTTGAAATAGGCATTTGGGGCATTGTCATCACCATCAGGCCACACTGCCTCAGGCTTATACTGCATCACCAGATCATACAGCACAGGAAGAGTCTGTGCTGTGTCAGTAGATATCCGGAGCACTGGCATCCCCCTCAGACCATGCATTGTCAGGCATATACTGCATCACCAGCTCATACAGTACAGGCAGAGTCTGTGCTGTTCCAGGAGACATCCAGATCACTGGCATCACACTCAGGCCACACAATGCCAGGCTCATACTGCATCACCAGCTCATAAGGTACAGGCAGAGTCTGTGCTGTTCCAGTAGGTAACCGGAGGCCTGGCATCACGCTCAGGCCACACAATGTCAGGCTTATACTGCATCACCAGCTCATAAGGTACATGCAGAGTCTGTGCTGTTCCAGGAGGCATCCTGAGCCACTGCGCCTGCACATTACGAGTTTGCTCGCGGGTGGCGGTATGCACGTCTGGTCAGATGTGCATACCGGCACCCGCGAGCAGACCAGGATGCTAACAACAGACCCGTCATTAATGGGTCCGTTGTTAGCATCCTCCCCATTCCCATTAAGCCCTTTGGGGGCTCAAATGCGAATGGGGACGTACCGGGTCCCAAGAATCGGATTTACCAGGTCTGCAAATGACAGAATGGCCCGGTAAATCCAATTTTTCGTGAACAGACCCGAGTTTGGAGGTAGCCATGCCACTAAAAACGGCATGCCAACCTCCAAATTCGTAATGAGGCCCAATGTCAGGCATATACTGCATCACCCGCTCATACAGTACAGGCAGACTCTATGCTGTTCCAGTAGATATCCGGAGCACTGGCATCACCATCAGACCACACAATGTCAGGCTTATACTGCATCACTCCGTCATACAGTACAGGCAGAGTCTGTGCTGTTCTAGTAGTTATCCGGAGCCCTGGCATCACCATCTGACCACACAATGTCAGTCGTATACTGCATCACCAGCTCATACAGTACAGGCAGAGTCTCTGCGGTTCCAGTAGGCTACATTCGGAGCAGTGGCATCACCATTAGACCACACAATGTCAGGCTTATACTGCATCACAAGCTAATACAGTACAGGCAGAGTTTGTGTTGTTGCAGTATGCATTTGGGGCATTGGCATCACCATCAGGCCACACTGCCTCAGGCTTATACTGCATCACCAGATCATACAGCACAGGAAGAGTCTGTGCTGTGTCAGTAGATATCCGGAGCACTGGCATCACTATCAGACCACACAATGGGCCTCATTACACGGACAGCGGTAAGGGTTTACCGGTACCGGTATTTTACCGGTACCGGTAAAACCTTACCGCCTTACTACGAGGTCCCTTTGCTGGTTGGGGAATTTAACGCCTGCTTTTTGCAGGCGTTAAAAACCAACCCGCAAAGGGACCAGGGAGCTAATTACAGTACCGCAATTTGTGGTGCCGTAATTAGCACCTTCCCCATTCCCATTATGCCCTATGGGGCAAAAATGGGAATGAGGAAGGGGGAATTACCGCCCCACCAACCTTGGAATAGGGCGGTAATTCCCCTTTCCACCAAGGCGGTGCCAGTATTTTACCGGCATGGACCAAGGTGCACGACCAAAGTCAGGCTTATACTACATCACAAGCTCATACAGTACAGGCCTAGTCTGTGCTGTTCCAGTAGGCATCTGGAGCACGGGCATAACCATCAGATGACACAATGTCAGGCATATACTGCATCACCCGCTCATACAGTACAGGCCGAGTCTGTGCTGTTCCAGTAGGCATCCGGACCGCTGGTATCATCATCATCGGACCACACAATGGGCCTCATTTCGACTTTGGAGGCAGCCATGCCCTTAATAAGGGCATGGCTGCCTCCAAAATCGGGTCCGGGTTCCCTGAATTGGTATGGAGGGCCCGGTATTTCCTCCTTCAGGGAACCCGGGCCCGGTCCTTGCCCATTCCCATTCGTGCCCTAATAGGGCTCAAAGGGAATGGGGAGGGAGCTAACAACGGGCCCATTACGAACAGGCCCGTTGTTAGCTCCCTGGTCCCCTCACGGGACCCACTATGGACGTCTGGTAAAACCAGACGTCCAGAGCGGGACCGGCGAGGGGACTCGTAATAGTGCGGAGTGGGTTTAACGGCGCCGGCACCATTAGCAGCACCATTAAACCCATTCCGCATATCTTATAATGAGGCCCAATGTGAGGTGTATACTGCATCACCAGCTCATATCGTACAGGCATCAACTTTTCTGTTCCAATAGGCACCCAGAACACTGGCATCACCATCAGGTCACACAATGTCAGGCTTATGCTGCATCACAAGCTAATACAGTACATACAGAGTTTATGCTGTTCCAGTAGGCACCTAGAGCACTGATATCAATGTCAGACCACACAATGGGCCTCATTATGACCCAGGCGCTAAGTGTTTAACGGCGCCGCAAAAAGCTCCGGCGCCGTTAAACACCTAGCACCTAATTACGAGGTCCCTTTGCGGGACCCGACCTTAACGGCTGGTTTTACCAGCCATTAAAGTAGGGACCCGCAAAGGGACCTTGGTGCTAATTACGGTACCGCAATTTGCGGTACCGTAATTAGCGCCTTCCCCATTCCCATTGAGCCCTATGGGGCAAACATGGGAATGGGGAAGGGCCATGGCGGCATGGGGAATTACCGCCCACCGACCTCGGAACGGGGTGGTAATTCCTCATTCCGCCATGGACCATGGTGCTAATAGCACCATGGTTTAGCACCGGAGTCCTAATGAGGCCCAATGTCAGGCTTATACTGCATCACCAGCTCATACAGTACAGGCAGAGTCGGTGCTGTTCCAGTAGGAATCCGGAGCACCGGCATCACACTCAGACCACACAATGGGGGTCATTCCGAGTTGGCCAGTAAGGGTTAACGGGCACTGGTAAGGATGCCGGTGCCGGTAAACCCTTACCACCCAATTCCGAGGTCCCTTAGCGGGTACCGCAAAGGATGTGTGGTCAGACCACACGTCCTTAGCGGGTCCCGCTAAGGGACCAGGGCACTAATAACGGAATTGCGGTACCGTTATTAGCGCCTTCCCCATTCCCATTGAGCCCTATGGGGGCTCAATGGGAATGGGGAATGGTTTACTGAATGGGGATTTACCGGGTCCTCCAGGGTCGGAATGACCCGGTAAGTCCCCATTCAGCCAGACCGGACCCGGTATTGGAGGCAGCCATGGTGCTAATAGCACCATGGCTACCTCCAATCTCGGAATGACCCCCAATGTCAGACTTATACTGCATCACCCGCTTATACAGTACAGAGTCTATGCTGTTTCAGTTGGCATCCGGAGCGCTGGCATCATCATACCACACAATGGGCCTCATTACAAGAATGGAGGTAGTCCTGCCGCTATTTGCGGCATGGCTACCCCCATTATTCCGGGCACCTGGTCCTCCAAGGTCGGAATGGCCCGGTATTTCCCCATTCAGGGAAGCCGTCCCCAGTACATCCAGCACTACTGTTGCTACTCTACGTATTGCAGTCTAGACTTCCCTTTAAGCATGTATCACAATACTTGCTCATTCCCTTCAAGTCACTACATTCTACCCAGCCTTTTAAAGGCAATGCTAGTTCTACTATTAAGAAGGGATATTCTGAAATGTTATGGTGTCTCACCTGTTGCTCTTACCTCCGCCGGGCAGAACAGGGTGAACTATCATGACACCAATGCCGTGGATGCCAGTGATCTTAAGCAGGGCAGCATTGCCACAGCACCTGGGACTAACTCTTTTCTGTAGTATGCTATTGGTTTATGGTGTATGCTACGTCAAAACAACTAAAGCAACACCATTCTGCCCATGACACTATAGTGTGAAACCTTTCTTTTAATCAGGAAGCAATACCACATGAAGTTTGCAATACTAGTGTGTGTGACTTTGTGCTCCTTAATAACCTAGTTTGCTGTTTCCATTAGACCTGCAGTGGGTGACAGTGGGTTACACTTATCTTGGTGTCCGTTGTGGAGGATGACCGCCATTGATGACTCGGTCATATAAGATTCAAATCAAACGTAATATAGTTGGTTCAAATATATGAAAATATTTCTTCTCATAGACAAAACAAAAGGCGATGGTTGGAGGGCTGGAGGGTTTGTATTCCTCTTAACCTCTGGCATAACTTTGGGCAACCATTCAAATGATTATTTTTTAGTCTGCCAAACCATTACAGAAAGGGCAAATCAGGATTGGTCCCACCATCTCACTGCGTCATAGGGAACCAAGATGCACCTCACTGATGAGGCCCAACAAGGCCGAAGCATCGGTGGGGATGCTTGTGTTTCCATGCAGAGAGGACATAGCCAAGCAGTTCAGGCTGGGCTGCTGCCATTGGTGGCAGATGGGCCCAAAAAACACTGGTGTAGAAGGTTTCTCAGAGCCGTGCCAATGGATTAGATTTATTCAAGACCTTCCAGCCATCGCGTTTTTGGTAATATTTCTTCTCATAAAATCTCTTGCTCTCTTTCTACCTTTTAGGTACTTTCTCTCCTCGACGGCTTCTTATAATGCTTAACTAGAAAGTCTCTGGTTGTCTTCTGTTCCCCATTTAATATTACTAAACACTGGCTGTTAATATCTTTACCAGTTCATCTTTGCTTTGCATTCCCAGATTCTCCATCTTAGAATGGCAGACCTAGTCTCTCCATCAGACACTGACTCTTGCTCTGTTAGTAAAAGATTCTATTGCTGCTTCTCAGTGGCATGCCCTTTTCCCTGTGTCGTGTTAGAAATGTAACTTAATAAATGCTTCATTGCTTGGTTGTTCCCTTGCTGTGCATCACTTGCACTCCTTGGGGGAAAGTCTCAGTTTGTAGCCCCAGCATGCACCTGTGTTAGACTACCTTCCACTGTTTCAGCACTTCTGACTCGTTTCCCTCCCTATGCACCGTTAGCCATATTAGTGGTTTGGGGATGCCTCGACTACATGTTTGTTTGTTTGTTTATTAATTTGTAGGGCGCACCGAACCCTTAGGTAACTGGGCGCAACAGAGTACAAAATATACTTAAAAAGCTTAGTTACACATATAGGTGAGCTGTAAACATACATTACACAAGTTACGGATCATACATGTATTCGTACATAAAGGAAGGATACATTACAGTACAGGTGGAATCCGGTACAAATTACATATGGAGGTCTACACATAGCTGGGGATCATGACCGGCGTGAGGATAAGCGCCATAGTTCAGAGGCTAGTACCTTACTATGTATAGATTACTCATGATGGTCGTTAGCTCATAGCCATTTGAAAATGTTACGTCTGAAACTGTAGTAGGTTTGCTCTATTCTAAGATCAAGAGGGAGTGCATTCCAGTACTGGGCAGCTTTTATAGGGAAGCTAGTCCCGTCTGTTTTGTTTGTTTAAACCTAGGTAGCTGTAGGCAGTGGGAGTTGGCAACCTGGAAGGGCGAGTTGATGTTCTTCTGACTATTGTCTATGCAAGGTAGGGGGGAGCTGCTTTATTAAGGCACTTGAAAGTTGGCGAGGCAGTTTTAAGATGGTTGCTATAGCAAATTTTTAGCCAGTGTTGTTCTCTTCTCATATTGGATGCATGTTTTCTGGTGGGTAGGTTCAGGGCTGTTCTGAGGGCATTATTTTGCAGTATCTGAATTTTATTGTTCATGTATTTGTTAGCTCCCAAGTATAGGGTGTTCTAATAGTCTAGTTTTGACAATATTAGGGCATTGGCAAGGATGATGCAACTGGCTTGTGTTAGGATGTGTCTGCAAGCCCTGATGAGTTGACATGTAAAGGCAGTGGAAGATGCAAGGGAGTTTACCTGTATCCTCAAGGTTAGGGTGGAATCAAGGTAAAAGCCTAGCGTTTTCACTTCTTTAGTTACAGTGATCGTGTTGACATCAATGTTCAAAGCAGAGTAGTTGTTAGGTTGGCAAGAGAGCCGAGGATAAGGATCTCTGTTTTATCGTCATTCAGGCAGAGGCCATGGGTAGCCATCAATGCCTAAATGAGGAGGTATATTTCATTTACCAAGGCCATATCAGAGACAAAGGGCCTCATTCCGAGTTTGGAGGTAACCACACCGCTATTTGCAGCATGGCTGCCTCCAAACTCATTCCGATTCCTCCCTGGTGAATGGAGTAATTACCGGTCCATTCCAAGGTTGGAGGGACCGGTAATTCCCCATTCACCAGGGACCTTCCCCATTCCCATTTGAGCCCCCATAGGGCTCAATGGGAATGGGGAAGGCGCTAATAACAGTACCGTAAATTACGGTAGCGTTATTAGCTCTAAAGTCCCTTTGTGGGTCCCGTCCTTAACACCTGCTAAATGCAGGTGTTAAGGAAGGCCCCGCAAAGGGAACTCGTAGTAGGGCGGTAAGGGTTTAACGGCACCAGTCTCGTTACCAGTGACCATTAACCCTTACCGCCCTACTCAGAATGAGGCCCACATTTGCCCGAAAGGGGAATGAGGATCTGGTTGTCATCAGCATAAATTGTATAGGTGACACCCAGTCTGTCCAATTTGTCAAATGAGGGCTTGATAAAGATATTATACATATTTGGTGAGACGCAGGAGCCTTGAGGAATACTGCATGTTGTTTGTATAGGGTCCGCCGAAGCTGATGTGGAGAAAACTGTCATTGTTCTATTATCTAAGAATGACTGGAATCAGGCTATGGCTTCACTCGAGAAGTGGGCAGGCGATGCTAGGTGTCTACACAGAACTTCGTGGTCCACTAGGTCAAAGGCCGCCGACAGGTCGAGGAGGAGCAGCATGGCAGTGTTTCCCTTGTCATTCAACTCATTAATTTGTGTCTTGAGATCGATTAGAGCTGTCTCCGTGCCATGTTGTGGTCGAAATCCAGATTGGCGGGAGCCTAAGAGGTGGTTAGTTTAAAGATAGTTCTGGATTTGTAGATAGGCTACTCTATTATCTTCAGGTGGAAAGGTACAGTGGTGATAGGCCTATAATTAGCGGGGATAGATGGGTCTAGAGTTTGTTTCTTAAGAAGAGGTAAAACCCATGACTCTTTTAAATTGCTTGGGATAGTGTTGGTTGAGAAAGAGGCATTAATTAGTTTAGTGATACAAGGGGCTAACTCTCTTGCAGTATCCTTAATTTGTTGGGCATGGCAATTGTCGCCCTTACAGTTAGAGGGCTTCAGACATGCAATGATTGTTTCGGTTTCAAGGATAGATACTTTGCTGAATTTGAATGGAACTAGGTTAGGTGTGTCTTTCGTGGGGCTGGTGGGTAATGTCTCAGTCAGGGGCAAGGAAGCTTTTTTTTGGCAATTTTAATTTGCAGTGTTGTTATTGTAGTAGCTAGGGCATTCTGGATGCTAGTGCACCATTGTTTGTTTTTGGGAATATTGTCTGGAGGGGCTATAGAGGATTCTAATTCTCTAAGGATTACAAACAATTCCTTCGTGTTAGAGCTGGCATTGGAGATTCTTTCGTTGAAGAGGTCTTTTTTGGTGCGGATAATTTCCTTTTTGTAGTTATTTGCGAAATGATTTAGTTGTGATTTGTTTTCATCAGTGGGGGAGTGTCGCCACAAGGATGTTATATTCCTTTTTTGCAGTCTTAATGCTTAATGTGTGGGGTAAACCAGGCTTTAAGATGTGCCTGCTGTTTACTCTTGCGTAGCTTGAGGGGCGCAATGGTGTCAAGGGCCTCGATCATCGTGTTGTTGTACTCCACAAGGAGATCAGGATCTGAGTTACTTGGGAGAGCATTAATGGTAGGAAGGAGGAGTGGTAAGAGTTTGTCCGGTGTAATATTCTTTTTAGATCTAGTAGGTAGAGTTTTACCTTTGGCTATCTGTTTATCTATCGTTATGGAGAAGTCAATTAAGTGGTGGTAGTGGTAGTGCAGTTCAGAGTGGCAACCCAGTGAAGGGATCTTTCTTTGTCGTGCGTTGGGTTGTGGTCTGTTTGGATTAAGCCATGTTTGGCGAGCATGGTCGCTATGGTTTGGGCTTGTTTGTCCTGTGGGTCATTGAATCCTAAGTTGAAGTCACCCAATATTAGTAATTGAGAGGAGTCTTTGGTATTGTTGGCTAGTAGACTAGATAGTTCCTCCTCGAATGTGCCGATGGGCCCTGGTGGTCTGTATATTAAGTATAGGTAAGGTGCGGTAGTTCGAGATGGGTAATTTGGCAGTGAGTAATTCACATGATTTAAGTGGTGGTAGAGTTAGAGGACTTAGGGCAAGGTTAGCTTTCGCTATGATAACTAAGCTGCCTCCTCTGGCATTAGGCCTATCCATTCTGATTAGTTGGTAGTTATCTGGGCCAGCTGCTTCATGCAGCCATGATTCCGTGACGGCTAGGAAGTAGAGGTCATCAGAAGATAGAATGTCAGCTATATTTGTGGAATGTGCCACTAATGATCTGGCGTTCATCAACGGTCCAGATACAGTAGTTAAATTAGACAGTTTGTGGGGCTCTATGGTGATTTGTTTGGGTTTGTTAATTTTGATGCAAGCTGTAGATAGTCTAGGGGCTCGCTCAGTAAGTGTGGTAGTTATTTTATAATTGGAGCGAGAGTTTAGGTCTCTGATAACGTGCTTCTTCCATTGCTCTCCATCCCTCAGTCCTATTTAGGTGACTCTTTGGGCCTCATTACACGGAAGGCGGTAATGGTTAACGGCCACCGTTAATGGTAACGGTGGCCGTTAACCATTACCGCCTTACTACGAGGTCCCTTAGCGGGTTGGTGTTTTAACGCCTGCTTTTTGCAGGCGTTAAAAACCAACCTGCTAAGGGACCTCGGAGCTAATTACGGCACCGCAAAATTGCGGTGCCGTAATTAGCGCCTTCCCCATTCCCATAGATCCCTATGGGGCAGAAATGGGAATGGGGAAGGGCAATGGCGGAAGGGGGATTTACCGCCCCACCAACCTTGGAATGGGGCGGTAAATCCCCTTTCCGCCAAGGCGGTGCCGGTATTTTACCGGCATGAGCCATGGCGCTAATAGCGCCATGGCTCACCGCCTTCCGTGTAATGAGGCCCTTTGTCTCGGTGTCTCCCCATTGCTCTATGGCCCACTGTCGCGTCCTACGCTAAAGGCTCTGGGCCTCATTACGACCCAGGCGGTAAGTTACTGCCTGGGTCGTACCCTTACCACCATGGTGTAAACTTTGTTTACACCATGGTGGATGGCGGATTTACCGCCCCATTCCAAGGTGAGTGGGGCGGTAAATCCCCATTTCCCATTTTACCCTTCCCCATTCCCATTTTTGCCCCATAGGGCATAATGGGAGTGGGGAAGGCGCTAATTACGCCACCGTAAATTACGGTGGCATAATTAGCACCATGGTCCCTTAGCGCCATGGATTTTAACGCCTGCAAAAAGCAGGTGTTAAACTCACCATGGCGCAAAGGGACCTCGGAATCAGGCGTTAAGGGTCGACGCCGTTTACGGCGCCGTTAACCCCTTAACGCCTGATTCGTAATGAGGCCCTCTGTGTCTCAGACGTGTTTTTTTCGGTCTCCACTCATTCCTCTTGACTTATGGCATTACCTTTATTTGGTGATTACTCCCCCTAGGATGTGTTACTTTCCTCTTCTCACAAAGTCAGTGTGTGGGAGACTCCAGGAAATAGGGTTGCTTTGCAGGTATGGAGATCTCAAAAAGGCCATGCCCCACATTTTCATCAGCTAACTGCCGTCAAGCTTTCCTTTATTCTTTGTGCTTGGTCTGACATCCTTTCTGTGCATCGTAGAGCCAGTCATCTGACCACAACTAGCAGTGACCAGCAGACAGGTTAGCCATTTCTCAGACTACAGAGACCCCATTTCACCACACTGTGCTAATCCTGGCTGTGGGTCAGAAATGTTTTAATATCTATGTTATTGCTTTCCGTGAGATTGTGGCCAAGTTAGGCTACCCATTTAACTCTGTCCTCTGTACATTTCAGTAGTATTCCAGTATGTTATCAACCCTGTTTTCTATAGTGATAAGATGCCTTTTTGGTTTTCACATATGCTATTTCAAACAAGAATTATATATTTGTTACTTATGGAACAATAATCCTGTTTTTCTTGTTTCTTCAACAGGGCAAAAAACAGCAATCATGGAAGACAGTGAAATGTTTTTAAAAGGTTTTGTATGAGAAACGTTTCCACTGATAGCTGAGTCTTGGGAAAGTTGTCTTACTCATGACACAGTGACTTTACAAATTATAACTTCATACATGGGACACATATTTCACAGACTTTGCAGACATTTCACTACAAAAAACTACAATTTCTAACGATTTTCATGCAATGATCTGGTTCCTATGCCGTCAATACCAATCAATAGGGAGGTCATCTGTCTACATCACGTTATGTACACAGATAAGGCCATACAAATGTGCTCAATGTAGCATTCATTGATGTAGAGATAAGTAACTGTATATGGGAATGTCCACACACGAGATATAACCTGAGAGAGTCTCTATAAATGGACCAACTTGGATACAGCCTCCTCTATAAAAGTGAACACAGTGTATTCTTAAAGGTCTTAAGGAAAGGCTAACAAGAGGCACCTTGTAAATGCACTGACAGCCAAAACATTCAATACAAATGGCCCTCAACGCTTCTTATGAGCCACAAAGGAATGCGACCATACAAGTGCACTGGTGACAAGTCTTCCAGAACATACAGCCATCTAATGGTGGACCACTGATTTTATTTTGGAGGGAAGAAAGAATATGAAAACGCTCTTTACAAAATGTTGTCTAAGGCAACACACCAGTGCCCTACATGTGAAAAAGGTGCTTAACACTATCTTTGGACTTGATGCTGCAGAATAAATATCACACCTGCTGAAGCTTTCTTCTATTTTCAGTGAATCAATGCTTCAGAATCAATAGCACCCCTGCTGAAGCTTTCTTCTATTTTCAGTGAATCAATGCTTCAGAATCAATAGCACCCCTGCTGAAGCTTTCTTCTATTTTCAGATTCCCTGCTGTGACTGGGAATTCAGGTTTATTCTTGACATTCATGCAAAATGCACCGCGCCTCGTGAGACCACCCAAGAAATTAAGATTGTTTTTTAAATATACCAAATTTGATAAGGAGCATCTTACAAAGAAATTACAATTTAAAAATAACATCTTAACAATGGAGGTACTTTTCGAATTTTCTGAATGTGAAACAACTTTCAACGAAACAGTACATATATGCCAACATCACAGATGTCACACTGAAGAGACAGAACATAAAGGTTGTGAATGTGACAAGACCTTGAAAGAAACAGGTAATCTATTTCTACTTCAGAGAAATCACACTGGGGTGAAGCCATATACATGCTCTGAATGTGATAAGTCTTTCAAGGACAAGAGTGCCCTTGTCATACATCAGAGAAATCACACTGGGGAGAAACCATTTGCTTGTTCTGAATGTGATAAATCTTTCAAGCAGAAGAGTACCCTTGTGATACATCAGAGAAATCACACTGGGGTGAAACCATATGCATGTTCTGAATGTAATAAGTCTTTTAAGCAGAAGAGTGATCTATTGGTACATCAGAGAAATCACACTGGGGAGAAACCATATGCATGTTCTGAATGTAATAAGTCTTTCAAGGACAAGAGGGACCTTGTGAGACATCAGAAAGTTCACACTGGTGAGAAACCATATACATGTTCTGAATGTGATAGGTCTTTCAAGCAGAAGTGTGCCCTTGTGATACATCAGAGAAATCACACTGGGGAGAGACCGTATACATGCTCTGAATGTGGTAAGTCTTTCAAGCAAAAGTCTGAACTTGTGATACATCAGAGAAAACACAGTGGGTTAACTCCATATACATGTTCTGAATGTAATAATTCTTTCAAACACAAGAGCATTCTATTGGTACATCAGAGAATTCACACTGGGGTGAAACCATATGCATGTTCTGAATGTGATAAGTCTTTCAAGCAGAAGAGTGCCCTTGTGAGACATCAGAGAACTCACACTGGGGAGAAACCGTATACATGCTCTGAATGTGGTACGTCTTTCAGGCAAAAGTCTATACTTGTGATACATCAGAGAAAACACACTGGGATAACACCATATACATGTTCTGAATGTAATAAGTCGTTTAAGCAGAAGGGTAATCTATTGGTACATCAGAGAAATCACACTGGAGAGAAACCATATACTTGCTCTGAATGTAATATGTCTTTTAAGCAGAAGGGTGATCTATTGGCACATCAGAGAAATCACACTGGGGTGGAACCATATGCATGTTCTGAATGTAATAAGTCTTTTAAACACAAGGGTAATCTATTGGTACATCAGAGAAATCACACTGGAGAGAAACCATATATATGTTCTGAATGTGGTAAGACTTTTAAGCAAAAGGGTGATCTTTTGGTACATCAGAGAAATCACACTGGGGAGAACCCATATACATGCTCTGAATGTAATAAGTCTTTTAAGCAGAAGGGTAATCTATTGGTACATCAGACAAATCACACTGGGTTGAAACCATATACATGTTCTGAATGTGGTAAGTCTTTCAAGCACAAGTCTGAACTTGTGATACATCAAAGAAATCACACTGAGGAGAAACCATATACAAGTTCTGAATGTATATAAGATTAGATTAGGGATTTGTAATGTGCTTATCCCTTCAGAACCAAGCAGTAAACTGCATATAGGTGCAACTGTAAAATCATTTGCTTACATCAGGACACAATCACAAGACCCACCAATCATTGCAACAGTATGTCTTTCATTTTTTCCGAAAGGGGACAATGGATGATATATTCCGCAGTTCTTCTGGAAGTGCATTCCAGAGTAGGGGTCCTCTGATGGAGAAGCATTGGTCTCCTGGGAGAGGCATATAGACAGAGGGACAGCCAGGAGATGTTTCCCAGAGGAGTGCAGAGTACGCGCTGGCTGGTAGATCTTAATCTTTGAAATCAGATTCCTAGGTGCAATTCCTTGGATGCACCTGAAAATCAGGATTAGTAGTCGGAATTTGATTCTTTGCTGCAGTGCAATTTTTGACGGTACTTGGAGATGGAAACTCTTTTTGGAAGATTGTATACCAATCGAATGGCAGCATTTTGAGCTACCTGGAGTTGTTGCAGTTGACAATCCGGGGCTCTAAGTAGCAGTGTGCCGCAGTTGTTCGATCTTGAGTTTACCATTGTACCTACAATCGTTGCACAATCTGATTCAGAGACTAGAGGTAAGATAGGTTTCAAGAGTCGAATTGGAAAATGGACAGATTTAACCACTTCAGAGATATGAGCATTACTTCCCAAGGATGCTTGCCAGATACAACCCAAGTTCTTAACCTTATGAGAAAAAGATGTGGCTGAGCCATAAAAGGCTGGACAAGGGGTGGAGGCATGGTATTGGCCAAGAAGATGGTTTGGTCCAAATGCTATAACCTCAGTGATGGTGGGGTTTAACTGAAACTTGCTTTTCACCATCCAGTCTTTTATAGCTTCAGCAGAGGCCAGGACATGCTCGGTTGCTTCTGGTGCTGATTTTAGTCTGACATATATTTGCATGTCATCTGCATGTGTAAACCTAGAGAAGATGTCCATCACTGTCCTGAGATAGATATTGATCAATATCGTTGACAGTGATGATCGCTGTGGAACTTCACACAATACTGGCTATCGGTCAATTAAAGGATTGCTTTCAAATCCTTGTCCTTAACACATAAGTGCCATGCGAAATGAGCAGCCAAATATCTGATCAACAATTTCTCACGTAACATCACAGATCGTCCCACCAGATCTGCACAGTCACACTGCCTCAAGATCCCGGGGTTCAAACAAGAGAATGCAGGAGGTAGTTGTTTCCTGTACTAGCAGCTAAAATGGAACGATCTACCTATAACTTTAAGAATAGAACCTTTCTACCATATATTCAGGAAAAATGCAGCTCTTCACATACTAGATTTAGAAACCTCTTTTTTCCTCTTGTTTTTGCACTTTACTAAACTTGTTGTACATCACTAACCTGTATATAACTATGTATGTAACTTTGCCTTAGGGCTTTGTGTGCTCTACAAATTACTAAATACAAATACAAACCTCCCAACTTCAGTACAATTTTTCAAAAAGGAAGAGAACCATTTCAAGGCAGCCTCGGAAACCTGGGTGACTTTGAGAAGTCTGGTCAATAATATATCAAAGTCGACTGTGTCAAAGGCTGCCGACAAACCCAGCATGATCAACATACTCAGATCGCCCTCATCAGCTGCCCTCAGGATGTCATCTCAAACAGCCGGTAGTGCTGTTTCAGTTCTGTGACCGGTGTAATAAGTCTTTCAAGCAGAAGAGTACCCGTGTGATACATCAGAGAAACCATGTACATGTTTTGAATGTTATAAGGCTTTGAAGCAACAGTGTGCCATAGAACTACATTAGATAAATCACCCTGGGGCAAAATCATATACATGTTCTCAATCTGATGAGGCTTTCATTTATAACCTTAGCCCATTGAAAGATCACCAAAAAGAAAGAACATCGCAAGGGAGGGGCATATGCATGTTCTAAACATCAGAAGACTTTTCAAGCAAATTTGTGACTTATGGCGACATGGGGGAATTTATAGTAGGTGTTGACACTGATGACACAGACACTCAAAACTTCAAGAACTTACACGGTCTCCTGCAATGGGCCCTGCTGTTTTTGGAGAGTAAAGTTACTAAACCTTATTATCAGACAGGCACTATGTGAAGTGTGATTTTTGTATGGAAAAAGGAACGTGTCATTATTTGGTTCGTCCTGTTGTAAGGTCTTTCTGTGGTACAGATGGTACAAGTTCAATGAAGTTCAATAATTCATTGAACTATATATTCGCGTAATTGATGACTCACAAATTAAATTCTTTCATAAATTGTTTATTAAACTGAATATATCTCACTGTAAGAACAAACTCTCTGTTATTACAAACAATTGAAGATTGCTGAATGAGTAAAACAGAACAAAGCCTACATGTGTATGTGTTTCGCACTTCAGATGTTTCCTCTGTGAAAAATATATTGTGCAAAATACTATTTGCTTTTACATCATCCTTACGAATTAAAAATACATTAAAATTGCCTTTTTAATATTGTGCTTCATGCCGCACTTCAGTCTCTAAGCATGGTACCGGGTATGGAACCTATACTGCTTCCAAGATGAGCGCCTTGCCTCTGAGCTATACTCCCAGTTATTCTAGTTATTCTCTCTGACATACTTGTGACGTCCTTTGAAATCCAAGGGGCTGTATTTTATGGAGATTTATTCTGTTTTATTCTATGATCCTCCTTCTGCAATACATTACAGTCATTCATGCATGATCAGGGAGAGTGGGTAAATAGAGGAAGGCAGGCAAAGAGAAAGAATGGGGCAGCGAGAGAAATAAAACAGTGTTGGTTGAGGAGGGAAGATGTAAGGACAGAGGAGGCATGTGAGAAGATCACAGGACTGACAAGAAGTGTGAAGAGGGTAAAGGGAGCAGGCAGTGGGGAGTGAGAGAGTGAGCAGAAAGTGAGGAAGAGAGCGGGACAGAAGAGATCTGCAGTGGAAGGAGACAGTGAGAACAGGAGGTGGGGGATGGTGAGATAGGGATAGAGGGGAGTGAGGAGACCGGATAAAATAAGAGGCCAGAAGATGGAACTTGGTAGGAGAATGGCGAATAGAGTAATGAGGTGCAATATCTCAGAGAGGAATGAGATAGTGTATCTGGAAAACCAGGCACCATTTTGAACATCGCTTTCATCAACATTCATTAGGAAGTCCAGGAGGGATTCAGCTAGATAAGGCCTCATCCTTCACCTTAAGGATTGGAGAGATTTGATGGTAATCAAATGTAAACCAATGTTATGCTTATACTGCATCACCCACTCATACAGTACAGGCATTGTCTGTGCTGTTCCAGTAGGCATCCCGAGCACTGACATCACCATCAGACCACACAATCTCAGGCTTATACTGCATCACCAGCTCATACAGTACAGGCATGGTCTGTGCTGTTCCAATAGGAACCCGGAGCACTGGCATCACCATCAGACCACACAATCTCAGGATTATACTGCATCACCAGCACATACAGTACAGGCATGGTCTGTGCTGTTCCAGTAGGCATCCGGAGCACTGGCATCACCATCAGGCCACGTACTGTCAGGCTTATGTTGCATCACCAGCTCATACAGTACAGGCAGAGTCTGTGCTTTTCCAGTAGGTATCTGGAGTACTGGCATCACCATCAGATGACACTATGGGCCTCATTCCAAGGTTGGTGCTAATCATGGCGCTATTAGCGGCATGACTAGCACCAATCACAGGACCGTGTCTGCCCTCGTTCAATGGGGACTTACCAATCCAGTCCGACCTTGGCGGGACCGGTAAGTCCCCATTGAAAATGCCATTCCCCATTCCCATTTCAGCCCCCATAGGGCTCAATGGGAAGGGGGAATTGCGGTACCATTATTAGCTCCGAAGTCCCTTAACGGGCCCCGTCCACAACGCCTGGTAAAAGCAGGCGAAAAAGGCGGGCCCGCTAAGGGACCTCGGAATCGGGCGCAAAGGGATTACTGGCACCGGTGTCCTAACCAGTGCCGGTAATCCCTTTGCGCCAGCCTTGGAATGAGGCCCAATGTCAGGCTTAGACTCCATCACCGGCTTGCACAGTACAGGCCCAGTCTGTGCTGTTCCAGTAGGCATCTGGAGCACTGGCATCACCATCAGACCACGCATTGTCAGGCGTGTATTGCATCACCAGCTCATGCAGTACAGGCAGAGGTTGTGCTGTTCCAGTAGGCATCCGGAGCACTGGCATCACCATCAGAACACACAATGTCAGACTTATACTGCATCAACCGCTCATACAGTACAGGAAGAGTCTGTGCTGTTCCAGTAGGCATCTGGAGTACTGGCAACACCATCAGACCACACAATGGCAGGCTTATACTGCATCACCAGCTCATACAATACAGGCAGAGTCTGTGCTGTTCGAGTAGACAGCCAGAAAACGGGCATTACCATTGAACAACACAATCTCAGGCTTATAGTGCATCACCCACTCATACAGTACAGGCATTGTCTGTACGGTTCCAGTAGGCATGCAGAGCACTGCCATCACCATCAGACCACACAACTGCATCACGCACTCATACAGCACAGGCAGAGTCTGTGAAGTTCAAGTAGGCATCATCCAGAGCACTGGCATCACCATCGGACCATACAATGGGCCTCATCACGACTTGGGCGGTAACTCCGGTGCTATAAGTGCCATTGCTATCTGCCCTACCGCCGAACCCCCCGGCGCTAATAGCGCCGGATCACGAGTTTGGCGGTAATGTTAATCCCTATTCCCCATTGAGCCCATTCGGGAATGCCCCATTCCCCATTGGGCTCAATGGGGAAATTTTGCACTCATACTGCCGGCGGATTTCCCGCTGGCGGTATGAGCGTGAATTTTCGGTGGATTTCCGCCCAGCTCAGAGCTGGGGCGAAATCCACCGAAGTCCTGATTTGGCGCACCCTTAAATCCGGCGGTAATAGTGCTACCGCCGGATTTAAGGGTTACCGCCAAAGTCGTGATGAGGCTCAATGTCAGGTGTATACTGCATCACTAGCTCATACAGTACTGGCAGAGTCTGTGCTGTCCCAGTAGATATGTGGAGCACTGGTATCACCATGAGACCACACAATGTCAGGCTAACACTGCATCACCAGCCCATACAGTACAGGCAGAGTCAGTGCTGTTCCAGTAGGCAGCCGCAGCACTGGCATCAACCATCAGACGACACAATTTCAGGCTTATACTTCATCACCTGGGCATACAGTTGAGGGAGAGTATGTGCCTTTCCAATAGGCATCCACAGCACTCTCATCTCCATCAGACCACACGAGGTCAGGCCTGTACTGCATCACCAGCTCATTCAGTACAGTCAGAGTCTGTGCTGTTCCAGTAGGCATCCAGAGCACTGACATCACGCTCGGAACACACAATGTCATGTTTGTACTGCATCACCAGCTCATAGAGTACAGGTGTAGTCTGTGCTGTTCCAATAAGTATCCGGAGCACTGGCATCAACATCAGGCCACACAATGTCAGGCATATACTGCTTCACCAGCTAATACAGTACAGGCACAGTCTGTGCATTTCTAGGCATCTGGAGCACTGGCATCACCATCAGACCACAACATGCCAGGCTTAAACTGCATCAGCAGCTCATGCAGTACAAGCAGAGTCTGTGCTGTACCAGTAGACAGCTGGAGCACTGGCCTGAGATGATATGATAAGGCATTTATAACGCGCCTATACACAAGTGTTTCAAGGCATGACGAGGCAAGGGAGGGGGAACAGAGGGAAGACAGACAATGGTCATACTAGGCCAGGTGTCATTAAGATTGCGCAAGTGCATGGGAAGGGGGAAGGGGAAGGGGAAAAGTGCGGGGGCAGAAGGGGAGGGACAGTGCAGTACATGGAGAAATAGAATAATTAACAATGAGTAAAGTACGGCCAGCTGATGGCAAGTGAAGGGGTGAAAGGTAAATGCAGGCATCAGGTGTCAAGTGCTGGTAGGGGGCCTGTAACGATACAGAAACAGTCCCCAAGTGCGGGGTATTCCAGGAAGGCAGTGCAGGTGTGCGACTGGTAGGGGAGGGGACCTGGGCCCAAGATCAGAGGGTGGCCAGGTAACCAGCACAGTTTCAGTTTCAGCCAGGAAATCAGCATGGGAGAGGAGGAGCAAAAGCAGAAGCAAAGAGAACGTTTTTTTTAGGTGCTACCGGAACCGGAGATAGTTCTCAAGTTTCAAGGGGGCAGGGAGGCTGTTCCAGAGGCAGGCCCCAGTTGATAGAGATCTACCACCAACTTGTTGCTTGAAGAACCAACTGACCCTGAGGGAGTTTGAGGCGGATTAGCGAAGAGCTCAAGAAGTAAGATATTTAGGAGGAGAGAGTTGAAGGTATTGAGGGCCCATGCCCCAGAAGTCCTTGTGGACAATGCAGAGGGTTTTGAACTTAAACCTCGCAGTGGTTAGAACACTCAGCCACTGCGAGCCAGAGCAGAGATCGCAGTCCTGTTCTAGATGAGCTACAGAGGGTGGAGAGTAGAAGGAAGCAGATTTAGAAAGAGGCTGTTGCAATAGTCCAGCCTAGAGAGAACCAGAGCTTTGGAGACAATAAGCTTCTGGGGGAAGGAGAGGAAAGGAAGAATGCCTCTGTGGAGGTGCAGATGGTAGTGTGACTTCTTAGAGATGTCGGAGATGTGAGGAGAGAAGGAGAGTGTGGAGTCGAAGATGACCCCGAGGTTTTTGGCCTCACAGGGGGGTGCAGGAGGAGGGCCAAGAGAGGTCGGAGAGAGAGTGACAGAAAAAGAGGGTGTGGGCGTGTATTTGAGGAGAATCTCGGTTTTACTGGCATTAAGGCAGAGATCATTGGCGGCACACCACTCCTGGATGGCGGACCGACAGTCAGAGATGAGAGAGGGAGAAGAGGTGGCTGAGGGAAGCCTGAAAATGAGCTGTGTGTCATCCACATAGCACTGGAAGTTGGGGCAGAGAGTGGCAATATGGTGGGCAAGAAGTGTCAGGAATTAGTTGAACAGCCAGGGAGAGGGGTTAGACCCCTGGGGAAAACCACAGGTAGAGATAGAGGAGACGACGGAACCAAGCTGCACCTGGGAGGGTCGATCAGATAGAAAAGAGATCAGCCACGCCAGGGCCTGACCAGTGATCCCCAGGTTATCACGGAGACAGTTGTTGTATGGGCTTCTGGGACTGGTAGTCCTGCAACAGAAGAAAAGGAATTTTGGCCAGAATGATGTTTGGTGGGAACTGGCAAGGACAAAAGAATAGTGGATATCATGAAGTGTGGGCTATGCTACCTTCTCTTGCAGGGGTGGGCGCTCTGGAAATGGGAACAGGCAAAGATGCGAGTGTCAATATAAGTAGAAGCAAGGGTTACTTTCTGCATGTCCTCCACACTACACGTGCTGCCCTGCATTACCATCACACTCCTCAGCTGAGGTGAGCTTTCTCCAGACACAGGCATCTCGAGCCATCATTTCCTATAATGATTGTAATGGGCAGCACACTTGATAGGACTCCTAGGTGTTGGATATAAACGGCCCTTTCACAGCAGACCCACATGTGCATGCTGACCTAGCTTACTGAGCTCATGCTGACCTGTCTTGCTGAGCTCATTCTGACATAGCTTGCTGGGCTCATGCTGACCTAGCTTGCTGAGTTCATGCTGACCTAGCTTTCTGGACTCATGCTGACATAGCTGACTGGGTTCATGCTGACCTAGCTTGCTGCACTCCTGCTGAGGGCTCATGCTCACCTAGCTTTCTGGGGTCATGCTAACCTTGCTTGCTGGGCTCATGCTGACCCAGCTTGCTGGGCTCATGCTGACCGAGCTCGCTGGGCTCATGCTGACCTTGCTTACTGGGCTCATGCTGGCCTTGCTTGCTGGGCTGATGTTGGCCTAGCTTGCTGGGCTCATGCTGGCCTAGCTAGCAGGGCTCATGCTGGCCTAGCTTGTTGGGATCATGCTGGGCTAGCTTTCTGGGCTCATGCTGTCCTAGCTTGCTGGGCTCGTGCTGACCTAGCTTGCTGGGCTCATGCTGGCCTAGCTTGCCGAGCTCATGCCGAACTAGCTTGCTGGGCTCAGGCTGACCTAGCTTGCTGGGCTCGTGCTGACCTAGCTTGCTGGGCTTATGCTGATCTAGCTTGCTGGGCTCATGCTGACCTAGCTTTTGTGGGCCTCCTAGTTGTGGGATGTAAAGGCCCTTTCACAGACAGACACATATGTGCATGCTGACCTTATTTGCTGGGCCTCCTATGTGTGGGATATAAAGATCCCTTTCACAGACAGACCCACATGTGCGTGCTGACCGAGCTTGCTGGGCTCATGCTGACCTAGATTGCTGGGTTCATGCTGTCCTAGCTTGCTGGGCTCATGCTGACCTAGCTTGCTGGGCTCGTGCTGACCTAGCTTGCTGGTCTCGTAATGACCTAGCTTGTTGGGCTTATGTCCTAGCTTGCTGGGCTCCAGCTGACTTACCTTGCAGGGCTCATGTTGACCTAGCTTGCTAGGCTTGTGCTGGCCTAGTTTGCTGGGCTCATGCTGACCCAGCTTGCTGGGCTCATGCCGTCATAGCTGGCTGGGCTCGTGCTGACCTAGCTTGCTGGGCTTGTGCTCTCCTAGCTGGCTGGGATCATGCTGATGTAGCTTGCTGGGCTCGTGCTGACTTAGCTTGCTGTGCTCATGCTGACCTAAGCTTGCTGGTCTCATGTTGACCTAGCTTGCTGGGCACATGCTGACCCAGCTTGCTGGGCTCATGCTGACCTAGCTTGCTGGGCTTGTGCTGACTTAGCTTACTGGGCTTATGCTGACCTAGATTGCTGGGCTCATGCTGACCTAGCTTGCCTGGCTCACGCTGGCCTAGCTTCTTGGGCTCATGCTGACCTAGCTTGCTGAGCTCATGCTGTCCTAGCTTGCTGCGCTTGGGCTGCCCTAGCTTGCTGGGCTCATGCTGGCGTAGCTTGCTGGGCTCATGCTGACCTAGCTTGCTGGTCTCGTGCTGACCTAGCTTTCTGGGCTCGTGCTGACCTAACTTGCTGGGCTCATGCTGACCTAGCTTGTTGGGCCTCCTAGGTGAGGGATGTAAATCGCCCATTCACTGACGGACCCACATGTGCATGCTGACCTAGCTTGCTGGGCTCATGCTGACATAGCTTGCTGGGCTCAAACTGGCCTAGCTTGCTGGGCTCATGCTGTCGTAGCTTGCTAGGTTCATGCTGTCCTGGCTTGCTGGGCTCATTCCTGACCTAGCTTTCTGGGCTCATGCTGATCTAGCTTGCTGGGTTAATGCTGACTTAGCTTGCTGGGCTTATGCTGACCTAGCTTGCTGGGTTTATGCTTACCTAGCTTGCTGGGCTCATGCTAACCTATCTTGCTGGGCTCATGCTGACCTAGCCTGCTGGGCTTATGCTGACCTAGCTTGCTGGGCTCGTGCTGACCTAGCTTGCTGGGCTCATGCTGACCTAGCTTGCTGGGCTCATGCTGACCTAGCTTGCCAGGCTCATGCTGACCTAGCTTGCTGGGCTTAAGCTAATCTAGTTTGCTGGGCTAGTGCTGATCTAGCTTGCTGGGCTCATGGTGCCCGAGCTTGCTGGGCTCATGCTGACCTAGCTTGCTGGGCTCATGCTGACCTAGCTTGCTGGGCTTGTACTGACCTAGCTTGCTGGGCTCATGCTAACCTAGCTTGCTGGGCTCGTGCTGACCTAGCTTGCCGGGCTCATGCTGCCCTAGCTTGCTGGGCTCATGGTGACCTAGCTTGCTGGGCTCTTGGTGACCTAGATTGCTGGGCTCGTGCTGCCATAGCTTGCTGGGCTCGTGCTGACCTAGCTTGCTGGGCTCATGCTGCCCTAGCTCGCTGGGCTCATGCTGACCTAGCTTGCTGGGCTCATGCTATCCTAGCTCGCTGGGCTCGTGCTGACCTAGCGTGCTGGGCTTGTGATGACCTAGCTTGCTGAGATTTTGCTGACCTAGCTCGCTGGGCTCATGCTGTCCTAGCTTGCTGGGCTCATGCTGACCTAGCTTGCTGGGCTTGTGCTGTCCTAGCATGCTGGGTTCATGCTGACCTAGCCTGCTGGGCTCATGCTGACCTAACTTGCTGGGCTCATGCTGACCTAGCTTGCCGGGCTCATGCTGACATAGCTTGCTGGGCTTAAGCTGTCCTAGTTTGCTGGACTCGTGATGACCTAGCTTGCTGGGCTCATGCTGTCCTAGCTTGATGGGCTCGTGCTGACCTAGCGTGCTGGGCTCGTGATGACGTAGCTTGCTGGGCTCATGCTGTTCAGCTTGCTGGACTCATCCTGACCTAGCCTGCTGGGCTCGTGCTGTCCTAGCTTTCTGGGCTCATGCTGACCTAAATTGCCAGGCTCATGCTGACCTAGCTTGCTGGGCTCGGGCGGCCCTAGCTTGCTGGGCTCATGCTGACCTAGCTTGCCGGGCTCATGCTGACCTAGCTTGCTGGGCTTAAGCTGACCTAATTTGCTGGGCTCGTGCAGATCTAGCTTGCTGGGCTCATGCTGACCAAGCCTGCTGGGCTCATGCTGACCTAGCTTGCTGGGCTCATGCTGGACTAGCTTGCAGGGCTCATGCTGACCTAGCTTTGCTGGGCTCGTGCTGACCTAGCTTGCTGGGCTCATGCTGCCCTAGCTTGCTGGGCTAATGGTGACCTAGCTTGCTGGGCTCATGCTGCCCTAGCTCGCTGGCTCATGGTGAACTAGCTTGCTGGGATATTGCTGCCCTAGGCTCGTGCTGCCCTAGCTTGCTGGGCTCGTGCTGCCCTAGCACACTGGGCTCATGCTGACCTAGCTTGCTGGTCTCATGCTATTCTAGCTCGCTGGCTGGTGCTGACCTAGCGTGCTGGGCTCTTGCTGACCTAGCTTGCTGGGCTTGTGTTGACCCAGCTCGCTGGGCTCATGCTGTCCTAGCTTGCTGGGCTCGTGCTGACCTAGCTTGCTGGGCTTGTGCTGACCTAGCTTGCTGGGCTCCTGCTGTTCTGCTTACTAAACTCATGCTGACCTAGCCTGCTAAACTCATGCTGACCTAGCTTGCTGGGCTCATGCTGACCTAGCTTCCCGGGCTCATGCTGACCTAGCTTGCTGGGCTTAAACTGTCCTAGTTTGCTGGGCTTGTGCTGACCTAGCTTGCTGGGCTCATGCTTTCATAGCTTGCTGGGCTTGTGCTGACTTTGTGTGCTGGGCTTGTGCTGATCTAGCTTGCCGGGCTCATGCTGTTCAGCTTGCTGGACTCATGCTGACCTAGCTTGCTGGGCTTGTGCTGTCCTAGCTTGCTGGGCTCATGCTGACCTAGCCCGTTCACACTTCCTACTGCTATACTCCACAGTGAATAATGCTACAGGGCATGCATTCAGTATCCTCGCCTACAACCCCAATCGAGAGATGAAATCTCCCTAATGCGTATGTCAATTATCTGCACACTTCATACTGCACATGCTCCACAGTGAAGGATTCCCACTGGGTATGCGCTCAGCATACCCAGTGTGCATGCCCAGTACCTTTACACTTCATACTGTGCATGCTCCAAAGTGAAGAATGCCTACTGGGCATGCGTTCAGTAGCTGTGCCTCGAACCCCAATCTAGAGAGGCAATCTCTGAAATGCGCAGGACCAGTTCAGAAGCGGCACCTCAAACTCGAATCTAGAGGCAGTGGGCCTCATTACGAGGTTGGAGGTAGTCTTGCCGGTAAAACTTGCAACCGGTTTCCGCAAATGGGCATTTACTGGGATATTCCGGTACAGCGGGACCTGGCAATTGACCTTTTCGCGGGTGCCGTGCCGGTACAGCCCCATTCACATTAGAGCCCGATGGGTCTCAATGGGAATGGGGAGGGTGGTAGCACCGGTACCATTAATAATGGTACAGATGCCACCCTCATGTTCTGCTCGCGGGTGCCGGTATGGCCACCAGGTCAGACCTGGTGGCTGCAAATGCTCCCGCGAGTAGAACTCGTAGTATGGCGGTAGCGATACCTGCACCCTTGTTGCATTACCGCCATACTTGTATTGAGACCCACTGGGCCTCATTATAAGGTTGGCAGTAGCCATGCCTGTATGGCAGGCACAGCTACCACCAACCTCTCATCCGGCATCGCCACCCGCAAATGGGCAATTACCAGCCCATATCGAGTTGAATGGGCCTGTAATTGCAAATTCTCGGGTGGCAGTGTTACCGGGCTCCTCATCCCCATTCTGCCCCATAATAACGGTGCTGGTGTACCTGCAGGTTTTCCTCGCGGGTGCCGCTCAGCCTGCCAGGTCAGGCACCCGCGAGGAAAACACGTAGTTTAGCGGTCTGGTGTGAACAGTGCTGGTGCCATACCGGTACCATTCACACCGTACCGTCAAACTTGTAATGAGGCCCAATTTACCTGCAAACTCGTATTTATCCATTTTAAATGCAAAAATATATATCATCCACCCTGAAAAAGAATCAATCACGAAAAATTATTGGTCTAGAAACAGCTGAGGGCAGAGCATAGCTCTCAACTCACAAAATTTTGGTGGCTGTCACCTGCCTTGTAAACAGCTGACTCACCCGCCAAGCCTTGTGCATACCCATTGACTTCAATGGGTGCCCGCCCACGAAAAATAAAATGGTGTGTTTTCACCCGCCTTGCCGACATCAAAAGTTCAGGGGAGCGTGATTCTTCCGCTTTTTTGGCCAGGTGCCGCAAATAACAAGGTAATGTGGTAATATTATGATAAGGCATTGTGGCATTGTTTGGTCTTAAGTGGGATTCTTTTGGCTATGTAGTAATTTTAGAATTAAACTATGGTGGTAAAAGAAGTTGTATTCACTTTTAGCTTAGATTGATGTCAATTTCATGTGGAATTTCGGTTTTCCATTTTGTATATGGTTGAGGCATGAAGGTTACATTTTGACCGTAAATACAATACAAAATAAATAAATAATATAATGCATACTTTTGAGCAGCGTAGGATTGCATGTGCCCAGATACTAAAGTAATGGTTATACATCAGGTGCGCACACCGTTTAATGCAGTGTTAACAGTAAGTAGTGCCAGGTTCCATTATGCCAGTTAGGTCCACAGTGGAACAAAAATACCTGCTTCTATGTCCAGGCAGCAGAGCCAGAGGCCAATAACTTTATCAAAGAGCCCAAACCTCATTTAAACAGCTGTTAAAAAGTTACCTTGGGTGATAAAGATGCCTGTATTTTCATATAGCACTTCCTGCTAGTTTTCTCCCCATTAAAGAGCTGTAATAATTGTAGTTTTCTCGTACTCAATGGAACAACCTGGAACATGTGAAGGGCTCAGCCATGCCTGCTGGGATTCAACCATGTGAATGCACAGCTTACAGCTGTCTCTGGCATGTGCTTAGCTAACAGCTGTCTCTGGCACATGCTTAGCGCACAGCTGTCTCTGGCTGTACTTAGCTCACAGCTGTCTCTGGCTGTGCTTAGCTCACAGCTGTCTCTGGCACATGCTTAGCTCACAGCTGTCTCTGGTTGTGCTTAGCTCACAGCTGTCTCTGGCACATGATGCTTAGCTCACAGATATCTCTGGCTGTGCTTAGCTCACTGCTGTCTCTGGCACATGTTTAGATCACAATTGTCTCTGGCACATGCTTAGCTCCCAGCTGTCTCTGGCTGTGCTTAGCTCACAGCTGTCTCTGGTTGTGCTTAGCTCACAGCTTTCTCTGGCACATGTTTAGCTCACAGCAGTTTCTGGCACATGCTTAGCTCACAGCTGCCTCTGGCTGTGCTTAGCTCCCAGCTGTCTCTGGCACATGTTTAGATCACAATTGTCTCTGGCACATGCTTAGCTCCCAGCTGTCTCTGGCTGTGCTTAGCTCCCAGCTGTCTCTGGCACATGTTTAGCTCACAGCTGTCTCCGGAATGTGCTTAGCGCCCAGTTGTCTCTGGCACGAGCTTAGCTCACAGCTGTCTCTGGCACATGCTTAGCTCACAGCTGTCTCCGACATGTACTTAGCTCCGAGCTGTCTCTGGCACATGATGCTTAGCTCACAGCTATCTCTGGCTGTGCTTAGCCCACTGCTGTCTCTGGCACATGTTTAGATCACAATTATCTCTGACACATGCTTAGCTCTCAGCTGTCTCTGGCACATGCTTAGCTCACAGCTGTCTCTGGTACATGCTTAGCTCACAGTTGCCTCTAGTACATGCTTATCTCACAGCTGTCTCTGGCACATGCTTAGCTCACAGCTGTGTCTGGCATGTGCTTAGCTCAAAGCTGTCTCTAGCATGTGCTTAGCTCACAACTGTCTCTGGCACATGCTTAGCTCACAGCTGTCTCTTGGCACGTTCTTAGCTAACACCTGTCTATGGCACATGCTTAGCCCCCAGCTGTCTCTGGCACATGCTTAGCTCACAGCTGTCTCTGGCACATGCTCATCTCACAGTTGTCGTTGGCACGTGCTTAGCTCACATCTGTCTCTGACACATGCTTATCTCACAGCTGTCGCTGGCACATGCTTAGCTCACAGCTGTCTCTAGTACATGCTTAGCTCACAGCTGTCTCTGGCACATGCTTAGCTCACAGCTGTCTCTGGCATGTGCTTAGTTCAAAGCTGTCTCTAGCATGTGCTTAGCTCACAGCTGTCTCTGGCACATGCTTAGCTCACAGCTGTCTCTGGCACATGCTTAGCTCACAGCTGCCTCTAGTATATGCTTAGCTCACAGCAGTCTCTGACACATGTTTAGCTCACAGCTGTCTGTGGCATGTGCTTAGCTCAAAGCTGTCTCTAGCATATGCTTAGCTCACAGCTGTCGCTGGCACATGCTTAGCTCACAGCTGTCTCTTTGCACGTGCTTAGCTAACAGCTGTCTATGGCACATGCTTAGCCCCCAGCTGTCTCTGGCACATGCTTAGCTCACAGCTGTCTCTGGCACATGCATATCTCACAGCTGACGCGTCGCTGGCACGTGCTTAGCTCACAGCTGTCTCTGGCACATGCTTAGCTCACAGCTGTCTCTGGCACATGCTTAGCTCATAGCTGTCTCTTGGCACATGCTTAGCTAACAGCTTCTATGGCACATGCTTAGCTCACAGCTGTCTCTGGCACATGCTTAGCTCACAGCTGTCTCTGGCACATGCTTAGCTCAAAGCTGCCACTAGTACATGCTTATCTACAGCTGTCTCTGGCACATGCTTAGCTCACAGCTGACTCTGGCATCTGCTTAGCTCAAAGCTGTCTCTAGCATGTGTATAGCTCACAGCTGTCTCTGGCACATGCTTAGCTCACAGATGTCTCTTGGCATGTGCTTAGCTAACAGCTGTCTATGTCACATGCTTAGCTCCCACCTGTCTCTGGCGCATGCTTAGCTCACAGCTGTCTCTGGCACATGCTTATCTCACAGCTGTCGGTGGCACATGCTTAGCTCACAGCTGTCTCTAGTACATGCTTAGCTCACGGCTGTCTCTGGCACATGCTTAGCTCACAGCTGTCTCTGGCATATGCTTAGTTCAAAGCTGTCTCTAGCATGTGCTTCGCTCACAACTGTCTCTGGCACATGCTTAGCACTTAGCTGTCTCTTGGCACGTGCTTAGCTAACAGCTGTCTATGGCACATGCTTAGCCCCCAGCTGTCTCTGGCACGTGCATAGCTCACAGCTGTCTCTGACACATGCTTATCTCACAGCTGTCGCTGGAACATGCTTAGCTCACAGCTCTCTCTAGTACATGCTTAGCTCACAGCTGTCTCTGGCACATGCTTAGCTCACAGCTGTCTCTGGCATGTGCTTAGCTCACAGCTGTCTCTGGTACATGCTTAGCTCACAGCTGTGTCTGGCATGTGCTTAGCTCAAAGCTGTCTCTAGCATGTGCTTAGCTCACAACTGTCTCTGGCACATGCTTAGCTCACAGCTGTCTCTTGGCACGTGCTTAGCTAACAGCTGTCTATGGCACATGCTTAGCCCACAGCTGTCTCTGGCACATGCTTAGCTCACAGCTGTCTCTGGCGCATGCTCATCTCACAGTTGTCGCTGGCACGTGCTTAGCTCACAGTTGTCTCTGAAACATGCTTAGCTCACAGCTGTCGCTGGCACATGCTTAGCTCACAGCTGTCTCTGGCACATGCTTAGCTCACAGATGTCTCTGGCACATGCTCATCTCACAGTTGTCGCTGGCACGTGCTTAGCTCACAGCTGTCTCTGAAACATGCTTAGCTCACAGCTGTCGCTGGCACATGCTTAGCTCACAGCTGTCTCTGGTACATGCTTAGCTCACAGTTGCCTCTAGTACATGCTTATCTCACAACTGTCTCTGGCACACGCTTAGCTCACAGCTGTGTCTGGCATGTGCTTAGCTCAAAGCTGTCTCTAGCATGTGCTTAGCTCACAACTGTCTCTGGCACATGCTTAGCTCACAGCTGTCTCTTGGCACGTGCTTAGCTAACAGCTGTCTATGGCACATGCTTAGCCCACAGCTGTCTCTGGCACATGCTTAGCTCACAGCTGTCTCTGGCACATGCTCATCTCACAGTTGTCGCTGGCACGTGCTTAGCTCACAGCTGTCTCTGAAACATGCTTAGCTCACAGCTGTCGCTGGCACATGCTTAGCTCACAGCTGTCTCTGGCACATGCTTAGCTCACAGCTGTCTCTTTGCACGTGCTTAGCTAACAGCTGTCTATGGCACAAGCTTAGCCCCCAGCTTTCTCTGGCACATGCTTATCTCACAGCTGCCACTTCGCTGGCACGTGCTTAGCTCACAGCTGTCTCTGGCACATGCTTAGCTCACAGCTGTCTCTGGCACATGCTTAGCTCACAGCTGTCTCTGGCACATGCTTAGCTCACAGCTGTCTCTTGGCACATGCTTAGCTAACACCTGTCTATGGCACATGCTTAGCCCACAGCTGTCTCTGGCACATGCTTAGCTCACAGCTGCCTCTAGGACATGCTTATCTCACAGCTGTCTCTGGCATGTGCTTAGCTCAAAGCTGTCTCTAGCATGTGCTTAGCTCACAGCTGTCTCTGGTACATGCTTAGCTCACAGCTGTCTCTGGCACATGCTTAGCTCACAGCTGTCTCTTTGCACGTGCTTAGCTAACAGATGTCTATGGCACATGCTTAATCCCCAGCTTTCTCTGGCACATGCTTAGCTCACAGCTGTCTCTGGCACATGCTTATCTCACAGCTGCCACGTCGCTGGCACGTGCTTAGCTCACAGCTGTCTCTGGCACATGCTTAGCTCACAGCTGTCTCTTGGCACATGCTTAGCTAACACCTGTCTATGGCACATGCTTAGCCCACAGCTGTCTCTGGCACATGCTTAGCTCACTGCTGTCTCTGGCACATGCTCATCTCACATTTGTTGCTGGCACGTGCTTAGCTCACAGCTGTCTCTGACACATGCTTATCTCACAGCTGTCGCTTGCACATGCTTAGCTCAGAGCTGTCTCTAGTACATGCTTAACTCACATCTGTCTCTGGCACATGCTTAGCTCACAGCTGTCTCTGGCATGTGCTTAGTTCAAAGCTGTCTCTAGCACGTGCTTAGCCCACAGCTGTCTCTGGCACATGCTTAGCTCACAGCTGTCTCTGGCACATGCTTAGCTCACAGCTGCCTCTAGTACATGCTTATCTCACAGCTGTCTCTGGCACATGCTTAGCTCACAGCTGCCTCTAGTACATGCTTAGCTCACAGCTGCCTCTAGTACATGCTTATCTCACAGCTGTCTCTGGCACATGCTTAGCTCACAGCTGTCTCTTTGCATGTGCTTAGCTAACAGCTGTCTATGGCACATGCTTAGCCCCCAGCTGTCTCTGGCACATGCTTAGCTCACAGCTGTCTCTGGCACATGCATATCTCACAGCTGACGCGTCGCTGGCACGTGCTTAGCTCACAGCTGTCTCTGGCACATGCTTAGCTCACAGCTGTCTCTGGCACATGCTTAGCTCACAGCTGTCTCTTGGCACATGCTTAGCTAACAGTTTCTATGGCACATGCTTAGCTCACAGCTGTCTCTGGCACATGCTTAGCTCACAGCTGTCTCTGGCACATGCTTAGCTCACAGCTGCCTCTAGTACATGCTTATCTACAGCTGTCTATGGCACATGCTTAGCCCCCACATGTCTCTGGCGCATGCTTAGCTCACAGCTGTCTCTGGCACATGCTTATCTCACAGCTGTCGGTGGCACATGCTTAGCTCACAGCTGTCTCTAGTACATGCTTAGCTCACAGCTGTCTCTGGCACATGCTTAGCTCACAGCTGTCTCTGGCATGTGCTTAGTTCAAAGCTGTCTCTAGCATGTGCTTCGCTCACAACTGTCTCTAGCACATGCTTAGCACTTAGCTGTCTCTTGGCATGTGCTTAGCTAACAGCTGTCTATGGCACATGCTTAGCCCCCAGCTGTCTCTGGCACGTGCTTAGCTCACAGCTGTCTCTGACACATGCTTATCTCACAGCTGTCGCTGGCACATGCTTAGCTCACAGCTGTCTCTAGTACATGCTTATCTCACAGCTGTCTCTGGCACATGCTTAGCTCACAGCTGTCTCTGGCATGTGCTTAGCTCACAGCTGTGTCTGGCATGTGCTTAGCTCAAAGCTGTCTCTAGCATGTGCTTAGCTCACAACTGTCTCTGGCACATGCTTAGCTCACAGCTGTCTCTTGGCACGTGCTTAGCTAACAGCTGTCTAGGCACATGCTTAGCCCAAGCTGTCTCTGGCAGCATGCTAGCTCACAGCTGTCTCTGGCACATGCTCATCTCACAGTTGTCGCTGGCACGTGCTTAGCTCACAGCTGTCTCTGAAACATGCTTAGCTCACAGCTGTCGCTGGCACATGCTTAGCTCACAGCTGTCTCTGGCACATGCTTAGCTCACAGCTGTCTCTGGCATGTGCTTAGCTCAATGCTGTCTCTAGCATGTGCTTAGCTCACAGCTGTCTCTGGCACATGCTTAGCTCACAGCTGTCTCTGGCACATGACTTAGCTAACAGCTGTCTCTGGCAATGCTTAGCCCCAGCTTTCTCTGGCACATGCTTAGTCCAGCTGTCTGCTGGACATGCTTATCTCACAGCTGTCACTGTCGCTGGCACGTGTGCTTAGCTCACAGCTGTCTCTGGCACATGATTAGCTCACAGCTGTCTCTGGCACATGCTTAGCTCACAGCTGTCTCTTGCAGCATGCTTAGCTAACACCTGTCCTATGGCACATGCTTAGCACAGCTGTCTCTTGGCACATGCCTTAGCTCACAGATCTGCTCTATGTTACATGCGTTATCTCACAGCTGTCTCTGGCACTATGCTTAGCTAACAGCTGTCGCTGGCCATAACTGTGCTTAGCTCAAAGCTGTCTTCTAGATTGTGCTTAGCCACAAGCTGCATACTACATGCTTATCTCACAGCTTGGTTTTCCTCTGAGACATGCTTAGCTACAGCTGTCTATGGCACATGCTTAGCGCCCACAGCTGTCTTGGCACATGCTTAGCTCACAGCTGTCTCTGCACATGCTTAGCTCACAACTGTCTCTGGCACACTGCATATCTCACAGCTTGACGCCGTCGCTGACA
>CM010938.2:1591370632-1591543195 GCA_002915635.3 Ambystoma mexicanum | reverse complement strand
CGCTGGCACATGCTTAGCTCACAGCTGTCTCTGGCACATGCTTAGCTCACAGCTGTCTCTGGCACATGCTTAGCTCACAGCTGTCTCTGGCATGTGCTTAGCTCACAGCTGTCTCTGGCACATGCTTAGCTCACAGCTGTCTCTGGCACATGCTTAGCTCACAGCTGTCTCATGGCACATGCTTAGCTCCCAGCTGTCTCTGGCACATGCTTAGCTCACAGCTGTCTCTGGCACATGCTTAGCTCACAGCTGTCCTTCGTGCACGTGCTTAGCTCACAGCTGTCTCTGGCACATGCTTAGCTCACAGCTGTCTCTGCACATGCTTAGCTCACAGCTGTCTCTTGGCACATGCTTAGCTCAACAGCTGTCTATGGCACATGCTTAGCTCCACAGCTGTCTCTGGCACATGCTTAGCTCACAGCTGTCTCTGGCACATGCTTAGCTCACAGCTGTCTCTGGCACGTGCTTAGCTCACAGCTGTCTCTGGCACATGCTTAGCTCACAGCTGTCTCTGGCACATGCTTAGCTCACAGCTGTCCTCTAGGCACATGCTTAGCTCACAGCTGTCTCTGGCACATGCTTAGCTCACAGCTGTCTCTGGCACATGCTTAGCTCAACAGCTGTCTCTGGCACATGCTTAGCTCACAGCTGTCTCTGGCACATGCTTAGCTCACAGCTGTCTCTGGCACATGCTTACTCACAGCTGTCTCTTGGCACATGCTTAGCTCACAGCTGTCTCTGGCACATGCTTAGCTCACAGCTGTCTCTGGCACATGCTTAGCTCACAGCTGTCTCTGGCACATGCTTAGCTCACAGCTGTCTCTGGCACATGCTTAGCTCACAGCTGTCTCTGGCACATGCTTAGCTCACAGCTGTCTCTGGCACATGCTTAGCTCACAGCTGTCTCTGGCACATGCTTAGCTCACAGCTGTCTCTGGCACATGCTTAGCTCACAGCTGTCTCTGGCACATGCTTAGCTCACAGCTGTCTCTGGCACATGCTTAGCTCACAGCTGTCTCTGGCACATGCTTAGCTCACAGCTGTCTCTGGCACATGCTTAGCTCACAGCTGTCTCTGGCACATGCTTAGCTCACAGCTGTCTCTGGACATGTGCTTAGCTCACAGCTGTCTCTGGCACTGTGCTTAGCTCACAGCTGTCTCTGGCACATGCTTAGCTCACAGCTGTCTCTGGCACATGCTTAGCTCACAGCTGTCTCTGGCACATGCTTAGCTCACAGCTGTCTCTGGCACATGCTTAGCTCACAGCTGTCTCTGGCAACATGCTTAGCTCACAGCTGTCTCTGGCACATGCTTAGCTCACAGCTGTCTCTGGCACATGCTTAGCTCACAGCTGTCTCTGGCACATGCTTAGCTCACAGCTGTCTCTGGCACATGCTTAGCTCACAGCTGTCTTGGCACATGCTTAGCTCACAGCTGTCTCTAGCACATGCTTAGCTCACAGCTGTCTCTGGCACATGCTTAGCTCACAGCTGTCTCTGCACAGTGCTTAGCTCAACAGCTGTCTCTGGCACATGCTTAGCTCACAGCTGTCTCTGGCACATGCTTAGCTCACAGCTGTCTCTGGCACATGCTTAGCTCACAGCTGTCTCTGGCACATGCTTAGCTCACAGCTGTCTCTGCAACATGCTTAGCTCACAGCTGTCTCTGGCACATGCTTAGCTCACAGCTGTCTCTGGCACATGCTTAGCTCACAGCTGTCTCTGGCCATGTGCTTAGCTCACAGCTGTCTCTGGCATGTGCTTAGCTCACAGCTGTCTCTGGCACATGCTTAGCTCACAGCTGTCTCTGGCACGTGCTTAGCTCACAGCTGTCTCTGGCACATGCTTAGCTCACAGCTGTTCTCTGGCACATGCTTAGCTCACAGCTGTCTCTGGCACATGCTTAGCTCACAGCTGCTTCGCTGGCACATGCTTAGCTCACAGCTGTCTCTGGCACATGCTTAGCTCACAGCTGTCTCTGGCACATGCTTAGCTCACAGCTGTCTCTGGCACATGCTTAGCTCACAGCTGTCTCTGGCACATGCTTAGCTCACAGCTGCTCTGGCACATGCTTAGCTCACAGCTGTCTCTGGCACATGCTTAGCTCACAGCTGTCTCTGGCATGTGCTTAGCTCAAAGCTGTCTCTGGCATGTGCTTAGCTCACAGCTGTCTCTGGCACATGCTTAGCTCACAGCTGTCTCTGGCATGTCTTAGCTCACAGCTGTCTTCTGGCACATGTGCTTAGCTCACAGCTGTCTCTGGTCACATGCTTAGCTCACAGCTGTCTCTGGCACATGCTTAGCTCACAGCTGTCTCTGGCACATGCTTAGCTCACAGCTGTCTCTGGTACATGCTTATCTCACAGCTGTCTCTGGCACATGCTTAGCTCACAGCTGTCTCTGGCATCTGCTTAGCTCAAAGCTGTCTCTAGCATGTGTATAGCTCACAGCTGTCTCTGGCACATGCTTAGCTCACAGCTGTCTCTGGCACATGCTTAGCTCACAGCTGTCTCTGGCACATGCTTAGCTCACAGCTGTCTCTGGCACATGCTTAGCTCACAGCTGTCTCTGGCACATGCTTAGCTCACAGCTGTCTCTGGCACATGCTTAGCTCACAGCTGTCTCTGGCACATGCTTAGCTCACAGCTGTCTCTGGCACATGCTTAGCTCACAGCTGTCTCTGGCACGTGCTTAGCTACAGCTGTCTTGGCACATGCTTAGCTCACAGCTGTCTCTGGCACATGCTTAGCTCACAGCTGTCTCTGAGCACATGCTTAGCTCACAGCTGTCTCTGGCACATGCTTAGCTCACAGCTGTCTCTGGCCATGTGCTTAGCTCACAGCTGTCTCTGGCACGTGCTTAGCTCACAGCTGTCTCTGGCACATGCTTAGCTCACAGCTGTCTCTTGCATGTGCTTAGCTCAACAGCTGTCTCTGGCACATGCTTAGCTCCCAGCTGTCTCTGGCACATGCTTAGCTCACAGCTGTCTCTGGCACATGCTTATCTCACAGCTGTCTCTGGCACATGCTTAGCTCACAGCTGTCTCTGGTCATGCTTAGCTCACAGCTGTCTCTGGCACATGCTTAGCTCACAGCTGTCTCTGGCACATGCTTAGCTCACAAGCTGTCTCTGGCATGTGTTAGCTCACAGCTGTCTCTGGCACATGCTTAGCTCACAGCTGTCTCTGGCACATGTGCTTAGCTAACAGCTGTCTATGGCACATGCTTAGCCCCCACTTGTCTCTGGCACATGCTTAGCTCACAGCTGTCTCTGGCACATGCTTATCTCACAGCTGTCGCTGGCACATGCTTAGCTCACAGCTGTCTCTGGCACATGCTTAGCTCACAGCTGTCTCTGGCACATGCTTAGCTCACAGCTGTCTCTGGCATGTGCTTAGCTCACAGCTGTCTCTGGCACATGCTTAGCTCACAGCTGTCTCTGGCACATGCTTAGCTCACAGCTGTCTCTTGGCACGTGCTTAGCTAACAGCTGTCTATGGCACATGCTTAGCCCCAGCTGTCTCTGGCACATGCTTAGCTCACAGCTGTCTCTGGCACGTGCTTATCTCACAGCTGTCTCTGGCACATGCTTAGCTCACAGCTGTCTCTGGCACATGCTTAGCTCACAGCTGTCTCTGGCACATGCTTAGCTCACAGCTGTCTCTAGCACATGCTTAGCTCACAGCTGTCTCTGGCACATGCTTAGCTCACAGCTGTCTCTGGCACATGCTTAGCTCACAGCTGTCTCTGGCACATGCTTAGCTCACAGCTGTCTCTGGCACATGCTTAGCTCACAGCTGTCTCTGGCACATGCTTAGCTCCAGCTGTCTCTGGCACATGCTTAGCTCACAGCTGTCTGCTGGCACATGCTTAGCTCACAGCTGTCTCTGGCACATGCTTAGCTCACAGCTGTCTCTGGCACATGCTTAGCTCAAGCTGTCTCTGGCACGTGCTTAGCTCACAGCTGTCTCTGGCACATGCTTAGCTCACAGCTGTCTCTGTGCACATGCTTAGCTCACGCTGTCTATGGCACATGCTTAGCTCACAGCTGTCTCTGGCACATGCTTAGCTCACAGCTGTCTCTGGCACATGCTTAGCTCACAGCTGTCCTCGTGCACATGCTTAGCTCACAGCTGTCTCTGGCACATGCTTAGCTCACAGCTGTCTCTGGCACATGCTTAGCTCACAGCTGTCTCTGGCACATGCTTAGCTCACAGCTGTCTCTGGCACATGCTTAGCTCACAGCTGTCTCTGGCACATGCTTAGCTCACAGCTGTCTCTGGCACATGCTTAGCTCACAGCTGTCTCTGGCATGTGCTTAGCTCAAAGCTGTCTCTAGCATGTGCTTAGCTCACAGCTGCCTCTAGTACATGCTTAGCTCACAGCTGTCTCTGGCACATGCTTAGCTCACAGCTGTCTCTTTGCACATGCTTAGCTAACAGCTGTCTATGGCACATGCTTAGCTCACAGCTGTCTCTGGCACATGCTTAGCTCACAGCTGTCTCTGGCACATGCTTAGCTCACAGCTGTCCTCTGGCACATGCTTAGCTCACAGCTGTCTCTGGCACATGCTTAGCTCACAGCTGTCTCTGGCACATGCTTAGCTCACAGCTGTCTCTGGCACATGCTTAGCTCACAGCTGTCTCATGGCACATGCTTAGCTCACAGCTGTCTCTGGCACATGCTTAGCTCACAGCTGTCTCTGGCACATGCTTAGCTCACAGCTGTCTCTGGACATGCTTAGCTCACAGCTGTCTCTGGCACATGCTTAGCTCACAGCTGTCTCTGGCACGTGCTTAGCTCACAGCTGTCTCTGGCATGCATGCTTAGCTCACAGCTGTCTCTGGCACATGCTTAGCTCACAGCTGTTCTCTGGCACATGCTTAGCTCACAGCTGTCTCTGGCACATGCTTAGCTCACAGCTGTCTCTGCACATGCTTAGCTCACAGCTGTCTCTGGCACATGCTTAGCTCACAGCTGTCTCTGGACATGGCTTAGCTCACAAGCTGTCTCTGGCATGTGCTTAGCTCACAGCTGTCTCTGGCACATGCTTAGCTCACAGCTGTCTCTGGCACATGCTTAGCTCACAGCTGTCTATGGCACATGCTTAGCTCCACAGCTGTCTCTGGCACATGCTTAGCTCACAGCTGTCTCTGGCACATGCTTAGTCTCACAGCTTGTCTCTGGCACGTGCTTAGCTCACAGCTGTCTCTGGCACATGCTTAGCTCACAGCTGTCTCTGGCACATGCTTAGCTCACAGCTGTCTCTGGCACATGCTTAGCTCACAGCTGTCTCTGGCACATGCTTAGCTCACAGCTGTCTCTGGCATGTGCTTAGCTCACAGCTGTCTCTGGCACATGCTTAGCTCCCAGCTGTTCTCTGGCACATGCTTAGCTCACAGCTGTCTCTGGCACATGCTTAGCTCACAGCTGTCTCTGCTGCATGCTTAGCTCACAGCTGTCTCTGGCACATGCTTAGCTCACAGCTGTCTCTTGCACATGCTTAGCTAACAGCTGTCTTGGCACATGCTTAGCTCACAGCTGTCTCTGGCACATGCTTAGCTCACAGCTGTCTCTGGCACATGCTTAGCTCACAGCTGTCTCTGGCACATGCTTAGCTCACAGCTGTCTCTGGCATGTGCTTAGCTCACAGCTGTCTCTGGCACATGCTTAGCTCACAGCTGTCTCTGGCACATGCTTAGCTCACAGCTGTCTCTGGCATGTGCTTAGCTCAAAGCTGTCTCTAGCATGTGCTTAGCTCACAGCTGTCTCTGGCACATGCTTAGCTCACAGCTGTCTCTGGCACATGCTTAGCTCACAGCTGTCTCTTGGCACATGCTTAGCTAACAGCTGTCTATGGCACATGCTTAGCCCCCAGCTTTCTCTGGCACATGCTTAGCTCACAGCTGTCTCTGGCACATGCTTAGCTCACAGCTGTCTCTGGCACATGCTTAGCTCACAGCTGTCTCTGGCACATGCTTAGCTAACAGCTGTCTATGGCACATGCTTAGCCCACAGCTGTCTCTGGCACATGCTTAGCTCACAGCTGTCTCTGGCACATGCTTAGCTCACAGCTGTCTCTGGCACATGCTTATCTCACAGCTGTCTCTGGCACATGCTTAGCTCACAGCTGTCTCTGGCACATGCTTAGCTCACAGCTGTCTCTGGCACATGCTTAGCTCACAGCTGTCTCTGGCACATGCTTAGCTCACAGCTGTCTCTGGCATGTGCTTAGCTCACAGCTGTCTCTGCACATGCTTAGCTCACAGCTGTCTCTGGCACATGCTTAGCTCACAGCTGTCCTCTGGCACATGCTTAGCTCACAGCTGCCTCTGGCACATGCTTAGCTCACAGCTGTCTCTGGCACATGCTTAGCTCACAGCTGTCTCTGGCATGTGCTTAGCTCACAAGCTGTCTCTGGCATGTTTAGCTCACAGCTGTCTCTGGCACATGCTTAGCTCACAGCTGTCTCTTGCATGTGCTTAGCTAACAGCTGTCTCATGGCACATGCTTAGCCCCAGCTGTCTCTGGCACATGCTTAGCTCACAGCTGTCTCTGGACATGCTTAGCTCACAGCTGTCTCTGGCATGTGCTTAGCTCACAGCTGTCTCTGGCACATGCTTAGCTCACAGCTGTCTCTGGCACATGCTTAGCTCACAGCTGTCTCTGGCACATGCTTAGCTCACAGCTGTCTCTGGCACATGCTTAGCTCACAGCTTTCTCTGGCACATGCTTAGCTCACAGCTGTCTCTAGCACATGCTTAGCTCACAGCTGTCTCTGGCACATGCTTAGCTCACAGCTGTCTCTGGCATGTGCTTAGCTCAAAGCTGTCTCTAGCATGTGCTTAGCTCACAGCTGTCTCTGGCACATGCTTAGCTCACAGCTGTCTCTGGCACGTGCTTAGCTAACAGCTGTCTCTGGCACATGCTTAGCTCACAGCTGTCTCTGGCACATGCTTAGCTCACAGCTGTCTCTGGCACATGCTTAGCTCACAGCTGTCTCTGGCACATGCTTAGCTCACAGCTGTCTCTTGGCACATGCTTAGCTAACAGCTGTCTATGGCACATGCTTAGCCCACAGCTGTCTCTGGCACATGCTTAGCTCACAGCTGTCTCTGGCACATGCTTAGCTCACAGCTGTCTCTAGCACATGCTTATCTCACAGCTGTCTCTGGCACATGCTTAGCTCACAGCTGTCTCTGGCATGTGCTTAGCTCAAAGCTGTCTCTAGCATGTGCTTAGCTCACAGCTGTCTCTGGCACATGCTTAGCTCACAGCTGTCTCTTGGCATGTGCTTAGCTAACAGCTGTCTATGGCACATGCTTAGCCCCCAGCTGTCTCTGGCACATGCTTAGCTCACAGCTGTCTCTGGCACATGCTTAGCTCACAGCTGTCTCTGGCACATGCTTAGCTCACAGCTGTCTCTGACATGCTTAGCTCACAGCTGTCTCTGGCACATGCTTAGCTCACAGCTGTCTCTGGCATTGCTTAGCTCACAGCTGTCTCTGAGCATGTGCTTAGCTCACAGCTGTCTCTGGCACATGCTTAGCTCACAGCTGTCTCTTGACATGTGCTTAGCTAACAGCTGTCTCATGGCACATGCTTAGCTCACAGCTGTCTCTGGCACATGCTTAGCTCACAGCTGTCTCTGGCACATGCTTAGCTCACAGCTGTCTCTGGCACATGCTTAGCTCACAGCTGTCTCTGGCACATGCTTAGCTCACAGCTGTCTCTGGCACATGCTTAGCTCACAGCTGTCTCTGGCATGTGCTTAGCTCACAAGCTGTCTCTGGCATGTGCTTAGCTCACAGCTGTCTCTGGCACATGCTTAGCTCACAGCTGTCTCTTGGCACGTGCTTAGCTCACAGCTGTCTCTGGCACATGCTTAGCTCACAGCTGTCTCTGGCACATGCTTAGCTCACAGCTGTCTCTGGACATGCTTAGCTCACAGCTGTCTCTGGCAACATGCTTAGCTCACAGCTGTCTCTGGCACATGCTTAGCTCACAGCTGTCTCTGCATGTGCTTAGCTCACAGCTGTCTCTAGTACATGCTTAGCTCACAGCTGTCTCTGGCATGTGCTTAGTTCAAAGCTGTCTCTAGCACATGCTTAGCTCACAGCTGTCTCTGGCACATGCTTAGCTCACAGCTGTCTCTGGCACATGCTTAGCTCACAGCTGCCTCTGGGCATGCTTAGCTCACAGCTGTCTCTGGCACATGCTTAGCTCACAGCTGTCTCTGGCATGTGCTTAGCTCAAAGCTGTCTCTAGCATGTGCTTAGCTCACAGCTGTCTCTGGCACATGCTTAGCTCACAGCTGTCTCTTGCACATGCTTAGCTCACAGCTGTCTCTGGCACATGCTTAGCTCACAGCTGTCTCTGGCACATGCTTAGCTCACAGCTGTCTCTGGCACATGCTTAGCTCACAGCTGTCCTGGCACATGCTTAGCTCACAGCTGTCTCTGGCACATGCTTAGCTCACAGCTGTCTCTGGCACATGCTTAGCTCACAGCTGTCTCTGGCACATGCTTAGCTCACAGCTGTCTATGGCACATGCTTAGCTCACAGCTGTCTCTGGCACATGCTTAGCTCACAGCTGTCTCTGGCACATGCTTAGCTCACAGCTGCTCTGGCACATGCTTACTCACAGCTGTCTCTGGCACATGCTTAGCTCACAGCTGTCTCTGGGATGTGCTTAGCTCACAAGCTGTCTCTAGCATGCTGTATGCTCACAGCTGTCTCTGGCACATGCTTAGCTCACAGCTGTCTCTGGCACATGCTTAGCTCACAGCTGTCTCTGGCACATGCTTAGCTCCAGCTGTCTCTGGCACATGCTTAGCTCACAGCTGTCTCTGGCACATGCTTAGCTCACAGCTGTCTCTTGCACATGCTTAGCTCACAGCTGTCTCTGGCACATGCTTAGCTCACAGCTGTCTCTGGCACATGCTTAGCTCACAGCTGTCTCTGGCACATGCTTAGCTCACAGCTGTCTCTGGCACTTGCTTAGCTCACAGCTGTCTCTGGCACATGCTTAGCTCACAGCTGTCTTGGCACATGCTTAGCTCACAGCTGTCTCTGGCACATGCTTAGCTCACAGCTGTCTCTGGCACATGCTTAGCTCACAGCTGTCTCTGGCACATGCTTAGCTCACAGCTGTCTCTGGCACATGCTTAGCTCAAAGCTGTCTCTGGCATGTGCTTAGCTCACAGCTGTCCTCTGGCACATGCTTAGCTCACAGCTGTCTCTGGCACATGCTTAGCTAACAGCTGTCTCATGGCACATGCTTAGCTCACAGCTGTCTCTGGCACATGCTTAGCTCACAGCTGTCTCTGGCACATGCTTAGCTCACAGCTGCCGCTCTGGCACATGCTTAGCTCACAGCTGTCTCTGGCACATGCTTAGCCTCACAGCTGTCTCTGGCACATGCTTAGCTCACAGCTGTCTCTGGCACATGCTTAGCTCACAGGCTGTCTCTGGCACATGCTTAGCTCACAGCTGTCTCTGGCACATGCTTAGCTCACAGCTGTCTCTGGCACATGCTTAGCTCACAGCTGTCTCTGGCACATGCTTAGCTCACAGCTGTCTCTGGCACATGCTTAGCTCACAGCTGTCTTCTGGCACATGCTTAGCTCACAGCTGTCTCTGGCACATGCTTAGCTCACAGCTGTCTCTGGCAATGTCTTAGCTCACAGCTGTCTCTGGCACATGCTTAGCTCACAGCTGTCTCTGGCACATGCTTAGCTCACAGCTGTCTCTGGCACATGCTTAGCTCACAGCTGTCTCTGGCACATGCTTAGCTCACAGCTGTCTCTGGCACATGCTTAGCTCACAGCTGTCTCTGGCACATGCTTAGCTCACAGCTGTCTCTGGCATATGCTTAGTTCAAAGCTGTCTCTAGCACATGCTTAGCTCACAGCTGTCTCTGGCACATGCTTAGCTCACAGCTGTCTCTGGCACATGCTTAGCTCACAGCTGCCTCTAGTGCATGCTTAGCTCACAGCTGTCTCTGGCACATGCTTAGCTCACAGCTGTCTCTAGCATGTGCTTAGCTCACAGCTGTCTCTGCACATGCTTAGCTCACAGCTGTCTCTGGCATGTGCTTAGCTCAACAGCTGTCTCTGGCACATGCTTAGCTCACAGCTGTCTCTGGCACATGCTTAGCTCACAGCTGTCTCTGGCACATGCTTAGCTCACAGCTGTCTCTTGGCACGTGCTTAGCTCACAGCTGTCTCTGAGCACATGCTTAGCTCACAGCTGTCTCTGGCACATGCTTAGCTCACAGCTGTCTCTGGCACATGCTTAGCTCACAGCTGTCTCTGGCACATGCTTAGCTCACAGCTGTCTCTGGCACATGCTTAGCTCACAGCTGTCTCTGGCACATGCTTAGCTCACAGCTGTCTCTGGCACATGCTTAGCTCACAGCTGTCTCTGGCACATGCTTAGCTCACAGCTGTCTCTGGCACATGCTTAGCTCACAGCTGTCTCTGGCACATGCTTAGCTCACAGCTGTCTCTGGCACATGCTTAGCTCACAGCTGTCTCATGGCACATGCTTAGCTCACAGTGTCTCATGGCACATGCTAGCTCACAGGTGTCTATGGCACATGCTTAGCTCACAGCTGTCTATGCACATGCTTAGCTCACAGCTGTCTCTGGCACATGCTTAGCTCACAGCTGTCTCTGGCACATGCTTAGCTCACAGCTGTCTCTGGCACATGCTTAGCTCACAGCTGTCCTCTGGCACATGCTTAGCTCACAGCTGTCTCTGGCACATGCTTAGCTCACAGCTGTCTCTGGCACGTGCTTAGCTCACAGCTGTCTCTGTGCATGTGCTTAGCTCACAGCTGTCTCTGGCACATGCTTAGCTCACAGCTGTCTCTGGCACATGCTTAGCTTAACAGCTGTCTCTGGCACATGCTTAGCTCACAGCTGTCTCTGGCACATGCTTAGCTCACAGCTGTCTCTGGCACATGCTTAGCTCACACTGTCTCTGGCACATGCTTAGTCTCACAGCTGTCTCTGGCACATGCTTAGCTCACAGCTGTCTCTGGCACATGCTTAGCTCACAGCTGTCTCTGGCACATGCTTAGCTCACAAGCTGTCTCTGGCATGTGCTTAGTTCACAGCTGTCTCTGGCACATGCTTAGCTCACAGCTGTCTCTGGCACGTGCTTAGCTAACAGCTGTCTCTGGCACATGCTTAGCTCACAGCTGTCTCTGGCACGTGCTTAGCTCACAGCTGTCTCTGGCATGTGCTTAGCTCACAGCTGTCTTCTGGCACATGCTTAGCTCACAGCTGTCTCTGGCACATGCTTAACTCACAGCTGTCTCTTGGCATGTGCTTAGCTCACAGCTGTCTATGGCACATGCTTAGCCCCCAGCTGTCTCTGGCTCATGCTTAGCTCACAGCTGTCTCTGGCACATGCTTATCTCACAGCTGTCGCGTCACTGGCACGTGCTTAGCTCACAGCTGTCTCCAGCACATGCTTAGCTCATAGCTGTCTCTGGCACATGCTTAGCTCACAGCTGTCTCTAATACATGCTTAACTCACAGCTGTCTCTGGCACATGCTTAGCTCACAGCTGTCTCTTGGCACATGCTTAGCTAACAGCTGTCCATGGCACATGCTTAGCTCACAGCTGTCTCTGGCACATGCTTAGCTCACAGCTGTCTCTGGCACATGCTTAGCTCACATCTGCCTCTAGTACATGCTTATCTCACAGCTGTCTCTGGCACATGCTTAGCTCACAGCTTTCTCTGGCATGTGCTTAGATCAAAGCTGTCTCTATAATGTGTATAGCTCACAGCTGTCTCTGGCACATGCTTAGCTCACAGCTGTCTATCGGCATGTGCTTAGCTAACAGCTGTCTATGGCACATGCTTAGCCCCCAGCTGTCTCTGGCACATGCTTAGCTCACAGCTGTCTCTGGCACATGCTTACCTCACAGATGTCTCTGGCACATGCTTACCTCACAGCTGCCGCTAGTAAATGCTTAGCTCACAGCTGTCTCTGGCACATGTTTAGCTCACAGCTGTCTCTGGTATGTGCTTATCTCAAAGCTGTCTCTAGCATGTGCTTAGCTCACAGCTGTCTCTGGCACATGCTTAGTTCACAGCTGTCTCTTGGCACATGCTTAGCTAACAGCTGTCTATGGCACATGCTTTGCCCCCAGCTGTCTCTGGCACATGCTTAGCTCACAGCTGTCTCTGGCACATGCTTATCTCACAACTGTCGCTGGCACGTGCTTAGCTCACAGCTGTCGCTGGCACTTGCTTAGCTCACAGCTGTCTCTGGCACATGCTTAGCTCACAGCTGTCTCTGGCATGTGCTTAGTTCAAAGCTGTCTCTAGCACTTGCTTAGCTCACAGCTGTCTCTGGCACATGCTAAACTCACAGTTGTCTCTTGGCACGTGCTTAGCTAACAGCTGTCTATGGCACATGCTTAGTCCACAGCTGTCTCTGGCACATGTTTATCTCACAGCTGTCTCTAGTACATGCTTATCTCACAGCTGTCTCTGGCACATGCTTAGCTCACAGCTGTCGCTGGCACATGCTTAGCACACAGCTGTTGCTGGCACATTCTTAGCTCACTGTGATATCTCATCCATGGCCATCAAAAATATTACGCCAGCCACAAACAAAGGTTCAAGTTGATCCACCATCTAGATCTCTGTTACAAATCCGTTTTATGTCTTCTTGAATTAAAAGCAAACAGGATGGCACTGATATATATTTTGAACAAGGAAAGTAGGTGCAGTTGTATAACTGGCTAGCATATCCAGTTACTGATGCCACACTTCACTGGCAATATGGAGCACTGCATAGAGAGACGCCATCAGAATGCACAAGCTGACGTCACCACTTTCCACTCCATCACACAGCAAGACCTGTGTCTCATCATCCCTCGGTGGAGCAGGGGTAAATAGTGCATAATCTATATTTATTAGGGTCAAGGGTCAATAGAGGTCATCCACTATAACTCAAAGGTTACGTGTCCTGGAAGCTGCTGCCAGTGAAGTGCTGGCCTCCATAGATTGCAGCAGAGCCTCAACACATAAAGGGGGGGGTTCCGCAAATGAACAATTCGCTCTGTGTGGAGCTGCTGCTCATCTCCCATTACAAGATGGGGAAACCACTATATAAACCTTTCATCTATGTCGTAGCTGCGGACAGCGCCGTACAATCTGATAATGGTGTGTGATAGTCCTAAGAGTTAACCATTCAGAACAGCTCCCATCAAAATACCTACAGGTTAATTCTATGCAGAACCTAACTCCAAACATTGCCCGCCAGGGTATAAAAACAGGAGACACCACATTAGTGGGGGAGTTGAGCAAAGGCGAGCAGCTGGAGAAGGGTGCAGAAGGAGCTGGCACAGAAGACCGGTGACTGGGAAGAGGAGACCCACCAACCCTTGATTAAGTATGAGATGGAAGGCCAAAGAGAGGCCTATGGGAGGGAATGATCAGAGGGATGCAGACAGAGGCCCAGAGTGCTGGAGAGGGAGTAGGTGTTTAAAGAAGAGGTAGTGAATACTCATAAGACAAGTAAAGAGGACAACTGGACAATACCAAGGGGGATGGTAGAGGGGAAGGGGTACAGGAGGGGGTAGTAGACAGAGGTGTGGAATATTGATAATGAGAAGGAGAGAGACCTCCCACCGATAGATAGGGGGAAGAATAGTTGAAAGGAGGAGCAAGCATGCAGCGAGACATAGAGGAGATGCAGGTGAAACACACGCACTGAAGGAAATAAGCCAAGGAGGCGAGAGATTGGGTGGGCAGCTGTTGAACCAAGACCATGATAGAGGGAGACACTTTTGAGACCCTCGGGTTATCTCCTGTCCCATTGACTCTCGCGGCCAGGCCTAAAAGCAACATGAAACCAACTGCAGAAACAGGCAATCTGCTCCAGTGTAGATGCGCGACACGGGAGGAGGACTACGCAACCCATGCTGGCTACACAAGAACATCACCAAGGAAAGTACAAAGAGCAGAGACTGATATTTCCCTACAAACTGAAATGATCATTTCTTTTGCTTGCAGTTATTTATGCTTGATGCATTGATGAGGTAGCTGTTCACGCGATCAGTACCTGCCCCTCAGTTGCTCTGTCCTCACATATTTCATAAGTCCTCCGTGGCCATCCTCATGGCCAGCATCCACCACAACAAACGGATGAAGACTAGGACCTCGCCTGTTTGGGCCTGTTCGGGTCTGATAGGGGCAAGGGGAAGACCAGCTACCCTGTATTCCTGCTGCTGCTACTACTCATGAAAGATATCACCATGTGTCTCCTGACTCAACAGACTATCCCCACACTTAAAGGGTTTGAATTGCCAAGCACCCTAGGAAGCTGCAGCAAGTTTAAGACTACAGGAGTAAGCAGTAAACCCAATTGGTAGCAGTCTGTACCACCCAGATTTACCTGGTAGCTGTGGCTGATCAGTCAGACCTCTCTCAAGAAGAGTTAGGCAGTATACAGAGGATACACAATAGGGCTAAAAACACAGTAGAACAAGTAAACACTGACCAGAACTTTGTATCAAAAGTATATAATTATTTATTAAACACACACTTTAGAAAATACAGTGGCACTATTAATCAAAGCAAGTTCAAAACACAATCAGAAAAGTATACACACCTCCCTTAAGAATGTTTAGACAAGTCTAAGTCAAAACACAACTTTATGTCAAAACAGAGGTGAGCGCGTAACTTAGATGGTACTCCAATAATTAAATAAAAGGGAGAGAAAAAGGCATGTCATTAAAATAAAACAGTTCCCAACACTTTTAAGAGATCAAAACAAGTTAGTGAAGGCAGAGTCTACTGTAGAGCCAAAGTGCATGCCATCAGTCGACTTTAGGCCCTTAAGAGGAAAGGAATCAGCATATCTATCCATATGGGAAGACCTAAAAATAAAAAGAATCTTTTGTTGGCAAAATGTAGTATTGTGTTTGTCCGAGCAATATGTGGCTAAGGGTTTTGATGGTGAATGAGATCAAGTGGTGATCACTCCATAAGATTGGTACCAGAGATGGGCTGGTTGAGAGTCCATCTCTACAAAAAATTGCCACTAGGGTACGTCTAACAGAGTGGGTTGGACCGTTGACTCTGTTATATAGTATCTTCTGCTCTTCCACACTGGATCATGCCACTAACTTCTGCACACCGGCTCATGTCAACAGCTTCCATACACCAGCGCATGCCTGCAGCTTTTGTCAGCCTTCAATGGTGCCATCAAGTCTTCTTCTGAGCTGGTTCTCGAAGTTTGGTTAACATTTTTAAGGGTCCTGCGCACAGGTGATTTCACCCAACAACTAGCAGGTTAAGCTTCACGCTTCTTTTGCTCTGTGTGAATTCCTTCATCCTCCTCATCTCAGTACTTTGGTAATTATGGAAATTGAAGTCCATTGAGGGTTTCTGATGTATATCTCTTGGCAAATCTTTCTTAATGATTCCATTTGGAAGTTCAGTACGACATGAAGGAAAACTAGAACTGAAAAGGGGTTTCTTGGTACTTTAACTCTTCAGGTTATGTATGGAAATTTGGCCCAAAGGGTGTTGGGAACTATAGAGGGGAACAGATGTATGGTAATAAGCCGTCAGGGTATTGGCCATCAGGGGGTCTTCCTCATGGCTAAAGGGGGGCTACCGCGCTTCATACAATGAAGCCATAACATCTCCCCGGTAGTTGTCTCCTCCCATGTGATCCTCCCTCATATACCCACCCCCCTGGACCGGAAGTGGCTGCCGTCCCCTGGCCACATGGAAGGAGGTCATCGACAGATACTCTAGGATAATTCCATTGGATTTAGCACATAACCATAACCTCCCCGTTAAGAATTGGCTTCCTGCATAAAGGATATTCATTTGATACTTATTAACATATTAACAGACCCCCCGCCCCATGTGATTTCTCTTGGGCTTTAGTTTCCTATCTACAGACAGGACCTTCTGAAACAAAACCATATTCCTTCCAAGGAGAAAAATAAAAGGAAGGGGTATCTTATTGGCATTTTTTTTCTATATGATTTCAAAGCTTGGGAAGTCTGTGCCTATTATTGTTTCCTCCGATAACTCTGAAATAACAGAAGCATTAATCTCTGTGGATTCCCCTTGAACTCGGATGGTATCTGGGGATTTATGATATATCTCTTCATCTCCATGGACACAGGTAATTTTTGTTGTGTTTTTTTTAAAAACTTTATTTATTAGTTGTGGTTCACGGTGTCACAGCAACACTTATGCAAGCAAACAGTACAATTCAATGTAAATGGGTATCATGGTCAAAAATTGCATTACATATTACACAGAATCAACCCAGCATCAGATCTCGGAGGGGCTTTCATCATCAGACAACATCTCACGCAGATACATCCTAAACAGAGTCCATATGTCTTTGGGCCTATTAGTCCTAGCCAACAACATTGCATATTGCTCCTCACACTCGTTGACATACGTGAGTTCTTTAAGTAAATTGTCCTTGCGTGGCACGTGGGAGCTTTTCCAGTTCTGAAGTATGCATTTTTTGGCCACTGTGCAAGTCACATTAAATAATCTTCTAGTCACTTCCACTATTTTCCTTATGTTCCGAACACATATTTTTGGGGAGTGAGGTCTGCTGGTATCTGCGTCATCTCCTCTAATAACTCGGCCACCTCCCTCCAGAACTCAAGAATGAGTGGACAACTCCAATACACATGAAACAAGTCTGCTGACGGATGACCACATTTTTGACAACTACCAGTACAGCTTTCTTTGAATTTAGCCATTTTGACTGTATAGTGAAATCTGTTTAATACTTTAAACTGGATTAGTCTGAGCCCGGCATTAAGTGATTCTGTCTTGGATAACGCACAATATCTTGACCATTTTTTGTCCTCTATTGTAGTCTCCATGTCTGCCTCCTATAACTCCTTAACCGTGTTAATTGTAGGTATATGTGCTTGTATAATTGTATATAGTTTGGAAACACTGGTGCCGCAGCATGCAGATAATGATAAAAAAACATTCATGCGATAGGGTTCATCTGGGAATAGGGGCTATCTCCTTTTGAATGCCGCCTTCATGCAGTGGTATTGCAGTAATCTAAGCTGTCCGCCCCCCACAGCAGCAACTCAATCTTCCTGAGTAACAAACTTCCCGTTGGGAAACATATCCCGCATTGTAATTTCCCCATCGGGGTCCTACAGTTTCTGTATACCTATATCGAATGTTGGTGAAATACCGGGGACGTTCCAAAGAGGCACGTCCTGATTGTAGGGTGTCTCAAGTCCTATTCTTTTACAGATCTTGCCCCAGGCAAGGACTGTTGCAATAACTGGGTCAAATTCGCATTCATCCTTATGTTTTGTCTTAAACAAGACGGAGCGTAGTTCCGTTGGAAATGCAGCATGTCGTTCTATGGCAAGGTGTGGTGCGGTGTCCAGGGAGTCATACCGGTGTGTGGCATACTGGGCTTGTGAAACCAAATAGTATAATTCAAAATCTGGCACTGATATGCCTCCTGTGCGATACGGTTCATCCAGCTTCTCCTATTTCATTGTGGCCGCACCCCCATACCAAATGAACTCCACAGTCATGGATCGTAAGTTATCAAAAAACTGTCTGCCTGGCCAGATTGGGATATTACTGAATATGTATGATAACTTGGGTAGGACCACCATTTTAAGGATAGCTATCCAGCCTGCAAATTATTTTTTGTTGTTGTTTCCCTTTTACGGTCCCTGGTTGATACTAGATTAGATCTTATTGCTGTCTTTTTACTTCCTGGATCAATTATGGCTTTAGCCAGCACTCTGTTTACTATAGCAGAATCATGAGTCCTAAATGGAGTACCTGTACTAAAGAAATTACTAACAGACTCAATGGGCCACATTACGAGTCCGGCGGTAGCTGTGCCAGTAAAACTGGCAGGCTGCCGCGGAGCCCGTAATACCATTCTGCCTCCGTGATTGCCAGAATCACCGGGGCATTACAACCCCGGTGACCCGGTAATTCTGGATGCGGAATTCTGTAAATCCCCATTCACATGGAGTCCTGTAGGACTCCATGGGGATGGGGACCATGGAAACACTGGTTCTGTCTGTGACAGAGCTGGTGTTTCCATGTCCGCCTGCAGGCGGATGGTGTTAAAACCCATCAGGTCAGACCTGGTGGGAGTGACACCTCCCGCCTCCAGGACTCTGTATCAGCCAGTCCGGAAACAACGGTTGTGGCAGTTTTACCGTGACCATTTTTTACAGACCGGCAGGGTCGTAATGAGGCCCATTATCTTCTGCTGGGAAGTTTCCTCCAAGTCTTTTCCCACCATATAACCTATCTCCATGGGCTCTTCTTTCTTATTAGGACACTGTCACGCCAAATGTTCTGATTGCCTGCACGAGAAGCATACCATGAAGGTGGGTCTTGGGGTTCGTCCTTCTTCTGGTTTCACCTCTCCCCTCAATTCTGGTTAACATAGACTTTCTTTGTCCCTTTGTTGGGTCTCTCAATAGGGGTTTATATGAACCGTCTTGGTTTCTGTCTTTTCTTTTCGGGGTTCTTCATCTCTATTAAGGAACTCTGCTAACACTCATCTAGAAACCGTTGGTGCCAAACAAACATCTTAAGAAGGTGACATCCCTCACACATAAATGAGTATGAAGGTGAAGCTGCGGTGGCGTCAAGGGCACGGCTGTTTATTGCTGTGCGGCTGGGCGGATATCTTTCTTTGAACTTGCCTGAACTCGCCTGATTGATCCAGGAAAAGTGCCTCTGATACTCGGAAGCCCCGCTCCAACTTGCATCAGTCTGCCGGCAGGAGCCGACAGCAGTTGAAGCGAGCGGCTTGCTTCCTCATCACGTGACAAGTGTCACCTGACTTTCTAGTGCCATGCCCACAGGAAGTGCCCTTCATAAGCAGTATCCCGCGACCCTTGTGGCGTGAAGCCCGCGGTGGAGTCAAGGGCACGGCTGTTTATTGCTATTTGCGGCTGGGTGCGGCAGTAAGTACTGGCTACTCCATCATAACAGTACACTTTAACTATACATTGTTTAGTGCTAGTACTCCTCTTTGCCTAAACAAATACTCAATGGAACCTACAAAACCACAAACCCGACTGCAAGGGAAGTTAGAAGAAACAGTAGCGTTGGTCGACAAAGGCTTGATTCCAACAGAGATAAAAAGAAAGCAAACACCCAAATCAAATTCTAATCCCCAGGTGATTATGACGGCAGAATTAAATCAATCAGAAGACCAGGTAGTGCAATCATTTGAAATCTTGCCACAACCTGTACACATACTACCAACAGTGTCTATATCGCAAAATATTGAGCCCTAGGTCCTTCCACCGTCAGCTCAATTAAATCATGTCCATCCTCTCCACATCTGCTCTACCTCCACTTTTAAATTGCCTAAAATTGCAACCCCTATGGATCTTTCTCAAACAGAAATGACATTGAATATCCAAGGCAATGTGTATAGACCAACATCTGCTGTTTTCCCTGATTCTATATCAACAAACTCCTTCAAACAATCCTGTACCGCTACAATGCATCCTCGCCAACCTATTGAAACAATTTGTAAATCCAACCTTGATTACGCTTCTTATACACCATCTCTTCGAGAACGAGCCAAAGCAGCCAAACAACAATGGCAATCGACATACCAACTGACAGACTCGACTAACTATGAAAATTCTAAACCATTGTCAGTTCGCATTGCACGTCTCTCGCTTGACATAACCGAGATTGATGTGATTATGGATTCTCATGATAAAAGGGAGGAAGTATTTGGGGAGATCCTCAATAAGATTCCAATCCAAAAGATCAACACATCGACACCTATTGCACCTAAAGGATCTCAGGTGCTCTTAAAAAGCTCCCCAAAGCCCACCCAAGATCTAGTGGAGGGTGAATCATTTTCTTCATATAAGATCTCTGAAGCATCAAATAACTCTCCAGAGCTACCAGAAAGATTACCAACTACGATGCTTGACCTCCAAAACTCGTTAGTAGCTTTACTATCAGTAGCTATGATACCTTTTCTTAAAATACAAGAAGCGATGGTCGACTCGACTAAGGATCAAGCTACTCTCCTAGCCATGATCATGACTAAGCAAACCCATTTGGAAAGCTTCATCGGAACCATCCGGGAGCATTTGAAATATGAAGCAGAAGCTTCAAGATCATGGCAAAGTCGACTGGCGGAGGTTGCGAGAGTTGACCGCGTGGACAAACAAAATTTGATGGAGACAGTATCTACAATCACTAAGAAAATGATGGATGAAAAAGTCAAAAAACATTCTCAGGTGTCGTCACAGCCGTCTTGGACAACAAAACAAACCCAAACTGCAATCACTACACAATCAGATGTCCTCAAAATAGATCAGTGGACGCAATATGAAATTCAACCATACAATAGTGGAAAATGGAACCTGTTCAAATACTGAGCAAGACTAATGCTGAACCGGCAATATGTACCCCGTTTGATATTTTGATCTTACCAAACAAGGCCTTGTGGGAAAGGAACTTCAGACCAAAACAAATAAAATAAAAAACCCAAAAAAACCTCAAACAGGCTCACAGGCATTTCTGAGAAAAATGCAATCTGTGCAAAAATCTTTGACAGAGAACACAAATAAAAATGCAACAATAACGTCTGTAAAGAGCTTAAGTACGGTAGCGGTTGTTGCAACTATTCCAACTGCGCAGGTATTGAGCATGACAACTGAATACGATGAGCAGACACAGCATGAACCATCAGATGCTTTGCTGGCGGTAATTAAGCAAGACATCCCCCCTAAAGCGACTAAAGCCTCGCTAGTGATTGATAGTGGCACTGAGAATGATTCAATCAATGATGACTCCAACTCTACAGACTCCCAGGACGGTGTTTTAATTGTCCTTGATGAATGGAACGAATCATTCTCTGAATCTTCATATATGAGATCTTCCACTCAGGATTCAATAAACAACTTTTCTCTGGCATATTCAGAGGTGTCAAATGAGGAACTATGGTCAACTCCAGAAGTGGAAAAGAGTTCTAATACTAATGAGATCCAACCTGCGCAAATAGATCCACCCTTGGTAAGACCAATTTTTTTCGATCCAACAAAAACATCCTTTGCTTTCAGAGTATCTCTAACTCCAATTGCGACAAATCCTGATGAGACTGTAATATTGAACAGAGCCAATGTTCTGCGTCTATTAAATGCAATTCCACAATTGGCTCAGATTGGTTCCCGAGACATTGAGGTGATCCTTTTCCCCAATAAACAACAAATGGAAATAGCACAGATTGACTTCTATACTGAAGATATAATGAATCTTGTACTCTCTACCAAGCAACAATTAGCGATGTTGGGTTTTGTAGCTAACGAAATCCTTGTATCAAGTTTAATGGCTCAGGAAAAATGCAGCACTAAACTTGTGCCGTTTGATTCTCAACAGAATAATAAAACGAATATACAACAATTGATACAAAATACACAGAAGAATTCCAACAATTCGCCTTCAAAGTGGCGATATACTGACAGAGAAAATTATTCAGCACACACAAACGATGCCTTGAAGAGACAAGATAAATGGCGTGACCAATACTGGAATCCTGAAAATAAAATAAGATCCAACATGAGAGATAAACAATGGAGTCAAAATAGGGAAACCTATCTATAACAATCAACAGGAACAACTAGCAAATTGGGTATAGCAGCTCTATGCTCCTGGAACACTAGAGCCCACAAACACCTCTTTAATGAAGGCTCACTAGCTCTTGCAGAAACCAACATAATTTGCTTGCAGGAAACCTGGTTAAATGAAGATGTGGTTTGCAAAGGATTTATAACCTTGGTGAACCCTGCAATTACTGCACACCAAGACAGACCAGCATCAGGAATATTGATCCTCATGAAAATCACTAAATTGTGATCAATAATATCAAGGAAGAACATTCACTCTTGGGCACAATATATAACCATTCTCATACCTACCCCCAACAAAGATTCGGACCAATGTTCAAAATATACCTACGTAACCATCTTCAATATCTACTGGAATCCGACTGCAATGAGTGAAAACAAATTCTTGGATTCCATATGTGATTAAATCGATAACATAGCTTCCTCCAACAACCGAGCTGAATTTATCATAGCAGGTGATTTTAATATGCACTTATTCAGTAGAGAAGGACACAAACTAGATTCCCAAGCATTGTCAGACAGAGCTAGAAAATGGGTTAAAGAACTATCCATGCGTAACATATCACTGATCGCGCCTGCAGTGAATAATAAAGGTGTGCCTCTCCCGACATGGTCTCGAGAAAAAACAACATTAATCATCGATTACATTTTCACATCGGAAGGTATACAGAACCTAATTATCTCCACTGCTAACGTGCCACAGCCTACTAGTGACCATCACCAAATATCAATCACATGGGACACAGTAAGATCAAAGTATCCGCAATTAACTTTACCAGCCCCGGAGATCAATAATGGTCTCACTAAACTCTGTATCAAAAGTCATCAAATACTTGGTTTAATATCAGTATTTGAGGAGTCCTTGCTTCAGGATCAATTAAAATTGAATTAAGGATGGATACTGGAGAAATACCATCAATCATACCCCAAGAGCATTAAAACGAAAAACAAACATAGACACCCGTTTAATTCAGAAATTATTCTGAAGAAAAAAAACTCTCCAAAAATGAATACGGCAGTTAAAAAAAAAGAAAGAACCTGAATTTGAAATCGAACTAAGAAAAGAAAAACAAAAATATTCAAATGCAATCAAAGCAATTAAAGCTCTAATACAACAATCCGATGCAGAAGCAATTCTAGCTGCGCTCAAACAGAAAAATATGAGGCAACTGTTAGGGAGAATTCTCTCTTTAAGCTGAATTTCCTAACCTAGTGAGTCCCCCAGCAGCTTTGCTGGATTTTTGGGGTTTATTTTTTTCTCCTGCCAAGAGTGAGACTCTTTTACCCTCACTCTTGGGCATGATTTGAGTGTGTTTCTTCGACTCTAGATGTGTTTAATGGGCTATGGGGTCTTTTACTCCATAGGGCTTCATGTGTTTTTTGTGATGTGTGTTACACAGCACCCTCAGTGCAGTAACACAGGGGTGTCATAGCGACCCCCCAATATAGACTCCATACCCTGTGACTGACTACTGTCTCCCAGGGCATGTAAAGTCACCATTGACTTTACTAGTCTCAAATTCTGAACAGAACCAGTACAAACCATCATATTGTGGACGTACTGGCCTGGGCAATTCGATTGCCCCGGGGTCTGTTAGTCGAGGGGGCACGTCTCCGTCCCCCCTGATCGAGTTTTGGCTGGTGGCAGTGGATACTACTTTTTATATTCGACTGCAAATATATCTCTATGGGATTTCCCATTGTTCGAGGCTACCAACTTTAATTATTTAATTCCTATAGCCTCGAACATACTGCTGGTTTATTTATTTAATATTAATTCTCTGGTTGGTATTTTTTGCCAGAACTCAGTTCTAAAATGGCGTTTGTGTTCGCTTCTGTGACTCCAACCCAAGTTGAGCCCATTGTTCCACTTTTTGGCGGGCTTCTACACAGAAGAAGAAGTCGCACTCCGTCCTGATTGGCCCATGTTTGAGTGACAGCTAGGCTGAGTGAATGGGGGTTTTCTGCATATAAGCAGGGCTTTGGGGACTGGAACTTTAGAAGTCGCCACAGGATCTGAGAATCAGACGAGGGAGAAGCTGAGTCGACCTACCACGACGACACCACCGGTGGAGCCCTGAGGAACCGACTCACCACTTCCCGACAACAGAGAAGATCTTCCGGCTGGAGAGGCTTCTTCCCCTGACTGGTGGGCACAACCAGTTTACATTTCCTTCTTCGCACCCCAGCCTGGTTTGTGGTCGAACTGCCCGTGCCAAGCACCCCGGCTGCCGGATAGCCACTCACCACTGAACCGCGAATCACCGGACTGCTCCTTCTACCTGAGAAACTCTGCGGCTGGTTTCTTCCCTGGCAGTGCAACGGACTCCTGTCTTCCTCCACGACGAGATCCTCTCTTCCCCCGGATGAAGCACAGACTTGCATCCGCTGCCAAGAACAACTGCCCCTGCTGGAGCGTTCTCACCACTTTAAGGTACCGTGTCCTCCAGGCCTCCCTTTCTAAAGATTGCTACAAGGTAATAATAACCCCTTAACCTTCTGGACTGGGCTGGCCGCCTTGACCCTCTAACTGGTCCAACTCCTTTTCGAACCTTACAAGACTTTCGTGCACTGCAGCCATATGACCTTGGACACATTTCGTTTGGATCCTCTGAAAGTGGGTCCGGCCTCTAGAACTCTAACTTCACGGTTTTACTTTGCCTTTCTCTCTTGTCATGTTCTGGTAAAAGTGGTGGAATCTGTTTCAACTTGTTCTCTGCTATTCTCTCCCTTTTTAAAATGAACTATTAGAGTGCCATCTACTTTAAGTGCTCAACGCTGTCTGAAAATAAGTGGAGCTTTACTTAAGACTTGTCTAATATTCTTTTAAGGGAGTGTATATCTCTTTGTGACCGTGTTTTTGAATTGCTTACTATTAGTGCCTGTGTGCTTTTCTAGATGTGGTTTTAAATAAGTAATTATATCTCTTTTACACCAAGCCCTAGTCAGTGTTTACTTTTTCTACTGTGTTCTCTTGGCCTATTGTGAATACTCTGTATACTGCCTAACTCTTCTTGAGGGAAGTCTGACTGCTAAGCCACAACTACCAAGTGAATCTGTGTGGTACAGACTGCTACCAAGTGGGTTTACTGCCAAACACCTGTAGTCCTAAATCTTTTGCAGTGGTCCCAGGTTTCTGCCTAACAGCAACTATGGTCATTGCTAAATGATTCACCAAAAGCATCTCTTATGATTCAAGAAGTTGAAGCTCAGGAATGGATCAATCATTTCACAACTCTTTATAATCCACATCCCAATGTCCCTGCAATTGATTTAGTACAAGAAGATTGTGCTTGGAATTTCATCTGGGACATATTAGACCTAAGAAACACCATCATGGCCCTAAATCCATCTCGGGTCCCCGGACCCGATGGTTTATCAAATGCTGATCTCAAATCAGCTCCAAAAGAATGGGCGGCCTTCTTCATCCTTCTTCTTCGGCTTATTGAAAACACAAAGAAAATACCTCACAGTTGGACGTTGGCTGTGCTGATTCCAATTTACAAAGCTGGTGATTGTAAAAATCTGGTAAATTACAGACTTATAGCATTACTGGATCCCCTAGGGAAATTATTCGCTGGCTATCTTGTAAAAAAGCTTAACACCTGGGCAGAGGAGAATGCAAGACAAGAAAAAAGACAAACTGGTTTTGTCAAGAAAATAGGAACGAATGTCAACCCAACCTCCTGTTATTGAACTTGATAAAATATGAAGCGATAAGCAAGATACATCAAGTATACGCCGTCTTTATAGACTTAAAGATGGCATTTGACTCGGTTAACAGGCAGAAGCTTTGGTCTAAACTCGCACCCTGGCGATATCCAACTTCTATTCTGAACCCGATCAAACAACTTTATTCAAATACCTCTGTTAGAGTCCGGTTAACCAATGACGGGATGGTGACAAACTCCATTGCTACCTGTAACGGCTTGAAGCAAGGATGCCCCTTGGCAGCCTGCTTATAAAATCTGTATACTTATGACTTTGGTGAAAAAATCCAAAACATAGCGGCTAATCCTCCAAAGATTAACAACGAGCCTATTCAAACGCTAATATACGCCAATGACATCATTATTTTAGACAAAACTATATCAGGCCTACAAAAATCTTTAGACAAAGCTCAAAATTACATGCTGGAAAATGACCTGCTGATAAACAGCAACAAAACTAAGGAAATGCAACTTACCTCTCAAAAAAATAGCAAAACGCGACATACCTTAAAGATTTTGCTAGAAAGAGAAGAGATTGTGATAACCAAGGCAATTAAATATCTGGGTGTAATGATTAATCCGTCCTTAAATTAACAAGAATGGAAGAACCATATTGAGGGAAAAGGTAGATCTCTGGTCAGACAGGGCTGTTTCTTCCACAGAAAATACGGATGTACTCAACAAAAGCTACTATTGCAAAAAGTAATCCTGATTTTGACGTATGCCACCGAATCACTGATCAATCAACAAACAATGAATTGGCCCAGGTATGAAGCGTTATTTTGGAGGAAAACACTATCTCTTCCAAGGTCATTTCCAATGCCAAGAATATGCTATGAATTAGCTATCCAATCCAACAAATCCATAGTGCTTTGGAAGCAAATGGATCTCTTCAGGAAAATAATTTCCGAGGACAAAATACCATCGTTGGAAATCCTGAGAGAAAAGAATTCAGCATTTAATATCACAGCCCTGACTAAATGGACTTCTGAAATCAAGCGGAAAATGCAAGCTGAAGATATCTCTGAGGAAATGCTGATCAAAAGGCCAGAGTATGTAAAGTGTAAAATACAGGCCAATGACTGGATCAAAACCATCGCTGAACAAAGTAAATACAAACGATATTTAAAATGTAAATCTGAAACAAGAGCTCTCAATGAGTTGCCAGGTTACTTAAATTATTTCCCAGATCGTAACATACGTGATCTGTTTTTACGTTTCCGGCTTAACATCTTACCGACCCGGGAATATCAAGCAATGACGGACAAATCAAACAAAGTAATTTCTGATTGTCACTTTTGGAAAGCTATAAACATCACGGAAACTCTATTTCATCTGGTCATGATTTGCCCGGCACTGAAGGATCAAAGAGCCTTGTACAGAGACTACTTTGGGATATCGCATAAACAATTGACAACTCAAGAAAGATGGGACAATTTATTAAGAGGACAAGAAAAACGTCTAATTTTGACAATAATCAAATTCTGGTTGGAAATCAACAAAGAAAACAAGCTGAACGAGTGAAACGCAAGCGAATAATGTTTTCTGAATAATGTACTCCTTTTCTTTTTTTTTTTTAATAATGTAATATATCTGCAAAACAAAAGAAAATGAAAAGTTTGTAAAACTCAAACAAAACATTTTAATAAAAATAAATAAATAAATAAATAAGGTTTTTTTACTGTACCACCAGTCCGTTGATCCTAATTTCAACTTTGTCTCTCGCCAGGTCCATCAGTGTCTTCTGCTCCTCTTTCCTACCTCCTCCTCGTGCTGGGCTTATTCAAAAAGGATGCACATGTGTTATGAATGGGTTTGATGCATGATTGGTTTGGCTCAAAGGGTTTAATCATTTAATTGTTTCTAATTCCTGACTGAGGGTCTCTCTTCCTGTGTGGCCCCAGTCTAGAGAAGTCCTGGACAAAATCTTGAATTCTAAGTACTTATTTTTTAATTTTTATTTTTATTAAGCACATGGTTTACAATTGAAAACTTTTGGCTGTTTATCTACAAAATAGAGCAGCAAACACAAAAAGTAAAAGAAGCAAGTTTTCAAAAGAAAAATGATAAGAAGGAGAACAAACACGAAACAGGAAAAGAAACAGCACATTTGTTCCAAAGTGTTAGTAGGAAAAGTAGGAAGGTAGGGGCCAAAGTGAAGCCTTGTACCACTCCCTAGGTATTCTTAGGAGTGTGCTCCCCTTTCTGGCAGCAGAAGACCACCCAGTGGTCGTAGGGGCATTAACCAACTCTCACCTCGATTACTGCAACAGTTTAATGGCAGGGATCCCAGCTAAACAGATGATGAGACTGCAAAGGGCCCAGAATGTGGCTGTTAGGTTAATTGCCCATCTAAGAAAAAAAGACATGTGTCAGCCTCGCGTAGATCTCTCCATTGGTTGATGGTGGAGGATCGGGTGAAACTTAGAAAGGCCTGCCTTATGCATAAATGCTTCTATGATTATGCACCAAAATAATTGAGTGCCAGGATCCTCCATCTCCAACCAACGAGAGATCAGGAGATAAAATGCTGTTGACTACACCCCGGACTAAACTGATCTCAAAGGGAGATAGGAGGTTCTCTGTCTTTGGTCCAAAGTTATGGAACCAACTACCATTGACTATCCGTTCCTGCCCATCATTGGAAAGGTTTAGAAAAGCACTAAAAACCTTCCTATTTAAGTGAACTTGGGTGATTGATATCACAGTCGCTATACGCTGATCAAGGTAGAAACCATTGTTAACATCTGCCCGAATGCAGTTTATTCTGCCTGGTGCATGTAAGAAATATCCAAAGTCAAAATAAAAAAATTAGTAAAGAGAAAGAAAAGTAAAAAAAACAGTCAAATCAACGTCCGCAAGAGCTATCCAAGGAGACAGAGTAAAATAAAAACAAGATTTGTAGGCAAAAGTTAACGTTTATTGCCTCGTATATGCTGAATACTATTTAGAACATTCCATCATGTTTGGTGCCTCTGGTTCCAAAGTCAAAAATATCTCCTTCAGGAACGCAAGCAAGGCCAGCGTCAATGAAATCCTAGAGCCTCTGATCAGGATTCTCCACCATTCTTCAACTGTAAGGATAGTTGTTTCCTCAAAATACTTGCCCAAATGTTTTAAGCGAAGAGTACTCAAGGTCGGACAGGATAACGTAATGTGGAACAGAGATTCACAGGGGTATTTACAAAGTCTACAGGAGAAGTCACAGATTGTCTTGTCTTTCCACAGCTCCACCACTTTTCTAGTGGGGAACAAGTTCAAGCAAAATTGGAAAAATTGAGTCCTTAGCTGGCTACATGGGAATTTCACTAAATAACTGGAAAGAGATCCTCTCTTTCTCTCATCCAAACACAGTTTTCCAAGAATGTTGAGCTTCCCTCTAGTCTCTAGTGTGTCTGTCCAAACCAGCTCAAGTAATTTTCTCATGACCAACATCGGTGTTATGGAGAATTCCCAAAATGTGCTAATTTCCCTTACCTTTTGAGACCCCCAGCGACTTTGCTGGATTTCTAGGATTTGATTTTTCTACCTCAGAAGAGTGTGAGCCTTTTTTTCCCCATTTTTCCATGTATTTTGATGTGTGTTTTACTTTTCTGTTCATGTATACAAATGAATTGTATGTTTGCGGTCTGCCTATTGCCCCATGTAGGTGCACCATGAGCTGAGACCAAACCCTACGGAAAGTACTTTAAGAACATATGACAAGGTTAATGTCTAGATATACAGCACCTTTTGAATTGTAATATTCTGATTGTCAGTGAACAAAACAACCTGGGCTAGATATTTCAGGGAGCAAAAACAAGTGGGCCAGATATGTGATGTCATCAGTGACATTTGTGATGTCATCTTTGATGTCCTGGGTGTTAGCAGTGCACGGTGGTGGCGTGAGTTATGGTTGTTTAGCTTACCATAATTGGTGAATTTCTGAGGTTTTTCGGTTTTACTTGTAACCATAACGTCCTTTTAACCCTTTATGTGCCATGGGTTTTTCCCCCCCGTGCCAAGGCCTTTTTTGGTGATTTCGGTATGTCGCAATTCAATGCCTTGTAACTTTTTTGTTACATGAGATATCTTGGCCAAATTTGGCCCTTTTTTCCCCACATGTAGGTGGTGGTGACGGCACCAAGGAATCCTAGGTTGCTGTAGGGGGGTGAGAGAAAATAACCAAATAGGGCAAAAATGGTGTGTTTTTTCAAAGAATGCCAATAAAATGATATACAAAGAAGCCTGTGATTTTGTCCTTGTAAGAGCTAGGAACAAATGGTTTTCTGTGCTGAATTCCCCAATTTCCTGGCTTTCAAGAACAGGTTGAGTGGAATAGAAAAATATTTTGATCTGGTTATCAAACGTTTTGTGAGAGGTAGACGATTTTGGCCATTTTTGCCAATTGGACATGCGTGGACGGAATGGAAGAGGAGGGTAGGAAAGCTAAATTGGAGGACAGACAGGCATACATTTCTGAAAAGTAAACACAATTCCAAGTTTAGGAAGGGGTGATTTGCGCAGGTCAGGCAACAACTAGGTAGGGGAAAATGCCATAGTTTGGGGAAAAAGTGGGAAAATAACCAAAGAAAAGGCATGTGGTGGACATCATTGGCTTGGTATGAATTTTGAGAAAAACAATGTTCCACTACATTCCCCCGACTCTTGGAGTTAGGAAAGCACACATTTTTTGTAGTGTTTCACAAAACAAGCAATACCACAAGACAAACACTGAGCCATGGGACACAGGAGTTTTATGCTTACGGCCTGAACAGACGTACTTAGTATGTGTAAATCATCAAAACCAATGGTGTGACGAACGGCAAGCATACATTTTTTAAAAGAGTACATGCAGACCTTTTCAAGTATAGGCGACTTGTGCAGGTTACTAAAGTGTATGGTGCCTAAAAAAGCCACGAAATGCAGGGCACATTTGGGAAATGAAAGGGTTGTGTGACAAAGGGCACCAGCAAATGGGTCAAAACATTATGAAAACTACACAAAAACAACAATTGTGATACCTTCCTGCGTTCCCACAGTTGTCCTGGTGAAAACGGTACCTCACATGTGTGAGTAAACCTACCTGGTGACCAAGGGGAAAGCAAACACCCCTAACCCCAAGTCTTTTCCGACAGCTGAATTTCATGATTTTTCCAGATGGGCACACCATACAGATATGGGCCTAGGGTCTCCAAGCCACCAAGGAAAACAGGGAACCCCATGCATTTCCGAAAAGAGCACATCCTTGGGAATCCACAGATGTCTGACTTGCGCAAATCGGCCCAGAATGCATTACCCAGAAACCCTGGCAAAGTCCAAAATGTGGCACAAAAAAACCAATTTCTGCACATTTCGCCAAAGCTATAAGCCATCCAAAAACTGCTTTACACTAACCTTTTAATGCAGAAATAGGCACTGATGTCCCAGGACATCTGGAGTATTTGTGGACTCTCGAGGGATGAAAGACACCGTTTTTTTTTTTGTTTCTTATGGCCATATCCCATCCATCCCCATCACCGCAGAAATTGTTTGTTGAGTTTGACAAGTGCAATGTTAGAGGTTTTTTGGGGGTTTCTACCGCGGTGTCCGCGGACACCGGCAAAAGTCAGCAAATCCAACATGGCAGGCGTTTCAAGAAAACTGGCGCATTTCACGCTTTCCCCCATCCAATCAACGGTCACCCGATAGGCCAATCAGATGACTGTCCGTGGACCGAACAGGGAAAGGGTCAGCAGACGAACCCAGATATCACACATTTTTTGACTTATGTTTAACCCATTTTAAAGAAAACTACTGGACGGATTTACATCAAATGTTCAAAATTATGCTTTCGGGACCAAGTCGTCACTCCGGCCATGGATTTGGTGAAAATCCGTCCAGTGGTTTGGGCTGTAGGCATGGGCAAAGTTTTTTCCATTATGTCTATGGAAAAAAAATGGGACCCCTTATAACTCCCCCCCCCGATGACACCTCACCAAAATTCAGAGTGGGCCATATACATTTTTTGCAAAGTTTGGTGAGGATTCGTCCAGAGCAAGCAAAGTTATAAACTGCCCAAAAAGTGCTCTTCCTATCTTCCTATGGGTTTAGCAAATTAACCATAACTACACAGCCGCTACGGCAGGGCCATGTAATTACATTGAAGGTGCTTTTCTCATCCATAACACCACAAAGTTTGGGAGAATCCTCCTGGAAGTTGTTCAGAGGCAGGAAGGTGTCTGATCAACAGAAACATGTACACATTTGTGTCCGCTGCTGGAATGTTCTTCTGCAACAATGACCTCATTAGTTGTGGAAATCCGGAATTTTTCTAACCAAATGTAATTTCTTTGTCGGCCATTGGTAGCAGTGTTGTTTGCCCATCTACAAGATTCAGTGAAGAATTACTGTAACAATGTACACACAAGAAAACGAAAAATCAAATGAAAAAGGTGTTTCTCTGGAAGCATTTAAAAAAAAGAAAAAAGCTCTTTAATAGCCACCTCTTACAACAACCTTCCGCTACCCTGGTTGGAACTTATTCCCCCACGGTCGCACACTGCTTGAAAGCCACATCCAGGGATTTCAGGATGGTGGCCATGGAAAAAGGACTGTGGAGCCACAGGGATTGCGCAACAATGTTTCTGGCCATGGTGTGTACGCAGAGGACTGTTTTACAGAACTAATACTGTTGCATGGAGAGTTCTTCAATGTCACTGTTGGAAGCATGTTCAACTTTTCACCAGTACGCAATGACACCGTGCTGCAAAAAAGACACTGGGAAGGGAAGAAGGAATGTTTCTGCTTCATTGGGACAAGGACGTCGCCGTCCTTGGAGAAACGCAAGTGTGTGTACTCCCTTTTTCTGAAAGCTACCCACGGGACAATGGGGACTATCGCTGCTGCAGGTGTGGGTGACACAAAGGCCCTATCATAATTTTCTCCACTACTGTGCGTACTCAGCCAGAGTGACAAGGTTGATACTAGTTACAGATACACTGTAGCAGAGCACATTTGGTGCACCATTACTTACAGGGCAAACCTATGTGGCCTGCTCCACTGTTCAGAAAAGGTGCAAACATTTTCTGCAGCACTTCTACAGTGTGCACTTTTGTAGGGTTGCTATGGACATCTTTCACCCAGAATGGAGCCTACATGGTTCGAAACATACATGCATGTGCTATGGGACATTGTGGTGTGTTTGTAAGCCTGCACTTTCCAAAAAATACTCTGTACATTGCTCAACCCTATACTTTGCTGCTGTTTGATAGTCTGCCTCCTGTCCCCAAAATGAAGGGCCACGTGCAGCATGGATGTGGTCGCATGGTGACTTCACCACTGTCCTCCTTTGGGACGACTGTCTGCTGGACACGTTTTAGACAGACTGCATTGTGCATATGTGCATGGGTGTACAATGCACACCATTGCCAATTCTCTACTGACTAGTAGTGCGGCACATGTGCACTGACCATTTTGGGAGACGCTGGCTATTTATAGTGTACAGCAGGTGGGATTTGTATCTGCATAGCTACCTGTAGGACGTGGGTGGCCGCCCCGACCAAATTAACATTCCTTTGCATATGCTGCACAGTGGTGATGTTACCAGGACACAGAGGAACAGAAACACGTGCGTATCCTTGCAGTACGCACAAACGTACGCTCCCACATGTATTGATAGGTGGTGGACAACATGCGCACATGCTGAGCCTGCTGTTGTCATTCGGATGCCTACATTGTCATTGTGGATTGTGGATTTCTCTTAATTGCCATCATTCCAAGGAGGACTGTGTGCCGCTGAGTCAGAACGCCATTTCAGGAAAAAAAGAATACCACCCAAACACTCAGCAGAATTCTCATTTTAAACATTCACTTGTGCACATTCCTACAACCCATTAGACAAGGGAAGGGTTAGCACAAGTGGATACATACTGTAGGGGAATGTGGATTTGCAGGACTTGGTTGTACGAAAGGAACAGATTGCTGTGTCACCATAACGTCTCCCATGACACCATTTTTGAGGGGATGGCAGACTCCAACATCGCAAAGGAGTGCATGTGCAGGTGTGCCAGAGCTATTTATTTTTTCCAAAACATATCCTTATACTTAACCTTTAAGGCGGCACAATTGTTCACCAGTTTTTGCACTTTGACTTCCAGCCTGTCCATTTTGGTATTTACAGAGTTTCTTTTCTTTGCTATGTGCGCATACTGTTGTGAAAGGGTTGCGGCTTGTACTGCCTTGCTTTCCTTTCCAATATGTTTTCTTACCGAAAAAGACAATGAGCCTCATTACGAGTGAGGCAGTAGGGGGTTAACTGATAATGCTGCCGGTGCTGTTAACCCTGTACTGCCTCATTACGAGGTCCCCTCGCGGGACCCGCTAAGGGTGTCTGGTCAGGCCAGACATCCTTTGCGGGTCCCGCAAGTGGCCCAGCATGCTCACAACGGGGCCGTTGTTAGAATGTTCCCCATTCCCATTAAGCCCTATGGGGCTCAAATGGGAATGAGGATGGTCCGGGTTCCCTGAATGGGGAAATACCGGGCCCTCCAAGGTCGGAATGGCCCGGTATTTCCCCATTCAGCAAACCCAGGCCCGGACCAGAGTTTGGGGGTAGCCTTGCCCTTACTAAGGGCAGGGCTACCTCCAAACTCGTAATGAAGTCCAATGTGAGGTTTTTTGGGGGTTTCTACCGCGGTGTCCGCGGACACCGGCAAAAGTCAGCAAATCCAACATGGCAGGCGTTTCAAGAAAACTGGCGCATTTCACGCTTTCCCCCATCCAATCAACGGTCACCCGATAGGCCAATCAGATGACTGTCCGTGGACCGAACAGGGAAAGGGTCAGCAGACGAACCCAGATATCACACATTTTTTGACTTATGTTTAACCCATTTTAAAGAAAACTACTGGACGGATTTACATCAAATGTTCAAAATTATGCTTTCGGGACCAAGTCGTCACTCCGGCCATGGATTTGGTGAAAATCCGTCCAGTGGTTTGGGCTGTAGGCATGGGCAAAGTTTTTTCCATTATGTCTATGGAAAAAAATGGGACCCCTTATAACTCCCCCCCGATGACACCTCACCAAAATTCAGAGTGGGCCATATACATTTTTTGCAAAGTTTGGTGAGGATTCGTCCAGAGCAAGCAAAGTTATAAACTGCCCAAAAAGTGCTCTTCCTATCTTCCTATGGGTTTAGCAAATTAACCATAACTACACAGCCGCTACGGCAGGGCCATGTAATTACATTGAAGGTGCTTTTCTCATCCATAACACCACAAAGTTTGGGAGAATCCTCCTGGAAGTTGTTCAGAGGCAGGAAGGTGTCTGATCAACAGAAACATGTACACATTTGTGTCCGCTGCTGGAATGTTCTTCTGCAACAATGACCTCATTAGTTGTGGAAATCCGGAATTTTTCTAACCAAATGTAATTTCTTTGTCGGCCATTGGTAGCAGTGTTGTTTGCCCATCTACAAGATTCAGTGAAGAATTACTGTAACAATGTACACACAAGAAAACGAAAAATCAAATGAAAAAGGTGTTTCTCTGGAAGCATTTAAAAAAAAGAAAAAAGCTCTTTTAATAGCCACCTCTTACAACAACCTTCCGCTACCCTGGTTGGAACTTATTCCCCCACGGTCGCACACTGCTTGAAAGCCACATCCAGGGATTTTCAGGATGGTGGCCATGGAAAAAGGACTGTGGAGCCACAGGGATTGCGCAACAATGTTTCTGGCCATGGTGTGTACGCAGAGGACTGTTTTACAGAACTAATACTGTTGCATGGAGAGTTCTTCAATGTCACTGTTGGAAGCATGTTCAACTTTTCACCAGTACGCAATGACACCGTGCTGCAAAAAAGACACTGGGAAGGGAAGAAGGAATGTTTCTGCTTCATTGGGACAAGGACGTCGCCGTCCTTGGAGAAACGCAAGTGTGTGTACTCCCTTTTTCTGAAAGCTACCCACGGGACAATGGGGACTATCGCTGCTGCAGGTGTGGGTGACACAAAGGCCCTATCATAATTTTCTCCACTACTGTGCGTACTCAGCCAGAGTGACAAGGTTGATACTAGTTACAGATACACTGTAGCAGAGCACATTTGGTGCACCATTACTTACAGGGCAAACCTATGTGGCCTGCTCCACTGTTCAGAAAAGGTGCAAACATTTTCTGCAGCACTTCTACAGTGTGCACTTTTGTAGGGTTGCTATGGACATCTTTCACCCAGAATGGAGCCTACATGGTTCGAAACATACATGCATGTGCTATGGGACATTGTGGTGTGTTTGTAAGCCTGCACTTTCCAAAAAAATACTCTGTACATTGCTCAACCCTATACTTTGCTGCTGTTTGATAGTCTGCCTCCTGTCCCCAAAATGAAGGGCCACGTGCAGCATGGATGTGGTCGCATGGTGACTTCACCACTGTCCTCCTTTGGGACGACTGTCTGCTGGACACGTTTTAGACAGACTGCATTGTGCATATGTGCATGGGTGTACAATGCACACCATTGCCAATTCTCTACTGACTAGTAGTGCGGCACATGTGCACTGACCATTTTGGAGACGCTGGCTATTTATAGTGTACAGCAGGTGGATTTGTATCTGCATAGCTACCTGTAGGACGTGGGTGGCCGCCCCGACCAAATTAACATTCCTTTGCATATGCTGCACAGTGGTGATGTTACCAGGACACAGAGGAACAGAAACACGTGCGTATCCTTGCAGTACGCACAAACGTACGCTCCCACATGTATTGATAGGTGGTGGACAACATGCGCACATGCTGAGCCTGCTGTTGTCATTCGGATGCCTACATTGTCATTGTGGATTGTGGATTTCTCTTAATTGCCATCATTCCAAGGAGGACTGTGTGCCGCTGAGTCAGAACGCCATTTCAGGAAAAAAAGAATACCACCCAAACACTCAGCAGAATTCTCATTATTAACATTCACTTGTGCACATTCCTACAACCCATTAGACAAGGGAAGGGTTAGCACAAGTGGATACATACTGTAGGGGAATGTGGATTTGCAGGACTTGGTTGTTACGAAAGGAACAGATTGCTGTGTCACCATAACGTCTCCCATGACACCATTTTTGAGGGGATGGCAGACTCCAACATCGCAAAGGAGTGCATGTGCAGGTGTGCCAGAGCTATTTATTTTTTCCAAAACATATCCTTATACTTAACCTTTAAGGCGGCACAATTGTTCACCAGTTTTTGCACTTTGACTTCCAGCCTGTCCATTTTGGTATTTACAGAGTTTCTTTTCTTTGCTATGTGCGCATACTGTTGTGAAAGGGTTGCGGCTTGTACTGCCTTGCTTTCCTTTCCAATATGTTTTCTTACCGAAAAAGACAATGAGCCTCATTACGAGTGAGGCAGTAGGGGGTTAACTGATAATGCTGCCGGTGCTGTTAACCCTGTACTGCCTCATTACGAGGTCCCCTCGCGGGACCCGCTAAGGGTGTCTGGTCAGGCCAGACATCCTTTGCGGTCCGCAAGTGGCCCAGCATGCTCACAACGGGGCCGTTGTTAGAATGTTCCCCATTCCCATTAAGCCCTATGGGGCTCAAATGGGAATGAGGATGGTCCGGGTTCCCTGAATGGGGAAATACCGGGCCCTCCAAGGTCGGAATGGCCCGGTATTTCCCCATTCAGCAAACCCAGGCCCGGACCAGAGTTTGGGGGTAGCCTTGCCCTTACTAAGGGCAGGGCTACCTCCAAACTCGTAATGAAGTCCAATGTGTTTTCTGAACATGTAGGAGTATATAGTACATAATTTACGGTTCACACTACTGTGCGGACCAATGGGGTAACTATAGAAAGTCATTGCGTCATGAGGGAATTTTCTTTCTTACCACTCTAAGGTGCTTGACCTTGCTGTGTTACAAACAGACACGTTATACTTGTGTACTATTCCATACTGCAGCACCTGTGCAACCATTAGAGAACGTTTTGTTTCCTTAGTACATTGTAGTGACGTTGTGCTCTTACCACTTGCCAGTCGTTACTCTGGCCGTTAGTTCTTTGTTCCCATGTACAGTAGCAGTGCGGTACAATTGGTGAAGGCAGAAGTTACTTCTGCTGTTGATGCATTCTGTCATGGTATCCTCCTATGACTTTCCTGTTTGCTTTATAACTACACAATTTGCAAACCTACTCCATGTTCCCTTGCTATTCTTCCACATGGTGCTGTTTGTATATATCGTTTGCATTTGGTGATTGGTACCTGCCTTCCTCAGCAGGTTGGATGCCCCCTGATGTCCGCAAACAGACGCATAGTCTGTGACTGCTGTCTGCATTAACATGCTGCCTGCAGTTTTACTATGTTGCACAGTTCTTGTTTACAAGCTAAGGGTATCCTGCTAAAAACCAATGAAATTCACTGAGAAAATACATAGTTAAAGGAACTTTATGGTTAAGTTGTAAAACCTATGCAATTTAATGGAAACATTTTGTTACAGGGACATTTTGGTGACACCACTGTGCACTGCTAAAACTAACACCCATGACATCAAAGATGACATCACAAATGTCATCACTGATGACATCACATGTGCATATACTTTTCATGGAAAGTCTGTACAAATATTATTATTACAATGTAGGCAAAAACATTTCAGGGGTCATTGGGATAAATATTGTCAGCTACGTATTTTATTGTAGTTTATTAAGCGATGCATTGCTATAAAGGCCATTGTCTTACAGAGTTCTTTCCAGTATAGGAACCTACTGATCTAGAAACATAGGCATTGGGCCTCATTATGAGGTTGGAGGTAACCATGGCGCTATTAGCACCATGGCTGCCTCCAAAACCTTACCGACTCCGCCCTAGTGAATGGAGCAATTACCGGTCCATTCCAAGGTTGGCGGGACCGGTAATTCCCAATTCACCAGGGCCCTTCCCCATTCCCATTTGAGCCCCCATAGAGCTCAATGGGAATGGGGAAGGTGCTAATAGCGGTACCGCAAATTGCGGTACCGTTATTAGCTCTAAAGTCCATTTGCGGGTCCTGTCCTTAACGGCAGGAAAAACCAGGCATTAAGGGAGGACCCGCAAAGGGAACTTATAGTAGGGCAGTAAGGGATTACCGGCACCGGTGCCCTTACTGGTTCCGGTAATCCCTTGCCGCCCACCTCGTAATGAGGCCCATTGTGTGCAGCATACACCATAGAGGTGCAATATTCCTAATCTTGCCATGTTGGATAGTAAAATGATAAATTCTTTCATATTAGAATTTTGCATATTGTGCAACTTGTAATAGGTAGCTAATAAAGCCTCACTTACTAAATAATTACATTATTACAGACAAAACATAAAGAGACCACAACGTATAGAAATATCAGCATATCAAGGGGATGTAAACTAAGCAAAAACGTGGTAGTACTACCAGAACGTTTTCATAACCTCACTGATTATCTTCATGCACAGAAATGATTGCTGTGTTTAATCCTTGCTTCTTCCCATGTGTATATGTATAATATGATGTGACTGGACCCTAAGGAAGGTAGTGTAAGAACCTATCAGAAGGGTATGGTCTACAAATAAAGTACCTTTTGAATTTTTAGTTCCTCACTGTTAGTGAAGAAAACCACCTGGCTTACATATGTCAGTAAAGAAAAAAAGAGGGAATCAGACATCAATGACATTTGTGATGTTATCTTTCATGTCATGGGTGTTAGTCTTAGCAGTGCACGGTGGTTGAACAAGTTATGGTTGCTTAGCTACCATAACTGGTGAATTTCTGAGGTTTTTCGGTTTTACTTGTAACCATAACGTCCCTGTAACAACCTTTTTCCATTGAATTTAATAGGTTTTCACTAGTGCAACTTAACCATAACGTTCCTTTAGCAACATTTTTTGCCAGTGAATATATATATATATATATATTCAGTGAAAAAACTTTGTCAAAGGGATGTTATGGTTCCAAGTAAAACCGAAAAACCCTTGAGATTCGCCACTTATGGTAAGCTAAGCAACCATAACTCGCGCCACCACCGTGCACTGCTAAGACTAACACCCAGGACATCAAAGATGACATCACAAATGTCATTGATGACATCACTGATGACATCACATGTCTGGCTCACTCTTTTTTTCTTTTGCTGACATATCTAGGCCACATGGTTTTCTTCAGTAACAGTCAGAAACTAAAAATTGTATTTTATTTGTAGATGTATCCTTCAAGTAGGTTCTTACAGTAATTCCCTTAGAGTCCAGTCACATCATATGAAACATATACATACGGGAAGACACAAGCTTGAAAGACAGCAATCCTTTTTGTGCATAAAGATAATCAATAGACTTATGAGCACTTTCTGATAGTTCTGTTGTTTTTTTTATGGCTGTACTTTCCCTGTATGTGGTCATATTTGTATACATTGTACTCACACTACTTTCCTTAGGGTCCAATCACATCAAGTGATACATATACCTAGGGTAAATAGCAGCTTTGAAACAGAGCAATCATTTATTTGCATGAAAATAATCAGTTAAATTATGAATTGTTTCTGCTACTACTTGTGCTTTTTTGCTAACTTCACTTTCCCTGTATATACCCATATTGGTATGTGTTCTTGTGTCTTTGTGTTTTGTCTATAGTAATGCAATTATGTAATACATGTGTTTTATTAGCTACTTATTACATATTTTACAGTACACAAAAATCTATTAAGAAAAAAATTATCATTTCATTATTCAACATATTAACATTACGAATATTACACCTTCATCTTGTACACTGCACACAATGTTATGTTTCTGTATGAGTAGCTTAGTATACTAGATAGAACCCCATAATGGAATGCTATTTATATCAATGCATCGTTCAATGCACTAATTAGGGTATGATATTTATTGTAATGATCCTTGACACTTGTTTCGCAACATTATAATAAGAATCCCTTGTACACGTATTTCATGAAAAGTACATACATTTGTGATGTCATCTTTGATGTCCTGGGTTGCTTAGCTTACCATAACTGGCGAATTTCAAGGGTTTTTCAGTTTTACTTGGAACCATAACGTCCCTTTGACAAAGTTTTTTCACTGAATTTCATAGGTTTTTAGCAGCGCAACTTAACCATAACGTCCCTTTAACAAAGTTTTTTTCACTGAATGTCATAAGTTTTTAGTAGCGAAACTTAACCATAACGTCCCTTTAACAAAGTTTTTTTCACTGAATGTCATAAGTTTTTAGTAGCGAAACTTAACCATAACGTCCCTTTAACAAAGTTTTTCACTGAATTTCATAGGTTTTTCGTAGCGCAACTTAACCATAATATCCCTGACTTCATATACATGTAACATAGAACATATTGAACCCCCACGTAGTGATTTTGATGTCCGCGGACTACCGCCATGTCCGCGGACATATCGAGAATCTGAGCGTGGTGAATGTAAATTTAAATAGTGTGCCCCATTTCCCCTTTGAAGTTGGCTCTGAAAACAGCCTTTTTTTGTTTTTTTTATAGATGCTTGACAGACACCTGTTATTTTGTATATTTTTTCTTGTTTTTTTTTTTCTTACTTTACTCCTAAAATCTTCACATAACCTTCTCCAAAGCAACCCTTACATTCCAAAATAGAAAGGCATTTCCCGTAAAAGATAAAGAGATGCCATCTTCTTTAAAATTAACAGTATTACTGGCATCAATATTCTCATTATTACAGAAGAACATACCAGCTCTAAGCATGAAGGCACACATGCCTCGGTTGATGACACACCGAGCAATGTTTTGCTGAGGACAAAAAACTGAACTATTGTCCCATATTGCCCTAGGTAGTAATCCAGAAAAAATTACTTTCGCATTTGGAAGGATCTTCATTACGGCTTGAACCAAGCGTTCCAAATCAGCCAACAAAGTAGGGGCACTGACGTTGCCCAAATGGAAAGCACCATAGTACAAAACTACCACATGCGGACTGTTCATCGTGGCCATATCTCCACAAACTTGTACAATTCCCTGTACATTGCAATCAGGCACAGTGCTCCACACCACCTCCACTCCTTTCACATCAAAGTTCTTTTCAACATGCCTGCATTGAGCGTACTGTTGTAAACCATGCACAAACATATCTCCAAGCACCAACACCCTGACTTTCTCTACTTCTGCCATATTAACCACACACAGTCTCTTTCAACACAAATCCACAACCTCGACATCTGATTGGCTAATCCGTACAGTCTTCTTTCCATGTTGGATTTGCTCGAAAACCCCAGCTGTAGCACGCCCTGTCCACGGACAGCCGCGGTGTCCGCGTACCGTGTAACTCTTCGACACCCTTTCTACCATTTCCACTTTACTCTCGGTGCCATTACCTCATTGCATACAGCTAAGCAGTCACACAATACGAAGAACGTCCTCAGAAAACCCCCATTTTGTTTATTTTCGAACATTTCAGGACAATTATCATTTCATTATTCAACATATTAACATTACAAATATTATACTTTCATCTTGTACGCTGCACAAGATGCTTTGTTTCTCCATTAGTAGCTCAGTATACTAGATAGAACCCCATAATACAATGCTATTTATATCAATGTATCGTTCAAAGCACTAATTACGGTATGATATTTATTGCAATGATCCTTGACACTTTTTTCGCAACATTATAATAAAAATCCCTAGTACACAAATTTCATGAAAAGTAAATGCACATGTGATGTCATCAGTGATGTCATCAATGACATTTGCAATGTCATCTTTGATGTCCTGGGTGTTAGTCTTAGCAGTGCAAGGTGGTGGCGTGAATTATGGTTGCTTAGCTTACCATAACTGGCGAATTCAGGGGGTTTTCGGCTTTACTTGCAAACATAACGTCCCTTAAACAAACTTTTTTTATTAGCACGCAAACAATATACAAAGATGTAATGTAAACAGCAAGTTCTCACAGATGGCTTTACACAGAATGTTGCAAAGTAAGCATTTATGCTCGTTCACAGTGAAGGTCAGCTGCTTCAATTTTTTTCTCACGGCCCGGAGAGGCCCACGACTCCCAGTATAAGGTTCTATTCTTTGTTTACCTTGACAGACAGAGATTGTGCTGAAAGACTTCTTTTGAAGAAGTGGTGCAAAAACGTAAGACACGATAAAGATGACATTTCTGAAACGAAACCCTTTTGTATATTATATCACTTTGAGAAAGATCGTTGTCACAGGCGGAGTCATATTTTGGGATTGCACCACACTTGGACAATGGAAAATGCAATTATAATGTAAGTAACCCTTTAGATTATTTTATACCGGAATATATTAACAATAGCGTAGCATTAAAGCCCGGTCAAGTTTTACTTGTTCGTTCAATTTGGCATGTTGTTTTCTACCGCGCACTATCACCGCCGAATTGATCCCCTGTCCTTTAGAGGGCTCTGAAAAAGGCAGACGACACAGGGTGGGTTAATAGAAATAATTTAACCGGTCTGTAGCCGGTCAAGCGCTTTACTCGCTGTGCCACTTGACTGTAGCCGGTCAAGTGGCACAGCGAGTAGAGCGCTCGCTTTGACATCTTTGCACAGCTTGCTAATGCAGGTTCGAATCCCGGCACAGCCAAACTCAGCCTTTCATCCTTCCGTGGTCGATAAATGAGCACCTCACACCGTGGGTAATAATAAGCAGCGCTGAGATACCTGACGGTTCTTAGAGCTATATAAATGCGAAAATATTATAATTTTATTATTAACATACTCCGTTGCACTATCTTCGCTAGCAAATAGTTTCACGCCCTAATAAATAAAATGAATATCTTTAATAAAGATCGGCTGGTGAGACTAATTTATGTTTTTTAAAACAGGTATGTTGCCCCATTTTGCCAATGTCACGATTTTCAGACTCCAGCGGATGGATTTTTCAACTGCCAGGTAAGCAACTTCATGACCCTCACCATTTTATGGGACAATCGCCAAGGACCAATATGCCCTTACGCAGTACTAGCGGCTAGAAGCAACATACCAACCATTATGGTGGTCTAATGCCTCGTTGTTGGAGCAACCTTCTGATTATCAGTGCGACCATTTACTGCTTTTATCATAAACCAACAGCCTATCTACCGCAAAGGAACAGCGCGTGGCTCAAAATAAACTTTTGCTGATCGACAGCAGAGACAATTGCAAATCGCTGAATATTCACTAAACATTTCATGTGAAATAAATGTACTTTACCAAATGAACAATCCTGCTGTTTACTTTTAAACCACAGTTTCATATTCGGAATTGTGGCACACTGTGTTCTAAGCTGATCTAACACCCTCTGTACCGCAAAGGAACATCGCGTGGCTCAACATGAACTTTTGCGGATCGACAACAAAGACAAATGCAAATCGCTGAATATTCTCTAAACATTTGATGTCAAATAAATGTACTTTACAAAATTTACAATCTTGCAGTTTGCTTTTAAATCACAGTTTCATATTCCGAATTGTGGTGCGCTCTGTTGTGGCATAATGTGTGTTGTCTTCCGGGTTCTGTGTAAAGTCGCATAGGACTGGAGACAACTGGGCGCGTTTGATGACGCACCCTGTAACGTCACGGAGAGAGGCGGGGAATATGAATGCTTTCATAATGTCAGGCTTAGGGGCGGGAGATATGATTTAGTGTCGCAAAAGCAAGTCAGCCAGGTCAATAGCGCCAGTCATAGGATTATCACATAAAGTTGGTTCACACCAGCCTGATTTATCGTTTCTTTAGTGGACAAAAAGTCGGGTGAGGCCCATAGGAAATTGTACTATCAGCGGACAAAAGGAGGGTTCGTGGAACACTTTCAACCTGACAACGAACAATACAAACAAAGTTCTCAGAAAACCCCCATTTTGTGTAATTGCAACCATTTCGGGACACCGCGAGTGTTCTTAGAACACATTCAACTTGACAGATTACAATACGGACAGCGTCCTCAGGACACCCCCAGTTTGTGTATTCACAAACATTTAAATACACCGCAAATGTTTTTAGCTCAATTTTACCTTCCTTGCAAACAATAAGGACACATACTCCGTCTTCTGAACACCCCGCCATTTAGTTTATTTACAAAATGTCAAAACAGCCGTGTTCTCCGCAGACAAATCAAACACAACAAAAGCGTATAGCACATAAAAAAAAAACATTGAACCTATCTCATACTCCCCCACCCTCCCCAAACACTCTTACACACCAACACACTCCACTAAATACAATTTTTAATCCAAGTTTCACCGCGCTGTACGCGGTCGACGGCGAATACAAGATGGCGGGCGCCACAGAAAATCTGACATGCTCCACCCCCCACGCCGTCCAATGAAGCCCATGGGCCAATCGGGGTGCTGTCCGTGGAGTGAACAGGGAAGTCCGTCCACGAAGCGAACACAGATATCACACATTTGTTTGCCTTACATTTTGGTCATTTTTTAAAAAAACTACTGGACGGATTTACACCAAATTTGCAAAAGCACGCTTTCGGGACCAAGCCGCCGCTCCTGCCAAAAATTTGGTGTAAATCCATCCAGGGGTTCGGGCTGTTGCCGTGCGCAAAGTTTTTTTCCCATTATATCTATAGGAAAAAACAAAAGTTTTGGGACTCCCTCTATAACTTTGCCCCCCCCCCCTGGACCAAACCTCTCCAAACTTTGCAAAAAAATTCAGAGTGGGCCATATACTTTTTTTACTGCGTCCATGTAATATGTATATATATTTATAAATATATATATTATATATATATATATATATTACACTACCATATACTTTATTTGCAGAGTTTCGTGAGGATTCGTCCAGGCGGAGCGAAGTTATAAGCCGCCCAAAAAAGTGTTCTTCCTATGGAAACAGCAACTTAACCATAATTACACAGACACAACCGTGTAGTAAAGTTTGTAAAGTTTGGTGAGAATTCGTCCAGTGGGAGCGGAGTTATAGGGGGGGGTCCCAAAACGTCTTTTTTTCCCATAGACTGAATGGGGGAAAACTTTTGCGCACGGCTACAGGTGAAACCGCTGGACAGATTTTGACGAAATCTGCGGCAGGTACAGGGGCTTGGTCCAGAAAGCGTGCTTTTGTAAATTTTGTCACCATACGCGCAGTACGTTTATTTATGATTATGAAAAAGTAGGTCTGAAATAATTAGTGATATCTATGTTCACTCAGCAGTCACACTTCCCTGTTCGGTCGACGAACAAGAAACCGATTGGCTAAGGGGCTGCCGTCATGACCGTGTACCCGCGACGTCTCTGCCCATTGGCTGCTGCGAGACGTGTTCTGCATTACATGGTTTGGATGCGCCCGACATCTTGTTTCTGCGGAAAGCAGAGCAACAACCAGCATACACATGCTTTTTTCATTAACCTATTTTGCTGTGTCACAGAGCATTGGGAAAGGTTCAGACAGTAAGAAATGCGTGATCTATGCATTTGTTCTTCGGTCATCATGATGTAATTTCTATGGACACCTTGTGCGTACAGTAAATGTGGGGGGTAATATTGATAGCACTTCAGTCCATGTAGTGGGTAGGACATTTTTAACACTTCAGTCCATGTAGCGGACAGGAACATTTTTTACTCGTGAAAGCACACGGGTATAGGTAGGCAACATTGAAATTGACAACATGCCGTGAACGTATTATTTCTCCCAATGGCTATTTTTATATTCATTAGCACGCCGCCATGGGTGGCTCATGCTACCGTGGTAGTGGCCAGGGGCTACAGTCTTAACATATGGGTAAATAATGCACTTGTTCTGGGGGTCGGTCATCATGATGCAATGTGTATGGACATCTTGTACGCACAGTACTCTTATACCTACTTAATGATGTATGTTCTATGGCCTCCTTGTACGAACAGAAAAGGAGGGGTCCAATAAGGGCAGTATTTGAGCCTGTGCACTGCATGGGGAATTGTTACATTTGTAAGGGCACGTGTGGTGTTAGGGAACATTGAAATTGCCTACATGCTGTGAATACATTACTGTTTCCAATGGCTATTATTGTATTCATTAGTATGCTCCCATGGTTGGCACATGCTACGGTGGTTGTGGCCAGGGCCTAGAGTCTTGGATGCATGGCCGTCGGCTGAAGGCCGAAGGCCTAACTTCCAAGACTCTAGGCCCTTGCCACAACCACCGCCACAAGTGACACCCATGCATACACCCCTTGTGTTGCATTTTCATTGGCAAGATGTGGGGAGTGCGTGCAGTGTTGGGTGCATGGCCAAAGGCCATGCATCCAAAAACAAAGAGGTAGTTGTGGGGAGATACTGCACTCTTGGGTGCAGGGCCAAAGGCCGTGCACCCAATAATACACTTATACCTGCTTTATGACGTATGTTCCTTGGCCTCCTTGTACGCACAGAAAATGAGAGGTCCAATAAGGCCAGCATTTCAGCCCGTGCAGTGCACGGGGTAGTTGTTAGATTTGTAAGGACACGTACATTACTGTGTCCAATGGCTATTACTGTATTCATTAGTATGCTCCCATGGTTGGCACATGCTACGGGGATTTTGGCCAGGGCCTAGAGTCTTGGATACCTGGCCGTCGGCCTTATATGGCCTTAATGCCAACTCTTGCAAGCTGTTTCAAATTCAATGAAACAATGTTAAAAAAAAGAAATGCAACCAATAATTGAAATTTGCTCCACAGACAAACTGGACGTATATGGTATGACACTACCCATGTGTCAGCAAGCCACAACAAGACTAAATACCTTAGAAAATTCAATCTCCATCTCAGCTGGGTTGGAAAAAATATTAAAATTATCCTTAAATTGTAGAGTAATTCTTAAACGTAACCTTGACGTGGAGCAAGGAGTAGTTAATGGGGCACTGGGTACAGTTGTTAGCTTTCAAACATACCCACATGACAACAACATTCAGTTTGTCAATATTCTCTTTGACAAACTTTCAGAAGTTAAAAGGATAGGGCGCTCAAGAGCTCGATTCCTTCTCTTCAAAGACATGTATGTATGTAGAGAACAATTTTCTCTAACTCTTGCATATGCAGTCACCATTCATAAATCCCAAGGTCTTACTCTAGACAAAGCATTGATAGATATTGGAAACACAGTCTTTAAAGAAGGCATGAGCTATGTAGCACTATCACGCTTACGTACACTTGACGGTCTAATTCTAATTAACTTTGGTACAAGTAAACGCTGATATTCATTGCATTTTAGAATACAATAGACTGCATTCACTGTACACCCCCCATCTGATATCATATCCTGTTCCAGAAAAAGGAAAACGTTGTAAAGTTCAAACAGAAATGCAACAGGATCTGACTGCAAATCCTTCAAAGAAAGCAAAAGAAGCTAATACTTCATCAATTACCACAAGCAAAGAAGAACCTATTAGTGAAAGGAAAGAATCAAAATATAAATCACTCGGACACAGAACTATCTGGTCCATTCAAATTTTCAAATGAAGCTGGTGTAAATTGCTACGCAAATGTAGCAATGAATATTCTATTTCAATTGCCACGAATTGTTAACAACATTTACTTACACAGTACAGACCAATTGTGTTTGCAAATGTTAGTCCTTCATAGAAACACAACAAACAATCCTGACAACATGTATAGTGTTCAAGGAATAAGACAAGAATTGGACTACTGTGCTGGAATGGTGAGATTCACTATGAACTCACAAGAAGATCCACAATAATTTCTAATGTACATACTATTAGTATTAAAAAACAAAAGCATACCTGTAAATGAAATCTTCCAAATTTCGTACATGTGGAGACATACATGCACTCTCTGTAACAAAGTGATAAAGGAAGAAATTCCAAATGAGCGATTTGTGTATATTACCGTACCAAATTGTGAGAGCATTCCATTTCAGCAACTTGTACAAAATGCAAACCATGATAGATTATGTATTATTTGCAATTCAGACAATCGCTCTACCTTACTGATACAATCACATAGTGCCTACATAATAGTTATGCTTCTACGTTATAATGCCAATGGCACCAAAAACAACTGCAAACTAACTGGATTTACACACGGTCAAGTGTCTCTTGGAAAGAAAACCTTTACAACAGTAGGAATAATCTACCATGCAGGAGCTACAACCAATGCAGGTCACTACACTGCATACATTAAGAAAGAGTTCTGGATGGTTTCAATGTAATGATAGCACCATTACTGTAAAGCAGAGGTTGCCAGCTAACCTAACAAATGCGTATTTAATGTACTTGAAGCCAAAATTTGCGTAATAAGGTGTACTTCAAAATTGTCAACAAAGTATGTGAAAGACTACAAACAGTTAGAATACCCCCACAGGTATCTAACTACCCAACATGATGGAAAAATGTCACAAATAAATGATTATCACAGATCATTGGAAATAAATGCACAGGTAGAATACGCCTAAATGTATGTAACTGTTGTTAAAAATCGGCAGAAAGGCAACAAAGAAAACATTAATGGGAAAGATAAAGGAAACAGGATGTAACAAGGACACAAATTAATGAGTATCAAAGATTTGTAAGAACACATGCTCAGTTAGAATATGCCTACAGGTATCTAACTGTTGTTAAAAATGGGCAGGAAGGCAACAAACATAACATTGAATAGAATTTGTAACTATCTATGAACCTTTTAACATCGTACAATATAGTAATTACAGAGATCTCAGTCATAAACTAATCATAAGTGTATATCTTCTATTTTTCTACTCTTCCAAGAACATATCCGATCCAACCCAGAACATGCATTTGAATTTACTAAGAAGCGGCTCACAATCGAGTCGAGTGCCTCTGGATATATTGATTTAGCATTGCTACAATACTAGTGCAACTTTAAAGGCACATGTAACTAAAATATACGTGTGTTTTTGAAAGCATTGGTTAAGAGATAGATATCTGAAGTTACTAAATAAGCGGCTCACAACCGAGTCGAGTGCCTCTGGATACATGGATTTAGTACCACTACAAAACAAGTGTAATTAGACAACTAGGGTATCCTTAAAGACCGAAATAAAACCTATATCAAATTACGTAAAGAAGGTCTCACAGTATAGAAACTGATCATTGAATGTTACAGGTGTGTATCTTATCTTTTTACTCATAGGGATTGAACCCAGTTAATTATGACCGCAACAAATACTATGTTTTGAAAATATACAGCCACACAAGTAACATGATACAAACTATCTCCTTAGCATGACCAGCTTTAAAATGAGCAACCGTTATTTTAAAAAAGTATTGGGACTAATGAACTATCTTTTTTCTCTCTTCTTTCTTTATATTGTTTGCACAATTGTCTCTATTTTTCCTCTGTATACCCCATGAATCCTCCCCGTCACCAACCCTTGACTCTCTGTGATTATCGTACACTATGATTCTGATCGTATGGTGCATTCACTACAAAATGTGTAAACAATGTTTCAAATTGTTTGCAAATTTAATTTACTCACTGTTTATCGTAATAATTTTAATTTGGTCACTTTCTGTCGCATCAAATACTATGTTTTGAAAATATGCAACCTCACAGCCCGTATTTGAGAAAGGCTAAGAGATTAGCCGAAACACATGTCATACATATGGCTACATGCAATAAATACTACATTTCCAAAAAGTATATTTGGCGCTGTCTTTATATTATTTTCGTATGCAAATTAAGATTTGAGAACTCTTTTTCTAAATTTAGCGGGACCAAGACTTAGCCATACTATATTTTCAGACTTTCCATACAAACAGTATCGGTTAAACGATCTGCAGCTTCATAGGCACCACATTCTCTATGGGTGAGCATTTTTATGCCCAAGCTGTTATAATTTCTGAGATACTGTTTTATCTGATGACAGGTCATTCCAGAGGTCTTGGAGCTCTGTCTTTTCTGCTTTAGTTAAGTATGCTGTGACATATCATGCAACTGCAGTGGAATTGTCTGCAATATACTGCACATCTATGTTTGCATTCCATAAGAGGGCAATGATTGCATTGTGATTATTGATATATTTTGATTCTTCTGTTCTTTTCATGTAATACGTGTTCTTAGGTGATTTACCTTTAACACTATGTCGAACTGAAGACATGAAGTTGTTCACTTCACCTGTTTCTGTAACTGGTCTAGGGAAACCAAAGCGGCATTTAGTGTAGTATTTCCCTTTGCTTTTGTATTTGCAACGACTATATTTGCCACATTTGTGTCTTTGAAATTGTACAATCTGTCTATGAAGGTCACTATGTGTCCTTTGTGAAGGGATTTCACAAGTGACATATTTTTGGATGAACTGCAAAACAGTGGCATAATTGTCCTGACCAACTTTAGGTGCACCTTTAATCCATAAAAGCATGTGGATATGTGGTGCTCCTCTGGCTTGGTATTCTTTTCTCCAAAAGAAGTGTTGTACTTCTCCGAGGGGAGGAACAGTTTTATTACAAATAAAGTGTAGCATAGCAATGAAACGATGGTGGAAATATCTTGAAACATGAACAGGATCTAGAGAGCAAAGTTCTCCAGGTGTTAGTATATCTATGTTGGTTTTGTTCTTGTTTGATATGCATAGGAAATCATGTAAATCTTACCATGCATATTCTGCACAACTTACCAACAAACCAAGTGGGTGGTCCAAGGTTTCTGATCATACAACATAAATCTCTGTGCCGCCGGAACCAGTATTCTTTCGTACCACGCATATTTGCAAACAGATTTGTTATGCCTGATTGTAAAACCTCATCTTTTTCTTGCACTTTTTGTATTAATTGCGTAGCTGACATATTTTGAAAGTGGGTTCCAGATTTCAATATGTATGCAACTCTGTAACATAGGGTTGCTAGTTCACTTTCAAAGAGTAGGTGGAATATGTATTCCACATTTTGTCTAAATCTGGGTTCTTGAGAATACATTCGTAATGAGCGGTATTCTGATGCTGTTATCTGAGTGGTTCTATCATTGTATCTTCCTCCTTTGCCAGTAGGAAATAGCAGTCGAAAAGCATGTGCTTCTATACTTTTTTTCCCATATGCTCATTGGTGACCCTTTGGTTTGTCGCATTTGGTTAGTCTCTAGTGCATCATCTATGCTCTCATTAGAGTGCAATGGATTCATTGTGTAATGGTCCAAAAGAGTGGATACTGCAGCAGGATCCAGAAGTTCAAATTGACCAGTTTCCGATGACTCTTGAATTATTTCAGTTGTTTCCCTTAGGTTTTCTTTACATTTTATTTCTTTGTAGTATTCATTATTGTCTTTCAGATAATGCAAGGCTTGTCTAACTTTATGTAAGTCCACGAGTTGTTGCCAAATTGTTTTGTCTTTTGTTGGTACACCATTTACTAAGACAATTAAAGATTGCTCTATTGGACGTTGCACTCCTAGAGTGTGCACATTTTCTGTCAGATCTAATGGCAAATAAACTACTTTGCCACGAATGCCTTTCACCAATTCAGAGGGAGGTAATTATGCTGTTTTTGGTTGAAGGTGTATTATTTCTTGAAATTAGTGTACTGTTTGAATTATGATGGTCTCATACAAATTGAGTTGTTGCAGGGGTTTTGGTAGTGGGAATAATTCCAAATTATTTGTGATAGCTCGTGAAGGAGTTTGGATGTTGTCAAGTTTTGTAATGCAGGAACTGCAACATATTTCCCTTATTTCGTATTTGTTTTCTGCTAAAAGGTAGAGAGCTAATTCAAACCATTTGGAATCTTCATTGTCTTCTATTTTGTATGTTAAGTCTATAGTTTTTGTGTTACTTTTGTAAAAAGTTCTGCGGCAACACACACACATTTGGTTTGATACTTCAGCGGATGAACTTTTACATTTTAGTATTTCTTTTTTGTATGTGTGTAATAGAAGGTTGCCATGTGCAGAATTGTTGCTAGTCTGTTCTAACACTATTGCATTTTGTAAGTGGCTTTCACTTCCAAAATAATTTCTCTGGATATGGTTGATTTCTTCTTGTAGGTATTTGGGTGTACCATGCAGAAGAGTGTTATTTAAATTGGCTAGTTCTAAAGCTAGACTTTTAGCATAGTACAGTTTCTACACTAGATGTCTTACATTTGAATGATGTGTTGATATCATTTTGATATCATGGAAGGTCCTGAAATGCAGGCTAATGAATGTCCTTGTAGTCCTGTGTATTTGCGCACTGGACAGGTATCCATATTTTGCAGCACTTTCATTTGCATTTTGTCTTTACCTTTCACATACTGATTGAGGAACTGGCGTAAAGATTTGAAAGATTTGTTAGGAATGTTACAAATTGACGTGCATGGCCATTTGTATACTGGACGGTCTTTTTCAGTCCAATAGAGAGGTAATTCTGAGTTTTCTGGGGATACTTTTGTAAGCAGTGTTTCTTGTTCCATGCTGGTATTATTTATTTTTTCATATCCTTGTCCACTGCTATGGATGGCAATTGTGTTTGTTTGATTTTGTTTGTATGCTTTTTCATTAAAATATGGTTCTGTGGTCGTTGTGTGACTCCATTCACCTCCACAAATATTTAAGAAGTTATTTTTGTTTATTGAGAAGTTTCTTTTGTAGTTTAGTACTTAGTTTTGTTAGTTGTTTCATCCTATTTAACACTAAAATAAATAACTTCCTTTTGAGAAGGATTGCACTGTTTACGAGAGCTTCTAGGATTAATTTTCTATGGTATGTTTTAAGGTTTGAGGATGATTACGCTCCTCTTCTTATTAGATTCTGAAGGACTCAGTGGCGGAACATTTTTGCTAAAATACTTTTTTTACTATGGTTTCTTGTATGTATATCAGGATTTATGGCAGCATTGTTAGCAGTAGTGGTAGCCGAATTCTTGTAAAGCATTTTCTGTTTCGTGCCACATTTTGATAGAGGATGCAAAGTTTCTGTAGTTGAAGCTTCCTTTCTTTCGCTAAATGACTGCTTTAGCTGTTTTGTTTCAACGTATTGTACAAACTCTGGTAGAGATGGATGCTTACTTTCGACACTTTTATTTTCATTTGCTCTATTTCTGCGTTCCTTTCTATGGACTTGCTTTTTGGTTGGCATTCTTTGGGGTCTGTTGAAAAAAAAGAAAGTATGGGTTGGTCTGTTTTACAATGTATGTGTGCTGTGTGCATGCGTGTATGAGTTTGATGGGGAAGATATTTGTGGTGGCCTGTGAATGTGCATTGGGCAGTTACAATGAGTTGGGAAGGCTATTTTTCTGTTTGTATGTTACTACACTGTTCTTCAGATGAGAGTAGAAATTGAGCTAGTGGTGAGGAGAAGCATTAATAGTAAATGTAATGGTATAACATTAAAATAGCTATTTGTTTTGTAGTACTAACATTCTAAGGCTTGTGTATGTTATTTGTGATCCAAAAGCACAGGGATTTATGTGCCATTCTGCCTGTTAATATTTGTTTAATAAATGGGGATTTGTGGGCAGAATGGTTCAGAAGTTGATGTTTTTTTTTGGTGCGCAAATTACATAAATAACCCTCACAGTCTCTTTGAGGAACAGTAAGAATATACAGGTAGTACTGTACTTACTTTTTTTTGAGGAATGACCAGGTTTCTTTGGATATGTTGTTTGCAGTGTAGTTGCTGTTGATTTTCAGGAGAGTGGTTTTCACTACAATTGTAAAAGGAAGAACTTAGTAATTTTGTGTGTTTAAAGCAGTGATGTTAATGTACACGTTCATTTTTCAGATTTCGTGGGAGTATTCTCGTTTGATATCTAAGTACAGTGTATGCGTGCATAAAGGCCCTCATTACAAGTTTGGCGGTAACCATGCCGCTATTGGCGGCATGGCTGCTGCCGAAATCGCGTCGGGGTCCGGGTCCTCGGAATGAGGACTTAGCGGGCCATTCCGAGTTCGGAAGGCCCGGTAATTCCTCCCTCCAAGGACCCGGACACGGTCCTTTCCCATTCCCATTTCAGCCCCAATAGGGCTGAATGGGAATGGGAGAGGGAGCAAACAACGGGCCATTACGAGATAGCCCGTTGTTTGCTCCCTCTTCCCCTCGCAGGACCCAGTAAGCATGCCTGGTTTGACCAGGCGTTGCTTCCTGGGACCCGCGAGGGAACCTCGTAATGAGGCGGTACGGGGTAAACTGCGCCGGCACCTTTTACCGCCAGGGTCGGAATGAGGCTATGTGCAGCCTTTATATTTTATTTGCAGTATGTTAGTTGAACCTGCTTCGCAAATGCGTACAATTTTAGGTTCATGAAATTCCCTTGTTTTTTTTCAGCTGTGTTGTACATAGCAGTGAGGTTTGGAAGTGATAGGTCATTATAGTAGATGGGAAAAATTTGAATACTTTCATATTATAAGTAGGAATGCGAAAAATCGGGAGCACCTGAGAGTGAGATGTCACAGCAATCGGGAACGTTTATTTTTCTCATACGATCGCATTGGAAGTAGCATTAATTTAGGCGGAAGACAGTAAAAAATGGTGACTTTTTTAATGAAAAATCAAGTTTCGCGCGTAATTCGGGAGGGTTTGCAAAATGTTCAGACAATGCATGGAATTCAAAGGGATCAGAGTGAGCGCGTTTTGATCCAAAGTAGTACTGTAATGTCCTCTGACCTCCCATTAGCTTTGTTCTTCATGGGCAGGAATATATCAAAAAAAGTACCTACCTTTTTTACTTTTTAAAATGGATTTCATTGCTGCCTGCCTCTGCCTGCGTTTTCATATTTCCACTTTATCTCCCTACACACATAACTAGCTGTGCCTACAATAGTGTGTATTAGATTCCTGCCCTGTGATTGCATCCTGGGTCGGCCTAGGGTCACAGATGACGCTGACACACTCACTGGAGACCCCGGCTTCCCAATTGATTTCATATTTTTGACGCAATCAAGTCGGCGCCCACAGAGTCTTTTTTCCCCAATGGAAATTCCTCTCCACGCCCTCTGCTGCACAACTGAGCATTTGCTAATGCGGCAACACAGGCATAAAACTCATGAGCACTTGAAACGTGTCGCTGCTTTATATTAAAATCATTTCAGCTAGAGGAAGCAGTTCCAGATAAATGCTGCTCTCTCTCTCTCTCATTTAGTACAGATGATAAGCGGGGGTCCACCCCAATGCCCACAGTACACCAGGGGCCACTCACCTTAAGGTACAGTGGGGGTGGGTAATCAGAGTACTAATGGATGGCTATGCTGGGGTCACTTAAGAGAGCTGCCAAAGGTACCGTATATATATTGAAGATGACTGGGGAGAGAATTGAACCCTGGGGGACTATACACATTACTAAGAGTCGGTTGGATCTGATTGTACACATCTGTATGACCTGGTGTCTACTGAATAGGTAAGATGCAAACCATTTCAGGATAGTTTGTGAAAAACCCCACCTGTTGGGGTTGCAAACACCTGGGCTGAGGAAGGAAGTCCAGGACATCCCTAGGCTCTCATCCATAAAGGAATGTAAATGGGGAACATCCCAAATAAAATTGGGTAGTCATTATCAATGCGAAAAGTTCCCAGGGTATCATAAAGTCCCGTATGCTGCCATCTGTCTCTACCAGGTTGCATAATATGCATTTCAATTTCTGGTTGAAACTTTCTACCAGAACACCAGCCTGGGAGTGATACACAGAGGTTCTTATTCCAGATCTTTCTCGGGGATTTCCAAGGCTTTGTTTGAATATCTCTCGAAGGAATACCCTCTTGTGTATTCCTCTTTTGCGGGTAGGGTCCCTGACCCTTGCCTGGTGGTCAGTGGGCTTTTCTCAGCCACTGTCTAGAGGGTGACCCCATCCGGTATCTCCTGTACACAATCTCGAGATCCAAACCATTCCCTGGAGGTCAGTGGACTTATCTCTGTCACTCTCTGGAAGGTGACTCCCTCTGGTATTTGATTGGTTCTGATTTGGGTCCCTGACCCCTATACTGCTTGGGTTCCAGTCCCTTATCTCTCTCCATCTTGTGCTAGGCTCAATTTGTTCACACTCCTTCCAAGTACTGCCATGAATGAGAATACGTGTATCATTATTTTCAGTTGACTTGCATGATTTCACCATCTTTGCACCCCTACCTGTTCCTATGTGGTACCTGTTACCTTTACTGGCTCTGTGATGTTCTCCCCTTTCTTCATGGGCTTCAGCTGCATTTGGGAGCAACGTATGGGGATGTTGACCGTGCAGGGAAAAAACAGGGAAGAACCAGTAGATGAGTGAGGGGCATTGTTGTAGGAAAACTCAGCTATGCTCAGATGGTGAACCAGGTATCTTGATGTTGAAGGCAAAGACAGCACAGATGCTGTTAGAGTGTCTGATTTACACATTCAGCCTTCCCATCTGTTTCAGGGTGATATGAAGATAAAAAGCATGCATCAATGCATAGAAGCAAATTAGTGCTCTCCAGAAGTGAGATGTGAATTGGGACCCTGAATCTGATACAATAATAGAAAGAAGACCAAAGAAACAAAAGATGTGTAAAAAAATATAGGTTCACTAGGATAATAGTTGAAGGTGGATCAGAACAAGGGACAAAACGCGCCATTTTGATGAAACAGTCAACTTCCATCTATATTGTTTTGTGGTGCTTGATTATGGATAAATCTCTGATAAAATCCATGGGTACCATATACCATGGTTTATGTGGAACAGGCATGGGCTGGAGCAGTCCCAGGGGTTTGCCTTGGTGGTTCTTTTCTTGGGCACAGATGGAAGAAGTGTTGACATAATCAATAGTGTCTCATCGCATAGTGGGCACAAGCACCAACGCTGAAGAAGTGCTACAGTTCCTCATTGACCTCAATGACCGTTGATGAAGGCATCATGTGACCATTCCAAAGCTTGTGTAGGGTAGGAAGAAACAGAAAACATTGGACATAAGGCAACCCATCTTGGTATTCTGGATTCCATTCTTGAAGGTCGTTTTGGTGTTTTGTTACCCAACCTTTAATAGATGTAATCAGGCTAGGAGGTGGAGTGCAGAGACAAACGAAAAGTGTCTTTTCTAGGGTGTTATCTGGGAACACAGGAAGAATTTTGCTTCTGTCTTGACATGATGAAGCGTCTGCTTTTCCATTGGTCATACTGATTCATTGTTTAACTACGAAATTAAAGGCAGCAGAAAACAGATGCCCGAGCACCTGACGGCTGTTTATATATTTCATGGTGGCTAAATCCTGGATATTACGGTAATCTGTAAATACAGTGATGGGCCATTTAGATCCCAACAGTTGGGGTCTCCAGGCCTGGAAGGCATATTTTATGGCTAGTAACTCTTTTTCTGTAACCGTATAATGCAATAAGGTACATAAATTAGCAAAAGTGGTAGGTAACTGGATGCAAAGGACAGGAGGCTGGACAGGTTTGGGATAATACAGCCCCAAACGGAAAAGAAGAGGCATCTGCTTCTACTATAAATGGGGCATCTGCATTTGGATGTTGGAGGACTGGATTTGTGGTGAAAGCTGATTTTAGGGTGTTGAAGGCTTCTTGTTGGAGAGCAGACCAAAGGAAAGGGACTGTTGAACTAATGAGTTTGGTAAGAGGCGATGGCAGACAATCCAGAGATAAAATGCTGGTAAAAGTTTGCGAACCATAAAAAGGTTTGTAAGGCTTTGACAGTAGTTGGAACAGGCCACTCCATTATTGCATTCATTTTAGTGATACTCACGGACTACTCTTCAGATGTGATGTGGAAAACCATGAAGTCCATTTTTTGTACATGAAGCATACATTTCTCACCTTTGGCGTACAGTGCCTGCCTGACCTGCACCCTGCATCCTGCCTCTGGATTGGTGCTGACTGGCAACACATCGTGCCTCCAATCACCGGCAGGCGAGAGCCAGCCAATGAGGTAAGGCCCAGAGAGAAGGCCATCCCCCTGACTGAGCTGAGCCCCCAGTCTGTTCCTCATGGTGTCCAGTAGCCACACCGTCGCTGAGCCCGCTGTAGGAGCAGCCCGCACTGCCCCCGAGATGCAGAGAGGAAGAGGTAAGCTCCCGGCATAATTTGAAATTCGTTTGTCAGGCAATTTAAAGATGGCTGCCGTAATTTAAAGATGGCCACCGCGCTTTGGTCCCCCCGCACCTGACCTTGTCCTGAATGCCTGCCTGACCTGCACCCTGCATCCTGCCTCCGGATTGGTGCTGACTGGCAACACATTGTGCCTCCAATCACCGGCAGGCGAGAGCCGGCCAATGAGGTAAGGCCCAGAGAGAAGGCCATCCCCCTGACTGAGCTGAGCGAGCGCAGCCACGCAGCCAGGTGACGTCCTTATGCCCAAAAACCTCTACAATTCATCTTGCCTCTAGTGCCCCTCCGGCTAACTCAACCAGCAGTGCTTGACCACCTGCAATGGAAGGTAATCCACGCTACCTGCACCACCTTTAATGTACTTTATTGACTCTGAGATACAGCGCTCTCCTTACCGTCTATAGTGCTCGCCCCAGTTTGCTACCAACGTATTCACCTGCAGCACCCCTGTTTAACACCTGCCATATTTCCTATGCTTTACCTGCTATGCTCCCTTATTGCGCCTGCCTCAGACTAATGTGCGCGTTTCTTGATTTAGTCTGCTTACCTCCTGCATTATCCAAACCTGCTGCGCACATACTCTGATCTGCTCCACATGTATGCTACATCGCTCTTCTGCCTGATAATGCTCGAGGTGCAAGGCCTGTTTGTGTACTCTGCACTGATCCTTACTTGATGTAAGTGTAGTGTACTTGCATAACCTAACCTGCTGTGCCTCACTACTGATTGGAGCCCCATGTATGTTGCATTGCTCTTTGCCTGATATGCCCACATTTGCTGCAAGCCTGGTATCTGCTTTGCCTTTTGTACCTCTGCTATGAATGTGCCCACTCATTCACCCAGTACTGCCTAGAATGCCGCATTGCTACAACTGTACCCTGTGACCTTTTTGAGACCCTTTTGGTCGCCTACCATTGCACCCTGTGACCTATCCGAGACCCTTTTGGTCGCCTACCATTGCACCCTGTGACCTATCAGAGACCCCTTGGTAGCTTGCCACTGCATCCTGTTACCTATTTAAGACCCTTAGGTCGCCTGCCTTGCACGTTGCTAACTACTTTAAGTCATGCATTTTAGTTCATATTGTGATTCTTGAATATCATGATCCATATCCAACTAGCCACCTGCAATCTATATTGCGACACCCTAGCCAGAAATCCTAGCGAAGTAAGGGAAGTAACTTGAAGCATTTAACTCCTCTAACTACCATGTGTAGAATCCTGACCTCTCTGACCCTCCTAACTACAATCATGGCCTTTGCTACCTACATCACTAGCCCCCCCACGGACAGAAACCTGAGACTTAGGGCAAGACTACCTTGCATTTATGAACCCAAAAGAAACAGCACAAACAATACTGTTAGATCCCCCACTTGGATAAGCAAACTCAAGCCACGAAACCCTCAACTCCGACCCCAAATCCCACTCACTTTCATAAAAAGAAACACCTGAGTCAAAACAAGCACACAGACAAATAAATCTGCAAGCTATCCTATTCCTAAGAATACTTTATCACTTACTGGATCCCTTATCAACGCCAGATCCATGGTAGCCCATGCAACTGAAATTGCTGACATACTAAACAACAGCAGCATCAACCTCCTTGCCATAACAGAAACTTGGCTCCACAAGGCAGCAGGACCCTCCCTGATACTAGCCGTACCTGACAATTACCAGATCCACAGAGTAGATAGACCCAATGCTAAAGGCGGTGGCCTAGCCATCATCGCTAAAACTACTTTGCCTATCAGACTCACCACCTCACCTGCCTGTGCTTCCTGCGAAGTACTCTCAGCAAAATTGCAACTCTCTAATAACCGCACGCTAACTATTCACTTGATCTATAGGCCCCCAGGTCCCTTGGGAACCTTTGAAGATGCCCTTACCACCCTCATAGCTAACAATACCCAAAATCACTCGCAAACGCTGTTGCTAGGCGACTTTAACATTGGCTTCAATAAGCCAGATAATAAAAATGCCCTCTCTATAACAGCCATCCTAAATGACCACTGCCTTACCCAAAAAGTCCTCACCCCCACACATGTTAAAGGTAGAACCCTTGACTGGGTATCTGAACTTAACTGCAACATAGTCATTACTGACATCATCCATCAACCATGGACCGACCACTATCTAATAAATTTCACTGCCACACTTGACCTCCTCAGCCCTAAAATTATCAAAATGATACCACCACTTCCCACCAGAAGTAAAAAAGACATTACTACAGAAAAACTCATCCCCCTCCTCCTGCCGACTATCAATGGCCCGAAGGACAATACTGACCCAGACACCCTAGTAGACACCTTTAATAAAGCTATGTCTCATGCACTAGATACTATTGCACCACCCAAACTACGCAAAGCTAAACAAGAAGCCCACCTTAACGCTTGGTTCACACCCCAACTTAAGGACCTTGGAAAGCAGAAACGAAAACTCCAAACTATCTGGCGCAATTCGCCTACTGACGACAACAAAGTTAACTTAACCCAATTCACCAAATATTACAAGACAGAAATTATCAATAAAAAAAAATGTATTCAATGACAGAATTACTAATGCCAAATCTAATACCAAGGAACTTTTTGCCATCCTTCGGGAAATGGAATCCCCCATCCAACCAACTGACACGGTCCCCAAGGACAAGATATGGTGCACTAGCATACAGAACGCCCTATCGAATAAAATTTCCACCCTCCAGCTTAAAATAGCTAATAAAAAGGACACCCTCTCTCCTACTGATCAACAAGCACCTCTAGTGACTGAACCTAATACTATCCCCCCTTTTAGCTTCAAACATATCTCCATCATCGACACTGAAAAGGTTATCCTCTCACTGAAGCCTTCCAACTGTAAGGGCGACAGTTGCCCAGCTCAAATAATAAAGGACGCAGCCAGAGATTTAGCCCCGTTTATCTCAGAGCTCATTATCTCCTCTTTCAAATCCAACACAGTGCCAGCTAACCTAAAAGAATCCTGGGTCCTCCCCCTTCTTAAGAAATAAACCCTTGATCCATCCATCCCAACTAATTATAGGCCTATCACCACTGTACCTTTCCTACTAAAAATCATTGATAGAGTAGCCTATCTCCAAATTCAAGATTACTTAGAAGCTAACCATCTACTAGGCTCGCGCCAATCGGGTTTCCGCCCTCTCCATGGCACTGAAACAGCCTTGATAGATCTTAAAACTAAAATTGAGGAATTCAAGGATAGTGGGAAAACAGCGCTGCTACTCCTACTGGACTTGTCAGCAGCTTTTGATTTGGTGGATCATGCAGTTTTATGCAACCACCTCAAGCTTGCTGCCAATTTCACAGGGGAAGCTATAGCATGGGTCCAATCCTTTCTAGCCAACCGGTGTTCCTACATGTGTCCAGATGAAAACAGTACCTCACATATGTTGGTGCACTGATCTGGGTGCAAAGGGACAAGGCTAAAACACTGGTACATCGAATGCCCTAGGGAAAATATATTGTGATTTTGGCCTTCTGGACAACCCACAGATTCGGGCTTGGTTGTTGCATCCACCAAGGAAAACATGGAACTCCATGTATTTCTGAAAAGAAGACATTTTTGGGAATCCAAAGAGGTCTCACATGTGTGTCACGCTACAATTTATTACCCAGAATGCCCTGCAAAGTCCTAATGTTGGGGAAAAAAACTAAATACTGAGACATTTGCAAGCAGGAAACCACTGAAACACATGTGCAATATCTTTAGTGCAACTGAGATCCAGAACAGATGTGGGTACAGCAACGGGCAAAACATCCCCCCAACACAAAAATCCTTTCTCTGGTGGCACAGTGCTTCTTAATGCTTCCAGAGTTGGCAAAATGTGACCAGACCCTCAATGTTAACCCCCTGCCCCGGAAGCAGAAAGGATATGCCCCTCTATGGGGGGAATCCTGATGGGGCTGGCCCTACAGGCATAAAGCCAGCCCCCTGTTGCCACCAAGTGTACCTCTGGCCAAATTGGCCTATGTTGTTTAGCTTTCATTAGGGGCAAATCAGTGCAGAACTGCACCAATTTGCCTCCAGAAAAGGTAAAACAACATTATGCCATCTGGTTGGCATTTTTCAGGGAGTGGGGGGCTGATTAGCCTGGGGTTAACAACCCCCCAATATCATATCCCTGGGTGCCTAGTGGGGGGTTCTGGGGGGGCTGGTCCACAGGCTCAGGGCCAGCCTCTAATTCCCCCATGTGTGCCTTTTTAGCAAATGGCTTTTTGCTGCCTTCCTTGAGGGGAAAGGGTGCAAAACAGCACCCATGAGCCCCCAAAGAAGGCAATACATTGTGCCATGCTTTTTTTCTTTTTTGGTGGGGGGCTGTTTGGCTTGGGGAGGGCTCACCCTCAAAATCAATTCCCTGGTGGTCCTGCGGTGATTGCTATTACAGTCTCACCTTTGCAACAAGCCCTCACTCGATGAAATCGGGCTAGAAATGCCAGAGCAGCACGCAAAAGCGTGCTGGTATATTTACAGGCTGAAGCCTTTTAAATATCGCACATAGCATGCTCAAAGGTCATCAGGGCGCCCCCCAGTCCCCCAGGCACAGAAGGGGAAGTCCTCCCCTTCACTGCCTGGGGGTCACAGAGATCGGCGCTGCAACGGGTAGGGTGATCCACCCCCCAGACGTGAGTAGTGCGGACGACAAGCTATCTCGTCCTCCACACTGTGAATGTACCGCAGAGGATGAGATAGCTCGTTCTCCGCACTTAAGGGGTTACAATGCCTATTGTTGCTAATAATTGATCTCAATTATAACTTCACAGTTTCTAGAAGACGACCAGGCTTTACATGGATGCAATTGTGCGACTTAAGTTTGGCTGGCTTTCACCTAACGATGGCCGTTCACAGCCTCCACGCTTTGTGGAGGTAGTTAGACAAAGGAGGTACCGCAAAGCTATCCCTAGACTGGCAACACAGGAACATGACTTGGGCTGTTGTTCTCATAGATCTAATAAGAAACAGGGGTTTAAAAGAATTTTTCTCTAGCCATAGTACTCCGAGCAGATTAACATGACATGAGAGATACTCTCGGCTTGATTGCCATAGACTGGACATGCATCTGTTACGTTAGTGTTCCACTTACTACTCAAGCATCCCACAGGTAAAATACCTAATCACAACTTAGTATAAAGTGTTCTCATGGACTTGGGGCAAACACTGCCCAAATAATCCTTATACCCAAAAGCTTGCATGTATTCACAGTACATCCTTAGCATGGGCGTTTGGTCAACCACGTTCATGATATCTTTTTCACCCTTGGCCTTAAATGCCCTTTTAAGAACATGGTTTAATGATATGTCCATTAACTCAGGATGGGCACGATACGGCTGAGTTCTTTCTTAATATGCAGGAACCAGGCCAGTGAAGCCCCCGTGCCCTCTCCCTCCTCCCCCCGGGTTGGGCAAAAACATCCTCCCAAGCTTTTACATACATTTGTAATACCTGGGATACACCATCTATGCTTTAATAAACCAAAATGGCAGTATTGGTCTATAAGTGACTGCACTAGTAGCGCAAATCAGGAAAATCAATGGTAAGTAAGATTTTACAATCTTGAAGTTGTGAGGAACCTGAGGGTGTCCTCACTTCTTTTCCCCCTGTATCTTCCTCTCGGGTGGCCAGGAAAGGCCATCCCTCCTAGATTCTGACCCCAGGGTGGATATGCAAGGGAGGATCACCTGGGCTGAGGAGACTTGGAGAGTGGGGCGAGTCATTCCATAGGTGAGATATGGTATCCCCATTTCCTTTCCAGAATGAACTCTCTATCCCTCAAGCCTTGGTAGGCTTTTGTCAGCTCTTTCCCTGTTTTTCACTCCAAACCCTCCCCAAAAATCCCCAGTTCAGTACTGGGATGAGGAAGAGACTAGGAAGACACATCCTTATTTCATTGAGACAAACACATATCAATCTGATTTTGTTAGGACAGACACATATCAGACTCAGCTGTGTACTGGGATGAGGAGGAGAACAACACGATAAGGCAGAACTTCTGTTCTAATGTTGAGCGTTCTAGTCTTCCCTGGGTTCATAAGGTTGGTGGGAACTTCAAAAACTGATATCCTATGATAAATGGAGTCAGCTGCTGTGAAGGCAGAGCTAGCTGTGGAGGCCAAGTACACTGTGAAGGAAGGGTCAGCTGTGCAGCAGTGTGTCAAGCGGAGCGCTCGAGATCTGAAAAAGGAGGCACAGTTTATGCAGGGGGAAGTGAAACTGAAAGATGCTGAAGGTCGGCGACAGACCAAAGGAAGGAGACCGGCGTGAACCAGCAAAGCAGTCGAGCAAGTCTGAGCAGCAGGAAAAGCATTGCTGGGTGCGCAGAGCCACAGAGAGCTGCTCGCAGCAGAGACAAGGTACTGCACGGGAAGGAGAAACCCTGGGGCGGTCAGGAACCTCACAACGAAGCCATAAACCCTGACCAGTGAGTGAATCATGATGGGGAAACACTGGGTTGGCAAGCGACTATGTAATGCAAGCAACAGACATTGATTTAAGTGGAATGAAGCCTTATATGAATGCAGAATGTAGTGAACGTAAATATAAGCAATTGTGAATGCTGAACAAAGTGAAAGCTAAGTACTTTTGAATGTCGGACAAGTAAAAGCAAGTTGTGAGCAATCATGAACATTAAACTGAGTGAAAGAACGTTTGGGAATTTGCCTAAATACAGTAAACTGCAATATATGAGAAAACAGGCATGGGCAAAACCAAAAGGAACATCAAAGGAACCACATGCTATGAATACAAAGAGCCAGGAGAATACAAGAAGGTGGAACATGTGCATTGAGGCACTCGTAATATTGAGTGGCGTGAAGGGAAGGTGGCGGATATGACAAACTGTATTATCTGGACACAAGTCAAGGGAATATCAAGAAGGGTATGATAAGAGAAAAGGAGCATTGGCAACAGCCAAAGAAGTTAAAGGAACATGTAACAGATGCATTGTGATCAACCAAGCTACCACGCAGTGTCTGGAGAGTGTAACACAGGTGGAGAAAACACAGAGGACTGTCAAACTGACACAGTGACCTAGTGCTGATGGAAAAACAGCAAGGAGTGGGGACCGGTTGCTTGATCTCAAATGGGTGAATATTGGGGTCCAACAACTACTCCAGGACTAAGTGCACCCCTGTATAGAAAGGCCACTGAAAACACTGATGAAGAAGAACACAAAAGCCAAGAAACTGAACTCTCTATGCGAACTAGTGAGAAATACCAATAGGTTAGGAGCTGTGAAGCCTACACCATATCTATTTTTTAGAATTTACGACCATTCCAGTCCCAAATGCACCGGCTTTTGGGTTCTGCAGCTGTCCATTTTTTAAAGAAGGCAGATAGAATGCCAATAAAAGACTATTAACAAAACAATTACATTTACAATATTTCTTATGTATGCAAGGAGATATATTGTAGTAATAAGTACATGTTTTAATTGAATCAAGAATGCAGTAGTGATTGCTACAAAGGGAGTCACCAGTTCTGATGAATTAGATTCGGCAATCTGCTTGGATAGTTGCACGGCAATCGGACCGAGGACACAACAGCTCTGCGCATTATACATCACAGGTCCATGCAAAGCCCAACTATAAACACAAAGGACCCAGAAATAACTCATACAGGACCCAAATGGGGGCTTTGAGAACTACCCACAGCCTTGATAAAGACCCACAAGGTCGAAACAGGTGTCGGCTGACCACAAATTGAGCCAAAAACGCACACTCAAATGTATGAATAAAACCTGCACTTATCACAAAAAGGCAAAAAGCGTGGACAATCTACTTTTTCAACAACCTAAAAGTGTAAGGTAACCAGGACAAACCCCTCTATCATGCTTGGATAGTTATGTCACTGTAACAGTGCATTCCAGGTTTTGGTTGACCCAAAATACCATTCATATTTGAAAGAAAATCAGAAAATGTTTTTCTAAACTGTGGTGCCCACTCACACCACTCACAAATTCTACTGTGACTAGGTACACAAAATACCACCCGCATGGCTTAGAGCTGTGTGAGTGTGGCAGCAGAGTGCAGTCACTTGCGTTCAACTGTGAGCTGTGTCACCTACCACGCTACGCAAGTCATCCCTGTGATAAGCTCCGCTTTATTACTTATCATGTCAGTGTTTTATGATCTTCGTAGCAAATCAGTGAGTGTTTCCATGGATCAAGTGCTTATGTCCCTGAAAGTGAGCGATGGTGCACCTCGTGCCCTGACCCCATGTTCCTTTCTGTCACATTGGCCAATTTCTTTGGCAAATTCCAGCCCCCTCCCTACTCGCATTGCCTTTTTTTGCCTCTCTTTTGTGTCTTTAATGTTCGTTTCCCCATCTCTAAATGTGCTCTGCACTTTCGTGTCTCTCTTTGCCCTGACCCCTGATCCTTTCTGTCCCTCTGGCACTCTCTTTGGCAGCTTGTCGCCCTCTGCCCACCTGCATTGCACCTCTGTCATAAGAATGCAACTCCTGTTCACGACAAACATTCAATAAGCAGCTGCCCATATAATGGTTATCCTTCTCACATACCCCCTCTAGAGTACTTCCCACCACCCATCCACATGCCAGTTCTACATGGGGGGGCTAGCAGGGACTTAGCCACCCCTTCATATCTTCATATAGGCCATGATGCACACACGCATATAGCACCTCTTGGAACTTGCCATACCTGGACATCTGTCCCCCGAGAGCGTTCAACTTACAGCACGCTGGGACCATACTAATGGTGAAAGGTGCTATACAAATAACATATGAAAGGGTGAGTTACTGCTGTTGTGCTGCTGTGTGTGCAAGAGGAAGCTGAAGCTGAAGCGGAGTCCTGAGCTCTTCAAACAGCGTAACTTATTTTTATTTTTTTTTATTTTTATTTATTGTTGTGTTTGATGGAACATCTTTACAACATATAATTTAAACAATACAATAAATCAAAACACTTCAAACTTTACAAAACATCTTTTTCAAACGATACAATACTAAAACAACACATATGTGATAGAAAAATCAATAAAAGAATCAGACAGACATGTCCAATATAAAAGAAAATTAAATTTTCACAATTCAAGTTTAGGCTTCCAAATAAATTGTTATCACGCATTTGATATTAAAAGTTATGATAGTGATTAAGAGGAACATTATATTCCCTTTTCAAACTAGAGGCTATAACTAGATATCTTTACAACTATATTTTCATTTCTTCTTTTTCAGTCGACATTTACCGTGCCTAATCTTTTTTCTATAATTTGAAGCAGACATACCAGAGCAAGTACAACCGGCACCCTAAATCCCCACATACATTGAGCCCACAAGGATTCATAGGCAATGCCAGTAGCTGAGAATACATACTTGCCGAGAAGTTTCACCCTCTCTGATTCCAAGGCTGTACAATATAATACAAGATGTTTCAGGGTTTCCTGAGCACCTGTCATGCATAATCTGCAATTCATGTCTATTTCTTCAATGTTTTTCCTTCCAACTTTTCATGCGATCTTTAGTCAATAGAAGGTTAAATCGAAATCGCATAAAAGAAATTCTCACCCATTTGCTGGGTACTTGTGTAAGATATAAAAGAAGAGGTTGCTGTTTGTGGCGGAATTTCGCATATTCCTTATGATTGCTGTCTTGTCCAATTTTATCAGCAGTGTTGGCCCAATCACACATATAAAGTTTTTTTTTTACAATTTGAGGATATCGGACCAAATCTGATAGGTTCTGTGCAATCATAGACAGGGCATTAAGTAATTCGGCATTTGCCTTCTGCAAGGATTTAGGAATACCTTTCATCACCATGGATTCTAGATCTTCATATAGTGAGTTACTAACAGGATCTAACTTTTTTCCAAAATTAGCAAGTCTCCGCCACAAGAGTTTAGATGCCAGACAATTGAGTCCTAGCTCATGAATGATGATCGAATTAGGCATAGAAAGGGGCAAATGTAGCACCTTCTTCCAGATCAACCCCTGCAGTGCATTTAGTATCGGCCCAATTGAAAGTAAGCATAGGTCTAACCCATATAAGATGATTGATTCAACTTTAAGTAGATAAAACTCAATAAGTGGAATAAGCGAAAATGTGCATAACTTACTGTGAATAATCTTCATCTGACCAATCAATGGCATTGCTTTTATTGAGATTGCCGCCTGCCATTTAGATATTGAGTCGGTGTTTGACAGATTATATCCCAGATAAATGAGTCCTGGCACCCGAGGAATCTCATTGCTGTTTATGGACCATTTAAATGATACCCCCTTTCTTTTGTTACTAAAGATAAGTATCTTTGATTTGCTTGGATTTACTGACAAATTCTGGGTTTCACAGAAGTTAAAAAACCGTTGAAGTTTATGTTGTAACCCAAAGGGGGTGCGATCTAGAAGAATTATATCATCGGCAAATGCCATCCAATTTATGCATAGATCACCCAATTTCGCTGGAAAAGAAACCATCTGACTCCAGAGCTCATCTATGTCAGCAAGGTATAAATTAAGTAGGGTTGCCGCTAGATTACACCCTTGTTTGACCCCAATGAAGGTTTGTATAGGATCAGTCAAACGACCAAAACAATCGATTCTCACCCTATAGCTGGTGTTAGAGTGAAGCATAACAATCATTGCTATTAAGTGATCCGGAATCTGAAACAATTTCATCTTCACCCATAAAATGTCTCTAATGACGCAGTCGAATGCAGATGATAAATCGACAAATGCCATATATATTGTACCTTTTTGATCCTGCCTTACGCTCTTTAATAAGTGTGCAAGAATAGTTGCATTTAATTGTGTCCCTAGCCCCTTTCTGAAGCCAACTTGATAACGAGAAAAAGGTCTGAGAAACAGTTATAAAGGAATTTAGTTCTTTTAGAATTAATGCAGCAAACACTTTTGCCGAGATATCGATCAGAGCGATAGGTCTAAAATTGGCAGGATCAGCTGTGTCTCCTTTTTTGTGTAAGGGGATAACTAAGGCAGAGGTCCAAGAGGGGGGCCATTTTTTTGTTTTAAATATAAGCTCAAAGCAGCGATGTAAATAAGAGGCCCAGAATTTTGGATCATCTTTCAATACACACAGTGGAATTCCATCTGGTCCAGCTGCTTTTGACTGTTTAAGATTCGTTATTACCAACTCAATTGCCTCCACCTCCCATGGACAACTGCTAGGTAAATCTGCTAAGCATACCTCATATTTAATCGACTTATGTTTTTCAGGCATCTCATATTTGTTCTGGAAGAATACAACCCAATCTTCCCCGCTTACTGTAGAGGATTTATGAACCTGGCTTCTATTCAATGGGTCTCTTAATATTCCCCAAATCTCTCTGGTTTTTCGACCGAGCATCATGTTAATCAATTGTTGATTCTTTTTCATATGTATAATGTATTTTAAAGATCTAATATCATTTTTGTATTTTGCCATAATTTCCTTTTTTCTGTCGTTTACTTGGGCAGACGAGAGATTATATGCCCTTTTCAAGACCCTTATTTCTTGATGTTTTTGTGTTTTTCTCTTTGCAATCGCCAAGTCAAATATACCACCTCCTTCCACAATCCGCGCAGGCTTGAAAATGGAGGATATATCATTCAGGTGTTTACAAATCATTTTCCCTTTCCATAAATCCAACCACCTACATTCTGCCATTGACAACATTTTCGGATCAAATATAAGCAGGTCACGATTCACAAGACTGTTCAACTTGCGACACGTGTTTAAATTCCATCTTATGGAAAACATATTTCTGTCAATTACAGGCAATTTTAACGGACCATACAATTTGTGTTCATCTAAGGTACATGCTAACGCACAGCTCAAGCAAGAATGATCACTAAGAGCTGATTCTTCAATTGTGCAATGCACATGAGACGTGACTAAAGAGGTTGATACAACTATGTAATCAATAGAAGACTTATAGCGGCCTCTTTTCCAGGTCGTTTGGGCACCATCTGTTGCAAACGGAATAACTTGCATGTTCCAGTCATCAAAAAAATTACCCCACAATTGACCTCTTTCATGAGACGATAAAGCAAGTTGATTATTTGAGTTTTCATACTCAACATGGCAATACAACAAGGAAGAGTTAAAATCCACACCCAGAATAATTTTAGCGTTCAGCATTTCATTCATAATCACCTCTAACTGAGCATTACATTTTTCTAATATTCCATCAACTGTAGACCTCATCGGGTTCCAATACAGAGGTAAGACTACTAGCGGAGTATTCTGGGAGTTATGAGACAATATGACAATGGCCAAGATTTCTTCAGAAACATACAATTTCCTTATAACCACATCAAAAACCAATGAGACTAGAATTGCAAGGCCCCCTCTTGGCCGCCCCAGGAGTCCCTTTTGTGCGTGGCTAAAGAAGCAAGAAAAACCTTCAACGGGCATATCTGCAATGGCCATAGTTTCCTGCAGAATAATAATCACAGGCCTGTTTAGACATAAATTAGTCCTCGACCAAGTCATTAAGTTCTTATAACCACAACAGTTCCAAGATTTTATAATAAATACATTTTTTATGAGTTGTTAACCACAGGATTTTCTTTAATCATCGATTTCATTAGGGGCTCTAGCCATGCAAGGCTTTTTTATTATTTGATCAACAGCTTCAGCATGTGAGCTTACTTTTTCATGTAACATAGACAGTTGAGTGTCCCTTGGCTCATTTTTTTTATTTAATTTTTCCTCTTCATCTTGATAGTCTATGAAGGCAGACGCATCCTCCATTGAGTGGAAGTCAAATATCTTGTAACCCAAAAACTCTAGGTCTCTATAGTGAGCCCAAATTAAAGATGCAATTATGGGAGATTGTAGTTTGCAAATCATTTGGTGATTGTATGTGAATGGTAATTTGACCCAGTCAATGTCGTTTGAGACCAAATTTCGTAAAGCTGGAATCTGATGGAAGATTTTCATTATCGCCGCTCGATTTAGACTGGGTTTATCAATCAAGTTATAATCGGCCCACCATCCTATTATAGGTTTCATTTCTAATGGTATTTCTTCCCTTTGGACCGCCCTACCCACTTTCTCTACATTATCTGTATAGGACAAGACTGGATCTAAAGAGCCCTTCACATTTGTACAGACTGGCGACGGGGTGGGCTGAACCCACTTGTTATATTACTTTTTTGGATGACAATTGCATTTCCTGCTTGTTTCTCCACATCATTCCCCACACATTCAGAAGAGTCATTTATCACATGTACCGACATGGATGTAATTTTTTTATCAATCTTCTCAAAAAACCTCTGTAATTGTGTTTGTATTAGCATAGGAGAGTTCTCGGATGTCTTTTCAGAGGAGGTACTTGCGGGAAGCAGCTTGGTCTCAGCCAGCAGTTTGCTCTCCTCCAAGAACACCTGACTCTCCTTATTTGGTTGTGTAATGTCAATGCCCATATCGTCCAATTTCCTTTGCGCAACACCCATTTTGGAGGACAAGGGGGTGGCTATTGTTTTAGTTTTTTGAAATATTTTTTTTTTTTTGTTCCATAATAGCTAGGGGCGGTGGGGAGACTGTAACTCGTCCCTTTCCTTTTTGAGCTTTCGCATATTGTTTTTTTGCCTTTCTTGACTTGACATAAAAAACATAAATTGCGGTGGCTCAGTTTCCTCTGCCTCTATCGATGAGGGAATTTCTGTCACTGAAAGATTGGCCATATTTAGGTCAATCAGATCCGTGATAGCTGAAGGACTATCTGGTTTTTCCAGGACCATGTTCACTGCTATCGGGAGATTAACACCATCTTTTTCCATTAACTCTGGGGGAACTAAGTTCGCTACTACTACAATGTTTTCAAGGACCAGTATCCTGTCATGTTGTAATTTTGCAATTTCAAGATATTCAGAGACAGGTATAGGCTTGTCCTTAGTTACAGGCTGCAATTTTGCCTCAGATGCCTCTCTTTTTTCTACGTAGATCCCCTCAGTTTGAGAAGCCTGATCACAAGATGGAGGCCTAACTAAAGGGTGTTCCAATTGCCTCACAGTGTCCAGTTGTGAAGCCCAGAAGTTATTACATTTTTCCTGTGACATCATAAATCCTTCGATTCTACTTAGGGTGTTCATAATTTCTGCGTTAGAGTTACTTAATGCATGCAGCGCGCCATGTGTATACTCATGACCTTTATCAAGCAAGTTCAAAATTCTTGCAAGCACAGGAACATTTTGGAGTTCTTGATTGTTCAGGTCAATTAGGGTATCCTCAAGTGGGTAGAGAGGAAAAGAGGAGTTTGGTAAGCGTGGACTTTCATTTCTCTCTTTTAGTTGGGTTCGGCCTATGCCCAAAACAGGGGATTGTGAATGACTTGATTCATTATACATTTGAGGTAACTCATGTGCAGGCAAGCTGACCTTCCTCATGGTGTTAGCATTAGATGTATCATTTATTTTCATGTCCTTTTTAAGCTGTTTCAAATTTGCTTCAATGGCAGCATGAAAATGAACTTGTTCTCTAAATTAATGAGAGCTCGCGGCTGGCGTAGAAGGCCCATTTGACAGTCTAGTTCGACTGTGTAATTCCGCCAACACCACCGGAGCGACTAGGGAGGTATCTAATGGCGGCAAGGAGTCCTCGTCTCCAACAACACCCAACATTGAGTTGTCATTAATAGGTACATTAGTAATCACATTTTTTAGATATACAATACCATCAGAAAGTTCTGTGCAACTGTCCTTCAATGGGCTTTACAATGCTAGCCACGTGTGTGTGGTTAGCTAAATTGTGAGCCGCTGGAGAGCACTCATGGGCATTTAAGTCACTGCTAGCAAGCGTGCTATACATATTGCAACTTTTTTTTTTGCCTGCTTCGCCTGAACATCAATATCTTCTTCTTCTGAGAGACTACCCTCATATGCAGCCCCGCAGGATCTATTCAAACACCTTTTACCGTTACGTAATTTTTTCACCATTTTAATTCTTTTACACTTGCCCAGAGGATAGAAGCACTCCACTCTATCCTGTCAATTAGAAATTTAATCCACGGAGTGGTCAAAATAGAGCTCCTACCTAAAATTTACATTAAACCAAATCCTGGACTCTTTCAAAGCTTTAACCCGTAACCGTCACAAAAATAAATATCTATTACCTTGCAGTCACTGAATTATACCTTAAGGAAGCCACACAGCCACACATCCATACAGTCTAACAGCCACTTCCCAATGCCACTTGCAATGCGCGCGCAATGCGCGGGATCACCAGTAAATATCCTAGGCCAATCGCCAGGAGAGAGTTATGGGGGCGTGGCCAAGGCGCGCGCTGCAGGAAAAGAAAAGAGAGGGCTATCGTCAGAACCAAGTTGAAAAGACTTGCACCACAGTAAGCGGTGAATGCACAAATGCACAAGGTAAACACAAGGTAAACACAATGACAAAAAGGAAAGCAGTCCATGAGTTAGTCCATTACTTGTGTTGTGGTATTTGGAGTGTTACGGAGAAGAAAACACTCTGAAGGGCTTCCTCTTGGCGACGGCAAACAGAAGCGTTTTCACAGTCATAGAAGAAGCCGGAGCAAAGCTAGGCAGCGTCCGTCCAGCCTAACAGCCACTTCCCAATGCCACTTGCAATGCACGGCGTAATTTATTTGTTCACACTGGAAACTTTAATCTGCAGAGGTGCATGTGCCTTTAAGGAAAAGAGTCAGCTGACCCATTACAGCTGACTACATTAAGGCCGCCTCTTAGCCCTTGCGACGTAAGCCCTCGGCGAAAGGGCAAATTACTGCTGTTGTGCTGTTTTGCGTCATTGCGGAGTGGGCAGACCGAGATTTTGGTTTCTCAGAGGTCGGATTGCCTCTACCGCTGAGTGCCTAAAGCCTTTGAAAATGAGTCGCCGCCCTGAGATGCCTGCCGCCACCCTGTCGAAACTTTTCAAGACTCGAGCCCAAACTAAGAAAGGGGGGGCCTTCGGAAGCCCTTTGAGCAGTCTCGGATGCATTTTCATTGCGACATGGAGCTGCGTCAGATCAAGTAAGTGTTCCTTAGCCTTATGAGTCGAACACTGCAGAAGATGCTGTACCTGGCATAGACGCTGATGCTAACGGATGGGTGCTCTGTGCTGATAAAGCACTTAACAGTTTAACCGAAAGTGTAAAGGCAAATGTGAATAACTTGCCGTCTGCAGAGGAAAACAGGCTGCAGCCGTCAATAGAGCGGTCTTTGGAAGCAACGTCAAGTGGGGTGAACCATGTATGTGCTTTGGCAACAAATGGAGCAGTAGGTGCTAAGGCGTGTGATCTCGCACAAGACTTTGTTTTGTCACCCCTTCCAGCTAGAAGTTCCCTGTTGCCGTCTGTGGTTAGTGCAGCAGCGGCTTTTGAAAAAGACTTACCGTTTGCTGCAACCGCAGTGTCTAGCTTAGAATCCGCGGGGAGCTCCATTAATCCTGTCAAATATGGCCAGCATGGGCTTGTGACGAGTAACCTGATGTTCTTATGTCTGCCCCAGGCCCCACAGTTACGGGAACTGGCCTGGTTATGCGTTAAAGCATTAGCGGGCAAGGTCGGCGAACAAAGTAAAGCCCATGCTATGCAGCCCCGTTTACAGTACGGAGCCTTGTTTAATCAGGGGTCCCAAGACCGTTTGCCTACAGACACGCCTTTAAGAGGCATAGATGGAAAGGGGTCCTTGTACTATAGAGCCATTGATGCCCCTAATTAACATTCTGCAATGTGCAGGGCGGATGGTTCTTGTTCTGTAACTGCCTCAGAAGAGGAGGCGTTCACACAATCCACTGATGTGGTGTGTGATAACGCACCCCACTGAGTAAGACAATAGATGCCAAACATTCCATGTCTAAGGACTTCCATAAAAATCAATGTGTAAATGTAAATCGACGCAATTCCCTTGATGTGGTAAACAAGTTATTTTCTGATTTAACTTGGCTGAACAAGGCCTGGGCCTCGCAGCTTGGTACAAATGAGGCTCTGTTAACCAGCTCAATGTCTGCAGACCACACAATTAATGACGAATCTACGTGTGATGAGTGCCCATTACTAAATACAACTCAACGAATGGCCCTCATAAAACGCAGAAGAATGGAGGTAAGCAGTTCGCTCAGTCCACGATGCTCACAGGGAAAAAACAACAAATGCAGCCCAAAACAGTCCGCCCCCCTAAAGGATAAGTTAACGGAAAATCTTAAGCAGAGCCAGACACATATTACTCAAGAAGTGACTCTTTCTTCATTATCTACCGATTGCTCATCGGAAGAGTCCTCGCTAATGGAGCGACCATAACCAAAGGTCCGAAAAGTTCGAAATACCACATGTGAAAGGAGGGCTTGGGTTAGGGAGGTTAAAATCCCTACCAATTATGACAACTGGCTAACTGAGATACAGTCGACAATCATATCCTCCATGGCCATCACCTTGGCCCCATTTATGAAGTTGTACGAACATTGTAAGTGGCATTACTGAACACACATTTTGTTAGCCTTGAGATGAATTGCAACTCACTTAAAGATGCGCAACAGGAACTATCTTTCAAGCATGATCTCATGTCGAACACAATAACTACTCAGCTAAAAAACAATAACATGGATAAAAAACTCCTAGCAGAAGTAGCAAAGGAGGTGCTGAGTCTTTTCAAAAATAAAAACATTAATGAGGAGGTGGTGCAAATGCCCACTATGATAAGTACGGCCTGCCAAAGGGACCTATTGACGATTGAGACTTCAACAATGTCACGCTAGTCCCAGCACACAGTCAAGTCTGTACTGTGGGTTTGAAAAACCAAGCAGTGAGAGTTGGTGAAGTGGAGAAGGAAACATTGGGCATTGAAGGCACGTCTGGCGGTAGTGAGGTAATTAATCACTTACAGAACACAGAACCTAGTTAATTTGCTGAGGTACTGAAGCAGTCTGTCAACTGTGCATCTGGCTCTTACTAATCCTCAGGTTGCCTCCTCTTCGTCCAACACAAAGGAGGGGCAGCAGACTTTTGCCGGAGCGACAGGCTCGGTGAACAATGTGGGTGCTTCTCCTTTAGTCGCCCCTAATCTTTTAGCTGCTCCAATCGCAGACAACCCTAACGTGAGGTCCCAGAGTGCATATGGCTTGCCGCGCCCTGTGCCTAAGGCTAGTGCAGATCATCCATCTTTATTTGACATCTTCAAGAGTGCTCCTGGACTCTTGAGTTCTAAATCGGTGAAGCCTGTCTCAAACAGTACTATGACAAAAAAATAAAAAAACAACCATTGAAAAAAATTAGACAAGGAAATAATTCAAGAAAATTCCTGCGTAACTGTGAAAACAAATAGCTGGAAAGGTCAAGCTCAAGCTGTTAAAAAAAACTGTTTAAGCGACGAAGTCCCAGTAAAGGAAGTGCAGGAGGAGTCTATTGATCTGACCAATTTATCCACGTACGACGACAAGGAATCAATGGATGCAAAAGATTCTACTGCTGCTGATCAGACGAATAATGCGACACCTGAGGAAGATTGACTATCCAAACCTAGCGACAATGGCCAAAGGTCATCGAACATGTATGCTGATTAAAGATCCTGGGCCTCATTACGAGTCCGGCGGTAACCGCGGCGGTAAAACTGCCTTGTTACCGCCAGACTCGTATTACCATCCCGCCTCCGTGACTCCCAGAAATACCAGGGCATTACGACCCTGGTGTCCTGGGAATCCCGGAGGCGGAATGGTGTAAATCCCCATTCCCATTGAGTCCCATAGGACTCAATGGGAATGGCAAAGTGGAAACACCTGCACCATCTCGTGATGGTGCTGGTATTTCCACGTCCACCTGCAGGCGGGAGGTGTTCAACCCGCCAGGTCAGACCTGGTGGGAATATCACCTCCCACCTGCAGGACTCGGGATCGGGCAGTCCGGAATTAACAGTGGCGGCGGGTTTACCGCCACTGTTTCTGTCACGGAAGAAGAAGTGTTTAGTTCACCCATATTTTTGACAATGGAGGACAAACAGAATCAGCTGCTCAGAACTTGTGCGACTGTAAACCCTAGTAAATCCATGAACGTAATTCCTTCTTCTATATCTCTCAGGGGATCTAAATTTCAAGAGAACAATCAACATACAGGCTTCAAAAACAAGCCGAAGCCGAAGGAAGTGTCGAAACTGGAAATACTAACCTTAGCAAAGGCCAACAATCAGGTAACATGTCACAATACGCAGAGTCACCTGCCCCCAAGACTGTCATCAATAAAATGCAGATGGAGAATCTCCATAAGGTGACTTTAGAAAGAATTGACAATAATTGACAATAATCTGATCCTAAATCATCACAACGTGTTACGTTTATTCCAACTAATTCCGAGTTTAAGAGCGATTGTCTCAGAAGACCTGAGAATTGTGGAATTCTGTCATGAAAAAAGAGACGATAAAGTCACCTTGCACACATACCAAAATAAGACATGATATCTTACTAGAAGCTAGTCCTGTTTTGCTATCTCTCGGGTTTGACATCTATAAGAGCGTAGATAGGTGCTAGGATGTGGAGTCCCGCACAAACTCTATCGACCACAAGTACGTGTGCAACAGTCTCACCCCGGAACCACCTATCTTAACTGACGCTCCAGAACGCGCACTGAAAGAAGTGATCGCTACTGAACGGAATGAAGACATTTCACCTAAATTTGGAAATCAAATAAAAATAACCATCGATGGGCTGTCCTCCTTACCAAGTGATCTTGTAGCTGAGCTGGAAAGTTCCAATCAGAGAAATGATCGGGCTTGGATTCGGTCTGCATTTAACTGCAATTCGTCCCAATAATGCCAGGTGTCAGGAGAAAGGACCACACTCAAGGTGGGTCCATGGAACACAAGAGGTTTTGGCCATCTATTTCAAACACCCTGGCTTCAACATGTGGATCTGGTTTCCTTACAAGAAACATGGTTGTCTGGCTGTCCTATTTTGCAAGATTTCGAAACAGCGTTAAATCCTGCAATAAAACAATCCAAATGAAGACCAATGGCAGGTTTGATGATTGCGGTAAGGAAATCGATTGGCCTCAGAATTGAATCTTCTACCAACGTTTCCCCTTTCATTCAGACAGCAAAGGTCCTGACCTCATGTGAAACAAACGGGGTACTTGATGTCCTCAACATCATTAACGTTTACTGGAATCATTCAGTGACAGTAATAACATCATTTATTGACCAAACAAGTACAATAATAGATGCCCTGTTTGAAGATACTGAAGCTCCAAACTTGATCATCTGTGGAGATCTTAACACAGATTGCATGAAGCATGTAAACTTGAAACTTTATCGGAAAGGTGTGACCCTTGCTTGTAAAGAATCTGCTGTCAAATGGTGTCAGGGAATGGAAGCCAGAAGTCTGTTTATGTTAAATGGCAACGTGGCAGGAGACATCCCTGCAAATCCAACATGGAGAAGATTGAACCAACATTCAGTCTTGGACTATATGTTTGTGACAGATGTAGGGCACACACAAGCAATTCGGTTAGAGGTCAAAACGATGGCTCATAGTGACCACGACATGGTGATAATGAGCCTTAACATGTCAAGTTCATCAGCTCTTCCATCTTGGTCTCATGCTGTGTCTGTTCGTTCGAGCAGAATACGTCTTGAACTTGGAGACATAGACGTAAACAAAATTGTTGCTAACTTAAATCAAGCTTACAATGAAGTTGAATACTGTCATCTACTAACTGAGTTTACTGAGCATAAACAAGACTTGAAACACAAAAAGCAAAAGATTAATGTGACAAGAACTAAGAAATCTATCGAAGGGAAACAAGGAGGTTTTGGTTTCAAAGAAAGAAAACATACTCAGATAAGCCTATAGGAACTGGTGTAAGTCCCACAAAGCCATTATTTTGCAGAATGATTCAGAGAATATGATGTCTAAAATTACAAATACGAGTTCATCAGAATTCTGGAAAATCATCAACAACAAATTTGCGCCACAAGACTCACTGCAGGCAAATCAAATCTGTGAAGCCACATGGATCTCCTTCTACACTAACATGTTCAGCAAAGAGAGTTGTGTAGAGGAATGTTATTCGTCGAAATTGTATCACTGGGATTTGAAGTTTGATCGGCAAGACATCTTAAGCACGATTCAAAGACGCATCAAGAGCCCCTGGTCCTAATGGCCTTACGAATTATACCATCAAGCGTAATCCAGAAGTTTGGGCTGATTTCTGTATGACATTATTCAAAAGAATATTGGGTAAACAAGCTTCTCCGACATCTTGGAAGAGCGCCATTGTAGTCCCGATCTTTAAGAAGGGCAATAGGTCTAACCCGAAGGATTACAGACCTATTGCCCTTCTTGATGTTTTAGGAAAGATCTATGCGACTCAACTGCAACAGATGTTGCTGAAGTGGGCCAGTGAATGCAACCACGTAGATCCAAGCTGGATTTGTGAAGGGTGTGGGCAGTGGCCTAAACCTCCTATTACTGAATCGTATTAAAATGGAAGCCATAAGAACAAACACAAAAATACATCTGGCACTTATAGACTTTTCTCAAGCTTTTGACAGTGTTGATCGAGGAATTCTTTGGAAAAAACTGAAGGCATGGAACTGTCCTGCGAGTCTCATGGAAGCAATTAGAGAACTTCATTCCAATACAAACATCAGAATTCGGTTAGACCAAAATGGGACTCTTTCTAAGCCTGTAGAAATATTTACAGGCGTGAAACAGGGCTGTCCATTGGCCGCTATCATGTTTAACCTGTTTCTATCCGATGTTGGCGAAATCTTCAGTGAAATATCTTCTTTGACACCTAAGATAAACGGCACCCACGTGAGTTGGCTTGTATATGCCAACGATTTAATACTTCTAGACACTTCTATCAGATTGCGACACAAACTTGATGCGCTAGAAGTTTACGTGTGCAAGAATGGCTTGCACATTAACAAACAAAACGCGAGATACTGACAATGCAAAACCTACGGACGGTGAAGAAAAACCAGAAGAAACAAGTGTGGTTTCTCGAAAAGACTAAGTTAAACACTCTACGCAACACAAGATATCTAGACATGAGAATAAATTCAAACATAGATGATGCCCCATGAGCAGAGCTAGCGAAATCTAAATGCCGACAACTGGCGTGCCAAGCCTCCATAATTAATAGGCAGTATGGGAAATTTTAGTTAAAACCAACCATAGCCTTTTACCAACAAAAATCTCTTCCGGCTATAATCTATGGTGCTGAAAACGCACTTGGATGTTCATACGATCTTTGGAACACATTGGAAAACATTTTCTGGGTGAGAGTGTTACATTTGCCAAGAGGTACCGCAACTGCTTGCATTCGTTGTGAATTGGGGATAATCTCAATGCACGCTAGAGTGAGTTGAAACTTACTATGTTTGTTCAGGAAAACCAAAATATCGACACCTACCTTGCCGTTTGAGATATTAAAAGCAAGGAAGGGGTCTGATTGCACTTCCCTACTTATGTGGAAAAAATTCTTCATGGAGGTTTTGGAAGTACATGACATCAAGTTATCAATGTTGCTGGAAAATCCAGAGCTAGCAAAAAATAAAAATGTGGAGCTCGGACTGGCACCAAACATGCGAACAAAGACACAATACAAGACTCCTATCTGAAGTACAAGGTGAGGCAAGAGCATGCGGGAATCTTCAAGCGTACTGGGCTCAATTTCCAGATCAAAAATCGAGAACGCTGTACATGTGGTTTAGATTAAACTTAATGGACACTAAAGAACGTCTAAGTATATGTAAACTAAATACAGATTTGTCTTGTCGTTTTTGTGAATCTTGTAAAGAGACTCTTAAACACTTAACTCTTTTTTATCCAAATTTACGTACACTGAGAACTCGTACCCTTGGCCCTGTAATCTTGAAACACCAGACCATGTGTGCTGCTGACTGATGGGAACGGATGTTTGATTGATCAAAACGTAAACTTATGTTCTCTCTAGTAATATTTCTTGATGAATTGAAAAGTCTTTTGAAAGACAGCAAAATTGACAAGGAAACAGCGGCTACTGTACATTGTGTCTAAGGATTACTTAAGTCACTCTGTTCCTTACTCAGTCAGGACTGCTGATGAGTTATGAGACACAATAAGAGGCATGAATGGATTGCTATGAGTAAGGGGGAAGACTGAGATGGGGAGGAGGGGTTTTATTGTATGTTGTTTGTTTTCCTTTTAAAGGTTTGTATGGACCATATAAATAAAAAATAAAAATAAATAAAAAATTAAATTAATAATAATAACATACTCCTAAAAATAAAACTTTCCAGCAATGCAATTCCCTCAAAAGCCATGATACACGCTACAGTGACCATGTTCCTCTGCTACTACTGTGGGAGATCCCACATAATTTTCTTTTGAAATGTGTGCATCCATCTAAACTGTGTTAATGCCAGTAAGACTGATATCCTCCTTTTTGGGACACCTGCGCCCTGTTTCCCCCTGGCCTCTAGCTGCCCTCCTTGGGCCCTCTACCCTACCCAGCAACTCTCGCCTGCTGTATTGCCATTTTCTGCTCAAACTTCCAGTTCTACGCGTATGACACTCAACTCATTTTCAGGCTGCCCTCGGCCACCTCCTCCACCTCTCTCATCACTGATTGCCTAACTGCCATTCAATATTGGAGTGCCGCCAACGATCTTTGCTGAATGCCAGCAAGACTGAGATCCTCCTCATCGGCACACCTTCACCTTCCTTTCCCCTCACTCTCTGGCCGGCCTCCCTTGGCCCTCCTCCTATCCCCACCTGCAAGGCCAAGAACCTTGATGTCACCTTTGATTCACACTCTCCTCCGCCACATCACTAATGTATCAAAAAAGTCAAACTTCCTACTGCACCTCCTCAGAGGTACTCTTCCTTTCCTCTCATTCCCCCAGAAGCTCACTGTCTCGCAAGCTCTGGTTTTCTCTAAATTGGACTATTGCAACAGCCTCTTTCTTAATCTACCTACCACTACTGTCCGCCCCTTTGCAACTTATCCAGAACAGGACTGCGAGACTTGTCCTTGGCCTCATACCCTGGGATCGTACCTCTCCAGCTCTGAAATCTCTCCATTGGCTCTCAGTGGATGCAAGGATTAAATTCACAACCCTCTGCATTGTCCACAAGGCTTTCTGGGGCCTGGGTTCAACATACCTTCAGCTATCCTTCTGCAAATATCTCCCATCTCGAGCCCTCCGCGTCTCTACCTCTAACTCCCTCCGGGTCCGTCGTTTCTCAAAGAAATCAGCTGGGGTTGATCTCTGTCTTCGGCTGGGGCCTCCTTCTGGAACAGCTTCCCTGCCTCTCTAAAACTTGAGGAGAACCATCTCTGGTTCCGGAAGCACCTCAAGACCTTCCTCTTTGCTTCTGCCTTTGCCCCCTCTGTCCCCTGCTGATTCTACTCTCCCTCTGCACCATGCACCTGGCCACACTCTTTCCTCCGGGCCCAGGTACCTGCTCCTCTTGCCACGCGCACACACTGCCTCCGGGCCACCCCTTGCACTGGGGTCTGTATCTGTACCCATACAGCCCCCACCCCTTTGTTTTGTTCTTCCTGCAATTATCAGACCTACCCAGCCTGCTGCCTTAAACCCAGCACTACCACTTGCTGGCTGCACTCCCTCTCTTTGTTTCCTTTTTATTTATTAAAGTATTTATTATTATTTATGTTTTTTTTCCTCCTTGCTTCGCACTCTCCTTTTGTTCCCCCTTCCATGCACTTCTCCCTCTCCCCCTCTAACATGCACTTGCACGTTCTCAATGTCACTGGGCCTAGTAAGATCATTGTTTTTGTTTCTCCTCCGTTCCCCTTCCCTTGCCTTGTCGTGCTCTGAACCACTTGTGCATGAGCGCGATAGAAATAAAATATCAATATCAATACCCTCACCATCTTGTGAGGCCAAAAATCTTGGGGTCACTTTCAACTCCTCTCTCTCTCCTTCACCCCTCGTACCTTGGACCTTGCCAAGAAGGCCCACCTTCAGCTTCATCTCCTTAGAGGCATTCTCCCTTTCCTCACCTACCCCAGAAGGTCAATGGCTCTAGAGCTCTGGTCTTCTCCAGCCTGGACCACTGCAACAGCCTCTTCCTCAATCTGTCCCTTTCCTCCCTTAGCCCCTTCACCTTATCCATAAGCTCTGCAAGTCTTTAACTTAGACATCAAGCCCAGTGCCCATATCTTTCCAGCCCTAAAATCTCACCAGGATCAAATCAAGACCTTCTGCATCATCCACAAGGCTTTCTGGGGCTTTGGGGCCTGGCATCGGTATCGAGTTAATATGTGAAAGAAAAAAATTCGAATGACAAAAACATTTTACCCAAAAAATAAAAAGGGAATGTATTCTTTTTTTAATTTTTTTTGTTTCGCGAGTAAAAAAAAAGGGTTAAAAAAAAGGGGTGTTGAGGGGGAACACCCCTATTTCAAACAAAAAAGAACAAAAAAAAGACATTCACTTTTTTTTCGGTAACATTTTTTCGACATTTTGGCATTCGAAATAATGTAATTCGAAATACTCACTAGAAAGCCCTGGCATCTCCGACTTTCTCTCCCTAAATACCTCCCTGCTGGAGCCCTCCATTCTTCAACTCTCTGCTAATCAAACACCTTTCCAGGCAGAGAGTGGGGTGTAGATCTCTAGCCTCAGCTGGTGCCTCCCTTTGGAACAGCCTCCCTGCCCCTCTCTGACTTGAGCCGGACATCCATACGTTCCGGAAACTTCTCAAAACTCTTTTCTTTACCTCATTCCCTCTCTCCCATCCCAGCTCATTTCCCCATTGCCACTGAGACCAGTCATGAGTCTAAAAGGTTACCAGGCCTTCCGCCCAGTTGATACTAGCACCCACCTCATCACTGCCCTCACGGCTGCCAGGAGGGCACTAAGCATCCACCCCAGGAAACCTCTGCCTGACCACTTAGCCAGTGAACTCCTCCCCTGGCACCCCCTGACACTTCGCCTCATGGGCTCTCATCAGCACTTGCCTATACTTTCATTGCCCCTCCCCCTTCCTTCCCTCTCTCCTGTTCTTCTCATCACTTCAATTAAACGTCCGAATGTCACAAGGCCTAGTAAGACCGCAATTGTTAATTTACTGTTTTTGTTTTTGCTATTCTGTATTTACTCCCCTTATTCCTTTCCCATTTTTGTCTTGTGGTGCTTGGAAACACAATTTTGTTGTATAGGTGCCTTACAAATACTCAATAAATACAAACATAAATAACAGTGGTACTAGAGTTTACTGGACTGTGGGAAATTATGTCAAATTTAACAACCAAATCGGGGTTGAACTCAGTTGAGCTTCTACCACAACTTACATCTTTCCAACAAAGGCTTATAATTTAAAACAACAAATACTGCCTGCAAAACACTGGCAGACAAGCAAGAGCCTATGTTAGCAAACGATACAGACAAGTGCAAACATTTCCAGCACATACTTTTTTCAGTCATTTTTGCAATTGTTTGGTAAATTGTGGTAATTATGGGTAAATACCTCTTATCTGATCTGTGCAAATTAACCCTTCCTGAACTTGGTACCAAAGGAAACATCTGTATCAAGGCCTAGCTCTGTGGAGTACAATGCATTTAAGGTACTTCTAGTGACACAAGTCAGAGTATATATAAGGCATGATTCTCTGTATCAAAGCCTAGCTCTGCTGAGTACAATGCCATTAAGGTACTGCTAGCGACATGAGTAAGAGTATAAGGCATGGTTCTCTCTATCAAAGCCTAGCTCTGCTGAGTACAATGCATTCACGGTACTGCTAGCGACACAAGTAAGAGTATAAGGCATGGTTCTCTGTATCAAGGCCGAGCTCTGTGGAGTACAATGCATTTAAGGTATTGCTAGTGGCACAAGTACGAGTGTAAGGCATGGACCTTTGTATCAAAACATAGCTCTGTGGAGCACAATGAATTTAAGGTACTCCTAGTGACATGAATAAGAGTATAAGGCATGGTTCTCTGTACCAAGGCCTAGCTCTGTGGAGTACAATGCATTCAAGGTAATGCTAGCGACATGGGTAAGAGTATAAGGCATGGTTCTCTGTATCAAAGCCTACCTCCCCTTTTATGCACTGGTATTATGGGCTTCAGTCTTTTTTACCATGCCAAAGACGTATTCAGCTTTTTTTCGTCCAAAACGCCCAAGATACATAGGCATCCCACGCAATAAAGCACAGTGCAAAATTTGCAGTCGCCACTAGCCATTGGCTACTGAAATTTGGCTCTTGGCGAGTAAGAAATAGTGTTCTGTGTCTATGTATAGAATTGTGGTGGTTGGCTAGTAGCTAGCAACTTGATTTTTTTCCCACTGATTAAAAGGACAGAACAAATGAATCAGCCCCATCCTTGATTAGGCATGCTCTGTTTTGTCTTAATGGCCAACACCAAGAATTGTATCTGGAAAGGCATTCGATTACGACAGCCAGAAGCATAGATTGGCTTGTGGTTGCCCTTAACCTAAAGAGGTGGTCTTTGACAGAGGATCCAATTTCATGTCTAGTTACATGCAAGCGATGTGGAAGGAATGCAGAGTAACCTATAAGTTGTCCTCCCTCCTACCATCCCCCGATAAATGGCCTGGTTGAGAGATTTAATAAAACTCTCAATGGTATGTTGGGTGATTTGGAATAGCCCTTAAGGAGGAAATGGGATCTCCTGCCATGCCTGCTGTTCACTTATAAAGAAGTGCCTTAAGAGGGTACTTGTTACAGCCCCTTTGAGCTTCTCTTTTGACATCCTGTGAGAGGGGCCCTTGCCTTATTAAGCAAAGGTTTGGAAGCCACCGCTCCAGGTCCTGCCAAGCAAGTGGGGGACTATGTGTTAGGCCTCAGATGGAGGATGGCACAGATGATGGGCCTGGTGACACTGATCCCAGGGCAAGCCAAGAATTGAACAAGTACTGGCATGACCTTAAGACCTCACAAGTGGATTGGACTCCAGGACAGGAGATCCTTGTGATGGAGCCTACCAAGCCTAGAGCTTTGGCAGATAAGTGGACTGGACCCTACAGGATAATCTCCAAGATGGGCGAACTATCTGATTGACATGGGAGTTCCTGGGGTATCCCATCCGGTATTCCACGTTAACAGGCTCAAGTCTTTCCACAGATGAGAGGAAGTCTCATGTCTTCTGCTAGCTTCAGAGCAAGAGGAGGATGAGAGTGAGTCCCTTCCTGATTTTCTGCATAGCAACCCTCAGGATAGCTCAGTGGAGGGAGTTCATCTCTCTCCAGATCTGACACCAGATCAGCAGAGGGCCTGCAGGGCTTTGCTTCAGAAGTATGCCCCTCTGTTCTTACTGATACCAGGCCTCATCCCATGGTGCAGGCACGAAATTGACACTGGTGACAGTGTACCTGTCAAAAGCAGGTGCTATCAGATGTCAGATACCATGAAGAACCACTTCCAGGCTGAGGTCGCCAAGATGTTGGATCTGGGTGTAATTGGACCCTCAACCAGTCCCTAGTCCAGTCCGGTGGTCCTTGTCCCCCAGGCAAGTTCCCAGGCAGGTACGAAGGATTGGAGGTTCTGTGTGGACTACAGAGGGGTCAATGATGTCACCAAAACTGACGCGCACCCATTGCCCAGGGCTGATGAGCTGTTGATTCACTTTACTCTTTGATTTGTATGCCATTGAGACTGTCAGCAGTTGTTGCAGTTTAAAGGAGTCAAGAGTTAACTCTGGTAACACTTAGATATTGTACATATTTACCATGTGAGTGTTGCCAAAGCACAAAGTGTATTATTGATTGTGTATATATTCTGAACCTTATTTATATAAAGAACTGTGTTATCACATAACATAGTGTGTGGACATTCCTTTGTGGGTGCTTAGGGACTACACTGTACTTAAGAAACAGCACACATCACCTCTTGAGAGCTTAAGCCTTGATTGCTCATCCATTGCTACCAGATAGAGAATCATGGTTAGGGTGCTCTGTGCATCTACTCTGCCATATAGAGGGCAGGAGTACAGATAACCCCTCCAGTCTTCACAATACCTAACAGAGCCTTTCGAATGAGCACCCAAGTGGTGCCAGACCACTCGGGATACGGTATTGTATCTTGGCTTCAAATATCAATCACTCATCGGCTGATTTTATTTGCGTCACTTGCCACACACGCTTCATACACTGTTCTCTTCAGGTTTCATTATACAATGTTGCCGCTTGCAACCTTGGCATCAACACAGACCAGTCTGGTATCAGTCTCCCGAACTCACGGGCTGTGCTGATCTCACTGGTGCTGCTTTGTTGTAGGAGTCTAGGGCAGTACCACGGTAGCAAAGAATTCTCCCTTCCTTGACTATCAATGCCGGAGAGCCCCGGGTACCTCCAACACACAATGCAGCGTTCTTCAGCCTTGATTCCTGGTCTTACTTTTCCTACTCTCGAAGGTTCATGAAAGTAAGAGCCTTCCGTTGAAAAGGTCAGGACACTTCGCTCATTCTAATCCTCTTCAGTTTTGCCATCCTTCGCCTTGTATTAAGCTGCCATCTTGGAAATGTTGCTTCCTCGTAGGGTCTACCTTGCTCAGAGTGTGCTTTCGTGCTCCGCCTTTTATCTATGTGTGGAAGTGTGATGGAAGTAAGGTGTGAGTAATGGTCAGTGATTGCCTGGCCCTGCATGACCATTGTATTGGGACATGTCAGGTATACGGCTCAGGTCTTAGTCCGTTTTCTCTCACTGTGAGCTGTCTGTGAGAAAGTGTTCGTTTGGGAAGGGGTGGAGGGGCGGCGTTCTCCAGTATCCTGGGGTAAAGGTGTTACAGGGAAGGGGATACTACGTCTCGCCATCTGGTGTCCCATTTATACTCCCAAAGGACACCTCACCCAGGTGCTCCTCCCGCACGGTTCCACCCCAGGAAGTGGATTCAAAAGCGATGGTCATGTCCTGCCACGTGGATGACAGACCCTGTGGACTAGCGGGTGAGACACCTTCAGGTTTCTCAAAATTCCTTAAATTGAAGGGTGACGCCTTATCTATCTGAATCCCTTGTGGACTTCCTAAGAGCTCCCTACTGTGCTAGTCCCATGGGTGATGAAAGAAAGTGATGTGCAAAATGGTACCCGATTTATTTTTCACATACACCCTCATTCCTCTCCCAGATATTGCACCTCATTACTCTATTTCCTTTTCTCCTCCCAAACCCTCTCTTCTCACCTCTTACTCTATACAGTCTCCTATCTCACCTCTATCTCACTCCCTCCCCACCTCTTTCCACCACCCTTATATTCTGTCCTGCTCTCTTTCCCACCGCCTGCTCCCTCTCTCTCCATCTTCCCACCTCTCTTCTCTCTGTGATATTTTCACATGCATCCTCCCTCATTAATTCTTCCCTCCTCCACCACCTAACTCCCTCCTGTCTCCAACACTATTTCCATTCCCTCACTGCCCCATTCATTCACTCTGTCTGTGTTCCTTCCTCCCTCCAACTCCTCCCCCTGATCTCGCATGAATGACTGTAATTTATTTCAGAAGGAGGAACGTAGAATAAAACAGGACAAATCTCCATCTTGAAACAGACACTTGGATTTCTAAGGACGACACAAATATGTAATTGAAAATAAATAGAACAACAGTGCGGTTAGCTCAGAGGCAAAGCACTTGACTTGGAAACAAGACAATCCATAGCAGCATAGGTTTTATACCGGATACCATGCTTACAGGCTGCATTCCGGCATGAAGCACAAAATAAAATGCCAATTTAATGTATTTGTTTTTAATTCATAAGGTAGTATTTTGCACAATACATTTGTCACAGAGGAAACACCTGAAAAGCGAAACAGATACACATGTAAACTTTGTTCTGTAATACTTTTTCACCAATCATGAATTGTTTTTAATAACTGCTAGTATGTTCTCACAGTTCAATATGTTCAGCTTAATAAATATTTTGAGAAAGCATTTAGTCCAATGAATTATTCAACTTGTACCATTTGTAACACAGAAAGACTTGCAAAATGAAAAATCAAATAACGACATGCACTTTGCTTTTCCCCATACATAAATCACACTTCGCGTTTAGTAACGTTACTCTCCAAAAAAAACAGGGCCCAGTGCAGGAGACCTTGTAAGTTGTTGATGTTTTGGGTGTCAGAGTCGTCCATGTAAACACCTATGTATTCCCCCATGTCGCCATAAGCCATGGATTTGCCTTAAAGTCTTCTGATATTTAGAACATGTATATGGCCTCTCCCTGTGTGTTTTATTTTGTGGTGTTTCAATAGACTAAGGTTGTAAATTAAATCCTGATCAAATTGAGATCATGTATATGATTTTGCCCCAGGGTGATTTTGCTAATGTAGTTCAAGGTTATGCTGTTGCTTGGAAGTCGTATCACATTAAGAACATGATTGTTCAGTGTGATTTCTCTGTTGTATCACAAGTTGATCATGTTGCTAGAAAGCCTTTTCACATTGAGGACATGTATTCTGCTTGCCCCGCTGTGATCTGGTGTAGCACTAGATAACACTTTTGCTTAAAGCCATATCGCATTCAAAACATGTATGTTTCCACCCAGTGTGAGTTAGCTGATGTATCACCAGTTGATAATTTTGCTTGAATGCCTTATCCCAGTGAGGACATGTATATGGTTTACCCAAGGTATGATTTCTTTGGTGTACCAAGCGAATACTCTTCACCTTGAATGACTTGGTATATTCAGAACATACATGATTTTCCCCAGTGTGATTTCTTTGATGTTACACAAGTTTACTGTTTTGATTGAAAGACCTATCACATGGTTTCAACCCATTGTAATTTCTCTGATGTACCAATAGATGAACCTTCTGTTTGAAAGACGTATTACATTCAGAACAGTGTGATTTCTCTGATGTTCCACAGGGCTTATAGTTTGCTTAGAAGACCTATAACATTCGGAACATGAATATGGTTTCACCACAGTGCAAATTCTCTGATGTATTACAAGTTTACCCTTTTCCTTGAAAGACTAATCACATTCAGAAATTGTATATGGTTTCTTCCCAGTGTGATTTCTTTGATGTAGCACAAGTGCATCCTGTCGCTTGAAAGACTTATCACATTCAGAACATGTATATGGTTTCTCCCCAGTGTGATTCCTCTGATGTACCAATAGATGACCCTGTTGCTTGAAAGACTTATCACATTCAGAACATGTATATGGTTTTACCCCTGTGTGATTTCTCTGATGTCTGACAAGTGCACATTGTTGCTTGAAAGACTTATCACATTCAGAACATGTATATGGTTTCACCCCAGTGTGATTTCTGTGATGTATTACAAGTTCACCCTTCTGCTTGAAAGACTTATCGCATTCAGAACATGTATATGGTTTCACCCCAGTATGATTTCTCTGATGTACTACAAGTTCACCATGCTGCTTGAAACACTTATCACATTCAGAACATATATATGGTTTCTCCCCAGTGTGATTTCTTTGATGTATTACAAGTTTACCCTTCTGCTTGAAAGACTTATCACATTCAGAACATGTATATGGTTTCTCCCCAGTGTGATTTCTTTGATGTATTACAAGTTTACCCTTCTGCTTGAAAGACTTATCACATTCAGAACACGTATATGGTTTCACCCCAGTGTGATTCCTCTGATGTACCAATAGATCACCCTTCTTCTTGAAAGACTTATCACATTCAGAACATGTATATGGTTTCACCCCAGTGTGATTCCTCTGATGTACCAATAGATAATCCTTCTTCTTGAAAGACTTATCACATTCAGAACACGTATATGGTTTCACCCCAGTGAGATTTCTCTGATGTACAAATAGATGACTTGTTTCTTTCCAAGCCTCGTCACATTCAGAACCTTTATGTTCTGTCTCTTCAGTGTGACATCTCTGATGTGGACATATATGACCTGTTTTCTTGAAAGTTGTTACACATTCAGAACAATCAAAAAGTACCTCCATTGTTAGGATGCTATTTTTAAATAGTAACTTCTTTGTAAGATGCTCCTTGTCAAATTCAGTATATTTATATAACTATCCGAATGTCACGGACGGTCTCACAAGGTCAGGTGTATTTTTACACAGATGAATGTCAAGAATTAACCTCAATCCTCGGGCATAGCAGGCAAGTCTGAAAATAGAAGAAAGGTTCAGCAGGGGTGTCCAAAGATAATGTTGATAATGTTGAGCACCTTTTCACATGAAGCGCACCAGTGTGTTGCCTTAGATAATATTTCATAAAGTGGGTATACAAGTACCAATCAATGAAGAAAATATGCGTCTACTTTAAAGTGGCAGCCATGAGCATCTCCTCTGAACATTCACTTTCTCTCCTCCCTCCAAAATAAAATTAGTGGTCCACCATTAGATGGATGTATGGTCTGGAAGAATTGTCACAAGTACACTTGTATAGTCATATTCCTTTGTGGCTCATAAAAAGCGTCATTAGATGGACATTTGTATGAATGTTTTGATTATCAGTGCATTTAAGAGGAGCCTCTCCTTAGTTTATTCTTTAAAGTATTGTTCACAGGAGGCTGAAGCCTCTTTAGTCCATTTAAACAGACACTCTGAGGTTAGAATCTCTTGTCTAGCCATTCCCATATCCATCAAACAATGCCACATGAGCATATGAGTGTGGCCTTATCTATGTACATAACGTGATGACTCAAAACCCCTGTTAGTGGAACAGGGTTATCGTATGGGTAGCAGACAGATGATATCATTGGCGATTGCTATGGCGTGGACACAGGAATTGAATCCATGCTTCAATTGTAGTCTTTTTTACTGAAATGTCAGCAGAGTCTATTAAAAGGTTGTCCCATGGTAAGAAGCTATAATTTGGGAGTGAACGCGTCATGGGCAAAAACACGTTCGCAAGACTCAGCAATTAGTAGAAACCTTTCTCAGACAATACCTTTTACAAACATTTTTCTGTTGTCCATGATTCCTGCTTTTTTTGCCCTGTTTGAAGGAAAAGGAAAACCAGAATTAGTGTCCCATAAGTGACACATATATAATTATTGTTTGAAATAGCATATGTGAAAAGCAAAAAGGAATGGTTTGACTATAGAAAACTGGTTGTTTGATAACATCCTGGAATACTACTGAATACTACACGAAAAGCATTAACACAGAAATCAAGAACCTTGTGACCCATTGACCATTCCTAGTTCATTGCCCACAGTCAGGATTAACAAGGCATTAAGAAGTGGTTTCTTTGTGGTCTGAGAAATGACTAACCTGTCTGTCAGTCATTGCTGGTTGTGTTCAGCTGACTGGCTCTACGCTGCAGAGAAAGGATGGCAGACCAAAAACAAAGAGAAAAGGAAAGCTTGACAGCAGTGATCTGATAACAAAGTGGGGCATGGCTCTTTTGCGGTCTACATACCTGCAAAGCAACCCTGACTTCCTCGAATCCCACAGATGCCAACTTTGTATGAAGACGAAAGAAGCTCATCCTAGGGCGAGTAATTCACAAATTATGCCTACCCGATGGAAGCCACACCATGGTTTGAGACAAATGAGTGGAGAGAAACACACGTCTCAGACACAGAGCCTGTAGTGGAGAAGAGGACGGTGGGACAGCAAAGAAATGGGGAGCGTAGGAAAGAAGTGCATAATCAAAGCTGTAGTACAGTCACCTCAAGCCCCCCACAATAGGGCACAAGATGCACAGGGAGGGACATGAGACAGCAAAGAAATTGGGAGCGTAGGAAAGAAGCGCATAATCAAAGCTGTAGTACAGACACCTCAAGCCCCCCACAATAGGGCAAAAGATGCACAGGGAGGGGCATGAATCGGAAGTACTGAAACACTGGAAGGAAGCCAAAAACATGTGCATGCTGGTACTAGAAGTCAAGACTTTCTCCAAAGACTTTCCCCAAAGTGCAAGTGGTGTACAGCAAGGGAGCAACCAAGCATTCATTGAGAGTTACATTTCTAACATGGCACAGGGAAAAGGGAATGGCACCGAGAAGCAGCAATAGAACCTTAATGAACTGTTTTCTTTTAGCTGCAATCCTGTCATTCCCGAATGTTTTGCAAGAGTTACTAACAGAGAAAGAGTCAGTGTCCGATGGAGAGACTAGCTTAGCCATTCCAAGATGGAAAATCTGGGAATGCAAAGCAAAGATGAACTGGTAAAGATAGTAATAGCCAGTGTAGAGGAACATTAGATAGGGGACAGAAGACAACCACAGACTTTGTAGTTAAGCATAAGAAGGAGAGAACATACCTTAACAGGTAGAAAGAGATTATATGAAAAAGAAATATCACAAAAAAGTGATGGGTGGAAAGTCTTGAATACATCTGAACCACTGGCACTGCTTTGGGCAACCTTCCACACCAACATTTTTGTGCCTGTCTCCGCCATTACAAAAAGGAACCCAGTCATATGGAAATCAGTTAGTAGTCTGCATGGAAACACAAGCAACCGTAGAAAGGTTTCAGCCTTGTTGGGCATCATCAGTGAGCGGCAGATTGGTCCCTATGGCGCAGCAAGGTGGTGGGACCAATACATTATTAGTGAATTGCCTTTCCCCTTCTGTAATGGCCTGGCAGGCTAAAACAAACAATGGTTTGGAGTGGTGCCCAGAGCTACACCATAAATTAAGATTAATTCTAAACCTTCCAGCCATCACCTTTTGTTTTGTCTATGAGAAGAATATTTTCATGTATTTGCACCGATATTAAGTTTGATTTGAATTCTATATGACTGAGTCGTCAATGGAGGTCATCCTCCACAACAGACACCAAGATAAGTGTGACACACTAATAGTCACCCAGTGCAGGTCTAATGGAAACAGCAAAATAGGTTATTCAGTAGCACAAAGTCACACACACTGGTATTGCAAACTTCATGTGGAATTGGTTCCTGATTAAAAGAAAGGATTCACACTATAGTGTCAGGGGCAGCATGGTGTTAGTCCCAGGTGCTGTGGCAATGCTGCCCTGCTTAAGATCACTGGCATCCACGGCATTGGTGTCATGATAGTTCACCCTGTTCTGCCCGGCGGGGGTAAGAGCAACAGGTGAGACACCATCTCATTCCAGAATATCCCTTCATAATGGTAGAACTAAAACTGGCTTTAAATGGCCGGGTAAAATTGTAGGGCCTTGAAGGGAATCAGCAAATAGTGTGATACATGCTTAAAGGGCAGTCTAAACTGCAATACTTCGAAAAGCAACAGTAGTGCTGAAAACAGCAAAAGTATATTCAACGCACTTTAATGCTCAAATGGGCTCCCAGAGGCCTATACTAGCATTATATTGAAAAGTACTTATATAGCAAGAGAGATTTAGTAGTAGTGTCACAAGCACATAGTGAGAAGGGTTTCTGTTTTAGCATACATTTGTTCCTTCATTCATTTATTTAGGTAACCATTTAATATAGGAAAGTGTTAAGCATCTTGATCATATCATACATGCATGCAATCACGCTTGCATAAAGATTATACAGAGCAGAAGGCAAGATTACACATTACATCCTCAGCATACTGTAAAACATTAGGTGATGCACGGAGGGGCACGGGCAGTAAACGGAGAAGAACGAGATCTTCTGCTGGGAAGTATGGTGGCGATAAAGTCAGCAGGGTTAAGACCATGCCAGTGCAGATGAAAGAACTAGTAATTTGTAGTTTAGATTCTCAACGAGTGTTTCAGCATTGGACTGCATAGGATCAGGGCGGTAGATAATATAGTGAGTAATAGGACAGGAGGAGTGCAATAGTCATGTGGAAAGGAATGTGGAAGCTCGAACGTGAGTGCTCTCATGGAGAGACAGGGTGACCATAGACAACTGTGACAGGGTAGGGTGCTCAGAGATAAATCAGTGACAGCAAATTCTTGTCTCTTACCTGTGGTCGTATCAGGAGAGGCCAAAAAGTGTGGGCAATGCGATTAGGCATACGTCAGGCAGGCAGTTGTCAGGCAACTCCCAGGCAAGGACAGGGAAAAGACAGAAAATGCCCTTAGAAGCAGCCCTTAGATACCAGGCCCTTGACCATACGGTGTGAACACAATGACGACCGTCCCGGAACTCTGGTGTTGCGGGAGATAGCCGCCAGATGAACCTTGATGGAAGCATGAGCCAGTCCGGCCTTGGCCAGCGACAGTAAATACGGCAGCACCTGTGGAACCTCTTCCACTTATGTCTGTAGCATTTCAGAATAGGCAAAGCCCTGGCCTTGGCAAGAACCTCCTTGCAGTCTGCCGGGAGATCGTATCCACCAAACTCTAGCTCTGCAGGAGCTAGGCCTGCAAGTTCAGCGACCCTGGGTCATGGTGTAGAATCGCGCCCCCTTCTCTGGTGAGAAGATCTGCGACCACCGGAAGCTTGACTGGAGGGGATGCTGACAAGTCCAGAAAGTCCAGTTACCATATCTGCCTCAGCCACGCCGGTGCAACGAGGATCACCCTGCACCAGTGAAGTCTGAGTTGATTGACTAGCCGAAGAAGTAACGGCAATGGAAGGCACGCATACAGAAACAGGCCGTCCCAGGGGAATGAGAATTCGTCCTCCATGATCCCCGGCTGGGGAAATCTGCTGGCGAACCTCTGGCATTTGGTGTTCATTGCCGTCATAAACAGATCGATCTGGTGTTTTCCCCAGTGTCAGAAAAGAAGATCCACTTGGTGCTGCGGAAACTCCCACTCGTGGCAAGAACGCAGCTCCCTGCTCAGAGAGTCGGCAATGGTGTTCTTCACTCCTGCCAGATATGAAATATGATATGAGATGAAACGGGACGAGGAACAACCCCTGGGCAACGGCCCAGTGCCATAATTCCTGCGTCTCTCTGGAGAGCGCTGGGGATCTGGTGCCCCCCTGTTTCCGGATGTAGAACATCGTGGTGGCATTGTCCGTGAAGACCTGCCCCATCTTGCCCTTGAGGGATGGAAGGAAAGACTTGAGGGCCCAAAACACTGCCTGCAGCTCCAGCATGTTGAAATGAAACGACTTCTCATCCGGCAGCCACAGGCCTCATGCGTGGAGACTTCTGGTGTGCGCGCCACATCCTTCAAGGGAGGTGTCTGTCGTGACCGTCTCCTGATGAGGTGGGGTCTGTAAATCCGTGCCCGCAGACAAATACGGTGGTGGGGAGTCCACACATATCGCTCGACAGAAACCCTCCTCGAGAGTGATCTTGTCCTCGAAGCTTCCCGACACTTGAATCTAACGGGCGTCAAGGAACTCTTGTAGTGGACGCATCCGCAGCCTGCACAGCCGAATGACGTATATGCATGACGACATCATGCCGAGAAAGGACTTGATGGACCTCATCCTTGCGATCTTCTGGGCCAACAGCCATTGTACCTTGCCCTGGATGGCTGCTATCCTCTCCTCTGGAGACACCAGGCATAACACTGTGTTGAGACGGGACCCCAGAAACAACGTGTCTTGCGATGGCACCAAGCAAGACTTCGCATATGTCGCTGAGAATGCCAGCTCCGCTAGCAGCTGGACGGTCTTTGCCATGTGTTTGACGGCAATCTCCCTTGATTTTGCTTGAATGACGTATATGCATGACGACATCATGCCGAGAAAGGACTTGATGGACCTCATCCTTGCGATCTTCTGGGCCAACAGCCGTTGTACCTTGCCCTGGATGGCTGGTATCCTCTCCTCTGGAGACGCCAGGCACGACACTGTGTTGAGCCGGGACCCCAGAAACAACATGTCTTGCGATGGCACCAAGGAAGACTTTGCATAGTTCACTGAGAACGCCAGCTCCACTAGCAGCTGGACGGTCTTCGCCGTGTGTTTGACGGCGATCTCCCTTGATTTTGCTTGAATGAGCCATTCATCCAGGTAGGGGTAAACATGGATCCCTCGCAGACGCAATCGCGCTGCCACGAGCACCAGGCACTTGGTGAAAACCCTTGGTGCCGACTTCAATCCGAAGGGAAGGGCCTTGATCTGGTAATGTTGCCCTTGAATCACGAAGTGCAGAAACTTGTGGTGTCCCTTGTGAATGGGGATGTGAAAATAGGCATCCTCCAAGTCCAGCGACGACAGAAAATCCCCTTCTTCCAGCTGTCCTAGCACATGCTGAAGGGTGACCATCCAAAACCTCTGGGATTTGATGTACTTGTTCAGACGGCGGAGGTCTAGGATGGGCCTCCAACTGCCTGTCTTCTTTCTGATGAGGAAGTACCGATAATACACTCCGGAGCAACCGAGCCTCTTTGGGACAAGCTCTATCGCCCGCTTCTTCGGCATGGCCCACACCTCCAGCAGAAGTTTACGGACGTGGATTTCCTGCCTGACCACTGGTTGTCTACGAGGACACTTTTGTTGGAATTCCAGGCTGTCTGTGGGCGAGAGCGTCCAGCACCCAACGGTCCGTGGAGATGGACTTCCACACACTGACAAAGTTTGCCAGCCGGCCTCCCACCAGAGTGCGTGGGTGGGGGCCCAACATCACAGCCGGTTCAATCTTGCTTTGCCAGGGAGGTGACACCTTGGGGATCTTGGTGACAATGGCAACCTCCTCCAGACTTGTTGCGGCCCCTGTAGGCCTCCTGGGCCGAAGAGCTGGACAGTTGACGGTAGGATGAAGAACTTCCACCAAAACCTTTGGAGGAGCCTTGGGATTTACCTCTGGAGGTCCGAAAGGACGGCCGTCGCTGCTGAAACATGCCTAAGGCATGAGTCATCTCAGTTTCCGCCTTGATGGCCTGAAGAGACTCATCCACCGTTTTCCCAAATAAATTGTCTCCATCGAAGGGCATGTCCAGCACCCTCGACTGAACATTCTGGTGAAAATCCATGGCCCTTAACCATCCATGCCAACGAAGACAAACGCTGTTGCCCATTTGGCGAAACCCTGTGTTGGCAATGTCTGTGGCCACAGTAATGGCATGATCCGAAGCCACTTCTCCTTCCTGCAGGATCTCCAAAGCTTACGCCCTCTTGTCGTCAGGAAGGAAGTCCAGGAGGGGAGCGATCTTGAATCAGAGCTCCAGGTCGTAACTCGGCCACAATGGCGAGGGCGTTGGCAGCCTTGATGGTCGTTGCTGCCGACGTGATGACCCATCGTCCCATGGCGTCCAACTTCTTCCCTCTCTGTCCGGGGGGGGAGGAGGTTGTCGAAGAGGAAGAGCCAGACGATTTCTTCCTATCAGCCGCAGAGACCACCGACCCTGGGGAAGGCTGGGATCTCAAACACTTGGGTGCAGAGTCCGGCACCCCGTACACTTTCTGGTATTGGTCCCTCTTCACTAGGGCCGATGACGGGTTCTTCATCAGGAACAGTCCCTCGTCCCAAATGACGTCCAAGAGAGGAACTGCAAGTACGGTCATCCTCTTAGCCTTGCGCCATTGGTACAGGAACGCCTCCTTCTTTTCCTCTGGGACCAGTTGAAACAGTTCCGAGGCCCTAGAGATGAACGAGCCTGTCTAGTTGGGTGGTGAGGCCCAGGGCAGCGGAGACGGGAGGTCTCCTAACCCGCCGTCATCGTCAGTGCCCATGCCCATTGTCGCTGAGTCTGGATCCCCGCCTTCATCGTCAGTGCCCATGCCCATTGTCGCTGAGTCTGGGTCTGTCTCATCCCTTGGCGGAGGGAAGGGAGGCGAAGGGTGACAAGTAGGTGGCGGGTGCACTCTCCTCTTCTTGGCTGGGGGGGTTGCATGATGGCCCAGGTGCTGCAGGGTCTCCCGCCAGCGTAAGGGGCATCCACATCGTGATCTCTGAGCACAAGGTGGGCAGTGCTTTGAGAATATCCACCGAAATATCCGCTGGTGGTTGAGGTAGTTGCTGAGGTGGAAGCAGGAGCACTGGCGACAGCAGTGTAGGGTCCTCCAAATGCTCCACACCCTGCTCCTCCTCGTCGGTCTCATCGCCTCTCTCAACGTCTCCCGCATCGGAGTCCCTCCCACAGGACCTGGCCTCGACAAACTTCTCTTCCAAGATGGTCTGCTGCAGGGTAGAAAGCTCCTCCTCAGAGGAGATGTCCGTTCCCTGCAGGACTACCGTGCCCCTCCCCTTTGCTGCGACCAGGGAAGACGGGTTCAAGGAGATGACAGGCATCGCCTTCTCCCATGTCCTCTCCATGGGCTTAAAAGACAATTCCCTCCTGGCAGGCAGGGAAACTCTCGCCTTAGGGGTCGTACCCTGCGAACCCGCATCCGTGGCCTTCGTGGGGGACGCCACCAATCTTTCAATGGAAGGCTTTGCTGGGTGAACCTGGGCCTTCATGACTTTGGTCGAGCCAGACGCCTTTACCTTGGGGGGTTGGGGGCATCAGCGCCCCGCTCACCTTTGGACTTCTCCGTCAGGCCCGTCCAGGGATTCTCCAGAAGCTTACCCAAGTGATCCAACTTCCTCTTCTTCGCCGAATCAGACTGTTGGCTTGTGGATGAAGGTGCTGGAGACACTGTGCTCTCCCTGGCCACCGGGAAGCCCGCTGCAACAGCGCTCCTGGTGACCGCGGACTCGCAGTGCTTAGCCTTCTGTTGGGCCCCCGTCGCGGGAGTGCCCTCAAAGGTCTTAGAAGACCGCTGAGGTTTTTTCTTGTGGCTGGGTGAGGCATGATGTCGGGATTCACCCACAGCAGGGGCCTTGGCCTGGAGCCACTCGGTGAGACGCCTACGCCGATGCTTCATGGTGCGGGGGACCATCTCCTTGCAAAACGCACAGTCATCCTCCACGTGCGTTTGGTCCAAATGCAGGCAGTAGAGGCACAGGGAGTGCCCATCGTCTGAGTAGATGTTCTGTAGGCTGCATCCTGGGCAGACTTTGAACAGAGGCGTTGAGTCTTCCATCTCCTCCGCCATGACCACGCGGTCCCTGTTAATCGGATGATGGATCGAAGGAGCTTGAGGCTCGATTGACTGGAAAAATAGAGTAAACTCTAAGAAAAATCACAAAATGCAGTAAAAAGCCTGAGAGCTAATCACGAGGACTCCCACCACTCGAACGTGTGGTAAAATTCTGAAGCTGGCTGCCAAAGGAGGGGCTCAGATAGAGGGCAGTCATTGGCTGGGGGCAGCATGACCCAGAGACCAGTGATTGGTTGTTAGGAGAAAGACAGTTCATAGAAAGCAAAACTGATTTTTTCTTTACCGAGGATTCCCAGCCTGACGACGGGGAATATTCATGAGCATGTGAATCCATACCGGACCCCATGCTGGAGATAGATCCGTTGCCAGACCCCATGCTGAAGATAGAACCGTTACCCCATACCATTGATCACTTCTTTGCTCGACCAACTAACACATGCTACAGTATTCACCAAGCTAGACCTCAGGGGGGTGGGGGGGGGGGCATACAACCTAGTCCGCATCAGAAGGGTTGACGAATGAAAGACCACTTTTTGCACCTGGCACGGCCTGTATGAATATACAGTCATGCCGTTCGGTTTATGCAACGCCCCCACAACCTTCAATAGGTTCATGAATAACCTATTCCATGATATCATCGACATCTATGTCATTGTATATTTTGATGATATCTTGATCTTTTCCCCATCACTTCACATACAACATGTTCGGGAGATACTCAAGTGCCTCAAGGCCAATTCACTATTCACAAAGCCAGAGAAATGTCTTTCATGCCTCAGAAGTCAATTTTCTGGGCTTCCACATGACGCCGAGGGGGCTTTCCATGAATACCTCCAAAGTCCGGACGGTCCTCGAATGGCCTGGATTTGTGAACTTCTACAGGAGGTTCATCTCTGGTTTCTCTGCTATCACTTCCGCAATAACCCAAGTCACTAGCCCCAAGAACCCTTTTGTCTGGACACCAGTTCACCAGGAAGCCTTTGACACTCTTAAATCAGCATTCACTACTGCTCCTATTCTGCACCATCCCAATGCCGAGCTACCATTCGTAGTGGAGGCGGATGCTGTCTCATATGCCTTAGGAGAAGTCCTATCCCAGTCTTTTCTGACCACCAGACTCATGCATCCTTTGGCTTACCATTCACGCAAGTTCACCCCAAAAGAGGGACATTATACTGTCAATGAAAAAGAACTGCTGGCCGTTAAAGATGCATTTCAAGTCTGGAGACATCATTTACTTGGGGCCAAACACACCATAATGGTTTACTCCGACCATCGCAATTTACAAGACCTGGCTGCAATGAAATGTTTCAATAGCCGCCAAGTCTGGTGGCATCTGTTTTTCTCTGCTTACGATTTCATCATCCGTCGCCGCCCTGGTGTGGTGCATGGCAAGGCCGATGCCCTATCACATCTGGACGGTGGAGATGCTCTTCCTGTCATCCCGGACCACCTATTAGACTAATCACATTTTGTTTGTTTGTGTACTCCTCCAGTCTGCCTACTAACCAATATCCATCAGTGGGTTTCCCTACATCCTGGCCTGGTGCAAGAGTGGAACCCAATCTTCCCCGAAAGTCACACCTTTGTATAGAATGGGCTATTCCCGCCCAACCAAGACACCCACAAACAGGCCCTAGAATGGTCACACGACGGTGCGGTCAATGGTCATCCCAGCCAAAAGCGCGAATTAGCCCTCCTCCAGCGCTGGTGTTGGTGGCCCTCCATGCGCAGGGACTCACAGAGTATGTCATTTGTGCACAGTGCAAACACTGCAAGGTACAACCCCTGGACCAGCTCCAACCATTGCTACTCAGACAAAGACCTTGGCACACTGTTACCATGAATTTTTATCACAGACATGCCCAGGGTGCAGGGCTATGACATCATATGGGTCATGGTTGACACCTTTACGAAAATGCCACATTTTGTACCCTGTGCCGGCATTCCATCAGATCCCAGCTTGACTAAGCGTTTCTTTCGTTCTGTGTTTTGTCTCTTTGGCTTTCCTTCCGTCTTAGTCACTGACAGTGGCTCCCAATTCACCTCAAGGTTCTGGAGGGCTCTTACTGCATTGATGGGTATTGATGCTCGATATAGTTCCTCATATCATCCTGAGACCGATGGTCAAACAGAGAGGGTTAATCAAACACTCAAACAGTATAATTTTGTCCCTACAATACCAGCACTCATGGTTTCAGGGCCTACATATTACTGAGTTTGCGCATAATAACGCACTGCATTCATCCACTGGTTTCTCTCCTATTGTTTCTTTGTATGGCCAACACCCCTGTGTCTTGCCTTTACCTGATCTATCTGCTTCTACCACACCGGCTGCCAATGCCTGTCTTAGGGATCTCACTGCTATACATGACCTGACCATTGGCCATCTCCAGGAGGCCCAAGGCACTATGGGCTTCATCACGAGTTGGGCTCTAATCCGGTGGTATTACCGCTGGGGCTATTAGCCTTACCGTCAAACCTCTGGGATGCCCTACGAAGGATGTACCCAGATACCCCTGAGTTACATTCTTTAATGCACTGCACAATGGGTGATGATGAGGTCCCAGTTAGGTTTATTCTTAAGTTACAGGAAATGTGGAGGGTTGAGACAGCATCATTTTTGTATTTTATTGTAAAGAGGGGATTACCAAAAGAGGTCCAGAAGGCACTAGATAGAATTGTGGGAATTGAAGCCAAAGGGTGGGCAGAGAGGCAAAGTATAATAGTCCGCCATTGCAAGAGAAAAATGGAGTGGGTCAAGGAGACAGCCCAGAAGCGGCAAACGGACGAGGCAAAACTAGTGGAAAAGAAACTAAATAAAGTTGTCGACAAGCACCAGTGAAGGCACCAGCTCAAGGGGGAAGGACAGAAGATACTCAACAACTTGGGAATGTTACAATTGTGGCACTATAGGGTGAAGGAGGACAGAAACAATGGGGTGGGGGGGACAGTACCCCAACCCACAGTGGCAGTATAAAGAAGCCCCAAAGGGAAGAGGAGGATTTCGAGGAGCAAGAGCAAGAGGCTTTGAGGGGGATAGGGCCCTGGGAGGAGGATTGGGAACATAAAAGTGCTTGTATTGCAGGAAATGGGGGCATTTCGCATGGGAATGGAGGAACAGGTCTTGGATGGGATTTAATTATGAGCCATCACCTCCAGGGCAGGGATTCCAAGGGCCTCAAGGAATGGGACAGTAGCAATTTGGACGAGGGGGTCAAAATCAGTTCCCTTATGGGACTGACAGGCAGGTGCAATATGGGCAACAACTACAGCAAGGTGAGGGAACACAGTTTAACAGGATGGCACGAGAAACTGGCGCCCCATTCTAAGGAGTTAAAATGACGGGCGGCCCTTTTTCATTCCCTGAGACAAACACATATTCTGATTAGGACAGCCCACAGAGAGCACTCGCATGACCAATCCTATTGATAACCGCACACCATGAAGAGGAGACCTTGGTGGAGGAGGAAATGGGAAAGACATTTTATATTTATGGTAAAATCAGGTGCAACCAAATCATGCATCTTGTAGGGGTACTTTCCATTATTAGGTAAAACTCTTTATACGCAGGGACTCTCTAGGCTATTTCTACAGTTCCATACATTGAGGAGCTGGATATAAAAGTGGGAGAGGAGGTAGTACGAGCCCCCTTCTTAAATTCAGAGAGTTCCCTGTGATCTTGTTGGGTAGGGATCTACTCAGTACACTAAATATAACTATATCAGTCACAGATCAAGGGGTAGTGTGTTCCACTCCACGGATGTGTCTAGCTCAAGCAATTGTAATAATCAATGCAATAGCAAGGGAGTCAGTAGTCCATGGGGTTCCTATGGTCCTAGATATATTTCTTTATGGTATTAAGGTATTAGTGAAAGCAATGCCTCCAAATTGCAACAAAGTGTTGGCAAGTGCTAACAGATTTTATTTTCCGATCCATGGTGCCACCCGAAATGGTGGCAGGGACAATGTTGTCATTAGATATACAAGGACTAGTAGTGTCAGACAAAAGAGCAGTCCTGATTGGAAAAAACCAGGATTGGTGCGAGTGGCACGCAATATTATGTATAGACCAGACAGTGTAATTAAAGAAAATGACTGATGAGGAGTTATTTGAGGACAGTAAGTGAAATGGGGAGATTATTTGGGAAATCTGCATCCCCTGTGATATCATGGTGCAGTATAGGAAGGTACAGTGCCCCCTGATGGCAGTGGTGACCCAGTTTTTATTTTTTGAGGAGGACATGCAATATGTGCCAGCACAATTATGGACTGTTAATCCACATGATGTTGGGTTACTGAGAGATGTTACTCTAGTCCAGATTACATTGAAGTCAGGTGCTTAGAACAATCATCCAGTATGTGTAAGATCGGTTGGTATGTAGCGAAAATTAACATCAGTGAAAAGGAGGGATTCTGTTGCAGTATTGCAATTGCTGGCTCACAAAGGGTACAAGGCAGATAAGAAGCTATAATACAGCCAACACGAGGTACTATATTTGGGACAATTCAATTTTTTCAATGGGGAAAAAATATTACCAGATAGGGCGGCGGCAGTACGCGCCGCCCCTAGGAGCAGTACTATGAAGGAAATGTAGCAGTTTTTTGGGCTTATGTAATTATTTCAGGGCATGGATCCTAGACTATGCAGTCTATACAAGGCCACTGTTACAAAGTCTCAGGGAAGGACAGAGGATTTGGAATGGAAAGAAGAAACGGCTAGACAATTTGAGGACTTAAGCCATTTGCAAGGCCATGTTTTAGCAACTCCGGATTATATACAGGAGTTTTATTTATTTTCCCACACTGATGAACGGCTCATGCATTGGCGGAAGGAGACATATTATATATTGATGAGTCATAAATAATTGACCAGAGGACAGGACCAGAGCACACAGAGGCGGTAGTGGCATGTGGTAAAGGGGTGGGGAGAGAAATAGTGACCACCCCTGTAAAAAATGAGACTTTGGTTTCATACACAGCATTGCCCATATTAAAACGGGACCATTATTACCTCGGGAATTGATCAGCCGCAGGTTTGAAGGTCCATATGAGGTGGTGTTTTGTACTCCTCCCGCCGTCCGTATGAAGGAGTTAGATAGCGGGTGCATCTCTCAGATGTCCGAAGAGCACCTGAGACAAGGCAAAGTTTAGTAAGGACATAGCCAAAGAAGAGACATTTTTAAGAATCCATGCCAGGGTGGTGTGCAGTGTCACATGCCTGATTTTTTACTATTTTCTTTCTTATTGTTTTTTCTTTCTTTTTCATCTTTTTTCACATGTTTTGATTTTTCAATGTTTTGAAGGTCCAGAGCCTCTCGGCCCTGGTGGAAAATGGGGGTCTCTGTCTCTCCCTTTTCTTCCTCTTTCTCCCTCTTTTTCTCTCTCTCTCCTTCTCTCTCCTTCTCTCTCTCTTTCTTGATAACCTTTTTTCTCCTCTCCAAGAACAAGCAAAGATGGCTGACCAACCTCTGTTATGTAGGGATAAGATTAAGACAGAAGTAATTTGTTATAGGGACTATGTATTATATAAAGTAGGATACTGTTTTGTATGACACAGGCCGTGGTTGTTGGAGTGGATGAAGGTATGTCTGTTATATTGGGTGGCCATATGAAGGGGGGGTGAACAGTTAGAAAAAATGCTAATTTGTCTATAAGAAAAGGAAATACAAAATGGCTCACTTTTTGCCGGCCACTCCGACAAGTTTTCTAAGACGAATGAAACGAGAAGTATGAATGACATATGATTTATATAAGGAGTTTGGCTTTGACACTATTTCTGACATCCAGCATTTAGAAACATTGAATAACTGGTCCTCTGATATGCGCACTGCAGGAAGGAATATAATCAATGAAAGCTTTTATGTGTGTGCACTTATCCCGCACACATCAGGGGCTCCTAAGGTTTTAGATCCACATCCGTCCCAATTACAGAGGCACAATGCCTGATACATCGTGCACTATGGGGGATAAAGGGCACATTCCAGGCACACAGCGTGCAGTTGAGGAGCATTGATCTATATATAGCCTGCGTTATGCAATGGCTACACAAAATACCGCCATTGTCTACAAGGGCCATATTTTTCCTTGGGAGGTTACTTAAATGACAATGACAAATGGCAGGGCACCACAATGACGTGCCAGACAGATTGACTGATCTAGTACAGTGGAGAAGCAATAATCCAAATAGAGACTAAGTGCGCGCAAATATGGTCGCAACACATCACAAGGCTGACACGGATTGCAACAATGAAGAAGCCATTGTGATTACATTGAGCCATAGACTCAATGAAGGAACAGTTCCTAATGGCACAAACACACAGTGCAACCACACTCTTGTGATCCCTGAAATGACAACAGGTACGGCATCGGTGATGGATTTCTACTGGGTTTGTGGCCAACAAGCCTACTTGCATCTCACACTCTCATGGAGGGAAGAGCGTTCACTGGCCACCCTGCACTCAGTGCTACTAGTAATCCTGGAGGAACACCTGATGGGAGAAGAAATGCCTGTTGAGGTGCCAACAGCCGCTCTAGCACCTAAAGAAGCAGAAAGAAGCTTGCAGATCACACAAGAGTTTGGTATGCTGCCAGAAAAGGCACGATTTCAACGACGGGGAAGAAAGAAGAGATCAAACTGTCTCAAAAGACTGTTCCGCACTGCTCAGAGGAATACCCGACGAGTATCGGCTTTTTAGCTCAACAGAGACTTTCTTTTTCATCTTATTTTTGGCTCCTGGGGTTCAAGCAGCTGCTGTACTTTTATACCCCCGGAGGAGGCCGAGAATGGGTCACTATCCCACGTCATCAAGGTGTTGCACAATCTAGATGTTCAAATGAAGAAAGAAGGTGGAGTTCAGGATATGGATTTGCCATCACGTGCCTTTGATGGGCCCTGTCATGGCTGGGGGCAGCAGTAAAACCACTGGTGTCTTTGATCGTATTCTTCTTGGTACTCTTCTGCACATGCCAATTGGGTCTCCGATGATGTGTTCATATAATCCCTAATAGTGCAAAGATGACGGTATCAATTGTGGGATCTAAAACACCTTGCCATACAATAAACAGCGAAGCTCAAACTAATATTTCTGAGGTTGTAGATATGTCGGGAGGGAATGAGTTTGTTACTGTAGAAGTAACGAAAGGGGGGAATATTGGGGAGGAGCTAGCGCCTTCCTGCACCCCTCAAGCGCTTTACAATTAGACAAGACTTCTCTAAGCACTATTGCACTGAGCGCTTTTTTAATGCAAAGATAATCACACACAGGTGTGGCCAGCCACTAAATGAAAATAGTATTTAAATACAAGGTGCAAATAACCATTAGCTGAAGGAATTTGTAAACATGTTACATTGTATTTAATTTTCTCAAAGCACGGTAAAGAGTTCTGTGCCAAAAAGAATGCAGCCTGTGCTAAAAATAAACTACAGGCATTGCGTGGGGCCCAGCCAGCTCTGGCAGAGCACACAAAGGTATTTCCTCTCCATCAAAAGCCCATGTACACTAGGAATAGGGCTGTAGATGCATAATGCACGACATCCAACATTTTGGAAAAACAAGGTTTATAAGCAGAATTACTGGACCAGATAAAATATGAGAATATGAGTGAAGTGTGAAGAGTATGGCGGGAAGGTGTGTTTATATATAAATGCTTATAATATAGCAACATATGATAAACCAGAGCTACAATGTATTCATGCATCGGCAGCAGTATGCTAAGTAGTTTGGTCTAAATGGAAATGCAGCCATGCATGAAGGAAGACTCCAGCATCCCTTGTAAGGCAGAATAACAGTTTTGGATGAGCTATGTTATGTTATGGAATTTTGTACAGGGCACGGTCGGCCAAAGACAGCCCCAACTTACCTCAACAACACCATTAACCACAACATAAACATCAGAAATTTGAGATCCAACAACAGCACCCAACTCTTTGTCTCACATTTCAAATGTACAAGGGTGGGAGGGATCATCTTTCCAGTAGTGGCCGCCAAAATATGGAACTCCACACTCCCCACTACTAGAAACAAGCCTTCCCACCAGAAATTCAAGAAAACAGCAAAAAGTCAAAAGCAGAGGATAGATCAAGGAGAATGAGGACAGAAGGAAGATTAGAGTCAAGATTAGAGGGCAAACCTTCACAGGTGTTCAGGAGAGCAGTTTCCGTGCTTCGGGCAGCTCTGAAGCTAGACTGGTGGCTGTGCAGACAACCAACAAATTAAATATGCAGATTAAGCTGGGAGATTGCCAGCTTTTCCAGGAGTTTGTCCAGGAAAGGAGTGATGGAGATCGGGCGATAGCTGGAGAGCAAGGATCGGCGGAGCGCTTCTTAAGAAGGCCGCACACAAGGGAGTGCTTAAGGAGGGTGGGGAAGGTTCCATGGTATGATGTTTGTAATCAATATTTACATTCTAAACAGGATGCTATTTATCTCACTTACTTTTAGGGTAATTGAGACCTTTCTGGGCAATGGATGACCCCTGTATCGGATACTAAAAAATCTGATGATGACACCACGTATCACAGACATTTTTTTAAAAATAACATACTTCAAAACATGGTTCAATTGTGCTTTTTTCAAATCTGTAAAAATTATGTTTTTTATTCTAGTCAGGATGTAGGTGAAGGCTACCACTGCCTCTCCCTGAACTCACTGCTAGTTCGATTCTACTCTCTCTCTCTGTCTCACTCCCTCCAGTTGTCTTCCCACACTGTTCACACTTTCTCTTCGCTCTTCTTTCCTCACCCCTCGCCTCTCAATACTCTACTATACACTACTCTCCTCGCCCCTCTCAAGTCTGCTCTTCCCTGTCCATTCTACTCTCCCCTCTCCACTCTGTTCTCACACTCGTTTCACTCTCAGTCACACCTTTTACTTTCACTCAAATGATCTACTACTCTATGGTCCTCATCACGAGTTGGGCGGTAACGCCGGCGCTAATAGCGCTGGCACTATCTGCCCTACCGCCAAACCCACCGGCACTATTAGCGCCGGATCACAGGTTTGGCGGATTTGGAAATCCCCATTCCCCATTGAGCCCATTCGCGAATGCCCCATTCCCCATTGAGCGCAATGGGGAAATTTCACGCTCATACCGCTGGCGGATTTCCCGCCGGCTGTATTAGGTCGAATTTTCGGTGGATTTCCCCCCAGCTCAGAGCTAGGGAGAAATCCGCCGACGCCCTGATTTGGCGGACCCTTAAATCCGGCGGTAACATCGCTACCGCCGGATTTAAGAGTTACCGCCAAACTCGTGATGAGGGCCTATATCTAGTCTCTCTCAGTCTACAATACACTTACTAATTCATCACCACATTCACCCAATCAATCTCTCGCTACCAACACCACACCTACAAAAAATCTCCAGCACTATCTCTGCAACGCTCCGCTCCACCTTCCTTCCACCGGGTCTCTCCGTCCGCTTCAACTCCACCGGACCAAACCCAAACACACTTCACTCTTTATGGCTCTTGTACAGTTTTTATATGCCCTGCCATTTCAAAAAACCCCAATCCAGGCCTGCCCTCTTTCTATGCATAACGGAGAATGAGTCTATCTGGTGTGGGACCGATCGGCCACCTCTGATATGATATGAGTCATTTATAATGCACCTGCACACAAGGCCACTCCTGAACTGAGTCAATCCTGGCCCACTTCTGCGCAATTCTTTCTTTGTCACCTCTTGTTTGTACATTTGCCACCACGTTATTTTTAATGTATACTCTTGACCTGCTATTATTGGTTACCACTCTCCAGGCTGTAGTAGTACTGACCCCTATGTATCTAGGACTGCTAGTCCTCAGACCATTCTGTAACTTGGTCTGTCTATCTCGTCTCTTGCCTTGTTGATTGTTGCCATTACCACTCTTACCACTCTGTAACCTGGTCCTGACTACTATTCAATCATCTGCATCTGTAACAATGTTTCTATGCTTCAGCAGCAAGATACCCCTAAGGTTAGGCATGCTCTCCAAATAATACACTAAACTAAGTGTTTCTAGGCGTGACAAGACAAGGTAGGGAGACACAGGGAGGACCTTAATAGGCCTTGGCGTCATTCAGATCGTGCAAGTGCAAGGGGCAGGGGGAGAAGTGCAAGGGGGAAGGGAGAAGGGTAGTGCATTCAGGGCAGCAATTGCTCTATGTAAGGGCAGCCGGGGGAGCCAGCTAGGGAAGTGCAAAATGGGGCTTGGGGGCACCGTAGGGTTACAGATACAGGCCCTAAGTGCACAGACCAGGGAGGCAGTGCAAGTGCTTCCAGGTCATGGGGGTAACATGGTACCCATTAGGATCAGAGGGTAGCCAGGCGGCCATCGAGCGCGGCAGAAGGTAGGTCAGCAAGGGAGAGAAAGACAGAAAGCAGTATCAAAAATGAAGGCCTTGAGCTGCTTCAGGATCCTAAGATGGGCCTGCTCCAGTTTGAGGGGGCAGGGAAGCCATTGCAAGCGGAGCCCCCTGAATTTGGCCTGTGCGTTCATTATTTAATTACTGGGCTTGTGCTGACCTAGCTTGCTGGACTCGTGCTGGCCTAGCTTGCTGGGCTCGGGCTGGCTTAGCTTGCTGGGTTCGTGCTGACATAGCTTTGCTGGGCTCATGTTGACATAGCTTTGCTAGGCTCATGTTGACCTAGCTTGCTGGGCCTCCTAGGTGTGGGATATAAAGGGCCCTTTCACAGACAGACCCACTTGTGCATGTTGGCCTTGCTTGAAGGGTCTCCTAGGTGTGGGATATAAAGGGCCCTTTCACAGACAGACCCACATGTGCATGCTGACCTACCTTGCTGGGCTTGTGCTGATCTAGCCTGCTGGGCTCATGCTGACCTAGCTTTCTGGGCACATGCTGACCTAGCTTTGCTGGGCTCATGCTGACCTAGCTTGCTGGGCCTCCTAGGTGTGGGATATAAAGGGCCCTTTCACAGACAGACCCACGTGTGTATGCTGACCTAGCTTGCTGGGCTCATGCTGACCTAGCTTTCTGGGCACATGCTGACCTAGCTTTGCTGGGCTCATGCTGACCTAGCTTGCTGGGCCTCCTAGGTGTGGGATATAAAGGGCCCTTTCACAGACAGACCCACGTGTGTATGCTGACCTAGCTTGCTGGGCTCATGCTGACCTAGCTTGCTGGGCTCGTGTTCACCTAGCATGCTGATGTTAAGCTATGGGTTTGGGGTTATAATTAACCACTCAGGAGCCTTGTTAGGTTTAGGTATCTTTAGTAAGTCCACAGGAACACAGGTAAGTACATTAGGTATAATACAGGACAAGTTCATAGGTTAGAAGCATCCACCGGTCCCCCCTGTGCCTAGTTCATTTTCCAACTGAGAGGGAACCTTGGCACTCACACCAAAACATTCTAGATGGAACTCGTTAATACAAACATTCCATACACAGGCTCACACATACTTAGGAACAGCTAATGAATCAGGATGAATGGGACATAACAGCTGACCCAGCTTGCTGGGCTCATGCTGACCTAGCTTGCTGGGCTCGTGCTGCCCTTTTAGTAAAATCTGAACCTATAGAAATAGATATTGTGCAGTGTCATGGACAGCTTTGCAATGATTCTTTTCTGCAGGGTAAAATAGAATAAAAAGAACAGGCAGGGGGCTGAGGAGTGTAAGTGACCGTGAGGAAGACCCTCTGAGAAGATGAAGGCCCAGAGACAGGCAGAGGGCGAGAGGAGAGGCCAAAAAAGGAGGGCCAGGGGAGAGCAGGAGTGTGAAAAGACGAGAAATGGAGATATCTGGGGCAAAAACACTCCTTCCGAGATCTTAATAGGTGTGATGTTGAAATTAAGGGGAATATTAAACCACTGACCTTCCCACTCCCAGCTCTGCAGATAAGGAGGATCAGGGGTCAGTCACCCCGCTGGTGAAAAAAGGCGGGCCATGAGGTGAGCCGTGTCTACCCTGCGCATGCCCAGTAGCTTCACGCTTCATACCGCGCATGCTCCAAAGGGAGGAGTTCCTACTGGGCATGCGTTCAGTAGCTTCGCGTCAAACACCAATCGAGAGACGAAATCTCTCTAATACGCATGTCCATTATCTGCACACTTTATACTGCGCATGCTCCACAGGGAAAGATTCCTATTAGTCATGTGTTCATTAGCAGCGCCTCAAGCCCCAATCTAGGGGAAATATCTCCACTGCGCAGGCTCAGTACATTTTCGTTATATAGTGCGCATTCTCTTCAGGGAAGGCTTCCTTTTAGTCACGTGTTCAGTAGCAGAGCCTCAAACCCGAATCTAGACTATTGCTAATGCCCAGTATATTAACACTGCACACTGCAGCATGCACCCGGAGTCCCCAGTGAAGGATTCCTTTGAAGCACGTGTTCAGTGCTGCAACCTCAAAGACAGAGCTGGAGGGGCGCAGTGTCTCTACTGTGCGCATACTCAGTACCTGAAATCAGCATACAGTGCTTGCTCTTCAGTGTGGATTTCTTTTAGGCACGTGCTCAGTATCTATACATGCAGTGCTTTAAGTGGGGTAAGAAATTGAAGGGGAGGCCTTCATTTGGGGTGTGGCTTCCATGGTGGGCGCGGCCTGAGAAGTGCACAAACCATAGCAAGGTGCGCAAAAATATAAATGTATGTAAGCAGTCATATATTTGTATGCATACTTTACTATCGTTTGTCTACTTTTCAAGCCATCTTTTATAAAGTTTTCAGGACGGACAAATCCTGGGGTGTCTTTGTTAACAAAGCTTTTTAAAAGATGGCTTGAATTGTGTACTTTTCAAGCCCTATTTTATAAGCATAGACATAGTTACATATTTCTATGTTCATAAAAGACGACTTGAAAAGTGCACAATTCAAGCCATCTTTTAAAAAACTTTGCCAACGGACAAAGACGCCGCGGCCTCAGTGATTTGTGCTCTGCTGAGTGTTACATCTGGCCCCTCGGCCCTCACATGCATACGCGCACGCACACAGGTCAATGAGGACACGGGACGCGATGTTGCTTGCTACGCGTCCCGGCGGCAACTGCCGCACGGATGCAGTTTATTCAACTGCGCATGCGCGGATCCATAACGAGGCCCGCGCATGCGCGCTACGTCAAACTGGGACGTCACATCCCTTTTCAACTTTAATCAAAACAATGTAAACCTTCGGGGTGTGCATACCCCTGCACAACTGGTGCCCGTGTGGGCGGGCGCATGAATAACTTGGAGTCTCACCTTACGTTTCTCAGTTCTTGAGATGCCCTGGTCGTCTCCGCTCGCGGCGGACCGGGTACCTTGGCGAGATGGTGGGCGGAGTAGAGCACTCCAGTTCAGAGCTAGCGGAGTCCCTGTTCTGCTCGCCCTCCTGATCTCCTCTGAAGCCCATGGATTCCTCTGACGCCCCGTTCTCAGCGGGTGTTTCGATTCTTTTGAAGAACGACCGGTTGCGCGTGACTGTTCCTCGGTCGCAGGCTGCCGTCACCATTGTGCCCTTTACATGCGTTACCTTCCACGGGCGCGGCTCAAATGGTAGGGACAGCTTCCCCTCGGGGTGCCGGTTTCGGACCAGCACTGTGTCCCCTACTCGCACCTCCTTTTCCTGCAGACCCCTCCGGTCACTTTCTTTGTCATTACGCCTAGCCCGTTCTTCTTGGACACCCTCGTTGTTTATTATCCCTGGCGGACGGCCTTCCTCTTCCGGTAGCATTCCCCTCGGGCATCGTCCAAACAGTGCTTCGGCGGGAGCCACTCTCGTGGACTGGTGGGGTGTTGTGCGGTATTCTCTTAGAAACTCCACTAGCTTTCTCTCCAGGTCTTCACCGCCACTGGCGGAAATTCTTAGGACCTTATTAAGAGTCTGCATCATTCTCTCGGCCTCCCCGTTGGCTCGCGGCCAGAGTGGGGACACCCTGCGATGCCGGATCCCCCTTTCCCGGAGGTAAGTTGCAAACTGGCTGCCCGTGAACGGCGGCCCGTTGTCTGAGCACAGTAGGTCCGGGAACCCATGCGTGGCGAACATTTTGTATAATGCTTTCGTCGCGAACTCTGTCGCTGTCGACTCTACCACCTCCACCTCGGGGTACCTGGACCATTGGTCAACTGCTACCAGAAAGTACATGCCACGACCAGTCGAGCCGAAGTCCACGTGGACAGTTCCCCATGGTTTGCTGCTACGCTCCATTGACCTTATCGGCGGGGCTCTGTCTCCTGGGGCTGCTGCTTGGCACGCCACACATCTCCTCACAAAGCTCTCCACTCGCCCCTCCAAGTCCGGGAACCATACTTTGTGTCTCAGCCGAGCCTTTGTTTTGACAACACCCTGATGACCAATGTGGGCCAATTCCAGTACCCTTGTCCTCAGTGCCTGTGGGATGACAAATTGTCTCTCTCGAAGTATTAGCCCATCGTCTGAGACGGAGAGTTCATCCCTCACTTTCCAGAGTGCTTGGAGGTCGCTCTGGGCCTCTGCTTGACGGCGCGAGTTGTTATGCAGTACCTCCCTCCAATCACCGCTCCTCACGGCGGTCTTGATGATGCTAAAAACCTCGTCCTTGGAGCATTCTGTCGCAATTGCCATTCTTGAGATTGCCATTGGAAGGGACCCTTCCACCACCTGACACAGCAGCCCGTGGCACTCGTTCGCCCCAATGTCGGTGACAGAGTTTTCCTTGTTGGGGTGGCGCGACAGGTAGTCAGCCGGATTGTTAGTTCCTGGTCGGTAAATTAGTTTCACCCCATACTCCATCAGGGCCAGCATCCACCTTTCGATCCTGGGGGGCGGCTTGGATGACACGCCCGCCAGTATGGGCAGTAGCGGCTTGTGGTCAGTCACCACCACGACTGGTTTGCCCAGAATGTACAAACGGAAATGGCGACAGCCCCACAGGATGGCCAACGCCTCCCGTTCGATCTGCGAGTATCTCATTTCCGTGTCCGAAAAAGCCTTACTTGCATAGGCGATGGGACGCATGTCCCCGCGTTCATCGGGTTGCAGCAGCACAGCCCCTACTCCCACTGGCCTCGCATCGACCACCACCTCCGATTCCACCTTGGGGTTGAAGTATGCCATGGTGTCCCCATCGGATAGGGCGTTTTTCAGGGTCTGGAATGCCTCTTGTTCACCGGCGCCCCATTTCCACGCTGTGTCGTTCCATGTTAGCACTCTGAGTGGTTCTGCCAGCGACGCTAGCCCTTTGATGAAACGCCCGCAGTAAGTTACCATCCCCAGGAAGCTCCTTACTTCCTTGGGGGATTGTGGGGGGGCGGCTTCCTTAATGTCCTTCACTTTGGCTGGGTCAGGCGACACACCGGCCGCATGGAAGATGAATCCGAAGAAACCAATACAGTCCTTGAAGAACTTGCATTTTTGTCGATGAAGGGTGAGCCCTAAGTTCTTCAGTCTCTGGAGCGTGTTCTCCAACCTCTTCATGTGCTCCCTTTCCGAGTCCGCAAAAACTAAGATGTCGTCAATACCCCTTTTAGGCCAGCCAACGCCCCCCTGATGGTGTTCTGGAATACTTCGGCAGCTGACGAGATACCAAAGCTCAGGCGTTTAAATTGGTATAGGCCGTCATGCGTCGTGAAAGTTGTTATGAACCTGGAGTCCGGGTGCAGTTCAAGCTGATGGTAGCCCGCTCGTAGGTCCAGCTTTGAGAAGACTCTTGCCCCTGAAGCTCTCCGATAATGTCATCTAGAGTTGGAGTAATGTGCCTCTCACTCTTGATCGCAGCGTTTGGGAGGCGCATGTCCACGCAAATTCTCACCGCCCGGGCTGTTTCGGCTTGGGAGCCACCACAATTGGTGACACCCAGGGTGTCGGCCCCTCCACTCTCTCAATAATGTCCATATTTACGAGTGATCGGAGTTCCTCCTCCACCTTCTCCCTTAGGTGGAACGGAATCCTACGGTGCTTGAGGGCTGTCGTCTGATGGACTCGTCGATATGCAGGCGCACTGGGTGCTTTAAGCTTCCCTATGCCTCGAAGATGCCCGAGAACTTGTCCAACAGCGTTTCAATGTCGATCTGGTATACTCCATATGCAAAATGAACCAAATTGAGGGCCTCCGACGCAGCACAGCTGAGAAGCGAGTGAGGGCTAACGTCCGTGACAAAGAATTTTGCCTTGATGGTGCTTTCCCCCCTCGACACTGGTGACACGAATACACCCTTGAGTGGCAACGGAGTGTCTCCTCCAAAAGTAAATATCTTCGCCATGGACTTGTCCAGTGCCGGCGGGCCTGGGAGTTTTAGATAGTCTTCCTCGGCCAGCACGCTTACGGATGCTCCGGTGTCGATGAGGATCTGCGTCGGCACGCCCAGTATGTCTACCACACACCTGGGTTGTCTCCTCCGTTTGCTTTCTGAGGCAATGTTTGAAATGAAAAACACTTCTTCGTCTTCCTCCTCTTCTTCTTCTTCTTCTGCAAGTTGCAACCTCCGCACCTCCTGTTCGAGAGCTGCGATGCTGCGTTGCCTTCTGAAACCGCTGCCCCTTGTTCTCGCGGGGCCTCTCTGAGTAGGTACAGGAGCAGGGGCGTGGCACATGCTGGCATAGTGCCCCGGTCCATTGCACCGTCCACAGGATCTCCTTTTGGCAGGACATTCCTCTACATGTGGCAGGTCATATCCGCAATCTTGGCATATTGATCCGGGTGCAGTGGGATATCTGTTCTCCGTTGTCTTCGGGACCCACGTATCCTTCAGCTTCGTCCTTTTGTTTACGGCAAAAGCTTCCTCCCTTGCGCTTGGCCTGACTGCAGCGTCCATGCTCGCTCCTCTGGATTCTGCCAGCTCGTACGTCCGGCCACTATCTAGTATCTGCTGCAGTGTCCACCCCAGCTCTCTCAGTACTTGTCGCCGCAATTTACCTGAGCTGCACCCCTGGAGGACCTGGTTCCTTATCATCAGCTCATCGTTGTCCCAGCGACATGTGTTGGCTATCATTCTCAGTCTGGCGCAGAATTGATCGAGAGACTCTTCCTCCCGTTGCTTCTCTCTGCAGAACAAAAATCTTTCATAGTCGACATTCGACTGTGGGATGAAGTGGTTTTCTAGCGCAGTCTTGACAGTGTCGTACGTGACTACGTGACTACTGGCAGGGTGAATGATTCGTAGATGCGCATAATGTCCAGCCCGGCCGAATACAGAAGGGTCGCCCTTTTTGCATCTCTAACTTCTTGACCCATAGTAGCCACCTGGGTCCTAGTTTGGACGGGGGCCCCGACGTGTCAAACTCCTGCATGGGCAGCAGCGACCCCTGTTGTGTCCTCACCGCTCTTGTCGCCACTTCTGTCTCTTCGTCGCTACTTGCCATCTTCACAGGTCGCACAGGCACCTCTGGGTGTGTTAGAGGCCGCAAACCTGGCTGGTGTAAGTCTCGACGTACCTCCTGCTGATGTCTGTCGCCTTATCCTTGTGTCCGGCTTTTTTTTTTTTTTTGGATTGTCCCCAAGTTGTTGGGGACAATCAAGTGTTCCAAAAATTATCCCTTTCTTCTCCTTGTAGCAGCGCACGAGCACCTTTTCAGGCCGCTACTGCTCTGAGGATAAAACGTTCGTGGTCGGTCCGCGTCGTGTCCTCGCGTGCCGATGTGGATTGTGCTCCCATGTATGTTGGGCGAACGCTGTGGCGGCAATCCTGCCTCGTCGCCAGTTGTTACATCTGGCCCCTCGGCCCTCACATGCATACGCGCACGCACACAGGTCAATGAGGACACGGGACGCGATGTTGCTTGCTACGCGTCCCGGCGGCAACTGCCGCACGGACGCAGTTTATTCAACTGCGCATGCGCGGGTCCATAACGAGGCCCACGCATGCGCGCTACGTCAAACTGGGACGTCACACTGAGCAAATACGTCACCAAGCTAGAGGCGTCTTTGACCCTCAGCGAACCTGGGGGCTCTGTGATCTAATCCGTACACTTGATCACAGAGCTCTCAGCTTTGCCGAGGGTCAGTGACCTGGAGAGGGGAACCAAAGGGACCATAATTTCCTCTTGTGACGCCTCACGCATGAGTCACAAGAGGAAGTTAGAGTGACTGACAGAAGTTTCAGCCAGCCGCAGCGTTGCTGAAACTGAAACTGCAACTTCCAGTGTCAGCAATGCTGTGGCTGGCTGGCACTTCTGTCAGTCACACAGCTGCCTGACTTTAAAATGGCGGGCACATCTCCTGTCGCAGCTAATAATGTGACCTGCCACGGCATGGTGGGAGCGGGGGGGGCCCAGCTCAGCCCCACTTTTTGGATACTGCCAGGGCCTGGCCTTAGCTGGCCACATGCCACTTAAAGCACTGCATACATGCCAACATCCTCGAGCATCTGGGAGGGAGATTTTGCCAGAGAAAGCGGGAGAAATGAATTTCCCAATAGGATTGCAAATGGGATTTAATAAATTTAATCAATTTAGGGCTAAGTAAAAAATAGGCACATAAAAACGTGTTTCGGAGTCGGAAGTAACCATCCAGTGGCACTGGTATGTTAAAGCTGACCTTGTAATGAGGCCCTAAGTCTCAGTAGGGGTGAGTGTGATCAGAAGCCCACAATGAGCCCCCCCAGAAACCTCCACAGAATGCTCTCAGACAGATGTATATTAAAAATAAATATACATTTACTATAGCCCATAATAATTAAAGAAGTTTAAACCACAGTAATATAAACAGTCACCACACACGGCTTTCACTATTTAACATATATACAGTTACATTTCGCCTAATGCGGTAAAGGGGAAAACACAGCCACATCATGAAACAGAAGGGTAGGTTAACACAAATATAGCATTACGCAGTTCTTCAGAATTGATCCCTAACTTAAGCAGTCCAGCCCTTCAAAGTGGGGAGCCTTGTGCTCAAAAGTACAGTAGTGCGTTGAAAATGCATGGTTGTGAGTAATGAGAGAAAGCTGGTCCTCTTCAGGGAGCTGTAGCAGTCAGGAACGGGATTGAGGTGATGAAGAACAGTGTCCTACTATTCAAGGAGGGTCTACCCTTGCAGGCAGATCAACATTTGAGTTTCGGGAATAGCTAGGGAGCCCAGCTAAGGTGAATATCTTTTTTGGGATTATCGTGCGTGAAGAACAATGGCTCAGTCAGGGGGACACCAGTAAGTGATGCAAGAGCTCACTAACCCTTGACACAGTCTGGTCCAAACTTTGCCAGTCTAGGCTAGGGTGCTTGTAGGTTCAACCCTTGCAGTTGCACGTCGCTCTGTCTCTCTGCGGCTGTGGGACGGGATGATCGTCTGTGGCGGGACAGTATCCTTTTCTCAGCTCTCAATGAAGAAAATAGGACAGTTCCAGTGCAGAACATCTCAGAGCACAGGGGGGAAGGCAGGCAAGGTTCCTACAATGACCGTCACAACAGCAGGGTGACACAGGCACTACAAAGGCTTGCACCATGGTGCACTCTCTTAAATCGCGAGCCAGAGGAGCTAGGACTATGACATTTGGCATTCACTCAGGACGGCAGCGTTCCTATGCAGTACCCCGAGTTTGAGCTGGTCAGTTTGCTGTATGGCCTAGGAACACTTCCGATGATGCGCTTTAGGAGGGTAATCAGGAGGTGCCGAGAGTAGTGTTCCCACTACTCCAAAGAGTCAAAGCACCCTTGCAGGCCTTCAGTGATCGATGCAAAAACGGGGGTACGATGGGACAACAGCGGGCTCAGGGTACCAAACATTCCAATACTTCTCTGGCGGTTTCACGGCTCTGCTTTAGCATTTCAGGATAATTAGCTCCTTCTGTAGTTCAGAGAGAATTTCAGTTGATTGGCCTGGAATTGATGCAGAGCCCCTTCTCTTATCTGAAATGTGTTCCATGCTCAAACTGGGATAGCCAATGGAAGATCTGCTCTCTTGCATGCACACCAGGCATGGACCAATCGTGGCCCACAGCGGTTCCAGTCATTCATTACTATGAGACATACTGCACTAGCACACGTGACATGCAGAAGCCCTCAAAATGTGTGGTTTTCTTGGTAGGGTGCATGCCCAAATAAGGAAAGCCTGGGTCTGCTCGACCTGGGGGGGAGGCAAAGGGACAAATGGCCAAAGACAGAACAATAGACTTTGTGGTACGGTCATTCTCAGCACTGGCCACAGTCTTGAGCCAAACACAGTAAACGTGATGTAGTCCAATTAAAAAGAACTACAAATACTATAAAACTAAACTGCTGTCACTAGTTCATCCTAGGCACACTTATACAATCACCCAAAATCCTTAGCGGGTGTCAAGGGCCATAAAACAAAAGGACACATATGCACAGTACTGCAAGGTACTTGGCACATAGATAAAAAGTTACCAAGAAATGGCAACATAGACGAAAACAAAGGGAAACAGTTTCCCAGTACTGGCAGCCTAAAGGACGTGTCAGTTTCCCTATAACAGATGAGCAAAAACAGATGATCAACAGCCCAGGAAAGCGCAGCTGAAGGCTGTGCTCCACTGGAAAAAGTCACGTCAAGATCAAAAATAAAAGCAAAACGTTTGGGGGTCCATTAACATGGAAGAAAAGGTGCAGTAAAGAGAAATCTTTCCTAACACCCATCCCTCCCCAGAGGGAAACGGTCAAACGCGGCACCGCCAGAGCTCCAGGATGGCCGGGGGTGCTGCCCACTGTCTTGGGCGCCCATATCCCATGTGGGTCAACCATCCCCAAGTCCAGCACTGGTCCCATCGTGCCCTGGCAGGGTCCCAACCCCTCTCCTGAGGGGAACAACTGGTACCCAGCCCACACAGATCTCCAGGATGGTCATGGCTGCTACCCCCGGCCTTGGGAGCTTCTCTTGCACGTGAGTCAAATGCTCCCCAGCCAAGCAGCAGTCATAGTGTGGCCCGGTGAGGTCCCCATCCCGCCCGGATGGAAAAGATGTAATGCAGCATGGCCAGAATTCCAGGACTGTCAGGGTGCTGTCCCTGGCCTTTGGTGCCTGTCTCCTATGTGGGTCCAGCATCCCCAAGTCCAGCTGCAGTCCCAGGGAGTGCCGGCAGGGTCCCCATCCCACCCTGGAGGGAAAACCTGTTACAGAGCCAGGCCAGAGCTCCAGGATGGTTGGGGTTGATGTCCCTGGCCTTGGGAACCTGTCTCCCATGTGGGTCTACCGCCCCCGAGCTCAGCAGCGGTCACAGGGAGCCCTGTCAGGGTCCACATCCCTCCCCAGAGGGAAAAGCTGTAACGTAGCCAACCAGAGCTCCAGGATGGTTGGGGCTGATGCCCCTGGCCTTGGGTGCCTGTCTCCCTTGTGGCTCAACCGTCCCCAAGTCTAGCTGTGGCCCCATGGAGCCCCAGTAGGGTCCTCAGTCTTCCCTGGAGGAGAGGCCCTTTTTTAGCAACTCCGGATTATATACATGAGTTTTATTTATTTTCCCACTCTGATGAATGGCTCATGCATTGGCGGAAAGGCGACATATTATATGTTGATGAGTCATAAATAATTGACCAGGGGACGGGAACAGAGCACACATGGGCGGTAGTGGCATGTAGTAAGGGGGGGAGAAATAGTGACCACAACCTGTAGAAAGTGGGACTATGTTTTCATACACAGCATTTCCCATATTACAACTGGACCATTATTACCTGGGGAATTGATCAGCCCCAGGTTTGAAGATCCATATGAGGTGCTGTTCTGTACTCCTCTCGCCGTCCGTATGAAAGAGTTAGATATTGGGTGCATCTCTCGGATGTCCGAAGAGCACCTGACACAAGGCAAAGTTTAGTAACGACATAGCCAAAGAAGAGACATTTTTAAGGATCCATGCCAGGGTGGTGTGCAATGGCACATGCCTGATTTTTTACTCTTTCCTTTCTTATTGTGTTTTTCTTGATTTTTTATCTTTTTTCAATTTTTTTGATTTTTCAATGTTTTGAAGGTCCAGAACCTAGTCGGCCATGGTGGAAAATGGGGCTATCTGTCTCTCCCTTCTCTCCCTCTTTCTCCCTCTTTCTCTCTCTCTATTTTTCTCTCTCTCTTCCTTTCTTTCCTTCTCTCTCTCTTTTCTTCTCTATCTCTCTCTCTTTCCTTCTCTTTCTCTCATTTTCTTGATAACCTTTTTTCTCCTCTCCAGGAATAAGCAAAGATGGCTGACGGACCTCTCTGTTATGTAGGGATAAAATTAAGACAAAAGTAATTTGTTCTAGGAACTATGGATTATATAAAGTATGATATTGTTTTGTATGACACGGGTCGTGGTTGTTGTAGTGGATGAAGGTATGTCTGTTATATGGGGTGGCCATATGAAGGGTGGTGGGGTGGACAGTTGGGAGAAAATGCTAATATGTCTATAAAAAAAGGAAATACAAAATGGCTCACTTTTTGCCGGCCACTCCTACAAGATTTCTTAGACGAATGAAATGGGAAGTATGAATGACGTATGATTTATATAAAGGGGTTTGACATTGACACTATTTCTGACATCCAGCATTTAGAAACACTGAATAACTGGTACACTGATATGAGCATTGCAGGAAGGAATATAATCAATGAAAGCTGTTACGTGTGTGCACTTATCCCGCACACATCAGGGGCTCCTATGGTTTAAGTTCCACATCCAGTCCCAATTACAGAGGCACAATGTCTTACACATCTTGCACTATGGGGGATAAAGGGCACATTCCAGGCACACAGTGTGCATTTGAGGAGCATTGATCTATACCCAGCGTTATGCAATGGCAACACAAAATACCGACATGGTCTACAAGGACCATACTTTTCCTTGTGAGGTTACTCAAATGATGATGACAAATGGCAGGGCATCACAATGACGTGCCAGACAGATGGGCTGATCGAGTACAGTGGAGAAGCAATATCCCAAATAGAGACAATGTGTGCACAAATATGGACCCAACACATCACAAGGCTGACACGGATTGCAACAATGAAGAAGCCAGTGCGAATACATAGAGCCATAGACTCAACGAAGGAACAGTTCCTGTTGGCGCAAACACACAGTGCAACCACGCTCTTGTGATCCCTGAAATGATGACAGGTACGGCAGCAGTGATGGATTACTACTGGGTTTGTGGCCAACAAGCCTACTTGCAATTCACACACTCATGGAGGGGCAAGCCTTCACTGGCCACCCGGCACTCAGTGCTACTAGTAATCCTGGAGGAACACCTGATGGAAGAAGAAATGCCTGTTGAGGTGCAAACAGTCACTCTAGCACCTAAAGAAGCAGAAAGAAGCTTGAGATCACACAAGAATTTGGTATGCTGCCAGAAAAGGGACAATTTCAACAGCGGGGAAGAAAGAAGAGATTAAACTGTCTCAAGAGACTATTCCGCACTGCTCAGAGGTATACCTGACAAGTATCAGCTTTCTAGCTCAGCAGAGACTTTATTTTTCATCTTTTTTGGCTCCTGGGGTACAAGCAGCTGCTGTACTTTTATACCCCCGGAGGATGCCGAGAATGGGTCACTATCCCACGTCATCAATGTGTTGCATAATGTAGGTGTTCAAATGCAGAAAGAAGGTGGAGTGCAGGATATGGATTTGCCATCACATGCCTTTGATGGGCCCTGTCATGGCTGGGGGCAGCAGTAAAACCACTGGTGTCTTTGATCGTATTCTTCTTGCACGTGCCAATTGGGACTCCAATGATGTGTTCAGATGATCCCTAATAGTGTATAGATGATGGTATCAATTCGGAGATCTAAAACACCTTGCCATACAATAAACAGCGAAACTCAAAATAATATTTCTGTGATTGTAGATATGTTGAGTGGGGATGAGTTTGTTACTGTAGAAGTAACAAAAGGGGGGAATGTTGGGGAGGAGCTAGCGCCTTGGCTAGCGCCTTCTTGCACCCCTCAAGCACTTTAAAAATAGGCAAGACTTCTCTAAACACTATAGCACTGAGAGCTTTTTTCATTAAAAGATAATCACACACAGGTGTGGCCAGCCACTAAATGAAAATAGTTAATATTTAAATACAAGGTGCAAATAATCATTAGCTGAAGGAATTTGTAAAAATGTTACATTGTATTCAGTTTTCACAAAGAACGGTAAAGAGTTATGTGCCAAAAACAATGCAGCCTGTCTAAAAATAGACTACAGTCATTGCGTGGGGCCCGGCCAGCTCTGGCAGAGCACACAAAGCTATTTCCTCTCCATCAAAAGCCCATGTACACTAATATTAGGAGTGTAGATGCTTAATGCACGACATACAACATTATGGAAAAACAAGGTTTCTAAGCAGGATTACTGGACCAGATGAAATGTAAGAATATGAGTGAAGTGTGAAGAGTATGGTGGGAAGGTGTGTTTATATATAACTGTTTATAATATAGCAACATATGATAAACCGGAGGTACAATGTATGCATGCAAAGGCAGCATTACGCTAAGTAGTTTGGTCTAAATTTCCATTTGTTATTCTGCCTTACAAGGAAGACTCCAGCATCCCTTGTAAGTCAGAATAACAGTTTTGGATGAGTTATGTTATGTAATGTTATGGAATTTTGGACAGGGTGCGGTCGCCCGAAGATAGCCCCAACTTACCTCAACAATGCCATTAACCACAATAAAGCCATCAGAAATTTGAGATCCAACAACAGCACCCAACTCTTTGTCCCACGATTTAAATGTACAAGGGCGTAGGGATCAGCTTTCCAGTAGCGGCCCCCAAAATATGGAACTCCCATCCCCCCCACTACTAGAAATGAGCCATCCCACCAGAAATGTAAGAAAACGGTAAAAACCGGGCTCTTCAATGAATACTAAACCTTTAGGGCAGGCTCTGCCACCATACTGACACTCCCTCCCAGACATTTTTGTATTTTATTAGTACCCCTGACTACTTTCTGTGAAATCTGCACCATATATAACCTTGATTCAATTCTGTAACCACTGAATCAACTGCGTAATCATGCGTAATCATGTCATTCTGTACAAGCAACCCCATCTATGTATCACTCCACTGTAACTAGAATCCTGAAGCTTACTGTAACCTGCGCCGTGATACCTCCCGGCTTGGGCTGAAAACAAATGTTATAAATAAATAAATACATAAATAAATGGCCGTTGTAATGGACCGGAGGGGGGTGTCTGTACTTCTGCTCTCTGTATGGTAGAGGAAAGGAACAGCGGACCCCATCCAAGATTTTCTATTGGTAGCAATGGACGAGCATCAAGGCCTAGCTTCTCAGGAGGTGATGAAGGCTGGTTTTTAAGTACAGTGTAGTCCCCAAGCACCCACAAAGGAATATCCACACACGGTATTAGTTAAAACACAGTCTTTATGTAATTAAGGTTCAAGTTATATACGCAATCACAATAACTCACTTAGTGCTCAGTAAATCTACATGGCAAGTATATACAGTTCTAAGTGGTACCACAATTATTATCCAATTTCATTAAAGTGCATCAACTTTACTCTGGTCAAATGTCACACAAATCAATTAATAAAGGTAACCAACAATAGATATAGGAGGAAAGCAGTTGGTTAGAACAGTAGGCAGAACACTGGCCCGTTTACCTAGACACAGCTCTGTGTGGGGATCCCCCCACCTCAGCAAGCTGTAAAATAAAGATCTACTACAAGCCCAGTCCATATATTGTTCACAAGAGTCTTTCCAATAGTTCAGCAACCCCAAAGTACCTGGCGTTGTAGAGTTCCTCGTCGGGAAATCGACGGCCCTTCTTGAGTGCACTCCCTTTAAGGCAGGAGCCACGGGTCGTCTAACCTCCGGCAATGAACAGGGTGAACTATGGCGGTGAAGTGGCAGCTTTGTTCCTAGGGGTGCTCATTGACAATGGAGCGTAGACGTCCTGCAAGGAAGAGGCGTGCGGGGCACCTCGGCAGTGATAGTTCAGGACCGCAAAGAGTTTGAAGAACTGTGGCCCAGCAAGGGCGTCAGGTCGTCAGCGTTTCTGTGGTCGTCAGGTGTCGAGAAACCCAACGGTGGATGCTCCTCGGCCCGTCAACTGCCTTGACTTTCTACAGCGGGACAAAGTGGTTGACGGTGCAGATGAGAGTGTCCTTAGATCAAATGTTCTTAGGCAACAGGAACACTGCAGTTCCAGTCGGCGACAGCGGTAGTCGACAGTGACGGACAACAGTCCGGGCGCATCTCCTTAGGATTCCGCGGCAGTCCCCATCTCCGGTTGGCAGCCTTTCATAGGTCTGTCTACCGGGGAGCTTTGGCAAAGATCAGCTGGTGCACAATGGTCCCTCGTAACTCGGGGAGAGGTCTCCTTACCAGGTCTTACCCAGATTTAAACTTACTAAATCTGGCGGGAGTAGCTTCGCTGTTAAAGCGGCACAATTGTGGAACTCCCTTCCAAATGATCTAAGGGATGATCTCCCCTACCAGCAATTCAGATCCAATCTGATCCAATGGCTAAAAGATCATGATGCTTAACTTCACCCTACTATCATTTGGATCTCATGTATATTTTGTATATTTGCTCTGCTCTATTCATATGTCAATCTACATTCTTGTAAATTTACTGTACATATTTCTATGATTTCGTGACACTACATGTCTACAGCATTGTAACCGTAGCTGTACTCCCTGTTTATGTGTAACATGTAACCTAAACTGAACAACCCTCTTTCTGCCTTCGCGCCCGAATACCCTGGGGTCTGGTGCGCAATATAAATAAATAAACAAACAAACAAACAAACACACAGTTCTTGGAGACACAACCGCTTTCAGATCGGCGAAGTTAGGCAGAAACCTGTGCAGTTCCCTCTGGGACCACTGCAAAAGTTTTAAGACTACAGGTGTTTGGCAGTAAACCCACTTGGTAGCAGTCTGTACCACACAGATTCACCTGGTAGCTGTGGCTGAGCAGTCAGACTTCCCTCAAGAAGAGTTAGGTAGTATACAGAGTATTCACAATAGGTCAGGAGAACACAATAGAACAAGTAAACACTGACCAGGGATTGGTGTAAAAGAGATATAATTATTTATTTAAAACCACATCTAAAAAAAAAAAACAGGCACTAATAGTAAGCAATTCAAAAACACGGTCACTAAAAGAAATACACTCCCTTAAAAGAATATTAGACAAGTCTTAAGTAAAGCCCCACTTATTTTCAGACAGTGGTGAGCGCTTAACGTAGATGGCACTCTAATAATTCGTTTTAAAAAGGGAGAGAAAAGCAGAGAATAAATTGAGATAGATCCCAACACTTTTTCACGAACACAACAAGAGAGGAAGGCAAAGTAACACCGTTAATTCAGAGTCAGTAGGCCGGATCCGCTTTAAGAGGATCAAAACGAAATGTGTCCAAGGTCACACGCTTGCAGTGCACAAAAGTCTTGTAACGGTTCAAAAAGGAGTTGGACCAAAGAAAGGGACCAGTTAGAGGGTCAAGGCGGCCAGCCCAGTCCAGAAGGTTAAGGGGTTATTATTACCTTGTATCAATCTTTAGAAAGGGAGGCCTGGCGGACACGGTACCTTAAAGTGGTGAGAATACTCCAGCGGGGGCAGTTGTTCCTGGCAGCGGATGAAAGTCGGTGCTTCGTCCGGGGGAAGAGAGGATCTCGTCAGGGAGGAAGACAGGAGTCCGTTGCACTGCCAGGGAAGAAACCAGCCGCGGAGTTTCTCAGGTAAAAGGAGCGGTCCGTTGATTCGTGATTCAGTGGTAAGTGGCTATCCAGCCGCCGGGGTGCTTGGCACGGGCAGTTCGACCACAAACCGGTCTGGGGTGCGAAGAAAGAAGGTAAACTGGTTGTGCCCACCAGTCAGGGGAAGAAGCCTCTCCAGCTGGGAGATCTTCTCTGTCGTCGGGAAGTGGTGAGTCAGTTCCGCAGGGCTCCACTGGTGGTGTCGTCGTGGTAGGTCAGCTCAGCTTCTCCCTCGTGGGATTCTCAGGTCCTGTGGCGACTTCTGAAGTTCCAGTCCCCAAAGCCCTGCTTTTATGCAGCATACCCCCATTCACTCAGCCTAGCTGTCAATCAAACATGCTAAGTGGTGAGCCGGCCGGCTCACTACTTGGGCCAATCACACAAGAGTGCGACTTGAGTTACCAAGGTAACTCAGTCCAGGGTGCCTAAAACCCCTCCCACACCCCCTGTGGTACCCAGACAGAGTGGCACCACTTTTGGAGGCTTCTGTGGAGAAGCCCGCCAAAAAGTGGAACAAAGGGCTCGACTTGGGTTGGAGTCACAGAAGAGAACACAAACGCCATTTTAGAATCGAGTCCTGGCAAAAAATACCAACCGGCGAATTAATATTAATTAAATAAACCGGCGGTATGTTCGAGGCTATGAGAATTAAACAATTAAAGTTGGTAGCCTCGAACAATGGGAAAATCCCATAGGGAAATATTCGTGGTCGAATATAAAAAGTTGTTTCCACTGCCACCCGCCAAAACTCGATCAGGGGGGACGGAGACGTGCCCCCTCGACTAACAGACCCCAGGGCAATCCAATTGCCCCGACCAGTACGTCCACAATATGATGGTTTGTACTGGTTTCTGTTAATAATTTGGGACTAGTAAAGCCAATGGTGACTTTACATGCCCTGGGAGACAGTAGTCAGTCCCAGGGTATGGAGTCTATGGTGGGGTGTCACTATGACACCCCTGTGTTACTGCACGGAGGGTGCTGTGTAACACACACAGTAAAAACTCATGAGACCCTATGGAGTCAAGGACCCCATAGCCCTTAAAACACATTAACAGTCAAAGGAACCCCTCAAATCATGTCCAAGAGTGTGAGGAAAAGAGTCTCACTCTTGGCAGGAGAAAAAAACAAACTCCAGAAATCCAGCAAAGCTGCTGGGGGACTCACTAGGTTAGTAAATTCAGCCTAAAGAGAGAATTCTCCCTAACAAGCGGCCAGATACCTCAGGCTTAGGAGCGCTCTACAAATAATTAAAGTAAGTGTTTCTAGGCGTGACAAGACAAGGTATGAAGACACGGGGAGGACGAAAACAAACAATCTTAATAGGCCTTGCCGTCATTCAGATTGTGCAAGTGCAAGGGGGGGAAGTGCAAGGGAGAAGGGAGAAGGGTAGTGCATTCAGGGCAGCAATTGCTCTATGTAAGTGCAGCTGGTGGAGCCAGCGAGGAAGTACAAAATGGGGCTGGGGTGCACCGTAGAGTTACAGATGCAGCCCCTAAGTGCACGGAGGCAGTGCAAGTGCTTGCAGGTCATGGGGTAAGCATTGTGCCCATTAGGATCAGAGGGTATCCAGGCGACCCGACCATCGAGCGCGGCAGAAGGTAGGTCAGCAAGGGAGAGAAAGAGAGAAAGCAGTATCAAAAAGGAAGGTCTTGAGCTGCTTCAGGATCCTAAAATGGTCCTGCTCGAGTTTGGGGGGGGGGCAGGGAGGCCATTCCAGGGGAGGCCCCTGCATTTGCCCGGTGGGTTCATTATTTAATTACTTGTTTAGGCAGTGGATTCAGCTTGCAGGGGGCGATGTCTTTAGTTGTTGTATGGGCTTTTGGGAATGGTAGTCCCGCAACAGAACAAAAGGAATTTTGGCCAGAATGGTGCTTGGCGGGAACTGGGATGAACAAAATAATTTTGGCTAATGTGTGGTATGGGCTATGCTACCTTCTGGTGCAGGTGTGGCTGCTCTGGATATGGGAGCAGGCAAGGATGCGAGTGTCAATGCCAGCAGAAGCAAGGGTTACTTCCTGCATGTCCTCCACACTCCACGTGCTGCCCTGCATTACCACCACACTCCTCAACTGAGGGGAGCCTTCCCCAGACACAGGCAACTCATGCCATCATTTACTAAAATCATTTAAGTGGTCAGTACACTTAATAGGCCTCCTCGGTGAGGTATATAAAGGCTGTTTCACAGACAGGGCCAAATGTGCATACTGACCTAGCTTGCTGGGCTCATGCTGATCTAGTTTGCTGGGCTCATGATGGCTCATGCTGACCTAGCTTGCTGGGCTCATGCTGACCTAGCTTGCTGGGCTTATGCTGACCTAGCTTGCTGGGCTCGTGCTGACCTAGCTTGCTGGGCTCGTGCTGACCTAGCTTGCTGGGTTCGTGCTGAACTAGCTTGCTGGGCTTGTGCTGACCAAGCTTGCTGGGCTCATACCTGGCTTGCTGAGCTCATGCTGCCCTAGCTTGCTGGGCTCGTGCTGACCTATCTTGCTGGGCTCATACCTGGCTTGCTGGGCTCATGCTGCCCTAGCTTGCTGGGCTCATGCTGACCTCGCTTGCTGAGGTGTTGCTGACCTAGCTTGCTCGGCTCATGCTGTCCTAGCTTGCTGGGCTCATGCTGACCTACCTTGCTGGGCTCATTGTGACCTACCTTGCTGGGCTCCTGCTGACCTAGCTTGCTGGGCTCATGCTGAGCTTGTTTGCTGGCCTCATGCTGGCCTATCTTGCTGGGCTCATGCTGACCTAGCTTGCTGGGCATGTGCTGCCCTCTTAGTAAAATCTGCCTCTATAGAAATAGATGTTGTGCAGTGTCATGGACAGCTTTACAAAGATTATTTTCTTCAGGGTAAAATAGAATAAAAAGAACAGGCAGCAATCTGTGGGGTATCACGTACTGTTGCCCAAGGAATGTCAGTGATTGCTAATAGCTTTCTGATTTTCGTAGCCAAGATGCCTGGGATGCCTGAGTATGGTGTTTCACTCGATTCTTTCAGTATTTCATAGGCCTGTGCAACACTGTTAAGGTTCATCTTATGTAAAAGGGCGATAGATTTCCATTGAATCAGTCCGGTTAAAGGATCCAAGCCTAGTTCATGCCTTATCACCACAATAGGAACATAAGTCGGAAGAGCCAATACTCCTCTTCAGAATTGACCTTCTAGAGCTGCCCAAATGTGGTTATCAATATTCAAACCTGCCTCCGCCCCATATGTCAGAGCAGGAATGACTTTCTGGTGATAAAATGTAATAATTGGGATCAGAGTGAATTTGCCATATTCGCTATGTAAACGTTTGCCTTGTAGAGTAAGTGATGTCATACGCTGCTTCAAGTCTATAATCCAGGCCTGTTCTTTGATTGATTTATTTATTTGGATCCCCAAATATCGTATCGTATGTACAGAGTCGATCTTTTCACCTGCTGCTGACCATCCAAAACTCTTGAGCAATAGTTTTTGAGCTGTACCAAATTACATTATCTTTGATTTCCCGGCATTGATTTCAAGATCATTTGCTTGTAGATATAGGACCAGGGCCTGTAGACCAATTTCAGTTTGGCCAAATAGGACAATATCCTCAGTGTATAGTGCATAACTTATTGGTTGTTTTTTCAGTTTTGTTGGAAAACAGTGTATGTTATCAAACGCCTCGGATAAATCAGCAATATACAGCTTAAACAGTAGCGCTGCTAGCGGGCAGCCTTGCTTAACTCCTTGAGATGTTGGAACCTCTTTCGTCAGAGTGCCACTATTGTCGATGCAAACATTTATTGATGTTCCCTTGTGTAGGGCCATAAGTGGATGGAGAATAGTCGGAGGGCATGACCATGCTGTTAATTTTCTCCATAGATTTGTACGATTAACTCGGTCAAACGCTTGACGCATATCTATGAAAGCCACACATATTTTCTTCTTATGCTTCATTGTTTCAAGCTTTAGTGTATTCACTATGAGAAGATTGACTTCTGTTCCAACATCTTTGGTGAAACCGGTTTGCCGGTTAGCTAGTAGATTGTTAGAGGACGCCCATGTGGTCAGTTTCTGTTGCAAGCATGTGGCAAATATTTTGCCTAATATATCCAAGAGGGCATTTGGGCGATAGTTGGCAGGATTGTCCCTATTGCCCTTCTTGCAAATTGGCACAATAACCGCAGTCCTCTATGAACTCAGAATCACCTTGGCTACTGAGATTACTTTAAATAAATCCACAATGAAATAGGCCCAAAGTTCAATTTTCTCTTTTATCATGATGTTCGTTAGCCCATCAGGACCTGCCGCACAAGAGTTCTTTAGCTGTTTTATGTGTGGATTAATTGCTCTGGATTCACATACATCCCAAGGAACTGTTGACATCATAGGCTCTGTGTTGACATGTGCTGAGGTATCTTCAAAAACGTTCCTGAAATGTTTTTCCCAGGTTAACATGGAGATGCCGTTTGCCAGACTTGAGTTTTGGGTATGATTATTCTTTAAGATCTTCCAAATGTCTCTTGATCTACGTTGGATGATAAAACCGAGCATTGATTCTGCACGTTCTTGGTCTATAATTATTTTAAAGGATTTTAGCCAGTTTCGATAATTCATTTTGCAGCGCTTGATTGCCTCTTTGTTATCGACAATTGTGCTATGTTTCCTTTTAATTTGTCTGATGTTCTTATGCATTTGTTTCTTTTGCTGGTTTACCTGGGCACTGAACACATATTTTTTCTGTTGTTGCTGAAACTTGTTTATTGTTTTTCTATTAGTTCCAAATTGTGTTAGCAGATGTGCATAATTTACCTTTTCGGTGATGGTTGATGCATCATCCTTTATACTATCACTCAACTGACAGATGTGATGATCTTTGATACGAAGACGATTCAATCCCTCATTAACCTCCAATGGAAAGCTATATTGATGCGATATTGGAAACTGTTCCAGTTCGCAAATTAGTTCCACTAGGCTGTGATCGCTGACAAGTGTTTTAATTATGGACATACTTTCTACTTTCGGCCAGAATGACGAGGAAATCCAGATATAATCTAATGTTTTTTGACCTTTGGCTCTTTGCCAAGTAGGTCTTGGGGTGATATCCCTTCAGATGGAGCCATTGACCATCTCGCAATTTCTTGATTTCATGGCTTCCATCCATTTGTCTCCTCTGGTAGGTACCACACTAGATTGTGATCTAATTCTGGAGGCAACCTCAAACCGTGGGAAGTTAAAGTCTGCACATATTAGAATTGTTATGTCAAGGCAAGAAGCTAAGCATGGATCAATGATTGCCAACACTGTTTTGATGAACCTAGCTGATGAAATCATTGCCGTGTTCCAATATAGGTTAATGACCAATAATTGTGGGGAAAGTTCATTTACCGTCGATCTTAATTGGAGTAGTGAACCTTGTACAAAAAGATTCGGCATAAATGTTTGTAATAGCTCCCAACCATAGGTGTTATTTACCATTGTAATCAAGCCGGAAAAAGGTCTCCCATGCTGATTCTTCCCTGCTTTGTTTAGAACAATGGTGTAACCATCTTTTGTCGGAATCTCTCAAAGCCACGTCTCTTGCAGACAAATAATACATGTATTTGCTAGAGATGTGGGAAAGTCGTTGAATAAATGGTGGAAACCTCTGGTATTCCAGGATAGTATCCCACAAGTCTCTATGCCTAATTGTACTGATGGTTATGCTCATTGGACTTTGTGAGATGCCACTCGTCTTGCGATTTCAACTGAGTCTTTCTGAGTGAATTTTGTTCCAGACCCAGACCCTCTCACAGAGAAGTGACTCCTCAGTTCTTCACGTCGGCAATCATTTGTTGTATTTAACGCATTACTTTTGGCGGAATGTTTTAAACTTTTCTCTGATTCGACTTCAAAGCCATAGGATAATAGCTTGTCCCTTGCCGCTAGGAGAGTTTTTTTCCACTGCAATTGATCTGATGTGTAAGAAAACCTTGTCAGCCGTTTTTTCCGAGATATATTCAACAATTAATATATCTTCTGTAGTAATGGTGCGTAATGATGGAATGTTGTGAAGTAATTTCATCACGTTTCTTCTGTTTAAATTTACATCACTGTCATCAGGGAACACATTTTCTACCCTGATTTTCCAAGCTTGTTGTATAGACTCAGTTTGATGTTTGTCATGTGCCTTGGTTTTTGTTGATTGTTGTTTATTCCACTGTGCAGCAGTCATTCTTGGGTTAAAATTTTGAGGCGATTTGCAGCCTCTCTTTGTAGGTGAATTATGCCTTGCATTAGACTGTTTAGGTGACAGGCTCTTGGTGGACTGAGCTGAGGGGAACATGGTGAGTTTTCTTGTATCTTGCGGCTTCTTGCTTGTTTGTTCGAAGGAGCTTTCTCTAAATTTGGACTCTTTCCTGCCTTGTGGCCTGGCTTTGCTCCTTTTCTCACCTTGCGAGGTGGTAGAATCAGCAGAATCGATGGAATATGTCGAGAGATCACATAGATCCACAGAATCCTCGTCATATTCTGTTTGTCAGAGTCTATTCTTGCCCACTTGTTTGGATTTTGCATCTGAATTGAAGAAGACTTAGCATCAATAGACTGGCTCTGGGGCTCTTTTGGATGTGTAATAACTGATTTATCTGATGGTTGGACTTGTGTAGCGTGTTCAAAAAGAGAAAGCTTTTGAGGAGTAGATAGATTCCTGACAAATTGTTTGACGTTAGCGGAACGTTTTTTGACTGAATTGTTTGCTGGTTTTCTTAAGCCAGGTCTGGGTTTTTTTGCAGACAACTTTGTTGATTTTGTACTACCGGCAGGGAAATTCTTAACCGCGCCTTTGAATATATCAAAAGACGTTTTTGTCCCAGTTACAGGAGTGTCGGCTTCAGCTGGTGCCGAACTGAGAGCCTCAGGCACAAGTGTTGGTTCGATGGCAATTTTTTTGGCTTGGGTGGAAACCAATGGAGCTTGGACTCTGCCAGATGCCTGAGGCACTTGTGTTGGTTCAGTTGCAGGGGTAAAGCTATTTGTAATACCCCCACCATGGTTTTTATGTGGACAAGATGACGGGACTGCATAGGCTCTCCTCGCGTCTCTTGTCAATTCTGGAACTCCTTGGAGTCCTACGCTTTCCGCCCTTCCAATGGAAAGTTCAGACAGTGAATACTTTGGTGGAGGTTGCACCGGATCGGGCACAGGGTCAACGATTTTCAAGGGAATATATTTCTTGCTTCCAGCAACTGTGCCGCTTAGCTGCCCATGAGTCTGTTCTCTATTCGACTGGATATTATGCCTCACCCATTTCATGCATTCTAACGTCGCAGCCATTAGAGTAGAGTTATCTGCATGGGTGCTTGTCAGTAGATCGCCAAGGCGATATTGCCATTATGATGACGTCTCCGCCTCTCTTTCCAATCTTTGTCTCAGAACTCTATTCAGGTGTTCCATCGTGTCCACTTTGAGATGAGATTGTTAATTTGGGCGCCCTGATCTTTTATGGACTTGTTTAAACTTTCGTACAGTTTCACAAAAGGAATAAGGGCTAGAGAGGTGGCTGCTAAAACATTATTGTGGATTTGAATGCCTGCCGCAACTGACAGGTTTGTTTTGTTTAGTTGTTCCTGTGCAGACTTTGGAGAAAATGAGGGTAGCACTGTTTCATGCAATTGTTCTTCCGAGGGCTCTTGCCTCCTATCTGTTGCGGCAGAGACTCATCTTCTAAGACACCTTTATATGTGTGTTTTGTGCTCACAGCTCCAGAGAAATATGAAACATTATCACCGATAGAAGAAGTGCTCTGGTTTACTGGCTGTGCTGAGAAGAATTTATTGATACAGCCAACGGCATTGCGGGAAATCCAAACATGGTCTGACGGGGTGTGTCAGTTATAATGCGTTCATTCGAAGCTGTTTTTGGGAGTTTGTTGCTGGATGTATCTCTAAAGCTTTGTATGAGCTTTTCTTTGATGGAATAAAAGTCTGCAGTTAGCCTCTCAGTCAGCTGTGCCTCGCGTCCTGCGAGATCGAGGACTCGTGGGGAGGTGCCAAAAGGCATTTGCAACTTTTTTCCTGTTTTTGTCTATTGTAGCTGGGGCGCTGCAATAGTTATAGATTGAAGCGGCGTTCCCGGCCCATGCGCTCTTCCACTGCTGCTCGCATTTGTATTTAAACGAGGGCGTGACAGGTTGGACTTATCAAGACTCTCTCTTCGGACATCGAGACAAACACTGGTTGTCACCGGGGTGACTTGTGGTTGCACCGTTGTCTTGTGCCGTGCACCTAGTTGCTGGACTAATGTGAGTGCCACATTTGACAACAGCCCTTCATTTGTTTGTTGTCTGCTTTGTGGGTCACAAAACTGCATTTTGTTAGCGTCTTGCACACTCTGTTGATTAATTGGGGGCACAAATATAAGATTAGTCTCGTTCGAGTTATCAGCAGACACTTGAATCTGCAGTAACTCCGTGTCCATTTCATCGAATGGAGACTGGAACGGGGAGGTGTTTACCTCAATCACATTTGTCTCTGGATTCGTTTCCGGGTCCATTGTCGTTGGAGCAGTTGAAAGGGGTAAGGAACGTGCTTGTATGGGTCCACATTTTGTGCAATATGCAGATAATTTTATAGTATTTGAAGCACCAGAGCCTTCGTAAGCGTGAGCATTTTTGCTATAGGCGGCGCAATTAGATGTAATTTCTGGTACCATCGCCAAGCACGAAAAGCATGGAAATAAGAATTTTGGTCGTCGACAAATGCCCGATGTCAGATTTAATCCACAGCGTGCAAGCAGCTGTTCTTCATCAATGAAAGTTTTGGTCAGAGTGAGTAAAGATAGCACATTATGGGCCTCATCACGAGTCTGGTGGTAACCCTTAAATGCGGCGGTAGCGCTATTACCGCCGCATTTAAGTGTCCGCCAGATCATGGCTTTGGTGGATTTCCCCCCAGCTTAAAGCTGGGGGGAAATCTGCGGCAAAATTGCTGATTTTCGGCGTGATTACCACTGGCGGGAAATCCGCCGGCGGTAATAGTGCACATTTTCCCCATTGGGCCCAATGGGGAATGAGGAATTCCCGAATGGGCCCAATGGGGAATGGGCAATAACCCTTCCGCCAAACCTGTGATCCAGCGCTAATAGCGCCAGGGGGTTCGGCGGCAGGGCTATTAGAACCGGCGCTAATAGCGCCGGCGTTACCGCCCAACTCGTGATGAGGCCCTATGTGTCAGCGTCACTGGGAGCATAAGTTCAGGTCGTACAGCTTGAGACTGGAATAGCTGAGATAGCATGCTTGATGAACCAACTCTTACCTTGGCTTCTTCACTGCTTGCTGCAGTTGTGTCAGGATCGAAATTGATCAACGGCACTTGAGAGGGGGAGTATAGCCATTCAGACTCAAGCCTGATTTTCTGCTTCAGCCGCGTTTGCGGACCCATCATGCAATAGTTTGCTGCTTCCACTCGATAGCAGTATGCCGATGGGCCGTGGGCTGTGGGCCTAGGGTGGACTGGGGTAGACTGGGATTCTCCTCGGGACTCCACACGGCGCTCCGCGCACACGTACACCTTTTAAGGTGGAGTCTCCCAGAGGGAGAGAACTCAGTTAAAGTTACAGTGGACCAAAAAACCAGTGTGTAGAACGTTGCTGCAGCTCCTCACTTGGACAAAGACTGGGGTAGACTGGGGCTCTCCTCGGGAAATAGAATAAAAAGAACAGGCAAAGGACTGCTGAGTGTAAGTGACGGAGAGGAAGACCCAGAGACAGGCAGAGGGCGAGAGGTAGGGTGGCCAACTCTTTGATAGTATTTTGCGGGACACTTGCCCACAAGGCGGCGATGACGTCACAATGTCATTCACGTTTGGCCCGCCCCTTTTTTAATTTGCATTTTTTTAATGGCTCCTTTAGAGCCCGCAGGTCGAGCTGTAACGCTCTGACACCAGGCTTAATTGAAATGCAAATGGTTTGACCTTGGGAGGTGATGGTCACGTTTTTTAACTGCAAACATGACCATCACGACCCAGGAACAAAGCATTAGCATTTGAATGAAGCCAGGTGTCGAGCGTTACAGCTTGACCTGCAGGCTCTAAAGGGGCTGCAGAGTGGCTGTGATGGATGCATGTTGTCCTGACAAAAGTCGGGACAACCTCCGTCCCGCACGGCTACTCTGCAAATGGCGGGACAGAGTCCCTAATTGCGGGACAATCCCACGAAAAGCGGGACAGTTGGCCACCCTAGCGAGAGGAGAGGCCATAAAAGGTCCGAGGAGAGCAGGAGTGTGAAAAGACGAGAAAGGGAGATATCTGGGGCAGAAACAATACTTCCTGGATCTTAACGGGTGTGATGCTGAAATTAAGGGGAATATTAAACCACTGATCTTCCCACTCCCAGCTCTGCAGAGAAGGAATATCCAGGGAGTCAGTCACCCCGCGGGTGTGGAAAGACAGGCCTTGAGGTGAGTAGGGCCCCCACTGCGCATGCCCAGTACCCACACACTTCATACTGCGCATGCTCTGCGGGAAGACTTAGTACTGGGCAAGCGTTCAGTAGCACGCCACAAACCCCAATCTAGAGTTAGTGTCCCTACTGCGCATGTCCAGTGCCTAGACACTTCATAATGCGCATGCTCCGCAGGCGAGGATTCCTACCGGGCATGCTTTCGGTAGCTTTGCGTCAAACACCAATCGAGAGATGAAATCTCTCTAATACACGTGTCCAATATCTGAACACCTCATACTGCGCATGCTCTACAGTGAAGGATTCCCACTGTGCGTATGCCCACTACCTTTACACTTCATAATGCGCATGCTCCTCAGGGAAGGATTCCTTTTAGTCACGTGTTCAGTAGCAGCGCTTCAAACCCGAATCTAGACTATTGCTAATGCCCAGTATATTAACACCAGTGCTTTAAGTGGGCCGTGGCCAGCTGGGGCCGGGCCCGGCAGTCTCCAAAAAGTGGGTCTGAGCTAGGGCCCTACCGAGCCCCCTCGGTCCCACACAACATTTTGTGCTATTAGTGCTACCGCCAAACCCCCTGGCACTATTAGCGCCGGATCACAGGTTTGGCAGAACGGTTGGTTCCCATTCACCATTTGACCCATTCTGGAATTTTTCATTCCCCATTGGGCCCAATGGGGAATTTTCGCACTATTACCACGTGCGGATTTCCCACCGGCGGTAATAGCACCGAAAATTGGCAAATTTGCAGCAGATTTGCTCCCAGCTCAGAGCTATGGGCAAATCCACCAAGCCCATGATCTTTCGGATGTTTAAATGCGGCAATAATAGCGCTACCACCGCATTTAAGGGTTACCACCAGACTCGTGATGAGGCTCATAGTGTAGTTAGTAAGGACTCTTGCTTCCGGATTCGTATAGAGCAATCTGGCACAATTAAGAAAGTATTGGCCCAGGCCACACCGTTCGAGAACCAGAAACAAATAGGACCAGGAGACTGAATTGAAAGCCTTCTCGGCATCTAGTGCTGCTATAGCCGCATTTGCCTTTGGGTCAATATGCGCCATCACCCCAAAAAGACGTCGTAAATTTAATGCTGTGGATCAGGTTGGGATGAAGCCAGCTTGGTCTAGGTGAAACAAGATGGACATGTATGGCAAAAGCCTGGCTGCAAGGGTTTTGGCAAAAATGTTTGCATCCTTATTAATCAGGGAGAGGGGCCTATAGGAGGACATATCATGTGCAGGGCGTCGGGGTTTAAGGAGAACTGTGATAACTGCTTCACGCATAGATTCGGGAGTGTACCCCTATCCATGGCCTCCTCCCAAACCCTCAACAGTACAGCTCCAACTTGTTGTGAAACTCCTTGTATGGTTTCATTCCCAACCCGTCCGAACCAGGGGCTCTGCCGGAAGTTAATGCTTTTATTGCAGCCGTAATTTCTTCCAGTGTAATGGGTGTATCAAGTGCATTGCGTGTGTCGGGAGTAAGGGTCGGGAGGTCAAGCCCCTGAAGATAATTAGCTATCTCCTCCTTAGATTTGACATCATGATTGGAGTAGAGGGATTTATAAAAATCAGTGAACGTGGCGTTGATGTCTTGTTCCCGGTTCACCGTCGTCCTGCATGCCATCCGAATGCTGGCTATTGGGCTGTGATAACGCTCAACTTTTAGCATATTGCCTAGGAATTTACCAGCCTTGTTGCTTTCCCCGTATCTGCGGGCTCTGGCTCGAGTGGTCATGTACAGGTCTACTCTGTCTGCAAGCTTATTAAACTCATGCAATGACATATGGATATCTGAAAGAGTTTCCTTACTATGTGTATCGCTGTATTCTATTCCAAGCATATCTAACTTTGCTTCCGCTATTCCCAACTCCCTCCTGACGGTTTTCAGCAACCCAGTGGATTTTGCCATAATGACACCCCACACCCACACTTCGAATGTCTCCCACAGGGTGACTTGACTATTTACTGATCCCTCATTCAGTTCAAAGAATTCTTCTATCTCTATGTGAAGTGATTTGCATACATGGGGATCTCTGAGCATGTTAGAGGGCATCCTCCATCGTCTGGCATGGGGTGCAGTATCTTGTAGGGTAGGGTAAGGGATATTGGGGAGTGATCTGAAAGGGTGCAGGGGTGGATCTCGCATCTAGATGCTGCGTCTGCGAGGGCCGAGCTAATGAGCCAGTAATCTATACGTGACTCTGAGTCATGTACAGATGAGTAGTATGTAAATTGCTTTTCTTGCGGGTGCATTGCACGCCATATATCAAGCAGGGATGTTTGTAGCATTATCTGACCCAGAGTAGCAGCGGCTCTTGTGAGTCCCCAGGGAGAGACCGAGGAGCGGTCCAAGGACACATCAATGATTGTGTTGAAATCCCTCCCCCCACAATAGCAGTGTATCTTCGGATGTAACTAACATGTCCAATATTGTACTATAAAAGTCAGGATCATCAATGTTCGGTCAATAGGTATTAACTATCACTATCGGACGACCGGCTAGTTCCCGCCAGACGAGTACATATCTACCTTGGGTGTCTATCTTGATGTCTCGATGTAGAAAACCCAGTTTTGGGTGGATCAGTGTAAGAACTCCTCTGGACTGGGCTGAGTACTCCGTATAGTATCGGAGGGGCCCTCAGGGTGGGTGGAAGCTAGTGTTGACGCTTCTGAGCACATGTGTTTCTTGTAATAGGAGTATCTGTGGACTATGCCTGGTGACATACACTGCAATGTTCCTGTCTTTGACTGGGTTATTAAGCCCCCAGACATTCCTGGAGAGTAATTTGATCATCAGTCCCTTATCAACCTGTGTCGTGATTGTCATTTACATTAGTGCTGTTCCTAATGTTACGATTTGTGCCCACCCAACAAGCGAAGTCCGCTACATTACTCTCTGGTTCTGAACATTTAACATCCCCAACAAATCCTGGCCTAGTGCCAAGAGGGCCATGCTTTTGTGCCCCACCCCCACCCGCACCATCATCCCCAACCTGATGATGAAATCCTGTCATTAACTTGTGGAAATTTCCAGAGGTGCATGTGTTACGGCTGTATTCGGAACAACTGGGCAACACTTATCCGGCATATAACAAATGTAGGTCGGTGCACCCATGCACCCATCTGCAAATATGAAAATCTTAACAGGATATTTATTGTGTGTCATCCCGTCAATCATCTGGACCTCTTCTATCAACAACTGGTTGCAGGAGGCCGTTTCGTTCAGGACCTCGACCTTGTGGTGGAGCAGGATCGTAGACTCTATATAATCTGTGGCTGCCGAGGGGTGTTCAAAAAAGTGTGCGCTGCCACCATGTAGTAACCGCAGTTTCGCTGGAAATAATAGCGCATAAGGGACCTGTCTCAAATGGAGTTGTTTCTTAACTGGGTCATATGTTCTCCTCTGTGCCTTCACTCCTGCAGAGAAGTCAGGATATAAGTGTGTATTGTCGCCCTCGTGTCGTAGGGGTCCCATCCCCCTCGCCAGACAGAGGGCAGTGTCTCTGTCTCTCTGCTTGAGTAGCCTAGCGACAATGGTGCGGGGACGAGCTCCCGGTTTGGGCACTGGGGCCAATGTACAATGGGCTCTCTCCACCTGAAAGTGGTCTGAGAAAGCGTTGTCGCCGAACAAGGCTTTCAAAAGTGCTTCAACATGTGACTCCAAGGGCCCTTTAGAGAAGGACTCTGCCACTCCTACTATACGGATATTGTTATGGCGGGATCTGGATTCCAAGTCATCACATTTGCTGCGTAGCCTGGACGTTTCACCCTTTAAAAGCATGATGTCCCGAATGTTTTGGCCAATCGAGTCTTCATTGGTACTAATCCTGCTCTCGGCTTCCATGATCCGTTCACTTTCCTTATCGACACAGGCCTTGAGTGAGCCAATCGTGGAGACAATTCCATCTAGTTTCACATTGACTGACTGTTAGGCAGAAACATGTGCAGTTCCCTCTGCGACCACTGCAAAAGATGTAAGACTACAGGTATTTGGCAGTAAACCCACTTGGTAGCAGTCTGTACCACACAGATTCACTTGGTAGCTGTGGCTGAGCAGTCAGACTTCCCTCAAGAAGAATTAGGCAGTATACAGAGTATTCACAATAGGTCAAAAGAACACAGTAGAACAAGTAAACACTGACCAGGGCTTGGTGTAAAAGAGATATAATTATTTATTTAAAACCACATCTAGAAAAACACACAGGCACTAATAGTAAGCAATTCAAACACGGCACTAAAAGATATACACTCCCTTCAACGATTAGTTAGACAAGTCTTAAGTAAGCAACACTTATTTTCAGACAGCGGTGAGCGCTTAACGAAGATGGCACTCTAATCAATCGGTTAAAAGGGAGAGAAGGCAGAGCAAAGATAGAAACAGATCCCAACACTTTCGGAAGAACACAGTAGGAGAAGAAGGCAGGTTAAAGCCATAAAGTCAAAGTAACAAGGTCGGACCCACTTTAAGAGGCTCCAGTCGAAATGTGTCCAAGGTCACACGCTTCAAAGTGCCCAAAAGTCTCGCAATAAGTTCAGAAAGAGTTGGACCAAAAAGAAAGGGACCAGTTAGATGGTCAAGGCGGCAAGCCCAGTCCACAAGGTTAAGGGATTATTATTACCTTGGAGCAATCTTTAGAAAGGGAGGCCTGGCGGACCGGTACCTTAAAATGGTGAGATACTCCGAGCGGGCAGTTGTTCCTGGCAGCGGATGCAAGTCGGTGCTTCGTCCGGGGAAGAGAGGATCTCGTCGGGGAGGAAGCAGGAGTCCGTTGCATGCCAGGGAAGAAACCAGCCGCTGGAGTTCTCGGTTAAAGGAGCGGTCCTTTTTTCGCGGTCCAGTGGTAAGTGGCTATCCGGTTGCGGGGTGCTTGGCACGGGCATTCGACAAGACGTCCTGGGATGCGAGAAAAGAAGGTAAACTGGTTGTGCCCACCAGTCAGGGGAAGAAGACTCTCCAGCCGGGAGATCTTCTCTGTCGTTGGGAAGTGGTGAGTCGGTTCAGCAGGGCTCCCCGGTGGTGTCGTCGTAGCAGGTCGGCTCAGCTTCTCCCTCGTCGGATTTTCAGGTCCTGTGGCGACTTCTGAAGTTCCAGTCCAAGCCCTGCTTTTATGCAGCACACCCCATTCACTCAGCCTAGCTGTCAATCAAACATGCTAAGTGGTGAGCCGGCCGGCTCACCACTTGGGCCAATCACACAGAGTGCGACTTGAGTTACCAGGTAACTCAGTCCAGGGTGCCTAAACCCCCTCCCACACCCTGTGGTACCCAGACAGAGTGGCACCACTTTTGGAGGCTTCTGTGGAGAGCCGCCAAAAGTGGAACAAAGGGCTCGACCTTTGGTTTGGAGTTACAGAGGCGAACACAAACGCCATTTTAAAACCGAGTTCTGGCAGAAAATACCAACCGGTGATTAATATTAAATAAACGGCGGTATGTTCGAGGCTATGAGAATTAATAATTAAAGTTGGTAGCCTTGAACAATGGGAAATCCCATAGGGATATATTTGCGGTCGAATATAAAAGTAGTATCCACTGCCACCAGCCAAAACTCGATCAGGGGGGACGGAGACGTGCCCCCTCGAACAACAGACCCCGGGGCAATCGAATTGCCCGACCAGTACGTCCACAATATGATGGTTTGTACTGGTTTCTGTTATAATTTGGGACTAGTAAGCCAATGGTGACTTACATGCCCTGGAGACAGTAGTCAGTCCCAGGGTATGGAGTCTATGGTGGGGGGTCACTATGACACCCCTGTGTTACTGCACGGAGGGTGCTGTGTAACACACATAAGAAAAACATATGAGACCCTATGGAGTAAAAGACCCCATAGCCCAATAAACACATTGGGTATTCCGAGTCGGGCGTAAGGTAACGGTCACGTTAACGAGACGGTGCGTTAAAACTACCGCACTACTCAGTTCCCTTGCGGGTGGTACTTAACGGCTGCTTTTTGCAGGCGTTAAAAACCAACCCGCAAAGGGACCTAGGAGCTAATTATGCACCGTCATTTACGGTGCAGTAATTAGCGCCTTCCCCATTCCCATTGAGCCCTATGGGGCAAAAATGGGAATGGGGAAGGGCCCTTGGTGAATGGGGAATTACCGACCCCGCCAACCTTGGAATGGGGCGGTAATTCCGCCATTCACCATGGCGGAGTCGGAAAGATAACGGTGTCAACCAAGGCGCTAATAGCGCCTTGGTTAACGCCAGGGTCGGAATGAGGCCCATTAACATTCAAAGGAACACCATAAATCATGTCCAAGAGTGAGAGAAAAAGAGTCTCATTCTTGGCAGGAGAAAAAAACAAATTCCAGAAATCGAGCAAAGCTGCTGGGGGACACACTAGGTTAGGAAATTCAGCCTAAACAAATAATTCTCCCTAACACTGACATGAAACCGTTTAGTACAGTAGTGCCCAATTGGTCGTATCTGGAGTTTTCGGTTGACATCTCAGGAGGGTCAACCGGAGGTGTCGTCATACTGACCGAGGCCTGGCTGCTTGTGAAGGAATCCATCGTACCAGTTTTCTTCTTCTTGGTGCTGGCACCCCTTGGCATCGCCTGGGAATGATTTACGGGTAGCTGTGGGCCGTCCCAATAGTCGATGTTGTCTAGTACATGCAGTAGGGTTTAGCAATCCCAGGCCCCCGACACTTCTGTGGGACCGATGTCCGTGTGCAATCACCCTTTGGTAACGGTTGATCTGAAGTATTGTGTATGGTGAAGCCCACCGACTGAGTGAAGTGTTTGGGGGCTGCGGTACACATCACGTGCCAGGTATCAGTTGATGCAGGTCTGTACACAGCTTCCACAATGATTAGAGTTGGGTGTACATGAGATAGCCCATATGTCCGTGTAACCCGTGCCGTGGCGTGGTGAATAACAGTGGGTAGTAGTGGTTACTAATTTCCATTCATATGTGCTGCAAGTTGTGAATCTGAACAGGGTTCAAGCATACACAGCTACACAGATCGCCCTATTCTTCTTAAATCTGTAACTTGTAGGTGCCACGAGCCCCCTGAGGATGGATTGTGCCCTCCCCCGTATCACAGCTCCATTTATTTTCTGTGGGAAATAGCTCTAATTGAGCTTGGGTGTTGGTCACCGGAGAATTGCCCAAGTCTTATGCTCCCTCGCTTAATATCCTATTGGGGTGTTCGTGGTGTGTAGTCTTGCAGCTGTGCCAGTTCAGTGTTGCGAATCACAACATTGTCAGATGGTCTCTGAGGTTGCGTGGGGTCATCAGAGGTTGTGTGGACTTCCAAGTGCTGGTAGCCGTCCTGTCATTATGCTATCACCGGCCCCGGATTAATTTACAGTCAATGTGATAATCAGATTTGAACGCCCCATGGCATTTAGTAAAGGATAGGTGTCGCCATCTTTAGTTTAGTTGCCATCACAGTTCACTGCAAGGATTATGCGTTTAGAGCTCCAAATACCAAGATCTGTGTCTCTCTGCATGTGTGGTAAACGGCTAGAGGGAAGTATGAAACAATTTCTACAGCACATGGCCAAGGTCAATAACCTAGGTTAGGGCGTCATGTATCTGTTATGGCCAATTCTGCATAGGGAGTCCGCACTCTGCTTGCCTTGCTTAGTCCTGCCCCGCGGGGTCTGTGTAGCCTTCCCAATATGGCAGAGTCAAGCTATGGCGTATCCTTCAGCATGTACGTGCACATTCAATCCCATCACGGCCTGCCTGATATTTCACCTGTCGACCAGGATCACAATGCTGAGTATTTCTGCAATCTCCCCAAAACGCCTGCTCCAACAAGCACACTGCTCAGCACAGACAAGGCTTCTCCTCTACTAACCTTCAGGTGCCACCCGTGCACTCCCGCTTCAGGCTAGGGTCCGTCACGCAGCGCCTGCAATGCGGCCTGTAACGGGTGTGGGGCTGAGTCTCCGATGTCTCTTAGGGCCGCCAGCCAGCTGTGTGTCACTCGTGGCCACTCAGCGTAGCAAGAGGGGGCACTGATCCCCACCTCGCCGCACGTGAGGTCAATCCAGCGGTTGTCAGCCAACTGCAGCTGCCAACTCGGGCAAGCTCGCCGTGAGCGCTCCAGGGTGTTCCTGGCCGAGGGGACAGGCCCCGGTCTGCGCCGCCTTCCCGCTTCAGCGGCCGGCACCCCAGGGTGCAACACACAGCCCCCACAGTCCGAACAGGATTGTACCTGCAGGCAGCCTGCTCCGGGCAGCCATGTCATATTCCAGCGACAACCACCGTCCGCCACCCGTGTAGCAAGTAGGCAGGATCAGGGCTCTGTGGCACAGCAGGACAGCCCCTGGCAGGGGATTGTCCGGCGATCCCCCTCGGGGTGGCCAAAGCACTCTCAGAAGACAATGAGACATGAAAGAGCATTTCACCACTCCTATCTTCAGGCGGGTGTTTAGGCTCCTCCCACTGTTGTATTCCCAGCCCCGCGATGATGCATGCGCGGGGGCTTGCTCCTGTTCGCTAGGCCGCGCGGCCTCTTTCGCAGCTCCGAGCTCATAAAAACACGCCACACACTTGTAGATCGTATGCCCGGAACTGCCTTCCCGAACTCAGGGGCGGGGCTTTAATTTAGCGCGCCATGCATCACCGCGTAGCGGGACGCAGGGCGGATGTAACATTCCTCCTTTATTTGCAAACAAATGAACATTAACATAACAGCACTAAACTGTGCTTCAAACACTGTGCAAATGTTAGATACAAATACAAATACAAATACAAATACAAATACCACCCCGCCTATTAGGGTTCATGGTCCAGGCTAGTCATTTAGCCTGGCGGGCGGTCTCGTGGCTGTTCTCAGACCATACCGCCTTGGTCGGGGACTGGCCGCCACGGGCCCATGGATTGGCTCACCTTCACAGTCCTGGTCTTCCAGGCCCCGGCGTCATCATGGGTTGCCAAGTGTCGCCAATCGTTTCTTCCTCCTCCTGGATGGGCATGGCTCCTTCTTCGCTGGGATGCGCGTCTGCGTCACTCGCCATCTGTCCACAGATTGCATGGTACTGCCTTAAACCACGATGCATTCCTTGTCACTTGTCGACGTCCTCTTGTCACAGTCACCATGGTCCCTCGCCTGCTGCTGACAGTCCATGGAAGCTCCTCGTATCTGGTGTCCAGTTTCGACTTTGTGGGGTTGCGTAGGATGACGACTTGGTCCCCCACTTGATGATTGGACTGCCTGGCTCTCCTCTTGTCGCTCATGTGGGCATTGGCGCTCCGTCTCCTCCTTTCTGTGCGTTCTTTGTTGACTTCATCCGGGGTCCTGCTTGGATGATGCGGAATGGAGGAGTTGATGACTGTACCAAACATGAGGTCTGCGGGTGGTATGCCTGTGGTGCTGTGGGGGGTGACCCGATAGTTCCTCAAGAAACGGTAGAGGTCAATTTTCCAAGGGCTGGCATTCACCCTTGATACCCTCAACACTTTGTTTATGGTCCTCATAAAACGTTCTACATCCCCGTTTGCATGGGGCCACCTTGGCATGTTGTGGTGGTACTTTATATTGAGGTCATGCAGATACTTGGGGTCATTACGACCCAGGCGGTAAGTACACCAACTTTACCACCATGGTGGATGGCGGATTTACCGCCCCATTCCAAGGTGAGTGGGGCGGTAAATCCCCACTTCCCATTTACCCTTTCCTATTCCCATTTTTGCCCCATAGGGCATAATGGGAGTGGGGAAGGCGCTAATTACGGCACCATAAATTACAGTGCCGTAATTAGCACCAAGGCGGTTTAGCGCCATGGATTTTAACGCCTGCTAAAAGCAGCCGTTAAAATTGGAATCAGGCGTTAAGGGTTAACGACGGCGTTAACCCTTAACACCTGAGTTGTAATGACGCCCACTGTTTGAATTCCTCCCCTGTGAACGGGGGTCCATTGTCACTTTTGATTGAGGTGGGCAGGCCATGGGTTGCGAACATTTTTTCAATGGCCGGAATGGCCACTTCCGCTGCTGTTGATTCTGGCCACCAAGAGATATAGGCCCTCTCGGAGTGTACAGAAGTCAATGCTGATGGCCTCCCATCGGGCGTGGCCACGTTCAGCCGACAAAATCGGTTCTGGTTCCGGTGGGGCCCCAGTTATCTGGCAGGGTAGGCATGTGCTTATGAGTGTTTCGACCCGATCATCGATCTGAGGAAACCATACCCTGTGCCTGATCCGAGCTTTAGTTCTTGCGAGCCCCTGGTGTCCTTCATGTGCCAAAGCCACTATCCTGTCTTGTAGAGTGGGTGGAATGACGATGCGATTTCCTCTTAGCAGCAGTCCTCCCTCGCTGATTGATAGATCTTGTCGTACCGTGAACATGCCGGACAGAAAACTCCTGGCTTCTACCGTTCTGTTGTGGGTATGCCTCATGAATGTTTTCCAGTCCCCTGAAATGATTGCATATTTCACTAAATCACAGCAGTGGTCTTTGTGAGTTTCCGCCTCAATGTCTTCAATGCTGACGGCCTTGGGTCTCATGGCTCGTACAACATGGCATATATGTTCTTCAGTCTCTTCGGCAATTAGGATTTCTTGTTGGGTTGCCGCTCGAGGATGTCTCGAGAGGAAGTCCGCAGGATTCCCGCTGCCTGGTTGGTAGACAAGTTCAAAGTTGTACTGCTGAAGATGGAGCAGCCATTTGGTGATTCTTGCCGGCGGGTGTGACGATGTGCCTGTGAAAATGGGTAGTAAGGGTTTATGATCTGTGATTGTTGTAAATCGATGTCCATAAAGGTACAGATGAAAGTGCCGACACCCGCCCAGGACGGCGATGGCCTCTTTTTCGATGTGTGAGTATCTCTGCTCTGTTGCCGTGAGGGCTCTTGAGGCGTACGCAAAGGGCATTTTCTCCCCTTCCTTGGTTGTCTGCATTAGGATGGCTCCTAGCCCTACATGGCTCGCGTCTACGTATAGTTCTGTGGGGAGTCCCGTGTTATAGTAGGCCATTTTGGTGTCAACGGGCAGGGATTCCTTGATGCTCTCGAAAGCTTCTTGGCACTTCTGCCCCCAGTCCCATTTGGTGTTGGCCTTGGTCAGGTCGCTTAATGGTTCACACAGGGTGGCCAGGTTTCGGATGAACCTGCCACAGTATGTGGCCATACCTAGAAAGCTGCGTACTTCTGTAGGAGTCAGTGGTGGGCTGGCGGCCTGAATATCTGCAACCTTCTGGGGGTCAGGGGAGATTCTTGTGCTGCCGAATTTGTATCCAAAGAAGGTGATTTCTGGTCTGAGGAATTCGCATTTCTCCCTGTGTATAGTGAGTCCGGCATTTCCCAACCTGCCCAATAGGGTCTGCAGTCTCTTGATGTGTTCTTTCTTGTCGGGAGCGTGGATTAAAATGTCGTCGGTTACATTCAGGACGCCAGGTATGCCCCTGATGACTTCTTGAATGGTTTGTTGAAAAACTTCAGTGGCTGACGAGATCCCGAAGCTTAAGCGTTTGTATCTCCGCAGTCCTAGATGCATCGAGAATGTTGTAATGTAGTGGGAGTCTCTGTGGAGTTTGAGCTGGTGGTACCCCGTCTTCAGATCGACATTTGAGAATACACAAGACCCCGTGAGGTCAGCCACAATTTCATCGATCGTTGGTGCGATGTGTCGTTCCCTTTTGATTGCGGTGTTTGGAAGGCGCATGTCTATGCAAATCCGGACTTTTCCGGTTTGCTTGGGCTTCCTTGTCGCCACTATCGGAGACACCCAGGGTGTAGGTTTATTCTAGTGCCTTGAGTTCTTTCTCCACTTCTTCCCTCATGTGGAATGGTGTTCGCCTGTGCCTCACTGCTCTTGGTTGTACTGACTCATCAATGTGCAGTCTGATGGTTTTGCTTTTTAGACAACCTATTCCCTTTTGCAGGTTGGGGTATAGACTGAGGATGTGTTCTGCCTCAGTGGCTGAGTCGACATGGCAGATGAATTTGACCACACCCAGGTCTTCCGTGCGTCCCCACTTAGAAGGCTTTCAATCCCTGCTCTCACAACATACATTTTTTACCACAATTTGTTTTCATCGTGACCCAGCGTGGTGCGGAACCTGCCGACAACTGGTAGGGGCTTCCGGCTGCCGTATGCAAACAAACGCGTGTCAGTACTTTTCAGGTTTGGTTGTGGGTTTAAAGTCTGGAATACGCTCACGGGCATGACATTTACCGAGGCACCCATGTCAATGGTCATCAGGATGTGCTGGTCTTGGATGGTAACCATGCACTTTCGCCTTTGGACAGCTTTTTTTTTTTATTTTTGATCTTGGTCTAGTGTGGACACCAGGTATACCTTTCTGCCTTTTCTGTCATTTTCCTTGCTGACGTCCTGTTGCATTGCTGAGACATCATCTCCTTCTTCTTCCGTCGAGGAGTTGGTGACAACGACTCTTCTTGCATTGGCCTGCTTCTTTTTCTTGGTCGTGTTCTTCTCCTGAGGGTTCTGTGATGGTTGTGACGTCACGTTCACTGATCTGCATACTTTCGCATAATGGTCCTTTCTGCCACATGCTCAGCATGTGGTGCCTTGTGCTGGACAGTTCCGTCGACCATGTCGTGGTCCACCGCACCAGCCGCATTCCATGGGCCCTGGGATGCGAGGTTGCCACCTGTTCTGGCATGACACCGCTGACATCGTCCCTTGTGAATTGTCTGTTGGAGATCTGGGCACCAAAGCTGTGTTGCTGGGGGGTTGTAACTTGTGCAGTGTGGCCTCCATGTTGGCAGCTCTGGTGTGGGCTAATTCCTTTGTCGTCCTAGCTCAAGGATGCGTTGTAAGGGAATACTCTCTCGCTGAGCACCAGTCGCCTCAGCTTTTCTGAGTGGATGCCATTGATGATTTGCCTCCGTATCTCTTTCTCAACATTTGTGAACTCACAGGACATGGCCAACTTCTCAACGTGTGTGGTAGGCATCCAGAGTTCATCTGCTGCCTGTATGTTGTGCAAACGATAAACGTTTCGTAGTCCGGGTTCAGTTGTGGAAGAAAGTGTGCTGTCAAGGCATCCTTCGCACTCAGGTATGCATCCTGGCCATCATCAACGTTTAGGGAGTTAAAGATGCGCAGTACCTCATCACCCACACTGAGCAGTAGATGTGCCTTCATTTTTCTGGCCGTCGTTATGTCTTTGCATTCCATCGCCATCTCAAACTTTTGTATCCATAGTTGCCATCATGGTCCGCTGGACGATGGGTCAGTGAATGGGTCAAAAGGTTGTACCAGTGTTGATGACCCTCCTTGTGTGCGAAGTGGTGGTGTTGCCATCGATAGGTTTGCCGCTATCCTAGAGGGCGTGGAGGGCCCAGGGGTTGATGTGCCGGCAGCCATGATGACGTGCACCCACACAGACTTGGCGTGGGCCCTTCAGAGGAAATGGCGTGGGGCCTTGTTGGGCTACCTTAGGCTTTGCTGCGGCTTACCGTTCCCTGGGGGAGGAGAGAAAGTCCTTAGGTACCCTCACGTTGACATACGGTGTTGTGGAGAGTTGCCAGTGTCTTCTGGCGACAGGATGACATCAGTGTCGATGTCTCGGATGATGCAGGTTACAAGGGAAAAAATTTTTTTTTTTCCGGATGGGGGGTCGCATGCACGTTACTCCCCCCCCACCGTGTGTCCAAAAATTGATGCGCTATATTCGCGGGGCATCCGCGAGATGAGATTTGCAGAGCGCGTGTTAGCTCTAGCACCGCCTCGTCGCCATTGTTGTATTCCCAGCCCCGCGATGATGCATGCGCTAGGCCGCGCGGCCTCTGTCGCACCTCCGGCGGGAGCTCATAAGAACACGCCACACATTTGTAGATCGTATGCCTGGAACTGCCTTCCCGAACTCGGGGGTGGGGCTTTTATTTAGCACGCCCTGCGTCACCGCGTAGCGGGACGCAGGGCGGATGTAACACCCACCTCGAAGCCTTGCAGCGGCAGAGTATGCCAGCCTGTGGGCTGGAGTTGCATTTCCATGGCCCTTATAGGTGGCCTTAGCGTCCCGACACCGACGCTGAATCTGGAACCGCTGGGATCTCAGTGAAACCTTCACGGATAAATACCTCCTCTCTATAGTCATGAAGCTGGAAGCACAGCGTGGGCTTACTGGCTGGCTCCTAATTAGGATATTTTTCTCAACAGAATGGTAGCCAGAGAGGAGCTCTACAGTCAGGCAGCCATTACATCCGCGTGCAACAGCGCCCACCATTTACGGCTTCTTTGATCGACCTGTCCACAAGGCGTGCTGCCCTCCTTCAGTTCCTTCAAGTCATAACCCAGGATACGGAGGTTGTATGACACCTTGTTTAAGATATTTCTCACGATTATGGATGCTATGTGCAGATAGTCATGGTCATCACGCCCTCGCTCGCAAGGTTCAATTATTTTAAGGTCATGTGAGATGAGTAGTCGTAAATTAGGAACCTGGTCGAAAATGCTTGATGTTGTGTTCTTGCTTAGCTTGAAACCATCCTTTTTGGCCTTGATCCTTTCTAATTTAAAAATGTACTTACTCTTGATTTGTTTATTCTCAGTTCTCCCTGTCCTTTCCCCACTCCTATCATGCATTACTCAGACCTTACACTATATGTCTTTCCCTATAATGTAATCATGTACAGCCTGGTATTTTTCCAGTGAGGACTACTGTCAGTACAATTCTACAGCTACTCGGCCGGTGTATCCACTGTCATGATCTCTGCTTCCAAAAGGTCAGGGTTTTCCCAACTCCCTTGGAAGCAGATCCATAACCCAGGTTCCGAGTGCCAACCAGTCCCAATTGGGACCTTTTGGACCCAGTCCTGGCGCCAGTGGCACCAGGCTCATAAATATGCCCAGTCCCAGCGCTGGAAGCGCCGGGCTCATAATGCTTGGGTGGACTTACCTGCAGCAGACCATGCTGCTTACTTGCCTGCCAGTTGAGCCTCTGATCCTCTTCTGTTTGGAACTACTTTTCCTGTTGGGTGGGGCTGGAGCCACTCCCTAGATTCAGAACACTGGAACTCTTCTGGAAGGCAGGAACTCTTTTCTTACCAGGAACTCTTTCTTACTTAGGCGTGGCTGTGGAAGGAGACACCTAAGCACTACAGGAGGCTATTTAACCACACCGGTGGTGGAATCTTGCTTTGCGTTATTCTGCATCCTCTGCAGCAGAACGCTCATCGTGTCTTCTGCATCTGATCCTGGGCCTAAGGAGAAAGGCTTACCATCCTGAATCCAGTCTTCAGCAACACCTATAAAGACAAGAAAGAACAGGTTAGCATTCCGGCATCTGAAAGGCAAAGGCTTACCATCCTGAATCCAGTCTTCAGCAACACCTATAAAGACAAGAAAGAACAGTTAGCATTCCGGCATCTGAAAGGCAAAGGCTTACCTACCCTTCGTGTGCGCTCCGAGGTCTTCACACTGCATTCCGGCATCTGATATACAAAACAAGGTGCGTTTAAAGACATTGGGGAACTTTAATACTCACGTGCCATTACTCCTTTCCACATCTAACCCAGTGGTATCCCGGCACCCTGCAGCCGCTCCGAACTTGTACCTGCAAAATAAAAGGACAGTTAGAGCGCATCGTGAAGCTGGCAACAAGCGCTTACTCACGTGCTTCCAGGCGCTTCTATTCATCACACGGGCTCCATCTTCAACTCACTTCAGCCCGTCATCCGCCATCGCCGGAACCCTGCAAAACAAGAGACATCATTATTAAAGACTTTAAAGACATTTGAGTTACTCGAAACTTACCGTTCGTGCAGTAAACGACGGACAGCAGTCCTCTGAAGTCAAGAGGCCTGCGCTACCTATCCAGTGAAGAAACTGGTTACAGCACCCTGCCCCGAGGCAGATGGAGAGCTCGGCATTCACTTACCTAAGACATCTTACCATACATGCCAACATTCTGTGACCAAAAATCTGTAGGAATCTTAAAGTTTCAAAAATAGTCAGGCGAGGAGGTAATGATAGGAATAGGGCGCGTCAGCAGCCCATTGTCATTGAATGAGCCCGCTGCCGCGCGTGCATTCAATGACAATGAGGCGCCTGCCACGCCTTCTGCCATCACGCCAGCTCGGGGGAGTCCTTGAAAGACTCACCGGAGTTGACGTGGTGGGGGGCTAATGGCGCCTTTTGTGAAAGGCACTCGCGGCGGAGGGGCGCCTTAGCCCACGCCGTGGGCGCCTTTTACATCAAAGGCCTGCATGCTGCGCCTTCTCTCGCTACGCCAGCTCGGAGAAGTCCTTGAAAGACTCCCCCCGAGCTGGCGTGGTGGGGGGCTGATGGCGCCTTTGCCAAAAGGCACCCGCGGTGGAGGGGCGCTTTTAGCCCACGCCGTGGGTGCCTTTGGCATTAAAAGCCTGCATACTGCGCCTTCTCCCGCTACGCCAGCTCGGGGAAGTCCTTGAAAGACTCCCCCAAGCTGGCGTGGTGGGGGACTAATGGCACCTTTAGCCAAAGGCACCCGCGGTGGAGGGGCGCTTTTAGCCCACCGCCGTGGGTGCCTTTGACATTAACAGCCTGCATGCCACGCCTTCTCCCGCTACGCCAGCTCGGGGAAGTCCTTGAAAGACTCCCCCAAGCTGGCGTGGTGGGGGACTAATGGCGCCTTTAGCCAAAGGCACCCGCGGCGGAGGGGCGCTTTAGCCCACCGCCGTGGGTGCCTTTGACATTAAAAGCCTGCATGCTGGGCATTCTCCCGGTACCCCAGCTCGGGGGAGCCCTTGAAAGACTCCCCCGAGCTGGCGTGGGCAAAAAAAAAAAATGTAAAAAAAAAAAACTTTTTTTTTTTCCAAAAAAATCGGTATTTGGTGTCAAAAAATCGGTAGGCGGTAGGACTGCTTAAAAAGCGGTATCCTACCGCCTAAATCGGTAGGGTTGGCAAGTATGTCTTACTCTACACGTCAGGCATACAGGGCACAGAGGTCCAGCCCAAAGAGCCAACCGGGTGCTGCACATCACCTTTGAAGATACGGTAGTCGCCCTGTCAAGACCGGCGCCTCTGCGAGAATCAGGTGAGCGTTACAGAACGCAAAGCCTACCGCAAAACTCTCGCCCAGGCGCTATGGAAACCTCGGATACTGACCACCTAGCCCGGTTACTTGGGGAACTAAGGGCAGAAGTGCATGCAGCTCGTCAGGAAACGAACGCTCTAAGAAGGGAACTAATTATTTCCAAGGAGAGAACAGATGATCTTGCTAGACAATTGCTACAGTCACAAGCCGGACAGACCCCGCTACCCGCATCAGGGGCAAATCTTCCTTCAACATCCTCTATGAATCCAGTGCAGATCAACCTACCTGGGAATGTACCTCTGGCTCCGCCCGAACGATTTTCTGGTGACCCAAAGAGATTTGCGGTATTTATCAATCAGTGCCGGTTGCACTTCTTATGCCGGCCAGCAGCCTTTCCAACTGATCAAGCTAAAGTAGCTTTTGTACTTTCGTACCTTAGTGGCAATGCGGCAGACTGGTCGATCCCTCTAGTTAATCAAGATGATCCGGTTCTCCATGATTTTCAAGCCTTTCAGCTTAGTATAGAAAAACTGTTCGCAAGACATGCACAGGGGCAGGCCTTGGACAATGAGCTTCTTTCGTTGCGACAGGGTAATCAAGACCTTTTGGCTTATATTGCATCTTTCAATAGACTAATAGTGGAAACTCAATGGCCTGAGGACAAAAGGATTACGCTGTTTTATAGAGGTCTACGTGGAGAGCTCAAAGACGTTTTAGCCCAAGTAGTGAATCCCCACAAGACTGTTCGGATTATATAGACTTGGTCGTTCAAATAGATCACAGACTGCAGAACAGGAAGGCCGATCGTTCAAGTTTGATGCTCGAGTATTTTCCAAACCGCCAACTCCTTCCAAAGGAGTAGACTCCGGGAACCCATGCAAATAGGGGGTCTGAAAGGTCCTCTAACACAAAGGGAGCGGGAAAGGAGAAAACAGTTGCAATTATGCCTATATTGCGGAAACTCAGGGCACTTTCTTCGAGACTGTCCGGTGAAACCTGCCAAGAAGGCAGTAGGAGCTGCGGTTACCACAGTTACAAACTCTGAGCAGGGAAACGACCTCGCCCGACAAGAATAGAGGTCCTCTTGCCGACGTGAAAACCAGTTCCGTGACCTCGCATTTCGTGATACCTATGGTTCCTCATTAGCCCTGATAATCCGGATCGATTACATGCAATTGAAGCTTACGTCGACAGCGGTGCCATCGGCAATTATGTGGATCATGAAATGGTTTTGAGGATGAATCTAACTCTTTGTCCCAAGGCTGTAAAGGACGTCAATTACTACGGTGGATGGTACGGAGATAGCCTCCGGGCCAGTAACGCATACCACTCAAGAGGTGACGCTAGTAAGTCAAGATGGACACCATGAGAAGATCGTGTTCGATGTGATCAAGGCCCCTCAGTTCCAGATTATTCTAGGAATACCTTGGTTAGAGAAACACAATCCTCTGATCGATTGGCGAGCAAGAACGGTCCAGTTTCCAGAATGTGTCTCTACTTGTCACCCTCCACCTGGTGTTGCACTGGCAGCAATTTCTTCAGAGACTCCCCAGTTACCTCCCGAATACCTAGAATACCAAGATGTTTTCCGGAAGGAGCAGGCTAACTCTCTACCTCCTCATAGGTCTTATGACTGCCAGATAGACCTGATACCTGGATCTACTCCTCCTTGTAGTAGAATTTATGCCTCACCGAGCCTGAGAACCTTCACCTTCGACAATACCTGGATCAATACCTGGCAAATGGGTTTATTCGTCCTTCCAAGTCCCCTGCCTCTTCAGCTTTGTTCTTCGTTCCAAAAAAGGAAGGAGACCTTAGAACTTGTATCGATTATCGCTCCCTGAACCAGATCACCGTTAAGAATAGATATCCGTTACCTTTGATCCCTGAACTCCTGGACCAAGTCAGAAAAGCATGCATATATACAAAGCTGGATCTTAGAGGAGCTTACCACTTGGTACGAGTAAAAGAGGGCGATGAATGGAAGACGGCCTTCCGCACCAAGTATGGGCTATTTGAATATCAGGTCATGCCCTTTGGACTTTGCAATGCCCCGGCCGCCTTTCAATATTTTATGAACGATGTCCTCAGAGAGCTCATAGATGTGTGTGTTGTTGTTTACATCGACGACATTCTCGTTTATTCTTCATCGGAATCTGAACATCGGAAACACGTGAAAATGGTCCTCGAAAGATTGCGTCAACACAAACTTTTCGCTAACTTGGAAAAATGTGTTTTCAACGTGACTGAAGTTGAATTCTTGGGATTCATATTATCACCTGGCGGAGTGCGTATGGATTCAAAGAAGGTCGATGCAGTTCTCAAATGGCCATCACCATCCTCCGTAAAAGGTGTGCAAAGCATGTTAGGCTTCGCTAACTTTTACCGCAGGTTTATCCCCGAGTTCTCTCGAATAGTCCAGCCCATCACTGCCTTGTTAAAGAAAAACAAACGTTTTGAATGGTCTACCGAGGCGGAACAAGCTTTCCAGGATTTGAAAACTAAATTTATCTCTGCACCAATCTTAAAACACCCTCGCCCTGAACTCCCCTACATCGTGGAAACTGATGCTTCAAGCCTTGCCATGGGGGCAGTTCTATCACAAAAGAACCAATCAGTTGCATCCCGTAGCATTTTGGTCCCGCAAATTCTCGCCTCCTGAAGTCAATTACACGATTACTGACAAGGAACTTCTGGCTATCAAGTCTGCCTTTAAGGCTTGGCGGCATTATCTGCTGGGGGCCAGACACACCGTTACTGTGATTACGGATCACCGAAACCTGCAATATTTGAAAACTGCAAAAGCCCAATCCTCTAGACAACTCCGTTGGGCATTACTCTTTGCCGAGTTTGACTTCATAATTACCTATCGACCTGGTACAAAGAACGGTAAAGCCGATGCCCTTTCTCGGATGGGAGTGGAAGAACACTTGATCAACCCTAAACCTGTACCAATCATTCCCGAACAAAGAATTCTGGGTGTAATCGCCACAGAATCCATAGAGGAAGTTAAGGATAAAGCCAGGCAACTTGTAACTCCAGCAGACATACAGAATTGGCATCTGCAGGGAAAGGACTTTGCAGTAAAGGACAACTTATTGTATTTCCAAGAACGATTATACCTACCCAGCACAGATTTACAGAAAAAAGTAATCTCTTGTTATCACGACTCTTTAATGGAAGGTCATCCCGGTATAGCCAAGACCTCAGAAAAGATCAAGCGCTACTTCTGGTGGCCGTCTTGGAAAAAAGATATCAGAGACTTTATAATGTCCTGTGGAGTATGCGCCCAAAACAAGAGTCAAAAGGAAAGACCAGCAGGCCTCTTACGCCCTATTGACATCCCACCTCGCCCTTGGCATACGCTTTCTATGGACTTCATCACCGATCTACCTCCATGCTCCGGATATAATACGATTCTAGTAATCGTGGACTTATTCTCCAAGATGGCGCATTTCATTCTGCTCAAAGGCTTGCCAACAGCAGCAACTCTGGCCCGAGAATTTCTCGAAAACATCGTCCGACTGCACAGTTTTCCTTTGGTTCTAATTTCGGATCGAGGTAGTCAATTTATTTCTCATTTTTGGCGAAGTTGCTGTCGGTCGGCTCAAATTGATGTAAGACTATCGACCAGTCACCACCCTCAGACCGACGGACAAACCGAGAGGACCAATCAAACTCTGGAACAGTATTTACGCTGCATGCTGCAACAAACTGAAAAAACTTGGAAAGATATCCTTTGGATAGCCGAGTATGCCTACAATAATTCTGTCCATTCGGGAACTGGGAAAACCCCGTTTTTTCTTTTGTACGGCAGTCACCCTCGAACCTCGGAGTTGGATCCCCTCCAAGATCTTGAAACACCAGCAGTAGACTACCTGCATTCTACAATCACCCAAGCCTTTAAGGAAGCTGTTTCTCACCTTCAAAGGGCTAAAGAACAATACAAGAAAGGAGCAGATCAACATCGGAAGGAAGCCCCTCACTATCAAGTAGGGGATCAAGTCTGGTTATCCACCAAATATCTATCTCTAAAAGGGCCACGCACATTCAACCCAAGATACCTTGTCCCTATTCCATCACTACCATAGTAAACCCAGTAGCGGTCAAGTTGGACTTGCCCCTGCACATGAAGATACATCCGTCTTCCACGTCTCTCTCTATTAAACCCGTGCAACCTCAAACCCGACTAACCAAATCTCCAAAACCTATCCTAGTTGATGGAGAACTCGAGTTTGAAGTCAAAAGCATTCTGGACTCCAAGATCTCCAAATCTAACTATTCTACCTAATTGACTGGAAAGGCTACGGCCCCAAGAGAGATCCTGGAACCTGCTGAATATGTCCACGCTCCTCGCCTAATCAAAAGATTTCACCGAACATTTCCTGACAAGCCAAAACCCCCGAGAAGCCCGGTTTGGGAGGGGCCTTGAGGGGGGGTACTGTCATGATCTCTGCTTCCAAAAGGTCAGGGTTTTCCCAACTCCCTTGGAAGCAGATCCATCACCCAGGTTACGAGTGCCAACCAGTCCCAATTGGGACCTTTTGGACCCAGTCCTGGCGCCAGTGGCACCAGGCTCATAAATATGCCCAGTCCCAGCGCTGGAAGCGCCGGGCTCATAATGCTTGGGTGGACTTACCTGCAGCAGACCATGCTACTTACTTGCCTGCCAGTTGAGCCTCTGATCCTCTTCTGTTTGGAACTACTTTTCCTGTTGGGTGGGGCTGGAGCCACTCCCTAGATTCAGAACACTGGAACTCTTCTGGAAGGCAGGAACTCTTTTCTTACCAGGAACTCTTTTCTTACTTAGACGTGGCTGTGGAAGGAGACACCTAAGCACTACAGGAGGCTATTTAAACCACACCCGGTGGATGAATCTTGCTTTGCGTTATTCTGCATCCTCTGCAGCAGAACGCTCATCGTGTCTTCTGCATCTGATCCTGGGCCTAAGGGAAAAGGCTTACCATCCTGAATCCAGTCTTCAGCAACACCTATAAAGACAAGAAAGAACAGGTTAGCATTCCGGCATCTGAAAGGCAAAGGCTTACCATCCTGAATCCAGTCTTCAGCAACACCTATAAAGACAAGAAAGAACAGGTTAGCATTCCGGCATCTGAAAGGCAAAGGCTTACCTACCCTTCGTGCGCTCCGGAGGTCTTCACACTGCATTCCGGCATCTGAAAGACAAAACAAGGTGCGTTTAAAGACATTGGGGAACTTTAATACTCACGTGCCATTACTCCTTTCCACATCTAACCCAGTGGGTATCCCGGCACCCTGCAGCCGCTCCGAACTTGTACCTGCAAAATAAAAGGACAGTTAGAGCGCATCGTGAAGCTGGCAACAAGCGCTTACTCACGTGCTTCCAGGCGCTTCTATTCATCACACGGGCTCCATCTTCAACTCACTTCAGCCCGTCATCCGCCATCGCCGGAACCCTGCAAAACAAGAGACATCATTATTAAAGACTTTAAAGACATTTGAGTTACTCGAAACTTACCGTTCGTGCAGTAAACGACGGACAGCAGTCCTCTGAAGTCAAGAGGCCTGTGCTACCTATCCAGTGAAGAAACTGGTTACAGCACCCTGCCCCGAGGCAGATGGAGAGCTCGCCATTCACTTACCTAAGACATCTTACTCTACACGTCAGGCATACAGGGCACAGAGGTCCAGCCCAAAGAGCCAACCGGGTGCTGCACATCACCTTTGAAGATACGGTAGTCGCCCAGTCAAGACCGGCGCCTCTGCGAGAATCAGGTGAGCGTTACATCCACTGACTTGTAAACACCCCCGGTTTCTCATGAGAGACAACAGCCTTGCTTTTGGAATGCACAACAAACTTTGCCTTAACACAAAACAAGCTATCTTTCCATGGCTTCAGCTAATGTATACAGTGTTCAGAAATTAGCTTTTACTGAGGCTTGGAATCATATGTCCACTTGTGCACCCAGAATGCATTTCAAATAGACTCCATATTTGAGTTAAAGATAGTACATTTCTTTATGTATTACCTTTCCGCCCATGGACATTTGACTTCCAAAGCTCAGTGGCACTAAATTAGGTCTTTGAAATCTATGAAGCATTATAGCTAAGCTAGAAATACATTGCAAACAATAACACAATAAAATCGGGATTACCAAAATAAGAAGAATTCAAGCAAAGGCATAAGATAGGGTTTCACCAATATTTGGGATCTATGCAACTAGCCAATCCCACCAATTCCCGGATGATAAACAGTGACCTCTTTTGTCAACTCCTTTAATTTGTTGATATAGTTTTGCACAGACTGTGAATGGTCACTCAAATTAAAGCAACACATCGCTATTAAATGCATTGCATCCTAAATTATGTTTCAATAATAAGTAATCAATAGTGGCTCTATTTTGCAAAACTGACTTTCTTATAACTCTGCTTCTAAAGCAATTCTTCTAAAGCTTGAGAAGTGTTATTGACTCCTTTCACTACTAAACATGCTCATTTAATTAGAGCTTTATAGACCCCAGCAGCTAAACCCCAGACTCCCACCAAAGAGTAAGCAGGGCTAGGACTTCAGACTCTGACAATAACTTCACATTGGAATCACATTCTGGGTGTAGCCCTATAGATTCACACATTGATCTTTTTACTCTAGGTAAGGCTGGCTGTAAAGGAAACATGGGTAGTGCTAATCTTGTAACGGCACATGGCCCTCCAGAGACGTTAGAAGAAATATAGGTAAAAGTAGCATTCCCACAAGAAAATAACCAGCCGACTGGAAGTTTAACATGGTACAAGTGACTGGCTGCTACGATTGTATGATTACATGTCATGGTATTTGTCACGTTGTTGCATGTGCTTCATACACGCACACACAGGGCCTCATTACGAGTTTGGAGGTAGCCATGCTGTCATTACCGGCATGGTTACCTCCAAACTCGTGTCCGGGTCCTGGTCCCGAAAAAAGGGAATTACCGGGCCATTCTGACTTTTGCAGGCCTGGTAATTCCCATTTTCAGGACCCGGACCCGGTACGTCACCATTCGCATTTCATAGGACTCAATGGGAATGGGGAGGATGCTAACAACGGACCTGTCAATGACGGGTCCGTTGTTAGCATCCTGGTTTGCTCGCGGGTGCCGGTATGCACGTCTGGCCAGACCAGACATGCATACCGCCACCCGCGAGCAAACTCGTAATGTGGCGGCCCGGTATTAACGGTGCCGGTACCTTACTGGCACCGTTCATACTGCGGCCGCCAGGGTCGTAATGAGGCCCACAGTCTTTATTCACACCCAGTTTGGTTGATTTCTTTACTTCAGTTTAACTGTTGACATTTGCCAACCTCCTGTGGCTGAGAAGTCATCCAGAAACAAACATCTCCCTTGACGATATTATAGGTATGCCTTTTTGACATACTTCGCCATTGTCATTTGTCTCTTGACAAAAAAAGTAATTATAAATAGAAAAGGTTTGGCGAATACTGTTGTCCTCCTGAGCAGGTGTTGGCACCGCTACCAGACATGTTGTCAATAAGTCCACTCCACTATGGGCATCCAGTTGGCAGAAATAGGTTCAATATTTCTTGAATATGTCTTTAGCCAAGTATGTCCAAATATTCTCTGTTTGAGCAATTTGTATTAGATTGATCTGTTTCTTCATTGCTGCTGGGGCTGGTATTTTGGCGTTGGCATCAAGTAACTTATGCATCTCATCCTCCCTTTACATCACTTTCACACTGACCCTTTGCACAAATGTGGCATCTTGAATTGGTTTCTCCATTATTTGATCAGATCCTTCCAAATGGACACCATTTATATTGGCACTTATACCAGCCAGACATATCAGGTACAACATCTGTAAAGCAAACCAGAAACAGGCATATCATTGTTGATAATTATTCTCTAAAGTAATATTTTTCAGCAGGCACATAATTACATTTACAGGCCGATTCATGGAATAAATGTGCGCCGAAAATCCCGGCGCAGAGGGGCCAATACGTGCGCTGCGCCGAAAATCAGCGCAAAGCGCAGGGAAACCAGCGCACGTCGATTCATGGAAGTCCGTGCGCAAGAAAAGCAGAGGACGTGCGCCGAAAAAGCGCGCGGCGCAGGCCGGCGCACAGGTCAACCAACGTCGTGCGCCACGGCCACTGCGCCATCACTCCGAGCGCAGCGCACAGCTCTAAAGTAGGCGGAACACAGGGCGGGACACTCGGAATGGGGAATAAAATGGGGCACAACACTCGGAATGGGAAGAATGTGGGCGGCACGGGGAAAGTTCAGGAGGCAAGTGCGCGGAACGCCCACACGCTCGCATACAACACGTATTCATGGAATAGAATAGGGCAAAAAGCGCACGCTCAAAGCAGCGCACAGGCACAAACAGGCACAAACACGACCGCCACAAGAAAGCAGGCGGTAGCGTGTCTGCGCCTGCAAGAAATGTGCGCTAAAAGGCGCGCCAACAAATAGCACCTATATACAGACATGACCAATGTACAATACTGTTGCCCTCCTGGACAAATGACGTACAAAGGGGTACCCACAAACACAGACACGCGCAGAGAGAAAAAATAAACGTGTGCGTGCATACCGGGGTGCGCGGTAAGTTCCACACGCGATATGGGCTGGGCGGGTACGTGGATTGCAGGAGTGCGCGGGAAGTTGCACACGCGATATGGCAGGGAACGTGGATTCGAGGGGTGCGCGGGAAGTTGCACACGCGAAATGGCCGGGTACGTGGCTTTCAGGGGCGCGCGGGAAGTCCCACACGCGATATGGCAGGGAACGTGGATTCGAGGGGTGCGCGGGAAGTAGCACACGCGAAATGGCCGGGTACGTGGATTGCAGGAGTGCGCGGGAAGTTGCACACGCGATATGGCCGGGTACGTGGTTTTCAGGGGCGCGCGGGAAGTTCCACACGCGACATGGCCGGGTACGTGGATTTCTGGGGCGCGCGGGAAGTTCACACGCGATATGGCAGGGAACGTGGATTCGAGGGGTGCGCGGGAAGTTGCACACGCGAAATGGATTGCAGGAGTGCGCGGGAAGTTGCACACGCGATATGGCAGGGAACGTGGATTCGAGGGGTGCGCGGGAAGTTGCACACGCGAAATGGCCGGGTACGTGGCTTTCAGGGGCGCGCGGGAAGTCCCACACGCGATATGGCAGGGAACGTGGATTCGAGGGGTGCGCGGGAAGTTGCACACGCGAAATGGCCGGGTACGTGGATTGCAGGGGTGCGCGGGAAGTTGCACACGCGATATGGCCGGGTACGTGGTTTTCAGGGGTGCGCGGGAAGTTCCACACGCGATATGGCCGGGTACGTGGATTTCTGGGGCGCGCGGGAAGTTCCACACGCGATATGGCAGGGAACGTGGATTCGAGGGTGCGCGGAAGTTGCACACGCGAAATGGCCGGTACGTGGCTTTCAGGGGCGCGCGGGAAGTCCCACACGCGATATGGCAGGGAACGTGGATTCGAGGGTGCGCGGGAAGTTGCACACGCGAAATGGCCGGGTACGTGGATTGCAGGAGTGCGCGGGAAGTTGCACACGCGATATGGCCGGGTACGTGGTTTCAGGGGCGCGCGGGAAGTTCCACACGCGAAATGGCCGGTACGTGGATTCGAGGGGTGCGCGGGAAGTTGCACACGCGAAATGGCCGGGTACGTGGTTATCAGGGGCGCGCGGAAGTTCCACACGCGATATGGCCGGGTACGTGGATTGCAGGAGTGCGCGGGAAGTTCCACACGCGAAATGGCCGGGTACGTGGATTACTGGGCGCGCGGGAAGTTCCACACGCGATATGGCAGGGAACGTGGATTTGAGGGGTGCGCGGGAAGTTGCACACGCGATTTGGCTGTGAGCTCCCAGGCATTACTGTACACCCTCCACGGCCCCTGCAGCAGCACACCACAGGGAACTACCCTGCACACCTGCTCATGTCTCCCACCACCCCCACCCCCAGCACTGTGGGCAACCTGCCAGCAGGCCCCCACCCATGCCAACCCATGTCTCCACCACCCCACCCCCAGCACTGTGGGCAACCTGCCAGCAGGCCCCCACCCATGGCCAACCCATGTCTCCCACCACCCCCACCCCCAGCACGTGGGGCAACCTGCCAGCAGGCCCCACCCATGGCCAACCCATGTCTCCACCACCCCCACCCCAGCACTGTGGGAACCTGCCAGCAGGCCCCCACCCATGGCCAACCCATGTCTCCCACCACCCCCACCCCCAGCACTGTGGGCAACCAGCCAGCAGGCCCCCACCCATGGCCAACCCATGCCCCACCCCCCCACCCCCCAGCACTGTGGGCAACCTCCAGCAGGCCCCACCCATGGCCAACCCATGTCTCACCACCACCCCCACCCCCAGCACTGTGGGGCAACCAGCCAGCAGGCCCCCACCCATGGCCAACCCATGTCTCCCACCACCCCCCCCCCAGCACTGTGGGCAACCTGCCAGCAGGCCCCACCCATGGCCAACCCATGTCTCCCACCACCCCCAACCCCCAGCACTGTGGGCAACCAGCAGCCAGGCCCCCACCCATGGCCAACCCATGTCTCCCACCACCCCCACCCCAGCACTGTGGGCAACCTGCCAGCAGCCCCACCCATGGCCAACCATGTCTCCCCACCCACCCACCCCAGCACTGTGGGGAACCTGCCAGCAGGCCCCCACCCATGGCCAACCCATGTCTCCCACCACCCCCACCCCCAGCACTGTGGGCACCAGCCAGCAGGCCCCCACCCATGGCCAACCCATGTCTCCCACCACCCCCCACCCCAGCACTGTGGGCAACCTGCCAGCAGGCCCCCACCCATGGCCAACCCATGTCTCCCACCACCCCACCCCAGCACTGTGGGAACCTGCCAGCAGGCCCCACCCATGGCCAACCCATGTCTCCCACCACCCTCACCCCCAGCACTGTGGGCAACCTGCCAGCAGGCCCCACCCATGGCCAACCCTGTCTCCACACCCCCCACCCCCAGCACTGTGGGCAACCTGCCAGCAGGCCCCCACCATTGGCCAACCCATGTCTCCCACCACCCCACCCCCAGCACTGTGGGGCACCTCCACCAGGCCCCCACCCATGTCTCCCACCACCCCCACCCCCAACCCCCCATCCACCTGGGGCACCCTCCACCAGGCCCCCACCCATGTCCCCCTGGCCCCTGGTCCTGACGATACACAATAATGGCAGTAATGGCCAGCATACCCAGCACAAAACACCCAGGCAAGGATTGCATGCACCCACATAGTGAATGCAATCACATGACACAACCCCAAAGGCAAGTAAGCAAAAGAACACATGTCCGCCACACACACATACACAATGGTGCAAGTCAATGTCAAAACCCATATCATGGCATGTAAGAAACCAAAGAAAAAATGACACAAGTGTAAGATAATATAAAAATGTATTAAAAATAAAATAAGTAAAGAAATAAAACACACAACTATGGGGATAGACAAAACAAATGGTCCATGTCCGAGAACAATAGAAAAAATCAAAAAACAAAGGAATAAAAAACAATAATTTTGTCCAAAGCAAAACATGTAGAATGAAATGAAAGATAAAACCATTACGACATGGTGTGACCAATATGAAAGTAAAAAAATTTATCTCACAAAAAAATAACTATATTTACAGGATTGTTCAAGGGTCCATGAGCCCAACACCACAAATTAAACCTAATACTAACTATTTAAAAAAATATGTACAAAGAAGTGGCCATTGTCCAAGCGGTCCAAAAAAAAAAAATAAATAAAGGAAACCTAGCACTAACTAACTAAAAAACTATATACAAAGGCAGCGGGCTAGTCCTGCGGCTCACTTGGTGATGCTGGCCAGGGCATCCTCGAACTCCATGTCAATGTCCTGGAGGCGGGACTCAGTCCTGCCCCGAGGTCTCGCAGGGACAACCCCATGTGCTCACCAAATTCCCTGCGAGCCTCCTCGAGGCACTCAGCCCGCCTCAATGCCTGATGCATGGAGATCTCCGCCCTGGCCATGGCGAGCCGCTCCTCTTCCGCCCGCTGCCGCTCCGCACCTATCGCTGGCCAAACTCCTCCCACACGGAACACACCGCCATGCCAGGGTTGCCCTGCCCTCCGGCCGATGCCTGCCCCTCGATCTTGATGGCCCTGAGCCATGATGCCTCCCACGTCGAGCCCGCTGCTGCCTCCGACGCCACTGCCTCTGCCAGCACGACGGCATCCAGGCTGATGGTAACCACCGACGCCGTCGTGCACGTGCCCTGCCCGATGATGCCGGCACATCTTCCATCTGCTGGGGTCCACTTGCTGTGTCGTCCACCCCTGCTGGACCTCCGACTCCCAACTGTGGCAGGGATGGGATCCCCACCGAGCTGGCTGCATTGGTCGGGGCAGGTCCACAGGGGGCCATGGTGGCATCTGGGCCGGAAGACGGCAAGGAGAACGACTGGTGGATAGCCTGCACAGAGGAGGAGAGGGCCGTCAGATTGGCCAACACATGCAGGAAACCCCCGAACATGGCCGATCCCAATTGGGCCACGTCGGCACGGTGCACTTCGTGATGACGTGCGTGCTCCTCCCGGGAAGCACGCACGGCATCACGAATCACAGCCGTGCGCATCGCGACCCCAATCAGACCTGCTCCACGCGGCCAGGGGTCCCACGGCCGCAGGTGGAGGGGAGTCAGTTGACATGGACATCCCCTCTACCTGCGGACGGGCCTGGGACGGGGCATCCCTGCTGGTGCATGGTGGTGCACTCACAGGGTCAGGACAGCGACATGCACAGGCCCCTCCACGGTGACCTGTGCTGCCTCCTGCCCTGGCCCTGGACTGCACCACTTGCACCAGCAGGGATGCTCCCACCAGGCCCCATGTGTGCACCAGTGTCGGCCTCCTCCTCCTCTGTGCAAACCACCAACCTGGATGGCTCCTCACCGTCTCCCGCCGTAGCAGGCCCCTGTGGGGGCTCACCCACCCCTTCCGCTGCAGCCGTGGGGGCATCCCCGCCGCCTTGCTCCACAGCGCCGTCTCCGCCCTCTTCTTCACTAGCCGCTGCGTAGAGGGAGACAAAGGACACAAGCATCAGGCTACTGTACAATGGTCCCCTAGACAGGAAGCAATAGCAGATGAGCACCCCTGTCAAAGTACACTTCCATCATGTCCCTCCACAACACATGGGTCAGTCCAGGCAAAACACACACAGTAACAGGCATGGTGCATGCCATGCACATTTCCATGCATGTCCAATTGACTCTTGAAACATTCAATGATATGTAACTCACATGCATCATGGCTCATGCATATCACATGCACACACTACACCTCAGTCACATCCATCTGGCCACAATCACACCAAACACAGGCAAAACAAGGGTAAGGTGGGTGCGTCACTGAATCTGTGCATTGTCACACACATGAGTCATGCATCCATGGCATGCACAAGTCACAGACATGCAGGTCAGGCACACAGACATGGCTACCATATATGTACCTGGCATCAGCACCCATCCTTCACCCCCATCCATGTCCAGGTACAGAGACTGGCATGCTCTCATGTCCCAAATCTGCATAGTGCTCCCCATGCCGCATTTCAACACATGCAACAACATGTGGGTCCACACATCACTGGTCGCACATGCATTACCATGATGTCCCAGCACACATACATGCATACATGGCCCATGGCACACATACAGGCAAGTATCATAGAACCAGCACACCGCAACATGCCCTGTCTCACACAGTGATGCTTGGACACTTACCGCTCAACTCCAGACGGGTCTCCCTCTCAAGGATCTGGGCGTGGAGCGCTGGGCGTACGCGTTCCAGGACCCTCTTCTGGATGGAACTCATGTGGCCCCGGCCCCCCTCCACGAGGCGCCGGGCCTTCACAAGGGTCCTGGACCTCAAGTCCTCCCAGCGCTTCTTGATCTTCAAGACGTTGCGGGTTGCCACCCCCTCCGCGTTGATGGCAACCACACAGTCGGCCCAGATCCTCTCCCGTCCTTCCTTGCTGGCGCGGGACGATCCAAAGAGGGCATCATACTGCCCCAGGACATGCTCCACCAGGACACCAACTTCGGTGGCAGTGAAGCTGGTGCCCCTCTGCCCCTCTGGCCTGGGGTTGCCACTGGTGCCAGATGTAGAAGTGCCCGACATGGCAACCCCAGAGGCAGGTGTGGGTGGGCAACTGGGTCCTGGGGCTGGGCTGTGGAGCGATGTAATCCCAGTTGGGAGTCTTCAGTTCCAGCAGGGGTGGACACAGCAACTGGACCCCTGCAGATGGCTGATGTGCAGGCACCAAATGGCAGGGCACGGTGGCAGCAGGCAGGCAGGCAGGCAGCAGCAGATAGCACGTGGGAGGCTGCTCAGGGCACTGGGGGGGCAGTAACTCGGCCTTCGGGCAGGAGCGTGGTGTTCCGTGTGTTTTCGGTGGCCAGCTTGATACGGAGTGATTTGGCACGTGAAATTCCTGCACGTCAGCGTGAAATCCGAGGAAAGGCCCTTAGCGCGTAAGTGCGTCAGCACGCATACGCGATTCTATTGGACCAGAGTCCCTCATCCGCGTAAGCGCGTCTGACGTGATCCGCACGGGCGTTCCCCACTCAGCACGTGAAGACGGAGCACACACGTGGAAATACTGCACGTCAGAGTGTCATCGCGTGTAATTGGCCAAAAGTGCGCGTACACGCCATTGGCCTATGTACGTGTATTTCATCGCGTGTAATTGGCCAAAAGTGCGCGTACACGCCATTGGCCTATGTACGTGTATTTCAGGGGCGCGCGGCCACTTACACAAGCAAGTACGTCAGCGCACCTGTATGCCTGCAGCGTGGGAATTTCCACACGCGATTGGAGTGGGAACCGATTCCAGGGGTGCGAGGCTCACACGCTGCCTATAACACGCGCAAGGCATTAATTTGCGCACTTTCAATAAACAAGCCAGATGCCAGGATGAACATACCGTTCCTAGCAGCAGTGGCAGTGGGCTACCAAAGGAGGAGGAGGAGGAGAGTCAGGGCCAGAATATTCACACCCAGAACCAGCCTATTCGGGATGCCTGATGACCAGGTGTATGGGAGGTACAGGTTTCCAGCACACATCATACTGGACCTGGTCAGTGAGTGGGAGGATGACCTCACATCACCCACCCTGTGCTCCCAAGCACTCAGCCCCCTGCAGAAGGTCCTGAATGTACTGCACTTCTTGGCCACTGGATCCTTTCAGCGGACAAGTGCCATAGTGGGTGGTGTGTCACAGGCCACGCAGTCACGCTGCCTACACCAGGTCTTGAACATCATCACTGCACGGCCATCAGTCCGCAGGCACATATATCTCCCCAGGACTCATGCAGAAAGGCGGACGTGCATCCAGGAATTCTATGGTGTGGCTCAATTCCCCAAAGTGCTTGGTGCAATTGACTGCACACATGTGGCTCTACGTCCACCCAGGGCAACAGAGCACATCTATAGAAACCGCAAGCACTGGCATTCCATCAACGTCAAGTTGTATGCAATGCCAAGGGAATAATCACATCAGTATATGCCAACTATCCAGGGTCCACCCACGACAGCTTCATCTACAGAATGTCTACCCTATGCCGGACCTAGAGGCTGGCCAGCATGGAGATACATGGCTGCTTGGTGAGCATGAATGCCACTGCACATGCATGCATGTCAGATACTGGGTCATGACACAACACCACTAATGATACCCCATCACCACCTCCGCAGGGACAGTGCCTACCCTATCAGCCCCACATGATGACCCCAATCCGGAACCCCACCACGCCACCCAGGTAAGGTACAACACAGCCCACATTGCAACACGGGGCATAGTGGAGCGCACATTCGGAGTGCTCAAGTCACGCTTTCGCTCCCTTGACCGTTCTGGCGGGCAGCTGTTATATGCTCCCCGAATAGTGTGCAGGATCATAGTGGCAGCATGTGTCCTGCACAACGTTGCAACACGCCGGGCCTGCCCGTGGACATGGTGGTGCCCCCACATCCACAACCACATGCACGCCCGCTGCGCATGGGAGGGGAAAGGGCACGGGGGGAGGCAGCCCGTACGCAACTGGTGGCCAACTTCTTCACCTAGGAATCACAGTGCTGGCTAGTGCACACTGCTCTGGCACATACCATCTGACAATCAATGATGACACTACCTGACAATCTGAAAATTACTTGACAATAAACTGTCAGATACACATCAGCCTGAGATTGTTAACATGGAAGTGTCAATATGTGTGCACCCCTAGCTACACATACACCAGCATGCATCACAACGCAAAGACACAACTCCATCAATCTAAAATGCATTGCCACAGCGATTCACTACATGACAACATTGCCATGTCACCCACTCCCTTCACAGTCCGCCACTGAGGACACCATGTCATGGTATGTGACAGCAAACAAACTGGCCATCACAACATGACACCAGTGTCACAAATAGCAGTGCCCCAAATGGAACATAGCCGCACTTGAGCAGCTAACCGCCCTGGAGCCACTACTACACACCTGTGTAAGAGTAATTTCTATCAAATTACACACCAACCCACCCTGAAGCCCACCCAAACAAGACACAATGCATGTAATCAATGGTAGTCTCATTACCTGATTCTGCTGGTATGTCCTCACCGTCCAGATGTACAGTGATGGCGCCATGCAAAAGTGTCAGTGCACATCTACCGACATGTAGTCTGACTCCAGAGAGTATGCCCTTGTGAAGATCTGTGTGAAATACCTGCAAAACATGAGCAACATATGTAAGTAGAGGCACATATCATACCATCATGCATAGTTAGGTGCAACAACAATGAACACTATGAATGTCTACACAGTATTGACTATGGACTGGCCAACAGCTCATGGGAGTCCAATGTCACCGTGTAATTTGCTGTCACTTGGGCACACCCTTTGCAAGCCCATGGAAACGGAAGCAGGAGGGTGTGGATGTCTGCTACCCAAGCATCGAAACCAAACTCAGGACAAGCCTGCATGTGCCCAGCCACAATACAGTGTATGCCCAGGTACCCACACAAGGCAACACTCTTGCAAAATAAAAATAAAAAGAGAAAAAATGGCCATGAAAGGGCCGGCGGGGGGGGGGGGGCCACCTATGAGGTCCGAGGACAGGATGCACGCCACAATCCACCTGTGTGGATCATGGAAAGGAAAACACCCCATAGGCTCGTGGCCCACACGGCTACTCTGTTGTGGAGATGAGTCGCTATCGCTCTGGCCAGACCCTGCAGCTGACTCTGGAGGTGGGGGAGCTGCCTCAGAAGATGGTGTGACAATGGGAGGCAGCCCACGCAAAGCACGAGTTTGCTCCTCCATGGCTGCAAGCAGGCGGGTCTGGTAGTTCTGGTTCTGGGTTATAATCATGCGGAGGTCCCCATGCAGTAACTCCGGATGACCTGACCTCCGCACGAGTTGCCTGCATCTCGGCCGAGAGCGTCCGTGTCAGACGCTCCAGCTGCTCCTCTGTCCTTCTATGGGATGAAGCCTCAAGCTCTAACAGGGTCGACCTGAGGTGACGGAGTTCTTCCCTCAGGCCTTCCCTGTGGCGCTGGGACTCCATGGAAAGTGATTCCCGCAGAGTCGCCAGTGCCGCCCGCCTGTCCATGTTGGACGCCAACATATCCTCCCTGTGTGCCTGGCAGATGGACTCTGTAGCCTGCTCCAGTCGCTCCATCAGCCTTTCTGGGGGACAATGGAAGTGGCCACCCTATCCATGGCCTGTGCAATCATCTCGGATGATGCTGCCTGTTGGTGGCCATACCGTAGATGGATTGCTCCCAAACGGTATTGCCAGGTGGCATACGGCCACCACG
>CM010938.2:1591047636-1591370612 GCA_002915635.3 Ambystoma mexicanum | reverse complement strand
TGATATTGCAGTTTTCCCCATTCATACAGCCTGGCTGTCAATCACACAGCAGGGTGGCTGTCCTGCGAAGGACAGTCCCCATTATCCAATCAAACAGGAGTGTGACTTGGGTTCCAAGGGAACCCATGGCAGGGGTCTGAAGACCCCTCCCTCACATCCTGCCTACCTAAACTTTCAGGCGCCTTAAAGAGGGCTTCTGTGCAGAAGCCCGCAAAAGACAGCAAACAAAGGAATCGTCCCCGGTTCGGCACGCAGAGAAAACACGAGAAAGACTTTAACAAAAAGAAATGGCGAATAAACCCAGCTGATCCAAAATAAAATGTATTTGGTCAAGAGGGTTTATGTGCGAGGCTAATATAATAGCCTAAACAATACCACGTTTATATAAAATAATCGCAGTAGAAAACTTAGGGTAGTTACTACTGCGACCAGCCAAGTCTTAATGTAAAGGGAGCGAAACAAGGCTGCAAGAGACATGGACAAAAAGGGATACGAGTTAACCCTTTCCAATTCTCCATGTAAGATGGGATGTAATGGGTCTGTGGTTTAAAGTGACTACATACAGTTAATGGCAACTTTACATGTTTCTGGGGACAGTAGTCAGCCCAAGAAAAATGGAGTCAGGTGGAAGTCTAAAAGACAACCCTGTGTCACTGCACTGTAGGTGCTGTGTAACACACAAAAAAGTGGTGCTCATGGGGTAGGTGAGGCTCCAGAGCCCAAGAACACACAAATGGTAAAAACATGCATGGCAAAACACATGTAAGCGTGGGAAAAAGGCTCACACTCTTACCTGGTGAAAAAAATAAATCCTAGAAATCCAGAAAAGCTGCTGAGGGACTCATTAGGTAACGGAAATCAGCCATTTATGAGAATTCTCACTAATACTCTCCTCCATCTGCTGATGACGGCGCTCCCCGCTCCATTTCTCCCACTCCCTCAATGTCCTCCATACCCATGGTGCTGGCGCAGGTTCTTCCCAGCGTGTCAGCTTAATTGGGGAGTTGGGTCCACCACCTGTTGCCAGGCCCTGGCTCCGGTTCACAGACAGGATATTGCGGACAGGTAGGCGCAGGTCGTCACAGCGCTTCTTGACGTCCTTGACAGTGCGGGGGTGGTACCAACCGCACTGACCTTTTGGGCCCACTTCCTCCCAGATTTCCTTCTCCTTAAGCTGGGCAGGTTGCCTGAGGTCGGCTGGAAAAACAACATCCCCATTCTCAGCCAGGGTGTCAGCAGAATGGTCAGCTCCTCCTCAGTAAATCGCTCCTTTTGCTGGCGTGCAGTGCCTTTTTTAAGGGCCTTGGGCATGGTACTGATGTGGTGGAAGGAGCTGAGGCTGCTGGTGTATTGAAGCAGGTCCTGTATATCTAGGATTGCAATGGATTGTGTTTTTCAAGATGGCCGCTGTTGCATTTCCCTTTCCGGCGCGACAACGTTACTTCTGTTTCCGGTATTAGCGGGCCCGCTATTAATGGGCCTGCTATTAACAGGCCCGCTATTTGAGGGAGGCGGAGGAGGTGTATGTGCTTTGCATGATGCCGCTAAGGGGGATTTTGGGTCGTTACTGGTGGAGTGGACCTTACCGGCATGGCGGTAGGCGCGTGCACGCACTCTCGTAATCTGCGATGTTTACGCCATTGCTGCTACTCGGACACGTTATTAACGCCATGCCGGTAAAGTCCGATTTTTTCCGCGAAACTCGTAATGAACCCCATTATCTTCTCGGAGCCAGACATACAGTCACTGTCATCACGGATCACTGCAACCTAAAATACTTAAAGTCTACTAAGGCACAATCATCGTGCCAACTTCGTTGGGCCCTCTTCTTTGCTGAATACGACTTCATCATTACCTATAGACCAGGAGTTTGTAATGGGAAAGCGGATGCCCTCTCCCGCATGAGCAAGGAAAAGGAAGCTTTCACTACACCGGACCCCGTGGCTATCATTCCTGAAGAGTGGACCCACACTATGATTGTCGCGGCAACCTGTCTAGATGATCTACATTCCAACATGCAAACCCAAATGGATCAATCTGCCCAATGGGACTGGCTTTCGAAGAGGAGACCGATACACCATTATAGACGATCTGCCCTACTTCCAAGGGCGACTGTACATTTCAGACAAGAAACTGCAAAACTAGATCATCGCCAAATATCATGATTCCTTGGTAGAAGGACATCCTGGAATAGCAAAAACTCAAGCTAAAATAAAGAAACATTATTGGTGGCCCACTTGGAGAAGGGACATTATCCACTTCATTGCGGCCTGTGGTGTCTGTGCTCAACACAAATCTCAAAGCAAAACCCTGCTGGTTTACTACATCCGTTGATGGTACCGCCTGCACCTTGGCACACTCTGTCCATGGATTTTATTACAGATCTCCCTTCCTGCAACAGTTAAAACACCATCTTGGTTATTGTGGATGTGTTCACCTAAATGGCCCACTTCATTCCTTTGAAAGGGCTCCCCACCGCTTTGGCTCTCGCGACAGTGTTTCTAGAACAAATTGTGCGACTGCACGGGTTCCCACCGGTATTGATATCGGATCGTGGAACCCAATTCGTTTACAAATTTCTGGAGACGGTGTTGTCAAATTGCAAATATCGACCTTTGGCTATCCACAAGTCACCACCACCAAACCGATGGTCAGACCGAACAAACCAACCAGACCCTAGAGCAATATTTAAGGTGCATGCTACAACAATCTGAAGACTCCTGGAAAGACATTCTCTGGTTGGCGGAGTACGCATACAACAATTCCATTCACACCAGTACAAGACAAAGTCTGTTTTACACAGTGTATGGAAGACACCCATGGACATCTGGTTTTGATCCACTCGACACATTAGAAATGCCAGCAATAGCAAACCTGCACAAAACCATCACCCAGGTTTTAAAAGAAGCAACTGAGAATCTGACCAAAGCCAAGGAGAGACAGAAATGGTTTGCAGATCAACATCAAAGGGAAGCTCCCAGTTACCAAATTGGAGAGAAAGTCTGGTTGGCATCAAAGAACATTCCTCTGAAAGGACCAAGAGCTTTTCGTCCCAGATACTTGGGGCCCTACACGATCAAGGCCATAATCAATCCCGCTGCCATGAAATTGGAGCTGCCATCCAACATGCGGATTCATCCGGTATTCCACGTTTCACTTCTAAAACCAATGGAGGCCCCAGGCCCAGCACCCCCGGGAGCAGGCATCATGCCCCCGGGTAAAAGCCTAGCGGCCCCTTATAGGGGCTCTTTGGACTCTGTCCTGGCGCCTTTGGCGCCAGGCTCATGTTGGACATCAGTCCTGGCGCCATAGGCGCCAGGCTCATAAAGGAAGGTGTTTTGTGCACTTACCTGATGCAGACCATGCTGCAAGATTCAGGCCTCCCTGAGACCTGAAAGGGACTATTTTTTCATTGGGACTATTTTGCCACTCGGGCGTGTCCAGGGAAGGATACTTACCTGGAACTACTTTGGTGGCTATTTAAGCCACGCCCAGACAGTAGCTCACGCTTCGCGTTGTTCTGCATCCAAGCAGCTGAACGCTCCCCGTGTCTGCTCCGGCATCTGGTCTCCAGCCACGCCCGCCTCGATCCTGGAACATCTGTAAGGAAAGAAGAGAAGAGAAGGGTGAAAACCAAGAATTTTATCAAACTTCTTACCTGCATCCGGAACCTTCACGCCAGCGTTCCTGAGAAAAGACTTTCATTTAAAAGCACCGCGTTGCTCGCTGCAGTGCTGCGCTTCACTCACATGTCCTCGGGATTTCTTCTGGCTCCACCGCGACTGTCTGCACCGGTCGCCACATCTCTGCGCCTAGGGGAGAGAAGAAGAGACAAAAGGTGAGCAGAAGGAACATATGAGGAAAGCCTAATTTTCCGCCATAACACTTACCGGCCTTCTGTTGGTGGACCATTCCTCATTTCAGGTCGGCGCCGCTTCGTTGGCAGGTACCGCACCCCGGCCCCTATGGGAAAGGACAAAAGACATTACTGGAGGAATATAAAGCCATTAAGAGGGATCACCCCATCGCTAACTCACCTGAGTTTACCATCGGCAATTAAATTCCTCAACGCATTGCCTTCATTCTGCAGCTGAAATAAAGGACAGATCACAGGTTAGGAAGGCAACAGAAAAGGAGGCTCAACACTTGAACTTTAGTAATCTTCATACTTACGGCGTTCCGCTCGGAAAAGTCAAGTGGATTTTGCCAGCGCCATTCTGAAAACCAGTGAAGTAACTGGACAAACACGCGCCCCTGCACCAGAAGCAGGATGGAGAGTTCATCCTTTCAAACCATAAGGTGAGCTTCAAGCAGGGATTTCGGAGGAAGTTAGAGAAGAACGAAGAGGGAAAGGGGGGAGCAAGCACACTATTCTGCAGACTGTTAAACCCCTTTCTCATCTGCAGAAGAATATTCCTACGGGCCAGACAAGCAAGATTGAGGGTCCTGTTCAGTCGGTGTTCAGAGTTCTGCGCATCACGCTCGAAGAGGCCACAGCAACCCAGACTAGACCAGCGCCTCCGTGGGAGTCAGGTGAGCGTTACAGAACGCGAAGCCTTCCTACAAATTCCCACCCAGGCGCTATGGAAACTTCTGAGACTTATCAGTTAGCCCAACTACTGGGGAATTACGGGCCGAAGTACACGCCGCTCGTCAAGAGACTAATGCTCTCAGGAGGGAAGTGATTGTATCAAAGGAAAGAACTGATGACCTGGCTAGACAGTTTTTGCAAGGTCAAGCTGGACACACTCCTCTACCCGGTTCCGGGGGGAACCCCGCTCCTGTGGTTCCCAGTAACCCTGTGCAGATTAATCTACCTGGAAACATGCCGCTGGCCCCACCCGAACGCCTTGCTGGGGACCCCAAACGGTTCGCCGTATTCATGAATCAGTGTCGTTTGCACTTCCTATGCAGACCTGGGGCCTTCCCTAATGACCAGACCAAGATAGCCTTTGTATTGTCATATCTCAGCGGCTGTGCTGCCGATTGGTCAGTCCCACTGGTTACTCAAGATGACCCGATTCTCTGTGATTTTCAAGGATTTCAAGCAAGCATGGAAAGGTTATTTGCTCGACACTCTCAGGGGCAGGCTCTGGATGACGAACTTCTATCCCTGCGACAGGGCAATCAGGACCTCCTATCCTACATTGCAACCTTTAATAGACTAATTGTGGAAACTGGGTGGCCAGAGGATAAAAGAATCACGTTATTTTATCGAGGTCTACGCGGATGTTACATTTTCCACGACATGCCCTGTTCCTGCCAGACAACCCACAGGCACACGTGCTAGCCCCATATGTACCAACCCCTCTACACTTCAAAACAAGGGTATCCCACGCACACATTCTGGCTTACGGAGGTTGCGGCCTCTCACCCGTTATGCCAGGACATGGTCTTTTGGATCAGGTGTTTACCGGCCTTCGCATCGCTGGCGTCTACAAGGGAAATATCTGCTGGCCCGCAACGTTACACATTGTCAACGAAGATCTACATGTCACGTGATCGGGCCAAACGTCACGTGACGACACATCTCACCTGACTGCATCACCTGACGCACGTCATATGATCATTCCAGCATCAGGTGACCTTCCCTATTGGCTTAAAAGGGCGTCCTGAAATCGATAGCGTTGCGTCACAGCTATTTACCTTCAGGACTTCACGGCGTTTGTTCGCATGCTTGAATCTCGTTACTACGACCTTGGATATTGTCTACTGGATTGCCCTGTCTACCGGACTGCTTTGTCTACTTCTTGCTTCTTACACGTTACCAGACCTCGGACTCTGTTTACTGGATTGTTCTGTCAACCCCTGGCATTTGTTACCCGACCTTGGTTTTTTGGAATTGGACTGTCTTACGGATTTTGTTTTTTGGATTCAGTGACTTTGGCCATTGGCCTTCTGCTAGGCGGTTGCCTGACCTACATTACCACAAGCCACGTGTGTGCGCCATCCAGGGTTTGGATCCCACCCACATTCCTCACCGAGAAGCTCACCAAGCCCTTTATCCCGGTTTACTGCCTCTTCCATCAGGGTGTCACCTTCCGTATTTCTAGGTAAGAGGTGCTTTATCTCCTTGCTGGGTATACCTTGTAATAATCGCACATTATCTGATAACCACTCATTGCCTTACAGCGCTCAAGGGGTCCTTCTGGCAGTTTCCAGTTCCAGACCTGACGGCTCACAAACAAAACCTGTGGCCTCAAAGACTGCACATACATTCTATACCAATTGTCTGTGTGGTACTTGGGGACGGAGGCATTATTAATCTGCACGACCATCAAGATCTTAACAGTCTGTGAAGCCTCTGGTCGTGCTGATTATGGAGGCCTCCGCCGGGGACCCTGTGACCGCTTTAATGCAGGCTGTTGCGGCCCTTAGGACCAACATGGCAGCCGCCACCTCTGCTATCCACCATCGTCTTGACGCTTTACAAAGCACACACCAACCATTGCCCGCTGACGCCGAGTTTGGGGATCCCAACCCTCCTGTCCAGTCTGCCCCTACTCCACCTCCTGCTCCCACTCCTGTGTTACTCCCGACTTCTTTTCCTCTGGCTGCCCCAGAACGCTATCAAGGCGACCCACGTAAATACCGTACCTTCATCAATCAATGTAAACTTCACTTCTTATGTAGACCCCAGGCCTTCCCTGACTCTGTTACCAAGGCCGCCTTCCTTTTATCTCATCTATCTGGCATGGCAGCCACATGTGCAAATCCATTCTTGGAGAACGACCATCCTGTTTTATATGATTTTGAACTTCTAGTGACTGAAATGGCGAAGTTGTTCGATACTCGTTATAGGGCACAATCACGAGACCTGGAACTCTTTGAATTGGCACAGGGTAAACATTCCCTAATTGAGTACATCACTCGGTTTAACCAACTCGCCGCGGAAACATCCTGGCCAGAACAGAAAAAGGCCATTGTTTTTTACAGAGGGTTATGCAATACCATGAAAGATGCCCTCGCCGTGGTTCCATCTCTTCCTTCCGTTTTCTCTGACCTGGTCGATCTCACCTTACAGCTAGACGCTCGTAGAACCGAGCGTAAAACAGAGACGTCCTTTTCTAACCTGCCTCCTCCAGGTTCGTCTGCCACTGGCACTGAACCCATGCAAATCGGTGGCATTCGAAGTCCTATAACCCCAGCTGAGCGAGAACGCAGGAGAACCAGTAATGCCTGTTTTTACTGTGGTATAAGTGGGCATTATGTAAAAGAATGCCCTCGTCGACCAAAAAACAAGACTCCGGATTTTCCGAAGGCTCGCCCTTGAGAGCGGGGGCACCGGTGAGCCCATCATTGACCCCCACTGAACCCATGTTCGGCTCCATCAGGCCCATAGTGGTCCATGCATTGTTGAAACCCACTAGGGACATTGAGCATGATGTGCGCATCGTGATTGACTCAGGGGCCACTGGCTGTTTTATAGACATCACATTAGCTCGTCATCTCAATCTGCCCCTGGTTCAGAAAGAACATCCTGAGCATGTACAAGCAGTTGACGGCACCTCCTTGTCTTCTGGCCCGATTAGATACCAGACTGCCCCTTTGGAAGTGGTGATTCAGAATACCCACAAAGAAACCATGTCTTTCGACCTTATCACACCCCAATTCGGCATTATACTCAGTATTTCCCTGGTTAAGACACATAATCCCTTGATCAATGGGGAACTGGGCAGGTAACGTTTGAATCAGGCATATGCCAACACTCTGCTTAACAGAACCCGACTCACTAACCTCTCCTCTGCTATTCTTGGGGCCATGGCCTCTTCCCGACTGGAAGACGTAGAGCCGTGCACTCCAGCACATACCTTGGGAGCTGTGTTGACCAACATTCCTGTTGAATATCACGACTACATACAGGTTTTCGACAAAGCTACGGCGGAGGGTCTACCCCCGCATAGGCCTTACGATTGCCCCATTGATCTGATTCCTGCGCACCCTATACCAAAGGGCAGGATATATTCTTTATCTCCCTCTGAAGAAACGGCTTTGAAAGATTATATCCAACAAGCCTTACAGTTAGGCCATATCCGTCCTTCTTGTTCTCCCGCTGCCAGCCCTATCTTTTTTGTGCCCAAAAAGGAAGGCGATCTACGTCCATGCATAGACTATAGGCGGTTGAATGCCATCACTATAAAGAATAGGTACCCTATTCCGCTTATATCCACTCTGCTAGATAGGCTGACGCGTGCTTCCATTTTCACTAAGTTGGATCTAAGGGGGGCGTATAATCTAATCCGTATGCGCCAAGGAGACGAATGGAAGATGGCGTTTTGCTCCCGACAAGGGTTGTATGAGTACACGGTAATGCCCTTCGGGTTATGTAATGCCCCTGCCACTTTTCAGCGCTTCATTAATGAAGTCTTTTCTGACATCCTTAACATATATGTCGTGGTGTATCTGGATGACATACTGATATATTCATCCTCCCTGGAAGAACACGTCATGCATGTCAGAGATGTCCTATCTCGCCTCAAAAACAACACCTTATTTGCTAAACCAGAGAAGTGCTTGTTTCACTCAAAGGAGGTGGACTTCTTGGGATTTCATTTTACGCCCGGCGGTCTTTCCATGAATTCATCAAAAGTCAGAGCAGTTGTAGAATGGCCTGCCCCGACCACCATAAAACAACTCCAATCCTTCCTTGGTTTTGCTAATTTTTACCGGCGTTTTATCGCCGGTTTTTCTACCATTGTTACCCCACTCACGACCTTAACCAGCCCTCTTGTTCCGTTTAATTGGACACCTGACCATCAGAAGGCGTATGATAACCTCAAGTCTAGGTTTACCACGGCTCTGGTGTTACAACACCCAGACCCAGAACTCCCGTTTATCTTAGAAGCCGACGCCTCCTCTTTCGCATTAGGGGCAGTTCTTTCACAACCTTGTCCATCTACCGGCCACTTACATCCAGTCTCTTATCATTCCCGGAAGTTCACATCAGCCGAATCCCCATATACGGTGACCGAAAAGGAGTTGCTAGCCATAAAAGATGCCCTCCAGACATGGCGTCATCATCTCCTCGGGGCAAAACATCAGACAGTGATATATACTGACCATAAGAACCTGCAAGACCTAGCCACATTGAAGTGCACAAACAGTAGGCATGTGCGTTGGCATTTATTTTTTGCCGCTTTCGATTTCATCGTGAAACATAGACCTGGCCTCTCCCATGGTAAGGCGGATGCACTTTCTCGTTCCCCTGGGGGGGATTCTTTGCCTCTGTTTCCTGATGCAGTGTTAGAGAAAGGTCACGTCATCTGTGTATGCACGCCATCCCCTCCCATTCTTACCACTATCAAAAACTGGGTCTCCCAACACCCTCATGCTTTGACAGAATGGGACGTTCTACTTCAGGAGGGGTTGCCATTTGTTCAAGGTAAACTTTTCCTCCCCACTAGTGAGGTTCGCAATCAGGCACTCGCCTGGTCTCATGACGCTGCAATCAACGGTCACCCGTGGCAAAGACGCACCCTAGAATTGCTACAACGGTGGTGCTGGTGGCCTTCAATGAGAAGAGATGTTAAGAATTACGTTAACACTTGTTCGATCTGCGCCCAATGCAAACCGTCTAGAGGCCGACCTCTGGGATTGCTTCAGCCGCTACCGGTCCCACCCAAGCCTTGGCATACGATCTCTATGGACTTTATCACTGATCTTCCCCGCAGACGGGGTTACAACACAATCTGGGTGATTGTTGATTCCTATACAAAAATGGCCCGCTTTATACCTTGCACAGGAATACCTTCTGCCCCCACATTGGCCCGTCTGTTTTTCCAATCCATTTTCTGTCTCTTTGGTCTCCCACAGGTTATTGTTTCAGATGGAGGTTCCCAGTTCACGTCCTGTTTCTGGCAGGCCCTTACTGGACTACTGGGTATTGATTCTCGCTTCTCCTCTGCCTATCACCCTGAAACTGACAGGCAAACTGAGAGGGTGAATCAGGCCCTGGAGTAGTATTTACGCTGTCTTACTCTCCAGTACCAGGATTCTTGGCTTGACCTACTCCATTTAGCTGAATTCGCATATAACAACTCATGGCACTCATCTACTGGCTTTTCCCCCTTTTACTCTTTGTATGGCCAACATCCTTGTACCCTTCCCCTTCCTGATTTGCCCTCCACCACTCCTGCTGCCGATGCCTGCGCCCGCAATTTGGTCACAGTCCATGCTCAAACTCTTATCCATCTACGCGAGGCTCAGGTGGTAATGAAAGCCAAAGCGGACAGGAAGCGGGTGGCAGCCCCTGAGTATCGTGTGGGGGACCGGGTTTGGCTCTCGACTCGCCATTTGCACATTCCTGGATGTCGCAAACTACTGCCGCGTTTTGTCGGCCCCTACAGAATTTCTAAGATCCTGAATCCTGTAGCTTTTCGCCTTTCCCTTCCACCCGCTTGGCGGATCCACCCTGTGTTCCATGCCTCGCTCCTCAAACCCTGTCCTGCCCCTACACGACTCAATGCCCCTCCTGCCTCTGTTTCTGTCTCCTCTCCCGATGAGTATGAGGTCAGGGCCATTTTGGGTTCTCGTTTCTTCAGGGGTCGCCTTCAGTATCTTGTGGACTGGGTGGGTTATGGCCCTGAGGATCGCTCTTGGATCCCTTCCCGTGATGTACACGCTCCGGTTCTGGTTGCCCGTTTTCATAGGGATAACCCTTCCAGCCCACGGGGTCGTGGGCCTTTGAGGGGGGAATCTGTTATGTTTTCCACGACATGCCCTGTTCCTGCCAGACAACCCACAGGCACACGTGCTAGCCCCATACATACCAACCCCTCTACACTTCAAAACAAGGGTATCCCACGCACACATTCTGGCTTACGGAGGTTGCGGCCTCTCACCCGTTATGCCAGGACATGGTCTTTTGGATCAGGTGTTTACCGGCCTTCGCATCGCTGGCGTCTACAAGGGAAACATCTGCTGGCCCGCAACGTTACATGTTGTCAACGAAGATCTACACGTCACGTGATCGGGCCAAACATCACGTGACGACACATCTCACCTGACTGCATCACCTGACGCACGTCATATGATCATTCCAGCATCAGGTGACCTTCCCTATTGGCTTAAAAGGGCGTCCTGAAATTGATAGCGTTGCTTCACAGCTGTTTACCTTCAGGACTTTACAGCGTTTGTTCGCATGCTTGAATCTCGTTACTACGACCTCGGATATTGTCTACTGGATTGCCCTGTCTACCGGACTGCTTTGTCTACTTCTTGCTTCTTACACGTTACCAGACCTCGGACTCTGTTTACTGGATTGTTCTGTCAACCCCTGGCATTTGTTACCCGACCTTGGTTTTTTGGAATTGGACTGTCTTACGGATTTCGTTTTTGGATTCAGTGACTTTGGCCATTGGCCTTCTGCTAGGCGGTTGCCTGACCTACATTACCACAAGCCACGTGTGTGCCGCCATCCAGGGTTGGATCCTACCAACATTCCTCACCGAGAAGCTCACCAAGCCTTTATCCGGGTTTACTGCCTCTTCCATCAGGGTGTCACCTTCCGTATTTCTAGGTAAGAGTGCTTTATCTCCTTGCTGGGTATACCTTGTAATAATCGCACATTATCTGATAACCACTCATTGCCTTACAGCGCTCAAGGGGTCCTTCTGGCAGTTCCCGGTTCCAGACCTGACGGCTCACAAACAAAACCTGTGGCCTCAAAGACTGCACAGACATTCTATACCAATTGTCTGTGTGGTACTTGGGGACGGAGGCATTATTAATCTGCACGACCATCAAGATCTTAACAGCAGAGAACTTAAAGATGTCCTGGCCCAAGTTGTAAATACGCCCCAAGAATGCACAAAATATATAGACTTAGTGGTCCAATTGGATCACAGACTTCAAAACAGAAAAGCAGATTGGTCCAAGTTTGAGACCCGGGTGTTGGTCAAGACCCACGCTAACCCCAAGGGTGCTGATGTCGCTGAGCCTATGCAAATCGGAGGGGTTAAAGGACCTTTAACTCAAAAAGAACGTGAAAGAAGACGGCATATGCAATTATGTCTTTATTGTGGGTCCTCTGGACACTTTCTACGAGATTGCCCGGCAAAACCGCCCAAGAAGGTGGTAGGAGCCGCTGATAAAACCCATGAAGACTCTGTTTCGGGAAACGACCATGCCCGACAAGCGTAGGGGTCCGCTTGCCAAGCTTGAAAACTAGCTCTCAGACCTAGCATTTCATGGTCCTCGTAGATCCGGAACAGCCTAAGCGGTTGCATGCAATAAAGGCATACATTGATAGTGGGGCTATAGGAAACTATGTGTATCGTGAATTGGTCTCTAGGATTAACCTCCCTCTGCGTTCCTAAAACCAGCAAAGATTTTATCACCACAGTCGATGGAACCGAAATTGCCTCTGGACCGGTAACACATTCCACTGCTGAAGTGACACTTATAGGTCCGGACGGCCATCGGGAGGCAGTTGTGTTTGATGTAATCAAGGCTCCACAGTTTCAGGTTATTTTCGGAATCCCTTGGTTAGAGACACATAATCCTCGAATTGATTGGCGAGCAAAGAGAATAACCTTCCCGGATTGTGCACAAACCTGCTACCCAGAAAATCTGAAGATTAGTTTAGCGTCTGTAACCTCTGTCTCCATGCAACTACCTCCGGAATACCAAGACTTTCAGGACGTCTTCCAAAAGGAACAGGCCAACACGTTACCTCCCCACAGATCGTACGATTGCCAAATCGATCTGGTGCCCGGTGCACAACCCCCTTGTAGCAGATTTATGCCCTTACTGAACCTGAGAATCTGCATTTGAGACAATATTTAGATCAATACCTAGCCAATGGTTTCATTCGCCCGTCAAAGTCTCCGGCATCCTCGGCTTTGTTCTTCGTGCCCAAAAAAGAAGGCGACCTTAGAACTTGTATCGACTACCGCGCATTGAACCAGATAACTGTTAAAAACCGTTACCCTCTGCCTCTGATCCCTGAACTCCTTGACCAGGTGAAGGACGCTTGCGTATACACCAAGTTAGATCTCCGGGGGGATTATCATCTGGTGCAAGTAAAAGAAGGCGACGAATGGAAAGCGGCCTTCCGTACAAAATATGGATTATTCGAATACCAGGTGATGCCTTTCGGGTTGTGCAACGCGCCTGCTGCGTTCCAATTCTTCATGAATGATGTCCTTCGGGAATTCATCGATGTTTGTGTTGTCGTATACATCGATGACATTCTTGTGTACTCCTCTTCGGAATCTGATCACAGAAAGCATGTCAGGGCCGTCCTTGAGAAATTGCGCCAGCACAAGCTGTTTGTAAAGCTGGAAAAGTGCGTTTTCCATACCACCGAGGTTGAGTTTCTTGGATTCATCCTGACAACTAAAGGGGTCCGAATGGACTCACGAAAAGTGGATGCCATCCTCAAATGACCAGCACCTAGTTCAGTGAAAGGTGTCCAAAGCATGCTTGGTTTTGCCAATTTTTATCGCAGATTTATCCCGGAATTTTCACATGTGGTACAACCAATCACTGCACTCTTGCGGAAAAATAAACGCTTCGAATGGACCGAGGAAGCCGAACAGGCCTTTCAGGAATTGAAAGCTAAATTCACGTCCGCACCTATTTTGAAGCACCCGCGTCCCGATCTCCCATATATAGTCGAAACCGACGCGTCCAGCTTAGCCATGGGAGCTGGCCTGTCTCAGAGAGACCCTGAAACCAACCAACTGCACCCCGTAACATTTTGGTCCAGAAAGTTCTCGCCGCCTGAGGTAAATTATGCAATCACCGACAAGGAATTATTAGCCATTAAGTCCGCCTTTAAGGCTTGGCGGCATTATCTTCTTGGCGCCAGGCATACCATCACCGTGATCACTGATCACCGAAACTTACAATATTTAAAAACTGCCAAGGCTCAATCGTCACGTCAGCTCCGATGGGCTTTGTTCTTTGCTGAGTTCGATTTTGTAATCACTTACCACCCCGGCTGTAAGAATGGCAAAACGGACGCGCTATTTCGAATAGGAATGGGAGAAATAGACACAAACTCAGAACCTGTGCCGATAATTCCCGAACAAAGAATTTTGGGGATAACCTCTTTACAAACCCTTGAAAACATTCAAGCACGGGTAAAACAACTCCTGGACTCTACAGCCTTGCAGGATTGGATCCAAAGGGGGTCTTACTTTTCGGTCAACGATGGCCTACCTTACTTTCAAGGACGCTTATTTCTGCCAGAAAGGAATTGCAAGAACTGGTTATTTCCCATCATTATGATACCCTGATGGAAGGACATCCTGGCATTGCCAAAACTGAGGAAAAAATTAAATGACAATTCTGGTGGCCTTCCTGGCGAAAGGATATTAAATCTTTCGTGATGTCCTGTGGAGTTTGCGCCCAAAACAAAGCCAAAAGACAAACCCGCCGTCTTCTTCAGCCTTTAGACATTCCACCAGCACCTTGGCACACCTGTCACTAGATTTTATCACGGACCTGCCCCTTGTAATGGATATAATACTATTCTGGTTGTGGTGAATTTATTTTCCAAGATGGCCCATTTTATTCCGTTGAAAGGATTACCTTCAGCTTCTGTCCTAGCCAAGGAATTCCTCGAAAATATCATCCGTTTGCATGGATTCCCGTCCATACTAGTCTCCGACCGGGGAAGCCAGTTTATTTCTCATTTTTGGAGAAAGTGTTGTCAACTGGCACAAATCGACGTAAGACTCTCAACCAGCCACCACCCAAAGACCGATGGTCAGACGGAGAGAACAAACCGGACCCTTGAACAATACCTACGATGTATGTTGCACCAATCGGAGGGTAATTGGAAGGATATTTTATGGGTGGCCGAATATGCATACACTAACTCGGTACACTCTGGAACTGGACAAAGCCCCTTTTATACCCTATATGGACATCACCCTCGTACTTCAGACCTGGACTCACCTCTGAGCCTTGAAATGCCCGCAGTGGACCATTTGCATTCCACGATAACTCAAGCCTTCAAGGATGCAACTGCACATTTGCAACAAGCGAAAGGGAAATACAAAAAGAATGCGGATCTGCATCGGAGTGAGGCGCCTCCATACCAAATAGGGGATCAAGTATGGTTGGCTATCAAACACTTATTGCTCAAGGGACCTCGAACTTTTAATCCAAGGTATTTGGGCCCTTACTCGATCAAAGCTATAATTAACCCAGTGGCAGTCAAGCTCGATCTACCAGCTAACATGCGGATTCACCCCGTTTTTCATGTGTCACTTTTGAAACCAGTGCAACCAGGAACCAGATTAATAAAGCCACCAGAACCAATCCAGATAGATGGGGAGCCTGAATTTGAGGTGAAGAACATTTTGGATTCTAAGATCTCAAAATCAAAACTTTTCTATCTAATTGATTGGAAAGGGTACGGGCCTCAGGAAAGGTTTTGGGAACCCAGCGACCACGTACATGCACCTCGGCTGGTAAAAAGGTTCCATCGGAATTTCCCAAACAAACCGAAACCTCCAGAGGGAACGACCTTGGGAGGGGCCTTGGGGGGGGAGTGCTGTCATGATGCCTACCCCCGGAGCACCAGGCCAGGCCCAGCACCCCCGGGAGCAGGCATCATGCCCCCGGGTAAAAGCCCAGCGGCCCCTTATAGGGGCTCTTTGGTCTCTGTCCTGGCGCCTTTGGTGCCAGGCTCATGTTGGACATCAGTCCTGGCGCCATAGGCGCCGGGCTCATAAAGGAAGGTGTTTTGTGCACTTACCTGATGCAGACCATGCTGCAAGATTCAGGCCTCCCTGAGACCTGAAAGGGACTATTTTTTCATTGGGACTATTTTGCCACTCGGGCGTGGCCAGGGAAGGATACTTACCTGGAACTACTTTGGGGGCTATTTAAGCCACGCCCAGACAGTAGCTCACGCTTCGCGTTGTTCTGCATCCAAGCAGCTGAACGCTCACCGTGTCTGCTCCGGCATCTGGTCTCCAGCCATGCCCGCCTCGATCCTGGAACATCTGTAAGGAAAGAAGAGAAGGGTGAAAACCAAGAATTTTATCAAACTTCTTACCTGCATCCGGAACCTTCACACCAGCGTTCCTGAGAAAAGACTTTCATTTAAAAGCACCGCGTTGCTCGCTGTAGCACCGTGCTTCACTCACCTGTCCTCGGGAGTTCTTCTGGCTCCACCGCGACTGTCTGCACCGGTCGCCACATCTCTGCGCCTAGGGGAGAGAAGAAGAGACAAAAGGTGAGCAGAAGGAACATATGAGGAAAGCCTAATTTTCCGCCATAACACTTACCGGCCTTCTGTTGGTGGACCATTCCTCATTTCGGGTCGGCGCCGCTTCGTTGGCAGGTACCGCACCCCGGCCCCTATGGGGAAAGGACAAAAGACATTACTGGAGGAATATAAAGACATTAAGAGGGATCGCCCCCATCGCTAACTCACCTGAGTTTACCATCGGCAATTCAATTCCTCAACGCATCACCTTCATTCTGCACCTGAAATAAAGGACAGATCACAGGTTAGGAAAGCAACAGAAAAGGAGGCTCAACACTTGAACTTTAGTAATCTTCATACTTAAGGCGTTCCGCTCGGAAAAGTCAAGTGGATTTTGCCAGCGCCATTCTGAAAACCAGTGAAGTAACTGGACAAACACGCGCCCCTGCACCAGAAGCAGATTGGAGAGTTCATCCTTTCAAACCATAAGGTGAGCTTCAAGCGGAGATTTCGGAGGAAGTTAGAGAAGAACGAAAGGGGGAAGGGGGATGCAAGCACACTATTCTGCAGACTGTTTATCCCCTTTCTCATCTGCAGAAGAATATTCCTACGGGCCAGACAAACAAGATTTGAGGGTCCTGTTCAGTCGGTGTTCCGAGTTCTGCGCATCACGCTCGAAGAGGCCACAACAACCCAGACTAGACCAGCGCCTCCGTGGGAGTCAGGTGAGCGTTACAACCGGGTCCACGTATCAGCATTCCACCAGATCCTGAGATAATTGGGGGGGAGCCGGAGTACGAAGTCAAAAGTATCCTAGACTCTAAGGTAGTCTGATCCAAATTATACTACCTCATAGATTGGAAAGGATATGGGCCTCAAGACCGAACCTGGGAACCCAGTGAATATGTCCATGCCCCCCACTTGCCCAGGATCACAGGAGTGGCACCATCAAGTGGAGGGAGCAAGGGGGACCAAGGTTCGTGCACGTCCCTTTGGGACGTTTATGGATGGGGGTCTGGTTGGACTCAGTCCTGGTGCTTTTGGCGCCAGGCTCATGGAGGAACATAAACAAGACTCTTTTTTATTATGGGCAAGAGTGCCTGGAACCTCATGGACAGGAATGCTTTCAAGAACTTTCAAGAACTTTCCAGCTTTCAAGAGCTTTCCATTAGTGTGCAATTAGCCCGGGCGTGGCTTTCCATCTTCAGCTGAACTTGCCTCTTCAAGGAGTGGCAGGGTGTGTCAAGCAGGACTGAGCTAGTGGGTGTGGCCTTAATAGCTCAGCTATAAAAGCCAGTCCAACCCCAAGGTACACACTTCGCGTTACTCTCCATTCTCATGCAGCGTGACGCTCACCGCCGCCTGGCTTAACTAGCACTTATCTTGGGAATTCAGTATCCTGTTCCTACGCTTACCTCCCGGAGTCAGCTCACACCTGCATCCATCTCTGCTGAGCCTGGCATCCCTTCTCCATCTTCCGGATCGCAGGACTTCAGCTCTGGGCATGACATCTTCTTCATCTCTGGCACGCAGAACTCCAGCTCCCGGCACCGCAGCACGACAGCTTCTTCTTCCATGAAGGCGGACCCTGTAAAAGAACAAAAGACAAGATTAGACATACAAACCTGCAGTCTTAAGGCTGCACTTGCAAAATACTTTGCGCTTACTTTAAAAGGCACACTTACCTACTGCCAGGCCGTCGCAGAATCCTCTGCTCTCCATTTGGAGCCATTTTGGGCTCTGTTGCTCTGCTGGACCACAGTCACACCTATGTGGGGAGAAAGATAGACATTGTTACAGTGCTGACAACAGGCTGAGAACAAGATAATACCAATACTTCATAACAAACAGAAATCAGAAAGACACTTACCAGAAAGGCGTGGAATCGTCGCAGCTGGACTGAACACCATGGGCCTCATTACGACCCTGGCGGTAAGTTACCGCCAGGGCCGTGACTTTACCGCCATGGCGCAAACTACGTTTACGCCATGGCGGTAAGGGGATTTACCGCCCCATTCCGACCTTGGCGGGGCGGTAAATCCCCAATCCCCATTTACCCTTCCCCATTCCCATTTTTGCCCCATAGGGCATAATGGGAGTGGGGAAGGCGTTAATTACGCCACCGTAAATTACGGTGGCGTAATTAACACCAAGTTCCCTTACCGCCATGGTTTTTTACACCTGCTAAAAGCAGGTGTAAAATCCGCCATGGCGGAAAGGGAACTCGGAATTGGCGGAAAGGGGTTGGCGCAGCTAACGCTGCCGCAAACCCCTTTCCGCCAGGGTCGTAATGAGGCCCCATGTATAAAGGACCAGTGAAGGAACTCGGTCCTCATTCTACATGCACCCCTGCTAAAAGTAGCAGAACGGAGTGTTCACCCTAAATAACCCACAGGTGAGCCTTAATGGGACGATGAATGCTCACCACACTATGGTAGGAAGGAGTTGAGTCGGAATTTGCTCGCAGGCCAGTAAATTCTTTGCTGCAGCCAACAGACTATTTGCAGCGGGAGGAAGCAGATCGGGGGGTCTACATCCTGGGAGGGCTGCAACCGCGCCCAAACATCCCCGCAGAGACCAGGTGAGCTTAACACTAATGGAACCAAGTCTAGTGATACAATGGGGCAGTATAAAGGAGTTCCTCCTGTTACAGGTAGCAATGTCAGGGCCATCTAGAGTAACCTTAGAAGAGAATTTCAACATAGGAAGCATCAGAGATAGGATCGATAAGGCCTATCAGGAATTAAGGGAAGGTGGTAAATAGGGAAGCCGAGGGAAGGAAGATCAAACCCTAGTCTTCCAATTGCAAAGAGAATAATCCATTCAGCCTCAAGCATAGAGCCTTGACTTTAAGTAGACTGACCTTAGACAAGGGCGAAGGGGATGAGAGTCACACTAGTTGGGGATTAGATATGTCAGACGAAGAGAAATAATCCTTCCGTGGGGAAGAGGGAGGAGGTGCATGCGCCCCCGAGGGAAGCCTGCAAGTGGATAAGGAAGTGAGGTGGTCTGATCTGGAGCAACATAAGGATAGAACGCCAGATCTCATAGCATATCCGGAGAGTCCGAAAGGATGCTCATCTAGCAAAAAGGGAGAATCACCGCCATTTGTAAGCAGGCTAAAGTCACTACCAGGGAGGAGACAGTCAGGGAATATTGTCCCCACTATGGTTAGGCAGACGATGGGAGCAGATTGCGGGTGAGGATTTACTCAGTTTCCCTTGTTAGGGAGAATTCTCTTATAAGGCTAATTTCCCAAACCTAGTGAGTCCCCCAGCAGCTTTGCTGGATTTTTGGTGTTTGTTTTTTTCTCCTGCTAAGAGTGAGACTCTTTTACTCCCACTCTTAGGCATGATTTGAGGTATGTCTTTGACTTGTTATGTGCTTATGGGCTATGGGGTTTCTTTTTACTCCATAGGGTATCATCTGTTTTTCTGTATGTGTGGTACACAGCACCCTCAGTGCAGTACCACAGGGGTGTCACAGTGACCCCCAAACATAGACTCCATACCCTGGGACTGACTACTGTCTCCCAGGGCATGTAAAGTCACCATTGGCTTTACTAGTCCAAAATTGTGAACAGAAACAGTACAAACCATCATATTGTGGAAGTACTGGTAAGGGGTAATTCGATTGCCCCTGGGTCTGTTTTCGAGGGGGCACTGTCCCGTCCCCTCTCGTCGAGTTTCTGGCTGGTGGCAGTGGATACCATGCAAAATATTCCACCGGAATATTCTCTATGGGATTTTCCCATTGATTTTAAACACACCACTTTTTGGTGCAATGTTAAAGATACCGCCGGTTTATTTATTTAATATTAAATCACCGGTTGGGTCTTTTTGCTAGAACTCGATTCTAAAATGGCGTTTGTGTCCGTCTCTGTAACTCTGACCAAGGTCGAGCCCTTTGTTTCACTATTTTGGCGGGCTTCTCCACAGAAGCCCTCCAAATGGTGCCACTATGTCTGGGTTCCACAGGAAGGGTGGAGGGGGGAATTGGCACCCTGGACTGCGTTGCCTTAGCATCCCAAGTCGCACTCTACTCTGATTGGCCCAGTGGTGAGCGGCCCGGCTCACCACTTAGCATGTGTGATTGACAGCTAGGCTGATGAATGGGTTTTTTTCTGCATAAAAGCAGGGCCTTTGGGACTGGAACTTCAGAAGTCGCCACAGGACCTAAGAATCCAAAGAGGGAAGAAGCTGAGCCATCTGCATCGACGACACCACCGGTGAATCCCTGCTGCAACTACCTCACCACTTTCCCGACGACAAGAGAAGATCTTCTGCTGGACGAGCCTTCTTCCCCTGAACTGGTGGGATCAACCAGTTCGCCCTTTTCGCCTTCCAAAGATGTCTCTTGGTCGAATCGCCCGTGCCAAGCACCCCGGCGCCGATAGCCAAGCTCACCACTTTTGACCGCAAATAAAAGGACCAGACCTTTTAATCGGGAACTCTGCGGCTGGTTTCATCCCTGTGCAGTGCAACGACTCCACGGTCCCTCCTCGACGAGATCTTCTCTTCCCCTGGTTGGAACCATGAACTTCAACCACTGCCAGGAACAACTGCCCCTGCTGGAGCTTCCTTTCTCTGTAAGGTACTGTGTCCTGCCTGGCCTCCCTTTCTACAGATTGCTAAAGGTGACCCTTAAATCCTTGGCTTCTAAACTGGGTTTGCTCCAGGCCTTCTAACTATACCTTTTGAATCACCCCAACCTCTTTTGAACACTCTGCAAAAACTTTCAGTGCACTTTAAACCGTGTGATCCTGGGCACATTTTGCTTTGCTCCATTTAAAGTGGGCCTGGCCTATGAACTTTGGCTCTACAGTATAACCTGCCTTTATCCCCTTGCTCTGAATTCCTAAAAGTGTTGGGAACTGTTTTATTCTTGTGCTCTGCATTTTTCTCTCCCTTTAACTACATTATCAGGGTGCCATCTTGGTTAAGCGCTCACATCTGTTCTAACAAATAGTAGTGTTTTAACCCTGACTTGTCTGATAACTAATAAGAGAGGTGTGTATACTTTACCTGACTGTGTTTTAACTTCCTTTTGATTGAGAGTGTTAGTATATGCCATAAAGTGTGTTTTAAATAAATAATTATATACTTTTTATACAAACCTCTGGTCAGTGTTTTTTTGCTCTACTGTGTTTTGGCCCTATTGTGTATACTCTGCATACTGCCCTACTCTTCTTGAGAGAAGTCTGACGGCTCAGCCACAGCTACCAGGTAAATCTGGGTGGTGCAGACTGCTACCAATTGGGTTTACTGCTTACTCCTGTAGTCTTAATCTTTTTGCAGTGTTCCCCAAAGGGAACTGCACAGGATTCTGCCTAACACTGGTGGCAGCGGTGGGATTTGTATTGAGTATTCATTTTAGAGTGCTTCTGATACTTTAGTCCAACTAACCACAAAGCTTAGCACTGTAGAAGTTAATTTTTAACAAGTCAAACTATGGAAAGTTACAGCCAGGAGTCCCTTTCTGCAAAAACTGCTGATTGTTTAAGAGTTCTTTGTAGACATAAGGATCTTCCTGTAAAAGGCAAGAAAATGGAACTTATAGAAAGATTGTTAGAAAACCAAAGTCTGGCCAGTGGTTAGAAAACCAAAGTCTTGGCAGTGGTTCAGAGGTCGCCCTTTGCAACTCATCCAGAACAGGACTGCGAGATTTGTCCTTGGCCTCAAGCCCAGGGACCGTATCTCTCCATGACTGAAATCACTACACTGGCTCCCAGTGGCTGCGAGGATTAAGTTCAAAACCCTCTGCATTGTCCACAAGGCCTTCTGGGGCCTTGGGCCAAAATACCTTCAACTCTCTCTTTCGAAATATCTTCCTTCTCGAGCTCTTCGCTCATCCACCTCCAACTACCTCAGGGTCAGCAGCTTCTCCAAGCAACGAGCTGGGGGTAGATCTCTCTCCGCAGCAGAGGCCTCCCTCTGGAACAGCCTTCCTGCCTCCCTGAAACTTGAGGAGAACCATCTCCGGTTCCGGAAGCACCTCAAAACCTTCCTCTTTGCCTCTGCTTTCTCTCCCTCTCTCCCCTGCTAAAATCACTGAACCTGCACTGAATCTACTACTGGGCCACTCACCGATCTCGGTCCTTGGCCCAACCACTCTTCCCTGCACTGCCTACCTGCACTACGGGACTGTCTCTGTATCCTACAGCCCCTTCTCCCGGCACTTACCTAGCACTTGCCACCAGCTGGCCCTATTATTTATCTTGTATTCTACTAACCATGTACTGCACTTTCCTTGCACTTGCCACCAGATGGTCCTATTATTTATCTTGTATTATACTAACCATGTACAGCACTTTTCTCCCTCTCCCCTTCCCCTTGCACTTTTCCCAGTCCCCTCTACCCTTGCACTTGCGCGATCTGAATGACACCTGGCCTAGTAGGATCGTTGTCTGTCTCCCCTTGTTCCCCCTCCTGCCTCGTCGCGCCTTGAAACACTTGTGTATAGGCGCGTTACAAATGTCATATCATATCATATATCATATCATAACCTACCTCCCCAGCAAATGTAGACAACAGTGAGGAAGGTAATATGTATCAAAGTATTGATAATGTTGTTGTAGATTTAGAAGAGGAAAGTGAGGCTAATGTAACTGTCCCCACTGCCCCTCTGCCTGCTCTAGCACCTGAAGCTATGTCTACTGGACCTGTGTCAGGTCCCACATTAAGTCCTGAATTCATTGCACTAGAAAAAATGAGACTTGAATTACAGTTCAAAAGGATTAGTGCCCAATCTGAACAAAAGCACCAAGAACTAAGGCTCAGAGAAATGGAGCTCAAGCATGAGCTGGAGAAGAAGAAATTATCTGTTGAAACTGCTTCTCTCCCCGGATCCTCTAGGAGTTCCAGTCCCAAAAGACCCCGGATGCCTAAATAGATTGTGGGTATGTAGGAACCTAAATTGGATGTGTTGGATTGGTTGGCTATGTTTGAGTGTAATCATGGGCTCCAGAACATCACAGGGAATCAGTTGCTTCCTTGGTTGTTCTCTGGGCTCCCCCCTGTTGCATCTGATGTGGTAATGGAGTTGGGGGAGGTGGGTAGGATGGACTATGAATGTGTGAAGCTAGCTTTAATGGCTAGATTTGGGAAGACCCCTTCCCAGTACCTTGAGAGGTTTAGGACCCTCAAAAAGCATGATGGTACCCCTTGGGCTGCCTGGGTGAGTGACATTTTGAAAACCTTAGAGGGATGGATTAAGGATTACAGAGTGAACACTTATGAGGGAATGAGAAATCTTGTTATGTTGAAGTCAATTTATGATGCCTGCTCTCCTGAGCTCAGGCAGCACTTGGCTGATTCAAAGGAATTAGATTCCAAGAATCTAGCTAAGGCTGCTGACTTGTGGGTTGCCAACAGGGCTATTCACAAGGATTCTGGGGCAACTGAGAAAAAGGATGAGGAGAAACAGCCAAAAAAGGACTCCAAAGAGAATTCAAATAATTCCAATTCCAAAGAGGGCCCCAAACAAAACTCTAAGGGTAAGCCAGAAGGGAAACCAAATCAGACTAGTGTACCTTCTGGTCCCAGACTAGAAGGAGGTCAGAGCAAGCCTCCATTCCAGAAAGCATTTGGAAAATGCCATTTTTGTGGCTCTACTGACCATGTGAAAGGAGATCCCAGATGTAAGGGTAAACCTTCAGGGGTCTAGCTTGTCTCCCTAGCCTTCGCTCCAGAGGAGGAAGTACCAATGACAAGTGGGAACTTTCTACTACTGGCTGATGATCCCATTGGAGTCTCAGCCAGTGTTTCTTTAGTGTCCCTGGGGCTGTGGGAACAAGAGAACTTAGATGTCTATAACTCTATCCCAAATAATAATAAAGAGTATTATAAGGGCAGTGTTGAGGTGAATGGTCAGGAGACTCCTGCCATTAGGGACACTGGGGCCAGCATAACTGTGGTGGATGAATCTTTTTTCAAGGCAGAGGAGGTTGCTAGGGCACCCAAATGCCTCACCAAGTTAGCTGGAGGGTGGCCTGTGCAGATGTGTCCCCAGTTACCAGTTCTCATCCAGTGCAATGATATGACTGTGAAGATACCTGTCAGTGAACAATGTGAGGTACCAGGAAGGGTTCTGTTGGGAAATGACCTGAAGACTCTTGGAGTTGTGTCACACAGCCCCAGACCTCCTAGTAAAATGTTACAGGAACTAACCAGACCTGCAAGGGAGAAAACCTTGAGAGGTTCTCCCAAGGAGATGATGGAAAAAGAAATCACTCCTACTCCACTGGAGCTACTTACTGCAATCTCTAAGCAACCAGAAGCAAAGGGGCAACCCAAGACTTCTAAGAAGAAACCAGCAGCAAGCACTCCAGTGCTTCCAACAAGGACCTCCCCTAGGTTGTCCAAAGTTACACCTGTAACTCCACCTCCAGCTGAGGCTGAGAGGGAGGTACAACCCTGTGTGGTTGACCTAGACTCTGAAGAAGAGCTAGTAGGAGGCCAAGAATTTATTGGCGATCTGGACCCTGCTGACCATCCTGAGCTGCAGTCTTTACTGGCAGAAGGTGGACCCAGCAGTTCAGCTTTCTGTAAGGCCCAAAGAGAATGTCCAACTCTGGAAGGTCTCTGCCACCAGGCAGCTTCTCAGGCTGATGGGCAAGAGCCTGGGAAGTATAGGTTGCACTGGGAAGATGGCCTCTTCTACATTGAACCGACTGAGTCTGCAACTGGAGACTACAAACAACTTGTAGTCCCTCAAGAAAACAGACTTCAGTTCTTGCAGCTAGCCCATGCGATTCCTTTGGCTGGTCACTTGAGTTTCAGGAAGACCAAGGATAGGCTCTCACTCTACTGTTATTGGCCAAAGATGGGGGCTGAGGTAGATAAGTTCTGCAAGAACTTTCACACCTGCCAAACTAATGGCAAGAGTGGTTCCAAGAATGTGGCACCTTTAGTGCCTCTCCCAGTGGTGGGAGTCCCATTTGAGAGGGTAGGGATTTGCATTGTTGGTCCCCTTGATCCTCCAACCTCCTCAGGCAACAAGTTTATCCTTGTTGTAGTAGACCATGCTACTAGATACCCTGAGGCAATTCCTATGAGGACTGTTACCGCTCAGGCTGTGGCTAAGGCCTCCTTGGTATTTTTACCAGGGTTGGGTTTCCTAAGGAGGTCATCTCTGACAGGGGGCACATTTTACGTCCCACTACATGAAAGCCATGTGGAAAAACTGTGGAGTTACCTATAAGTTCTCTACCGCCTACCACCCCCAGACAAATGGTTTGGTTGAAAGACTTAATAGAACAATGAAGAGCATGATAGGTCCTTTAGAAGAACCCCTTAGAAGAAAGTGGGACCTTCTACGGCCCTGCCTTCTCTTTGCTTATAGAGAAGTCCTTCAGGAGGCAGTAGGCTACAGTCCCTTTGAACTTCTCTATGGACATCCAGTCAGAGGTCCATTGGCCCAGATTAAGGAGGGGTTGGAGAGTGCTCCTTCCCCCAAGCCAGTCAGAGTGACTGACTACTTGATAGGACTCTAGAAGAGAATGTCACAGATGATGGCTCAAGCTAGTGATAACTTGAAGGCTAGTCAAGCTTTGGTCAAGCATTGGCATGACCAAAAGGCTAACATGGTTGAGTTTGCTCAAGACTAGCTCGTTCTTGTTATGATTCCAACAAGTCAGAGGGCCTAGCAAGACAAATGGATGGGACCCTTCAAGATTGTGGGAAAACTTGGAGAGGTCAACTATCTGGAGGACTTGGGCAATCCCAAGGAGGCTCCCAGAGTCTTCCACACCAACAGACTAAAGGCTGATGTCTCTAGGCCTGATGTAGGAGCTTTGCTTCTAGCTTCAGCAGCAGAGGAAGAAGAGAGTGAACCTCTCCCTGATCTCCTCAGAGGCTTACCTTTGGATGAAAAGATTGAAGGAGTTAATCTCTCTTTAAATCTGACACCTGAGCAACAAGAGGAGTGCAAATCTATGTTAAATCAGTTTGCCTCCCTGTTCTTACTTTCACCAGGTTTGACCCCTTGGGGACAGCGCATGATATACTCACTGGTGACTGTCGGCCAGTAAAAAACAGAGGATACAGAATGTCAGAGAATGTAAGAACCCACATGAAGGGAAAGGTCAGCAAGATGCTTGAACTCGGGGTAATAGAGCCCTCTACTAGTCCATGGTCTAGCCCAGTTGTGTTAGTACCAAAGGCAGGATCCAAAGAACTGAGATTCTGTGTGGACTATAGAGCTCTTAATGCAGTCACCAAGACTGATGCCCATCCTTTGCCATGGACAGATGAGTTGGTGGATAAACTTGGTGCAGCCAAGTTCCTCAGCACATTTGATCTGATGTCAGGCTGTTGGCAAATAGACCTGACAGACCATGCCAAGGAGAAAACTGCATTTCCTACCCCAGTTGGCTTATACCAATGTAAGGTTATGCCTTTTGGACTGAAGAATGCACCTGCTACCTTCCAAAGGATGGTAAATCAGGTTCTGACTGGGGTGGAGGATTTCTGCATGGCATACTTGGATGACATTGCAGTGTTCAGCCACTCCTGGGAAGAGCATGTTGACCACTTAGGACAGGTTTTGCAGGCCCTTGAGAAGGCCAATAAGACCATAAAGGCAAGTAAATGCCAGATTGGGCAGAGTAAAGTGGTCTACCTTGGACATGAGGTAGGAGGTGGTGAAATGGCATTTGCCCAGTAAGATTGAAGCTGTGCAGAATTGGACAACACCTACTACTCAGACCCAGGTGAGAGCCTTCCTAGGCCTCACTGAGTACTACAGGAATTTCATAGAGAACTATGGGACCATAGCTTCTCCACTGAATGTGGTCTCCTCTCCTAAGTTCTCTAAAAAGGTCAAATGGAATGAGGAGTGCAATCAGGCCTTTGAAAACCTGAAGAAAGCCCTTTGTCAAGCTCCAGTACTCAGAGCTCCTGACTATCACCAAACTTTCATTGTACAGACAGATGCTTCTAATGCAGGTATAGGTGCAGTCCTTAGCCAACTGGATGAGAAAGGTAGGGAACACCCCATTTGCTTCATCAGTAGAAAACTGAAGGATCCTGAAACAAGGTGGGCAACCATTGAAAGTGAGTGTTTTGCTATTGTGTGGGCTCTGAAGAAGTTTAGGCCATACTTTTATGGTTCTACTTTTGTTATTCAGACTGACCACCAAACCTTGCGATGGTTAATGCAAATGAAAGGGGAAAACCCAAAACTATTGAGATGGTCAATCTGCCTTCTAGGGTTTGATTTCACCATTGAGCACAGGTCAGGGTGTCGCCACCAAGATGCTGATGGTCTCTCTAGGATGTTTATAACCGACTAGAGGTATGAGATGCATCCAGAAGTGGATTCAATCCTCCTGTTGCTTAGTCTGGTGGGGGCGAGTGTTAAGGAGAATAATCTTATAAGGCTCATTTCCCAAACCTAGTGAGTCCCCCAGCAGCTTTGCTGGATTTTCGTTTTTTTTTCTCCTGCTAAGAGTGAGACTCTTTTACTCCCACTGTTAGGCATGATTTGAGGTATGTCTTTGACGTGTTATGTGCTTATGGGCTATGGGGATTCTTTTTACTCCATAGGGTATCATCTGTTTTTCTGTATGTGTGGTACACAGCACCCTCAGTGCAGTACCACAGGGGTGTCACAGTGACTCCCAAACATAGACTCCATACCCTGGGACTGACTACTGTCTCCCAGGGCATGTAAAGTCACCATTGGCCTTACTAGTCCAAATTGTGAACAGAACCAGTACAGACCATCATATTGTGGAAGTACTGGTAAGGGGTCATTCGATTGCCCCTGGGTCTGTTTTCAAGGGGGCACTGTCCAGTCCCCCCATGTCGAGTTTCTGGCTGGTGGCAGTGGTTACCACGCGAAATATTCCACCGGAATATTCTATATGGGATTTTCGCATTGATTTTAAACGCACCACTTTTTGGTGCAATGTTAAAGATACCGCCGGTTTATTTATTTAATATTAAATCACTGGTTGGGTCTTTTTGCCAGAACTTGATTCTCAAATGGCGTTTGTGTCTGTCTCTGTAACTCTGACCTAGGTCGAGCCCTTTGTTCCACTATTTTGGAAGCCATCCAAATGGTGCCACTCTGTCTGAGTTCCACATGAAGGGTGGAGGGGAGAATTGGCACCCTGGACTGCATTGCCTTAGCAACCCAAGTCGCACTCTACTCTGATTGGCCCAGTGGTGAGCCGCCCACTCACCACTTAGCATGTGTGATTGACAGCTAGGCTGATGAATGGGGGGTTTTCTGCATAAAAGCAGGGCCTTTGGGACTGGAACTTCAGAAGTCGCCACAGGACCTAAGAATCCGAAGAGGGAAGAAGCTGAGCCATCTGCAACGACGACACCACCAGTGAATCCCTGCTGCAACTACCTCACCATTTTCCCGACGACAAGAGAAGATCTTCTGCTGGATGAGTCTTCTTCCCCTGAACTGGTGGGATCAACCAGTTCGCCCTTTTCGCCTTCCAAAGACATCTCTTGGTCGAATAGCCCGTGCCAAGCACCCCGGAGGCCGGATAGCCAAGCTTACCACTTTTGACCGCGAATAAAAGGACCCAAACTTTTATTCGGGAACTCCGCGGCTGGTTTTATCCTTGTGCAGTGCAACAACTCCACGGTCCCTTCCCAACGAGATCTTCTCTTCCCCTGGTCGGAACCAAGAACCTCAACCACTGCCAGGAACTACTGCCCCTGCAGGAGCTTCCTTTCTCTGTATGGTACTGTGTCCTGCCTGGCCTCCCTTTCTACAGATTGCTAAAAGTGACCCTTAAATCCTTGGCTTCTAAACTGGGTTGGCTCCAGGCCTTCTAACTATACCTTTTGAATCACCCCAACCTCTTTTGAACACTCTGCAAAAACTTCCAGTGCACTTTAAACCGTGTGATCCTGGGCACATTTTGCTTTGCTCCATTCAAAGTGGGCCTGGCCTATGAACTTTGGCTCTACAGTATAACCTGCCTTTCTCCCCTTGCTCTGAATTCCTAAAAGTGTTGGGAAATGTTTTATTTTTCTGCTCTTCCTTTTTCTCTCCCTTTAACTACATTATCAGAGTGCCATCTTGGTTAAGCGCTCACATCTGTTCTAACAAATAGTAGTGTTGTAACCCTGACTTGTCTTATAACTATTAAGGGAGGTGTGTATACTTCGGAGTGCACTATGCGCGCCTTTTGTTTTAACATTGAATCTGGCCACAGAGGGCCATTAGACCTTCCCTGGATCGGCTTCTATTAAACACACTGTTTTACTAGAACGCATATAAACCTATGAATAATCGACACCAACTCTATTTTTAGGGTTTTCGTGCCGCTATCTGCCGATTCCCAGTCTCCTGAGAGCTTCATTCTGAAGACTGGGTGAGTGTAACGCTCACCTGGTTCCCTCGGAGGCGCGGGTCTTGACTGGGCGGTGAAACCGTCTTCAACGTTAGGCGTAGGATTCGTTTGACTCCCGGATTTGGCCCCTTTCTCACCGAAAGATTGACCTGAAGGGTGAGGTGTCTGCAAGTGGAAAATCAAGGTATTAGTGGCTGGAAGGTTGGGAGAAGTTCCAAGCCCCTCTCTCCCTCTCTCCCCGTGGTACTTGGTTGATTGTGGTGCTCACCTTAAATAGGTGAATGCTGAGCTCTCCATCCTGCGTCTTGTGCAGGGGCGCTGGGTCCAGTTACTTCACTGGATATGAGTTCAGCCTCTTGATTGCAGAGGGTAAGTTGAGAGCGATGCCGCCGTTTGCTGCACGAGCGTGACTTGTAAGTATTAAAGTTCCCTTTAGATTGCTCTCTTCAAATGTCTTATCTCCTTAATGTCTATGTCTTTTCCTCTTCAGATGCTGTCGGTGCCAAAGAAGATGCTCCCCCAGGTTCGTGGCAGAGAGCGTAACAAGAAGATGGTGAATACGAAGGCACGTAAGTAGAAAGGCTACTCTAGGGCTGTAGAATGCACCTTAATGTCTCTTTTGTCTTTACAGGTGCCGGAATGCAGCGCGAGCAGAGTTGGAGCGAGCGTAACACAGGTAAGCAGTTTTGTAACTAAGCGTTACTAACCAATGTTCTTTGTCTTTGCAGGCACGATGCCGGATGAGAAATGCAGAAAAAACGCCTTGGATGCTGCCGATGGATCGGGTAAGTTGAAGCGCTAACTTTGCCTTTGCCTAACCTGTGCCTTTAGTTTTGCAGGAGATGCTGAAGACTGAAGATTGGTTCCCAGCAGGTAATTTTCGTATTCACAGGATCCGGAACTGAAGATTCGCTGGAGCTGACACGGTGAGCGTCCTGCTGCAGATGCAGAATAACGCGAAGCACGTTGCACCAATCGGGTGTGGTTTAAATAGTCCATAGGAGTGCTTTAGGTGTCTTCTTCCACAGCCTCGCCCAGCCAAAAAGAGTTCCTGCTTCCAGAAGGGTTCCAGGCATCAATGATCCAGGGAGTGATGCCTGCCCCACCCAGAAGGAAAAGTAGTTCCCTGCCAGAAGAGAGTGAAACATCATCTTGCTGGTAAAGTAAGCAGCATGGTCTGCTGCAGGTAGGTCCACCCCAAGCACTTTCACACTTGTTATGAGCCCGGCGCTTCCTGTGCCGGGACGGGTCCATTCTATGAGCCTGGCACCACCGGTGCCAGGACAAGGTCCAAAAGGTCCCTATTGGGACTTCCTGGTGCCGATAGTATATGTTATGAGCCTGCTTCCAAGGATGTTGGGTAGGTCCTGACTCTTTGGAAGCAGTGGTCATGACAGCACCCCCCCTCAAGGCTCCTCCCAAATTCGTCTTCTCCGGGGGTTTTGGTTTATCAGGAAAAGTTCGATGAAACTTCTTAACCAGACGGGGTGCATGAACATGTTCCGACGGTTCCCAAGATCGTTCCTGGGGGCCATAACCTTTCCCAGTCAATCAGATAGTATAATTTTGATTTGGAAATCTTGGAGTCTAAGGATGTCTTGTATTTCGAATTCCAGTTCTCCGTCCACAAGAATAGGTCTGGAGATTTCGTCAAACCGGTTCCAGGTTGCATGGGTTTCAGTAGAGAAACGTGGAAAACTGGATGTATTTTCATAATGGCAGGTAGGCCCAATTTAACTGCCACTGATTTTATTATGGCAGTGATTGGGTAAGGTCCCAGTATCGTGGATTGAAAGTACGCGGTCCTTTAGAGGTAAATGTTTGGTGGATAGCCAGACTTGATCTCCCCAAGATATTGAGGAGCCTCCTTTCGATGTAGGTCCGCACACTTCTTGTATTGTTCCTTGCCCGCTTAAGGTGAGATGTGGCCTCTTTAAAGGCTTGAGTGATTGTAGAACGCAGATGATCTACAGCGGGTGTCCCAAGAGTCTGAGATGGATCAAGATTTGAGGTGCGGGGGTGGATTCCATATAAAAGAAAAAAAGGAGTTTTTCCGGTTCCGGCATGGACTGAATTATTATAAGCGTACTCCGCAATCCAGAGAATGTCTTTCCAAGTGCCCTCCGATTGTTGTAACATGCAGCGCAGATACTGTTCCAGGGTTTGGTTGGTCCTCTCGGTCTGCCCGTCGGTCTGGGATGATGGCTGGTTGAAAGCCGTACGTCAATTTGGGCTAGGCGACAACAACTCCGCCAGAAGTGGGAAATAAATTGACTTCCTCTATCTGAGATTAAAACTGAAGGAAAGCCGTGCAACCGAACGATGTTTTCGAGGAACTCTCGGGCCAGAATGAAGCTTTAGGTAACCTTTCAATGGGATAAAATGAGCCATTTTCGAGAATAGGTCCACAATCACTAAGATTGTATTAAATCCGGAGCATGGTGGTAAATCCGTGATGAAGTCCATGGAGAGAGTATGCCACGGGTGTGGAGGAATGTCTATTGGATGTAAGAGGCCTGCTGGTTTCTCCTTCTGACTTTTGCTTTGAGCGCGCACAACCACAGGAATTTATGAAATCCTTAATGTCCTTTCTCCAAGACGGCCACCAGAAATGTCTTTTTATCTTTTCCGACGTTTTGGCAATGCCGGGATGTCCTTCCATTAAGGAGTCATGGTAACAAGAGATCACCTGTCTTTGTAAATCGTACATGGTAGATATAATCTTCCTCGAAAGTATAGTAAGTTCTTATCCATTGTGAAATCTTTTCCCTTGAGTTGCCAGTCTTGCACTTCTGCTGGAGTCAGAAGTTCTTTAACTTTAGCTTCAATGTCTTCAATGGATTGTGCATTTATCAAACCGCAGGATTCTCTGTTCCGGAATTATGGTACGGGTTCAGGATTGGTCGTGAGTTCATCTACTCAATTCGGGAGAGAGCATCTGCTTTACCATCCTTGTTGCTGGTCGGTAAGTTATCACAAAGTCGAATTCGGCGAAAATAATGCCCAGCGAAGTTGTCTAGAGGATTGAGCTTTGGCTGATTTAAGGTACTGTAAATTACGATGATCCGTGATGACGGTGACTGTGTGTCGGGCTCCCAGGAGATAATGCCGCCAGGCTTTAAAGGCGGACTTAATAGCCAAAACTTCCTTATCTGTAATGGTATAGTTGATTTCGGGAGCTGAAAATTTGCGGGACCAAAATGCCACTGCGTGTAACTGGTTTGTTTCTGGGTCTCTTTGCGAAAGCACTGCTCCCATTGCGAGACTGGAAGCATCAGTCTCCACGATATAGGGAAGTTCCGGGCGAGGATGTTTTAAAACTGGAGCCGAGGTGAATTTTGTTTTTAGTTCCTGAAAAGCTTGTTCAGCCTCTGTAGACCACTCGAAACGTTTATTCTTTCTGAGGAGGGCTGTAATGGGTTGGACTAATCGAGAAAAATCTGGAATAAATCTACGATAAAAGTTGGCGAAGCCCAACATGCTTTGAACTCCTTTCACAGACGTTGGTGAGGGCCACTTAATGATAGCGTCCACTTTTCTTGAGTCCATGTGGACTCCATTAGGTGACAAAATAAATCCCAAAAATTCGACCTCAGTGACATGAAAAACGCATTTCTCCAGCTTTGCAAAAAGTCTGTGTTTTCGGAGCCTCTCCAGTACTGCTGTGACATGTTTTCGATGATCCGCCTCAGAGGACGAGTGGACCAGAATGTCATCAATATAGACAACTACATATACGTCAATGAGCTCTCTGAGGACGTCATTCATAAAATATTGAAAGGCAGCCGGTGCGTTGCATAATCCAAAGGGCATTACTTGATACTCGAACGAACAGTCCATATTTAGTACGAAAGGCCGTCTTCCATTCATCGCCCTCTTTTATTCGTACTAAATGGTAAGCTCCTCTGAGGTCCAGATTTGTGTAGATACAGGCACTTTTAACTTGGTCAAGAAGTTCAGGGATCAATGGTAACGGATATCTGTTCTTAATCGTAATCTGATTCAGGGCACGGTAATCTATACATGTTCTTAGGTCTCCCTCTTTTTTTGGAACGAAGAACAAAGCTGAAGAGGCTGGGGACTTCGAAGGACGGATAAATCCATTAGCCAGGTACTGGTCCAAATACTGCCTCAGGTGAAGATTTTCAGGTTCTGTGAGGGCATAAATTCGACTGCACGGAGGAGTGGATCCTGGAATCAAGTCTATCTGGCAGTCGTATGATCTGTGAGGAGGCAGCGAATTAGCTTGATCTTTCCGAAAGACATCTTGAAATTCCCGGTATTCAGGAGGCAGGTGAGGACTCTCAGAAGTAGTTGCTGCTAGCTTAGTGGGGGGCTGAGGATAACAGGTAGGAGCGCATTCTGGAAACCGGATTGTCTTTGCTCGCCAATCAATTTGAGGATTGTGTTTCTCCAACAAGGGATTCCCAGGATAACTTGAAACTGCGGAGCCTTGATCACATCAAACACGATCTTCTCTTGATGTCCATCTTGGCTTACCAACGTCACTTCCATTGTGTTGTGAGTTACTGGTCCGGAAGCTATTTCTGTACCATCCACGGTGGTGATGACGTCTTTCACCGTCTTTGGACAAAGAGATAGATTCATCCTGGCGGCCAATTCACAGTCCACGTTATTGCCGATTGCGCCACTATCAATGTATGCTTTAATGGCATGCATACGATTGGGTTGTTCTGGACTCACGAGGACCATGGGCATGATGAAATGCGAGGTCAAAGAACTGGTTTTAACGCTCGGCAAGCGGACCTCTACACTTGTCGGGCGAGGTCGTTTTCTGACTCTGATCCTTTGGCACCTTTATCGAAAGCTCCTACTGTCTTCTTCCTTGGTTTCACTGGGCAATCTTGAAGGAAGTGCCCTGAGCTTCCGCAATAGAGGCACAATTGCAGTTGTCTTCTCCTTTCCCTTCCCTTTTGGGTTAGAGGTCCTTTCACAACCCCAATCTGCATGGGTTCCACGGTATCATTTCCTTTAGCGGAACTCTGTGGTCTTGAAAAAACTCGAGTCTCAAATCTGGAACGATCGGCTTTTCGATTTTGCATTCTATGATCCAATTGAACCACCAGATCGATGTATTCGGAACAGTCTTGTGGAGGATTCACCACCTGAGCCAGAACGTCTTTAAGTTCTCCACGCAGGCCTCTGTAGAAAAGGGTGATCCTCTTATCCTCAGGCCATCCGGTTTCAACCACTAGTCTGTTAAATGATGCAATGTAGGCCAGAAGATCTTGATTGCCCTGTCGTAGTGAAAGAAGTTCATTGTCCAGGGCCTGTCCCTGAGAATGTCTTGCGAACAATCTTTCCATACTAGCTTGGAAGTCCTGGAAATTATGAAGAATAGGGTTATCTTGAGTCACTAAAGGAATAGACCAATCTGCGGCACTGCCACTAAGACATGAGAGCACGAAGGCCACCTTAGCCTGGTCCGTTGGAAAAGCGGCAGGTCTACACAAAAAGTGCAAACGACACTGATTGATGAACACAGCAAATCTTTTCGGATCACCTGAAAAGCGTTCGGGCGGGGCCAAAGGTACATTTCCTGGTAGATTAATTTGCACCGGATTAGAGGAAGTCGTTGGAGCATGGCTCCCACCAGGGGTAGGCAGAGGAGTTTGTCCCGCTTGGGCTTGCAACAATTGTCTAGCCAAATCGTCTGTTCGCTCCTTAGAAACCACTAACTCCCTCCTTAGGGCATTTGTTTCCTGGCATGCTGCGTGTACTTCTGCTCTCAACTCCCCGAGCAACTGGGCCAATTGGTCTGTGTCTGAAGTTTCCATTGCGCCTGGGCGGGAAATATGTGGTAAGGCTTCGCGTTCTGTAACGCTCACCTGGTTCCCTCGGAGGCGCGGGTCTTGACTGGGCGGTGAAACCGTCTTCAACGTTAGGCGTAGGATTCGTTTGACTCCCGGATTTGGCCCCTTTCTCACCGAAAGTTTGACCTGAAGGGTGAGGTGTCTGCAAGTGGAAAATCAAGGTATTAGTGGCTGGAAGGTTGGGAGAAGTTCCAAGCCCCTCTCTCCCTCTCTCCCCGTGGTACTTGGTTGATTGTGGTGCTCACCTTAAATAGGTGAGTGCTGAGCTCTCCATCCTGCGTCTTGTGCAGGGGCGCTGGGTCCAGTTACTTCACTGGATATGAGTTCAGCCTCTTGATTGCAGAGGGTAAGTTGAGAGCGATGCCGCCGTTTTCTGCACGAGCGTGACTTGTAAGTATTAAAGTTCCCTTTAGATTGCTCTCTTCAAATGTCTTATCTCCTTAATGTCTATGGCCCTCATTACAACCTTGGCGGAGGACCATGGTGCTATTAGCACCATGGTCCATGCCGCTAAGGTTGCAATTCCGCCATGGTGGATGGCGGACTTACCGCCCCATTCCGAGGTTGGCGGGGCGGTAAGTCCCCAATCCCCATTTTACCCTTCCCCATTCCCATTTTTGCCCCATAGGGCATAATAGGAGTGGGGAAGGCGTTAATTACGCCACCGTAAATTACGGTGGCGTAATTAACAACAAGGTCCCTTAGCGCCATGGATTTTAACACCTGCTAAAAGCAGGTGTTAAAACCTCCATGGCGCTAAGGGACCTCGTAATCAGGCAGTAAGGGTCGGCGCTGTTTACGCTGCCGTAAACCCCTTACCGCCTGGGTCGTAATGAGGCCCTATGTCTTTTCCTCTTCAGATGCTGTCGGTGCCGAAGAAGATGCTCCCCCAGGTTCGTGGCAGAGAGCGTAACAAGAAGATGGTGAATACGAAGGCACGTAAGTAGAAAGGCTGCTCTAGGGCTGTAGAATGCACCTTAATGTCTCTTTTGTCTTTACAGGTGCCGGAATGCAGCGCGAGCAGAGTTGGAGCGAGCGTAACACAGGTAAGCAGTTTTGTAACTAAGCGTTACTAACCAATGTTCTTTGTCTTTACAGGCCCGATGCCGGACGAGAAATGCAGAAAAAACGCCTTGAATGCTGCCGATGGATCGGGTAAGTTGAAGCGCTAACTTTGCCTTTGCCTAACCTGTGCCTTTAGTTTTGCAGGAGCTGCTGAAGACTGAAGATTGGCTCCCAGCAGGTAATTTTCGTATTCACAGGATCCGGAGCTGAAGATTCGCTGGAGCTGACACGGTGAGCGTCCTGCTGCAGATACAGAATAACGCGAAGCACGTTGCACCAATCGGGTGTGGTTTAAATAGTCCATAGGAGTGCTTAGGTGTCTTCTTCCACAGCCTCGCCCAGGCAATAAGAGTTCCTGCTTCCAGAAGGGTTCCAGCATCAATGATCCAGGGAGTGATGCCTGCCCCACCCAGAAGGAAAAGTAGTCCCTGCCAGAAGAGAGTGAAACATCATCTTGCTGGTAAGTAAGCAGCATGGTCTGCTGCAGGTAGGTCCACCCAAGCACTTTCACACTTGTTATGAGCCCGGCGCTTCCTGTGCCGGGACGGGTCCATTCTATGAGCCTGGCACCACCGGTGCCAGGACAAGGTCCAAAAGGTCCCTATTGGGACTTGCTGGTGCCGATAGTATATGTTATGAGCCTGCTTCCAAGGATGTTGGGTAGGTCCTGACTCTTTGGAAGCAGTGGTCATGACAGTGAGTGATTGAATTTAGTTAACTATGTACCCTCCAACTTTTTGAGATTAGCATGTTACAAATGAGATTTTTGCCTTTAGTTACCATTGTACTTTCCTTTGAATAGGTCTTGATCCCTGACTACAGCAACTTCCCGGGAGAGGTCAGTTATATTTAAACCCCTTATTTTGATAGTTTAGCTTTGGGAGTCAACCTTTATGTATAAATAGATTAAAATACTTGTTTTCTTTTTTAATTCCCCACAGAGGAAGATTTAAAGAAAATACAAACCACTATTTGCCTTTATGAATACAAGAACAGTGAAGCCCCACCCTGAAGATGGATCTATAGGATCCGAAACGCGTTGGTTATTTTAGCAACATCTACAAAAAAGGGCTTCCCTGGAGGGAGCTGTTATCCTATAAGAACTCCCACAAACTTTCCCAGATGGGAACCGATACACACATGAGAAGTTGTTTCTAATTTATACACTTGATTTTGCTTGTATTGGTCGTTTGTTACGACACACAGTAATGATTGCCTGACTAGATGTTGGTTCATGTCATGCGGAACAAATGTATATAACACATTGATTGTCGATATATCCTTGTTGGGAAATTTCAATTTTTTTTCAAAAAAGGATGATGGGTTAATTAAAACGAACCTTATCACTGATGAGTGCGATAAATGTTTTTCTTTGACATTTCTGGTCTATTGTATCTAAAGGTTCATTTGAAGTAATTACTATTACATTGACTGAAGAAGTAGCATTGAATTGAATGATTTTTATGAAGCCAAACACATCAATATAAGCCTGATTTTACACAGTGAATCCAAATTATTATTATTATTGTGGTGTTAAATGAATCATTGAACTTAGGTTCTCCAAGAGTGCATCTGGGCATATTGCTTAGCAATACGCAGTTCTGGTTTAGGTGTGTATACTTTACCTGACTGTGTTTTAACTTGCTTTTAATTGAGAGTGATAGTATATGCCATAAAGTGTGTTTTAAATAAATAACTATATACTTTTTATGCAAAGCTCTGGACAGTGTTTGTTTGCTCTACTGTGTTTTTAGCCCTATTGTGTATACTCTGCATACTGCCCTACTCTTCTTGAGAGAAGTCGGACTGCTCAGTCACAGCTACCAGGTAAATCTGGATGGTGCAGACTGCTACCAATTGGGTTTACTGCTTACTCCTGTAGTCTTAATCTTTTTGCAGTGTTCCCCAAGGGGACTGCACAGGATTCTGCCTAACATCCCTCATTGGAAAAAGGAGTCGGAAGACCACAATTTGTTCCATGGCCAGAGATGGATAAGGATAATTTAATATGCAAACTCCCCAGTTTAATGGCGGGTGTGGGAAAATGGATTTATGAAAAATGACAGGAGGAAGCAATAGGGGCCATGCCGGACCTGATTCACAGAACGTTTTCCTATGGAATTGCCCCAGTTTAAAACACTTCCATTAATCAGGCCTCAGGGGTCTCCTAGCAGCCATTCTTGGGGAAAGAGCTGATGACATTTGGAAGAGAGCAGGCTATTAGAGTGTGACAGCACAGAACACAGCGCACAATGGAGCACCTTTTAATATTTGTAGAGCAGATGTCTGGAGGCTCTCATGGTACAGTATCCTGATACATCAGACATGGGTACAATTATGACACGTAAAATGAAAGAAGACGAGGATCGTCTTGTGTTTGTATTTGTTTGTTTATTACTTATATTGCGCGCCGAACCCTGTTGTAACTGGGCGCTTGAGAGCATAAGTTACAGGTGTAAACAGGTATACAAGTTATACAGATAAAGAATAATAAGTAGGACCCTGTTTACAGCTGGGTCTGAATATGAGATGCACAGGGGGAAATGCAATAGTGGACCCTGGTTTCAGTAGGGTCGAGGCAGGGAGGCAACTAGCCTCTTACTGAGAAGGGCTGTTGCTTAACCAGCATTTTATGCCAGCTTTGAAGGTGAGGAAGGAAGATTCCTGTTTGAGGGTGGGGGGGATAGCATTCCAGCGTTTGGCGGCTTGAACTGGGAAGCTGGCGCCACCTGCTGATTTTTGGTTGTTCCTTGGAACCACTAGGTTCGAGGAGTGAGAAGATCTGGTGATGCGTGTGGGTTGGTAGTGGCAGAGTTTCTCTGCCAGGTATTTCGGGGCAGAGTTAGTGAGGCACTTGTACGTGATGGCCAGAGTGCGTAGGGTGGTTCTGTCCCGGATGGGTAGCCAGTTGGCATTTCGTCTATGTGTGGAGATGTGGCAAGATCTCGGTAGACTGAGTGCTGCCCATAGTCAATTATTTTGAAGCACCTGGAGTTTGTTTAAGTTGTGTTCCAAGGTGCCGAGGAATAGTGTGTTACAATAATCAATTTTAGAAAGAGTGAGTGCTCTGGCCAGCATTAAGCAGCTGCTTGTGGATAAAAAAGATTTGCAACTGTGGATTAGTTTGTTTGTGTAGGCTGTGGAGGATGCAACACTATTGACCTGTTTTTTGAGAGAAAGGGTTGAGTCAAGATAAACCCCCAGGGTTTTTATCTCTTTGGAGACACTGATTGCGTTGTTGTCAATGACGAACGATGAGTATCTGCTATCGAGTTTGTTCAGGCGTGCCTGAGTGCCTACAATCATTAGCTCTGTCTTGTCGTCATTGAGACAAAGGCCGTTGTCGGCCACCCAGGCTTGAATTTCGAGATAGATATTGTTGAGCAGTTTGAAGTCGTGGTCATAGCAGCCAGTAAGGGGGATGAGGACTTGAGTGTCGTCAGCATAGTTAGTGTAGACAACACCCAGTTTGTCCAGGCGGTTGAAGAGGAGCTTCGTGAAGATATTATATAAAGTGGGTGACACACAAGAACCCTGTGGAACGCCACACAATATTGGAGTTGGGTCTGCGGAGGCTGAAGGTGAAAAGACTCTGGTGGTTCGGTCTGATAGGAAGGATTTGATCCAATCAGATGCGTTGGAGGAGAATGCTGCAGCTGTGGACAGGTGTTGGCAAGAATTTGGTGGTCGACGAGTTCGAAGGCCGCAGATAGGTTGAGCAATAGAAGGATTGCTAGATTACCTTGTCCTTTGCCTCATCCATTTGGATCTTTAGGTCTAAGAGGGCTGCCTTGGTTCCGTGTCTAGGTCTGAATCCAGACTAAGACTGAGGAGGTTGTTCTTATCTAAGTGTTTCTGAATTTGCAGATATGCCACACAATACAGATTTTTTAGTAGGAAAGGGACAGTGGTGATGGGCCAATAGTTGGTGGGGATGTTTGGCTCAAGATTGGCTTTCTTTAGTAGTGGCATGACCCAAGCTTCCTTGAGATTTTGGGGTACCTGGTTGGAGCCGATCTTGCTTACATTCAGGACATTCAAGAGCGTGGAACTCTTGAAACGTGCAAGCCATGGGGAAAACCAGTGGCAGTATTTTACCAAATTTTATGTGAAGGATTGCCGGAGCAGGTACAGAGGCAACTCAAGAAGTTAGTGGGAATGTAAGTAAAGCCATGGTCAGGAATACAGTTGACTATACTGCATCACTGTCGGCTGTTACAGGAGAAAAATAAGAAGAAAGAGGATGCTAGAAAACCTGAGGAAGCCAAGAAAGTTCAGAAGAAATTGTCAAAATATGACATAGAAGAGGCAGTATTGAAAAGCGGAGAAGGATTGGGGATACAGCAAACAGTGGGTACATCGAAGGCAAATAACCAGTGTCCGATGGACCAAGGAGATATGGGTTGGTGTCATGAGGTAGAAGTATGGGTTACAGAGGAAGCGGTGGATTTCAAAACAATCAAGGTGGGTATTAGAACGCACAGAATGAGAATCAGAATGCGAAAGGAGGGTTCAACCAATGGGGACTAGTCAGACGGGCTACTCCTTTATGTTGGACATGTGGGATAACAGGACACACTGCACGCACATGTGGGAGTCAAGGGTACATATAGAATTGCCAATTCTCAAGAGCAAATGGGGGGACAGCTTATCCTCCAACATATAGGTCACAAGCTAGGGAAGGGTTGTCAGGCTGAGAGTCAGATGTCTGCGGAAGCTGCTGAACCCCCAAAAATCCCCCTGAAGTGTAACACCCGGAACTAGGGACTTAAACAGTTCTACATGTTACACCCCCAAGGGATAGGGGGAAGTGTATAAAATAAAAAATGCCAGGTTGCACCAGCTAACTAGACTCTCTGGACCTGCAGATGGAACAAAGAGGAAAAAAGGCAAACCACCTTTAAATACATTTGAAGTTAACCTGCATCCTCCAGAATTATCCTAGATACAATATCTTAAAAACCATACCTGGTTCTTCTCTACTGATTGCCCAGAGAAGATTGTATACTTGCTAGGTGCGTGCCTTTAACTGGTTTCAGCTTTACCCTTATGAGCATACACCTGTTGTTCTCGATGAACCTTTGTAGAAATAAGAATTACTGTTTTTCACCTTCTGTGTAGATGAACTGCCTTACTTAGGAATTCTGAAGAATGTTAAATCGCGCTTGTTAACTGGGGAATTACTTAATAGGACCTCCCAGTACCACCAAGTTCATTGCTTTTAAAGTCACTAAAAAGTTTCCTCAATTCATTAAAATTTTCACAGACAAGAAGTTTTTCCTTAGTTTGTTACATAACACAGGGAAACTCCACTTGTTCCTCGCAAACTCGTGACACCCTACAAGGATTTAACTTTACTGCGCACGCGCACGAAAACTGTGAGAGTGTTAACCCGCGCAAAGTACAATGTCAATTAATTGGCCATGGCACTGCGCACGCGCTATAGCCCAAAGGCTGTGCTCTTCCACCGCGCACATGCGCACATTGAATTGAGCCCGATCCGCACACGCGTAAGGGCCCTCAGGTAGTGCAGGCTTACAGCGCACGTGCGCTTGTTTAATGCTGACCGCTGCAAATTCACTTCACCAACCGGGCACGTGTGCAATAAGTGTGGCGCTGCCCGATGACGGGCGCGCACGCGACGGCATGACGTTGCACGCCATCGCATGCAGTACAAATAAACAGGGCATTTCCCGGCCGCGGGAGTGCGACCGGGAAGCCCGAACCAAGACAGACGTGTGGTCTCCGTCCTTGGGGCCGGGGTTTACGGCAAGGCACACGGGGGGTGCCAGTCACCTCCAACAGTGGCGACGAGGATGGGATACCATGCCCGGGCCCGGCGGTGATTACAGGAACAAATTTTCACCCGAACGAGGTCGGAACACGAACTTCGTTTCACGTCGCGGGTAGTGCGATGCCCACGCGGCTGGTGGCCATTTTGTGCAGCAGGCTGTGGGACTTCGGGAGGCTCCGGTTTGAGCCCTGAAGCGACCCCAGGCCTAATTTTTGGACATCCTGGTAGCGGATGGCTACACATACAGGAGGTTGTGCCTGAAGAGGGCATACATAAAATTGTGGGTTTGCTACGTCGAGTGGAAGCAAGGAGAAGGCCCATCTTGGCTGGGCCTACATAGCCTATTTGTCCGTGGCAAAATTTTTGGAACATCCAAAGGCAGGGTGCCTTTTTCTGTCATCCCCTTCATCATCATCCTGGTGGCCTCACCAGCCTTCATCCTCTTCATCATCACAGAGGTGTGCACCAGCCTTCATCCTCTTCATCATCACTGAGGTGTGCTACAGGTGACTGTACCCAGGGGGGTCAATGCCGACAGTCATTTTGGAATAGGTGTTTGAGTTGCGGCTCCTGGTCAGCGTTCTGGGAGTGCCTGTGCGCTCAAACCCATGAGTGACACCGGGGACCAGGATGGTGCACACAGCGCAGCGGCGCAGCTACTTCCTCGTGCCCCAGCGGCCCCACAGGGCCGATAGCTTCCAATGCAGCAACCAGCTGGTGGTCAGGCAGCGGTTCCGGCTCTTCAACCCCAAGTACAACCAGCTGCACCGCCTGGCATTCAACAAGCCGCACCTGTAATGGCCCAGGAACGTGCCCATGCTGCTCTGCAGCCCTTCCCCGAATTTGATGTGTCGGGCCCGCCCTCCAGCTTGAGGCCCAGGTGGAGAAGGTGGGTGGACCGCCTGGACATGTACTTCATGGCTGCTCAGGTGGTTGATGACGACACCATGCTGGCTACGATGCTGTACTCAGCAGGGCCATCTGTCCAGGAGACTTTTGAATCTCTGCCACCATGGAATGGAACTTATGATCAAGCAAAGGCCGCCCTACAAGCGTACTTTCTGCCCCTTGCCAACGCGGACTATGAGCGGTTCGTGATGCTCTCTGCCAAACAAAAGGATGATGAGACTTTGGACACGTTCTATGGGCGCCTGAGGTGTCTGTCGCTCGTCTGTGCCTGCGGTGACGCAGAGGATATGATCAGGACCATGCTTATCCAGGCCTGCTCATCATGCAAGCTCAGGCGCCAGGTGCTGAGGGAGCCCGGGATAACGCTCCAGCGCATCCTTGAGCTAGGAAGGTGCCACGAGGTGTCGGAAGCGAGAGCCGCAAGAATGGAGGCCGGGTCGCAGCCTATCAAGACTGAAGAGGTCTGCGTGATGTGGCGAGGAGGAAGAGGTACCAGGAGGTTTGGTGGCGGCACCCGAGCTGGGAGGGCAGGCGAAATTTGCCAAAAATGCGGGTATGACCTGCCCCACCAATCAGAGTGCCCCGCAGCTGGCAAAACCTGCGGACGGTGCGGGTTGCCGGACCACTTCTCAAGGGTGTGTAGGGCGACTATGCCTGTATTGGTGCCAAGGGGCCAAGGCCGAGCTAGCTCCACTCGCCAAGGTCGGCCATCCAACGTCGCTCAAGTGGACCAGAGCGAGGAGGAGGCCCACGTGGAAGAAGCAGAGGAGGAGGATGAAGAGAACATATTTTTTGTCTCAAGTGTGGGGATTCTTAGAACCAGGAACTGATGACAGCCAAGGTGCGTGGTTGAGGTGAACCAGTCTCCAGTCCCGGTCCTGGTGGACACAGGGGCGTCGGTGAATGTCATGGCCCGTGAACACTACAATGCCATGGATCAGCCGCCCCGGCTGGTTACACCCAGGGCCCGCATCTTTGCGTTCGGTGGTGTGGAGCCCATCCCTCTCGACGGAGCATTCATAGCAAAAGTAGAACACAATGGCTCTCACATCACAGCACGCTTCTACGTGACCCCAGTGAGTAAGAATACTTTGCTGAGTTGTGCAGCGGCGGAGGCTCTCGGCATCGTCAGCTTCGCGTACTCCGTCTACCTGGAAGACATCAATGACTTGCTGGAGAAGCACAAGGCTCTGTTCAAGGGGATTGGGCGGATGGCCGGAGAGCCGGTGCGGCTGCATATCGATGATTCGGTACAGCCGGTGGCCCTGAAACATCAGAGGGTACCATTCCACCTCCGTGAGCAAGTCGACAAAGAACTGGACAGCCTCGTCGATCTAGACATCATAGAAAAGGTGGATGGCCCGACTCCCTGGGTGTCCCCTATAGTGGTGGCCAGGAAACTTAAACAGCCGGGCGCAGTCAGGATCTGTGTAGACATGAGAATTCCCAACAAGGCCATCAAGAGGGAGAGGCACCTCACCCCGACGCTGGATGACATCCTTGCGGAAGTGCAGGGTGCCCGGTTCTTTTCGAAGCTCGACCTCCGGGCTGGCTATCACCAGGTCGTCCTCCATCCCGAGTCGAGGTACATTACCACATTCACCACACACCGTGGATTGTATCGCTACAAGAGGCTGAGTTTTGGGGTGTCCTCAGCGTCTGAAGTATTTCAGAACATCATTCGGGGTGCCATAGCTGACCTCGAGGGCGTCTTGAACATAAGCGATGACATTCTGGTGTTTGCGAGGACGGAGGTGGACCATCTGAGGCGCTTGGCGAGGACATTCGAGAGGCTACGGTCGCTGGGACTCACCCTCCATAAAGAGAAGTGCGAGTTTCTGCGCCCCTCCCTGGAGTTCTTTGGGTTTGTGTTCAAGGAGGGGGGGGTGTCTCCTGACCCCAAGAAGGTAATGGACATTCAGAAGGCCCAGCCACCGGAGTCTGTATCGGAGGTGCGGAGTTTCTTGGGCATGGTCGCTTACTGTGGGCGGTTCATCAAGAACTTGGCGTCCAGGTCGGAGCCTCTCAGGGCCCTGACAAGAAAAGACACCATCTGGAATTGGGGCCCACTGGAGCAGGCGGCTTTTGATGACATTAGAAGCGCCCTCACGGCCGAGGACACCATGTCATTCTTCGATCCTGCATTACCGTCTGAAATCATCGTGGACGCCAGCCCTTTTGGCCTGGGTGCTGTATTGACACAGATTGACCGTGATGGCGGTGTCCGGCCAGTGGCGTATGCCAGCAAAGCACTGTTGCGAGTAAAGTCGTCCACCTTGCGTTCTCGGGATCCGGCCAGAGTCAGCCACCCAAGCCCATGAACCACGCTGGAAAAAAGAAAAAAAAAACGCGTCTGCGACGGCAACATTGCCGTTTACCGGCTTTGGCACTGATGTGTAATTCACAATGCTCACTACATCTACAACTGAAAGGAGTCAGTTGTACATGTAGTGAGCATTGTGCTTTACACACCAGTGCCAGAGCAGCGTAAAAGGCAATGCTGCCCTTGCGGGCGTTTTTATTTTTTCGTTTTCTTTTTTTGGCACAACACAATGAGCCAGGGCTCATCAAGGGGGCCTGGCCTAACTGCAGGGGTCCTGCTGGCCCGTTAGGCCACGCTCCCCCGAGGAGCCCCGGCTCAATGGGCCACTGGCACCCCTGCCAGGCAGCCTTTTGTAGTGATCAACACCCTCTCTCCTTGGGGAGAGGGTGTTGATCTCTGCATTTATTTTCTATAGGCTTGCCTGGCAGGGGACAGGGCCTCACCTATTCAGCCTAATGGTGGCGCTGCCCCTTGCAGCTGGGTAGGGGCAGCGTCACCATTAAGGCTGAAAAGGTGAGGCCCCTGGAAGCAGAGGCCATGTTCCTTAAGACTGAAACTCCCGCGAATCCGCGGGAGCTTCAGTATTTAGAAAGCAAGGCCTCTGCTTCCAGCGGCCTCACATTTTCTCCATAATGGTGGCGCCGACGCCACCATTATGGCTGAAAGGCATTTTTTTTCTGGAGCATGAAGCTTTCGCACACGAGCGAAAGCTTCAGGCTTAAGAAAAAAATCCTTTTTGTGTAGTGGCCGGGGCTGGCAGGGGAGATTAGTGGGCCCCACAGGGCCCCGCCTCAAATCTAAATTTCGGAGCCTGCTGGGGCTGAGCCCTGGCAGGCCCCGTCCCACTTAAAGCCCTGGCCGGCGGTAAAAGGCAATGTTGCCTTTGTGGGTGCTTTTCTTTCTTTCTTTTTTGAAGTATTTATCTGACTGGATGGCCACTACCAACCCCGCCCCCTCTAGACCACGCTCCCTTTGCCCCCCCCAACTCCTCCCCCACCCTGGCACTTGTGGGATCCCCCACCACATTTTTTCCATTTCCACCACTGTGCATGCCAACATTCCGAGGCACCTGGGAGGGAGATTTCTTCAGAGAAATCGCGAGAGATCAATTTCCCCATAGGAATGCATTGGGGAAAGTACAATTTTAGGCGGCAGAACGTGAAAAATAGCAGTATTTTTCCCTGAAATATCGGGAGTGTCTCGCCTAAATCGGGAGGGTTGGCATGTATGCTTTTGGGCCTTAAAAACAGGAACAACTTCAAAACATGTCCTCTCTGCTGGGCTTTAAACAATGAAAGGCAGTTTAGAATGCCCATTGTCCTCCCTTCTAAATCCTTCAGCCAATCAGTGCGCCAGTAGAGATCCTCCATCTTGGCTAGGGACATTCACAACACTATGCAAGGAAAAGTTAAGGCCAAACCAGCTTCATAAGCGGAAACACATTCTACCTGCACTCTCTAACTCACCTAACCTTTTAGAGCAGAACCTGACAAGGGTTCACCCAGGATCAAACGGTGTATCAGGCACAAGTGCCGAAAATGCAACAGGCACAGCAACCACAGCAAGGACCATTGAATTCACTGCAAGGGCCGTCGCAGCATGCCCCCATGCAGATAGAGCAGAGTGCAAACACGGGACAATTATTGACACCTAGAAAAGGCGGTGTCACTATGGTAGGAGGAAATCCTTTCACTGTTACAGGGGTATGAATGTATCCACAATAGGACCGCTTGTAGGGCGACTTGATGTGTTCAGTAATATCAGTGACACCAGACCCCCAAGAGGAACCAAGGGTCGATGTGATGATATTTGGCAAATCTTTTCTGTTTCTAGTAGACACAGGAACTACACGCTCATGTATACGAGAGGGAAAATATGTGATGTCGGGAATTGCCATGAATGCTCAAGGGTTCTCTTGAGCTACGAGTCGAGTTTGTTTTACTGATGATTTACCAGTTTCTATAGGAAAATGTGACATATCTGTTCCATTTTTGTATTCACGGCAGACACAAGTTAACATTTTGGGAAGACACTTTAATGACAAAGCTTAACATGAGGATTTCTTTCACTGACGAAGGCATAGTGTGTTCCACTCCTGTAATACATTATATGAATGTGGGTGAATTTATATTGGCATTCACAGGGCAAGTGGCTCTGCGAGGTGTTAGGCAGAATCCTGTGCAGTGCCCTTAGGAACCACTACACACAATTAAGACTACAGGTGGCAATACAAGTTTTACCTTTGGTACAAGCTTGTACTACTATGTTAAAGTGGTAGCAGTAGCGGAGCAGCCAGGCTTATCTCAAGAGTATATGAGCAGTAGCAGAGATTACACAAAGGGACCACAATTACTGTGGCTCAAGCAAACACTGACTCAAGGTTTCAGGTAAAAAATATAAGTACATTTATTTTTAAACCATTTGTTATAAACACAGCACTTCTATTAATTCAAAACCACACGTAAAATACACTACAACCAACCAATTCACTTTGGTACACTCTAACTCAAGGTAAGTACCCTATGTTTTAACGGACCGGTTTTGTGGAAAAAGAGACGTTACCGGGAATACACTTGTGATCACTTTTTGACAGTAATGACAGTTCGGTCTTACTAAAGAAACGAAAAAAACATCATAAGCAATACTTTTGTCAAGGCAGACAGAATCAGAGAACACTCATAGACAGAAATTCAAAAGTCAATAGGCAGGAGCCAGTGTTAAGTGGAACCGGATTCCTGTTGTCGAGGATCACACAGTCGGTCAGTTCAAGATTCAACGTTGCCAGGAGTACTTAGATATTGTCAACAGAGGAAGCAAAAGTTATAAGGAGGGAAAACAAGGGCAAGCCTTGGAGGCGAAGAAAAGGGGTTCACCCTAATTCTTCATGCAGAACACAGTGTGCCTCATTACAACCCAGGCGGTAAGTTACCGCCTGGGTTGTGACTTTACCGCCATGGCGTAAACTATGTTTACGCCATGGCGGAATGGGGATTTACCGCCCTATTCCGACCTTGGCGGAGCGGTAAATCCCCATGTCCCATTTACCCTTCCCCATTCCCATTTTTGCCTCATAGGGCATAATGGGAGTGGGGAAGGCGTTAATTACGCCACCGTAAATTACGGTGGCGTAATTAACTCCATGGTCCCTTAGCACCATGGATTTTAACACCTGCTAAAAGCAGGTGTTAAATCCGCCATGGCGCTAAGGGACCTCGTAATCAGGGGGTAAGGGTCGGCGCTGTTTACGGCGCCGTAAACCCCTTACCGCCTGAGTTGTAATGAGGCCCAGTACCTTATTCAATGAAGAAGCTGGTGCCACGGCAGTTGTTCCTGGTAGTTTCCTGCAGACCCACGGTTCCTGGAGCTTCGGTGTGAGGGAGGACGTCTGGAATGGTCTGCACCACACAGGGATGAAGCCGGCAGCAGCGACGGTGAATAAAAGGTGCGCTCCTTAAAAACAGGATAAGCTCTTCAGATGTCTCTCCGGACCACTACAGCTGTGTGCAGCGATTTCGACCATGAAGAGGATCCTCTGGCTGTGGAAGTTGAGCTGGTTATCCCCACCAGGCTCAAGGGAAGAAGACTCCGGACTGGATCTTCTCTGGTCGTCGAAGGGTAGATAGCTCAGGACTGCATCAGGGCTTCACCGGGATGGGGTAGTTGCAGCAGCCGTCTTCTTCTCCGCTTCTCTTCGGTTCCTTGTAGTTCCAGTGGCGACTCTGACTTCTAGCCTTTTATGCGAAAATCCCCTGTTAAGATGGATTTCTGAACTCGGACCTGGAGGGGCAGAGGTTCAGAAGGCCAGCCTAGTTTCTTGGAACAGGATAACCTTTGGACAAGCCAGACCAATCAGGGTAACGACGGCGGCGGTCAAGGCTATGTCTCAAGAGGGGTGAGGGTGATGGAAATACCTCAATGAGCACACACAGCAAGGACACTTACAAATTACTCAAGACAGGTGTTGTATTAAAAATATAGACACATTTATTGCAAGACCTTTGTAACATCGACCATAGCAAAGAATCACAATAATACTAAAGTAAACCAACACATCACAATCAATACAATATATATATATATACAAGACCGAGGGATCTAAGGAGTTAGGAGCAAGTAATATGTAGACCACCTAGATGGGGAGGAAAACAGGCAGTGCAAGTAATCATTAGGCCCAGTTCGACATCCGAAATACACCTAACTAGGAAGAAGTCTGAGCCCTACGAAGAGAGGAGCCTTATGCTCAAAAGTACCTGCATGCGCTGGTGCCAATGGACAAAAGAGGGCCTCTTCAAGGATATCAGGCAGTTCAGGAAGGTGAATGAAGCGATGCAGAACAAGTCCCCACTACTCAAGCAAGGCCTCCACTTGTGGGCAGAGGCAGGGTGAGAGTGCGGGATAGAGTCGCTATTTCGCAACAGCGGTAGAAAAGAAACGGGCTCCGGTTGGGGTATGGACTACTCACCGGTCCCCGACGCAGGCAGACCCAGACTTCTCCAGTTCAGTTCACAAGGCTGGCAGGTTCAGCTACGATCATCAGGACGTCTCGACACCGTGTAGATTCTGTGTAGCAGGATGCAGGGTCGAGGGTGTCCCAAATGCAGCGGACGTGCACAGGTTGTTACCACAGCAGGCAACACGGCAACCGCGTTTACTCTGGTCCGGGCGCACTCGTCTCACTTCAGACCTGGAAATGCCAAGTGTACGAAATTCGGTGTGAGGGTGCCGTGGGCGCAGAGCAAGCGGTAGACCAAGTTTCGAGGGCTTCCCCGAAACGGCGGTGGTGACAGAGCAAAGCGTCCTGTGTAAGCTGGTCAGCCCACTGGTTGGCCCAGGGACACTTCCGAGGAGGCTTACTTGCAGGGTTTGATGAAGGTGCCAGGAATAGTTGATCCCACTATTCCAATGGGTCGAAGCATCTTTGCAGACCTTCTAGGATGATCAGATGCAGAGGGGCCTCGCAGGACGACAGCGGCTCAGGGTGCCAAACCTTCAGCGGGTCACCAGGGTTCCTCCACTCAGCTTCTTGTTGCGGGATACTTGGCTCCTTATCCCTTGTTCGGTGTGAACTCAGGAGATCGACATGGTAGTGGTGTTTTCAGCCTCCTCTTATCCAAAGTTCCCTTTGCGCCAAAACGGAGAGGGCCCAAAGGGAGATCTGCTCACAAACACTCAACACCATACGTGGACCTATCACGGACCACGGTGGTCCCAGGCATTCAGGGCACTCCAGACTCTCTGGCACCCAGAATGTGTATTGGGAACAGACATCCCAGCCCACATCCTGGAGGCACACACAAGGCATGCAGAAGCCCGCGAAAGCTTTGGGGTTTCGCGGGAAAGTGCATGACCAAATAAGGACGGACCCGGGTTGGCTCGACCTGGGGAAGGTGAAGGGGCAAGACGGTTAGCAGACAGGACAAAGAACCTCGTGGCATGGCCAATTTGGAGCCAGGCCACTCATTTGTGCCAAACTTGGTAAGCGCAGATAACATGGCGAAAAGGGTTCAAAACACAAGAGAAACGATAGCTGCCACCAGTCCCGTCCGTGACACACTTGTACAGTTCATAACCAGTCCATCGAGTGTTTATAGTGCTTTTGGTATGACGAGAGACCCAAGAGCGTGGTAATGTAAGTTACGGTGGACTCTTGTGTTATGTTGCACAAAAGCTGCACCATGAGAAAAGGACTAAGGGAAACAAAGTCTCCCAGTACTGACTGTTTTAAGGGCATGTCAGTTTCCCCATACGAATTGAGCGAAAGCCCAGAGGAGTGTTGCAGAAGGCTGCGCTTCTCTGGCAAAGTCTAGCTCAGGGTGTAAAACAGCATCTGTCTGCACAATAAAAGGTCTTTGGTAATCAGGGGCCCTGAGTCCAGGTGCCTGGCACAAGGAGTCTTTTAGGCCATTGAAGGCCTTCTCACACTCTTCAGTCCAAGTTACCTTCTTGGGTTTCTTCAGAGCAGTCAGAGGGGCAGCTATGGTGCCATAGTCTGCCATGTAATTTCTGTAATACCCCGTGAGTCCCAAGAAGGCTCTCACTTGGGTCTGTGTAGTGGGGGTAGGCCAGTCTTGTACTGCTTGTACTTTACTGGGTAGAGGCTGTATCCTCCCTCCACCTACTTCATGTCCAAGGTAAACCACTGAGCCTTGTCCAATCTGGCATTTACTGGCCTTTATGGTGAAGTGGGCTTTCTGAAGAGCCTGTAACACAATCCCAAGGTGTTTCACATGGTCTTCCCATGTGGCAATGAAAACTGCTATATCGTCCAGATAAGAAAGACAGAATTCATCCAACCCATTCAACACATGATTCACAAGCCTCTGGGAAGTGGCAGGTGCATTCTTCAACCCAAAAGGAATTATCCTGAACTGGTAAAGACCTTCCGGAGTTGAGAATGCTGTCTTCTCCTTGGCATGTTCTGCGAGGGCTATTTGCCAATAGCTGTTACGCTCACCTGGCTCCCACAGAGGCGTCGATCTGAACTGGACAGCTGCGGTCTCCACCAATGTGACGCGTGGGGCCGAGATGACGGACTGGACTGGCCCACCTAGCTTCGCTTGCTTGGCCCTTAGGAATATTCTTCTGCAAAAGGAGAAAGGGAATTAACCACCCGTGGAGTTGAGCATAAATCTCCCACCCCCTGCTGTTTTCCCCACAGATCACCTTTGATGTCCCCTCTTGTAGTCTCACCTGATGGTTTGAAAAGATGAGCTCTCCATCCTGCATTGAGCACAGGGGCGCGTTGATAACCACTTGCTTCACTGGCTCGAAGGAATTGGTGAGTTCCAGAACAATATTGACTCCGACAAGTATGTAGTTCGTAAGAGTTCGCATGTCTGACTTTCACTCTTGTCTGATTCCTTGCAGTTTGCAGCTTGACCCCAGCGAAGAGTTCCTTGTGGTAGCTGACGAAGTTCAGGTAAGGATTTGGCTTATCCTATACAGTTCAATAAAAAATATGGCCAGAATGTAACCTGTTGCTTGCTCCCTTATTCAGGTGTGGAGAGAAAATATGAAGTTCGGGGAATAATGCCTCCGGCAGTAAAATTAGGTAAGTCTATTGCAGTGAGAAGAGTTCCCCTTGTTTGTCCCTTCGTCTCACCTTGTTGTCCTTTTGTTCCCCTTAGGGGCCGGGGTACGGCGAGGATGCAATGGAGACTGCGATGACCCGTGAAGAGGAATAGTACCCCCGGCGGTAATCAGGTAAGTCTATGGGGGTAGTTACTATTACCTCTGTTTATTCCCTTGGTTCACCTTTGCTGTTCTTGTGTTTCCCTTAGGTGCCAGAGTGCGGCGGGAACGTGCAGAAGGATGAGGTGGATCGTGAGGATGCTGTGAAGGCCGGTGAGTTCAGCGCGGCGCTGCAACAGGCGAGGTGGCACGTGTAAAATGCTTCTTTCTTCCAACTCGAAGGCGCGGTGGATCCGGAATTCAGGTAAGGATCGAAGGTTTTGCTCTTATTCTAACCTTTTCTCCTTCTGTTCCTCCCTTTTTCTAGGAGCTGCAGACTCGAGGCGGGCGTAGCAGAAGACTGGCTGCAGGCTTGCAGACACGGTGAGCGTTAAGCTGCTGGATGCAGAATAACGCAAAGCGTGTGCTGCTCTTCGGGCGTGGTTTAAATAGCCTCCAAAGTAGTCCCAGGTAAGTATTCCTCCCCAGCCCCACCCGAGTAAAAAATAGTCCCTAGGTAAAATAGTTCCTTCCAAGCCTCATTTGGCTTGGAGCTCTGCAGCATGGTCTGCATCAGGTAAGCTTGCAGCATGGTCTGCATCAGGTAAGTTCCACTCTATGAGCCTGGCGCCTATGGTGCCAGGACTGACTCTCCATATGAGCCTGGCACCATAGGTGCCAGGACCGCACCCAAACAGCCTCTAGTAGGGTTAGATGGGGAGGAAACAGGCAGTGCAAGTAATCATTAGGCCCAGTTCGACATCCGAAATACACCTAACTAGGAGGAAGGCTGAGCCCTACGAAGAGAGGAGCATTTTGCTCAAAAGTAGCTGCACACGCTGGTGCCAATGGACAAAAGAGGGCCTCTTTAGGATATCAGGCAGTTAAGGAAGGTGAATGAAGTGATGCAGAACAAGTCCCCACTTCTCAAGCAAGGCCTCCACTTGTGGGCAGAGGCAGGGCGAGAGTGTGGGATAGAGTTGCTATTTCGCAACAGCGATAGAAAAGAAACGGGCTCCTGCGCGAGGGGCCACCGGTTAGGGTATGGACTACTCACCGGTCCCCGACGCAGGCAGACCCAGACTTCTCCAGTTCAGTTCACGATGCTGGCAGGTTCTGCTGCGATCATCAGGACGTCTCGACACTGTGTAGATTCTGTGTAGCAGGATGCAGGTTCGAGGGTGTCCCAAATGCAGCAGACGTGCACAGGTTGTTACCACAGCAGTCTGCTGCATTTGGGACACCCTCGACCCTGGTCTCACTTCAGACCTGGGAATGCCAAGTGTACGAAATTCAGTGTGAGGGTGCCGTGGACACAGAGCAAGCGGTAGACCAAGTTTCGAGGGCTTCCCCGAAACGGCGGCAGTGACAGAGCAAAGCGTCCTGTATAAGCTGGTCAGCCCACTGGTTGGGCCAGGGACACCTCCGGGGAGGCTTACTTGCAGGGTTTGATGAAGGTGCCGGGAATAGTTGATCCCACTATTCCAATGGGTCGAAGCGTCTTCCCAGACCTTCTAGGACGATCAGATGCAGAGGTGCCTCGCAGGACAACAGCGGCTCAGCGGGTCACCAGCGGTTCCTCGACTCAGCTTCTTGTTGCAGGATACTGGGCTCCTTATCCCTTGTTCGATGTGAACTCAGGAAATTGACATGCTAGTGGTGTTTTCAGCCTCCTCTAATCCAAAGTTCCCTTTGCGCCAAAATGGAGAGGGCCCAATGGGAGATCTGCTCACAGACACTCACACCATACGTGGACCTATCACAGACCACGGTGGTCCCAGGCATTCAGGGCACTCCAGACTCTCTGGCACCCAGGATGTGTATTGGGAACAGACATCCCAGCCCACATCCTGGAGGCACACACAAGGCATGCAGAAGCCCGCAAAATCTTTGGGGTTTCGCAGGAAAGTGCATGACCAAATAAGGACGGACCCGGGTCTGCACGACCTGGGGAAGGTGAAGGGGCAAGACGGTTAGCAGACAGGACAAAGAACCTCATGGCATGGCCAATTTGGAGCCAGGCAACTCATTTGTGCCATACTTGGTAAGCGCGGATAACATGGCGAAAAAGGGTTCAAAACACAAGAGAAACGATAGCTGCCACCAGTCCCGTCCGTGACACACTTGTACAGTTCATAACCAGTCCATCAAGAGTTTCTAGGGCTTTTGGAATGACTAGAGACACAAGAGCGCGTTAATGTAAGTTACGGTGCACTCTTGTGTTATGTGCACAAAAGCTGCAACATGAGAAAGGACTAAGGGAAACAAAGTCTCCCAGTACTGACTGTCTTAAGGGCATGTCAGTGTCCCCATAAGAATTGAGCGAAAGCCCAGAGGAGTGTTGCGGAAGGCTGCGCTTCTCTGGCAAAGTCTAGATCAGGGTGTAAAACAGCAGCAAAAAGATTGGGGGTTGCCACATGGAGGGAAAATTACATACAATATGATATCTTTCCTAGCATCTCCCATTCACACAGCCTGGCTGTCAATCACGCAGCAGGAGGGTTGTCCAGCCTGGACAACAACCTCAGCCAATCATAGCAAAGTGCGACTTGGTTTTCCTAGGACACCCTGTGCAGGGTGTGACTACAGCCCTCCCTCACATTCAGCCCACCTAGACACCCAGGCGCCTAGAGGAAGGCTTCTTGACAGAAGCCTGCCAAAAGACAGTGAACAAAGGAGGCAAACCTGGTTTGCAATGCAAAGTAAAACACAAGAAGGACTTTAACAAATGAAATGGCGAATAAACCAGACTGGAGCCAAAAGAAAAGGTATTTGGTCAAGCGGGTTTAAGTTCGAGGCTAATATAATAGCCTAAAATAATACCACGTTTATATAGTATAATCGCGGTAGAAAAGTTAGGGTAGATACCACTGCCACCAGCCAAGTCTAAATGTTAAAAGAGCGAAACAATGCTCTAGGACAGGGGTGCACAACTGATTTTGACAGAGGGCCGAAAGTACCTTACATGAGGGCTATAGTGGGCCGAAAAGTAAATGTGGGCGGGGCGGTAGGCGTGGCATAGCAGGAGGCTTTTTAAAGCCCCAATTTGTACTAAACACATGGAAAAAGAATGTTTTTGAGGGGTAACGATTTTTATTTGCATTTCAAACTTACATTTTGTACTACACATTTTCCATTGTTATAATTTATTTCTATTTAGTTATTGTATTGCGCCTGTTTAATTAACATATATATTTTATTGACCCTCGATTGGACATGCCGTTATTTTGGACTGCTACAGTTTGCTATTTGGGTTGCCCAAGAGGAGTATGGCCTTCGTTGAGTCAGGTTTCCTCAAAAAGCCAAAGATGAACATCTCCTAACTGTGCCTGTTTTAGCTTTATTATTGGGTTCACTCTTGGAGTGCAACACTATGCCCCATGGCCCCCTCACCCCCAACCAAACACTATGCCCCATGTCTCTCACCCCCAACCAAACACTATGCCCATGGCCCCTTTACACCCAACCAAACACAATGCCCTATGGCCCCCTCACCCCCAACCAAACATTATGCCCCATGTCCCTCACCCCCAACCAAGCACTATGCTCCAGGGCCCCCTTACCTCCAACCAAACACTATGCCCCATGGCCCCCTCACCCCCAACCAAACACTATGCCCCATGGCACACTCACCCCAACCAAACACTATGCCCCATGGCCTCCTCACCCCCAACCAAACCCCCCACCCCATGGTCCCCTCACCCCCCCCAAATCAGCACACACAAACCAGCACCAATACAGACCCGAACCCCCAACCCCCAACTCAGCACACACACAAACATGCACCCATAAAGACCCGAACCCCCCAACTCCAAACCCCCACCCCCAACTCAGCACACACACTCTCAAGCATGCACCCATACAGACCGAACCCCCACCCCAACTCAGCACACACACAAACATGCACCCATACAGACCCGAACCCCCACCCCAAATCAGCACACTCTCAAACAAGCACCCACACAGACCGAACCCCACCCCCACCCCCAACCAGCACACACACAAACATGCACCCATAAAGACCCGATGCCCCACCCCCCAACTCCAAAACCCCCAACCCCCAACTCAGCACACACACTCTCAAGCATGCACCCATACAGACCCGAACCCCGCCCCCAACTCAGCACACAAAAAAACATTCAAATCAAAACAGTCATACACATCCGACACCCCTCCACCCCGCATCTCAACATACATACAAAATACATTCAAATCCAAACATTCATACACATCCGACACACCCCCCACCCCACCCCCGCATCTCAACATACACACAAAATACATTCAAATCCCAACATTCATACACATCCGACACCCCCCACCCTCGCATCTCAACATACACACAAAATACATTCAAATCCAAACATTCATACACATCCGACACCCCCCCACCCCTGCATCTCAACATACACACAAAATACATTCAAAGCCAAACATTCATACACATCCGACACACCCCCTCCACCCCCACATCTCAACATACACACAAAATACATTCAAATCCCAACATTCATACACATCCGACACCCCCCCACCCCTGCATCTCAACATACACACAAAATACATTCAAAGCCAAACATTCATACACATCCGACACACCCCCTCCACCCCCGCATCTCAACATACACACAAAATACATTCAAATCCAAACATTCATACACATCCGACACACTCCCTCCACCCCCGCATCTCAACATACACACAAAATACATTCAAATCCAAACATTCATACACATCCGACACCCCCTACCCCCGCATCTCAACATACACACAAAATACATTCAAATCCAAACATTCATACACATCCGACACACACCCCCACCCCGCATCTCAACATACACACAAAATACATTCAAAGCCAAACATTCATACACATCCGACACACCCCCCCACCCCCGCATCTCAACATACACACAAAATACATTCAAATCCAAACATTCATACACATCCGACACCCCCCACCCCTGCATCTCAACACACACACAAAAATACATTCAAAGCCAAACATTCATACACATCCGACACCCCCCACCCCTGCATCTCAACATACACACAAAATACATTCAAAGCCAAACATTCATACACATCCGACACACCCCTCCACCCCGCATCTCAACATACACACAAAATACATTCAAATCCAAACATTCATACACATCCGACACCCCCCACCCCTGCATCTCAACATACACACAAAATACATTCAAATCCAAACATTCATACACATCCGACACCCCCCACCCCTGCATCTCAACATACACACAAAATGCATTCAAATCCAAACATTCATACACATCCGACACACCCCCCCAACTCCCCATCGCAACATACACACACAAACATAAAGCAAAACAAACCCGACACACAAACACAAACAGACCACTTACCGGAGACGTGAAGGAAGGCAGGTAAGCGGCAGGTAAGCTGGAACGCTGGAATCGTACTACAGCTGGCGTGGTCCAAGCTGAAATGCCTTCCGGCATCAAGCCTTATGGACCACGCCAGCCGTAGTGCTGGCCCTCCATTGGTGCAGCACACACGCATTACGTGGCTCGTAAGAGCGACGTGGTGCGTGTGTGTGCTAAGCCAATGAGGGCCAGTGTTTTGTCCGGCCCGGAAGACAACAAAGACTTTCCTAATGGAGGGCGGCCGCGGGCCGCCCTCCATTAGGAAAGTCTTTATGCCTCACGGGCTGGACAAAAGAGCATGGCGGGCTGCAACTGGCACGCGGGCCCTATGTTGTGCACCCATGCTCTATGAGGTACAGATACAAAGGGCTAAGGATTAACCCTTTCCAGTATTCCATGTAAGATGGGGTGTACTGGATCTGTGGTTAAATGACTAAGTAAAGTTAATGGCAACTTTACCCTTTTCTGGGGGACAGTAGTCAGCCTCAGAAATGGAGTCGGTGGGGAGTTTAAAAGACAACTCTTTGTCACTGCACTGAAGGTGCTGTGTAACACACAAAAGAAGGGGGCTACTGAAGTGGTGTACTCCAGAGTCCACAATCACAAAAGCAGATGAAATACACATGGCAAAAACACAGGTAAGAGTGGGAAAAAGAGGCACACTATTACCAAGTGAAAAAAAATAACTCCAGAAATCCAGCAAAGCTGCTGGGGGACTCACTAGGTGAGGGAAATTAGCCATAAAATGAGAATTCTCCCTAACACGAGGTGTACCGATGGAGCCAGAAGTTTTTCTTTATGGGGTGAGCATTCTGTTAACATGGCTACTTGGCTTAGGGGGAAGAACTATAAGGGTACCTGACAATTTCTTGTTTAGGCCACAGATACCTATGGATGAAGAGGGGGGACAGACAATCCCTCTACAGTTAGATGCAGTTATAGTATGAGGGGAAATGGCAATGCTCGAAGGAACAGATGATGAGGGTAGGCCGTGGAGAACAGTGATTGCCATTTGGGAAGGGTGTAGATTGACTGACATCACTGATGATGACATGTTTAAGGATGACCCAACAGATGATTAAGTGGTGTTGGATCAGAATAGAGAAAGGGGGATCCCACAGTGAATAGCGATAATGCAAACGCATTCAGTATTTTTTTATGAAGACTTGGAGAACGAGCCAGGCGCTTTATGGACTACAGGCCCTTATGACGTAGGCCTATTGCGGGGAATAGGGGTCAAGATAAAACTGAAGCCAGGAGCAATTTTACCTTGAGCAAACCAGTACCCGATGTCTCGGGCAGCTGATGAGGGAATTTTTAAGACTATTTCAGCACTGTTGGAACAGGTATTCTGGTACAGTCAGAATCATTGTGTAATACCGCAGTGCACCCTGTGAAGAAATCAAAGGGAGGGTCGTGGAGATTTATACAAGACATGAGACTGATTAACCAGATTGTAGATGCAGAGTTTCCATTAGTTCCTAATGCAGCAATGATACTATGCAGCATCGCAGTAGTCGAGCAATATTTCACGGTGATTGATTTGAAAAATGCATTTTTCTCCATCCGTTGCACAAAGACTCACAAGACTTGACTTCATTTAAGTTTCGCCAGACTCATCTGAAACATACTAGCCTACCCGAAGGGTACTGTGAGTCTCCATAGATCTTTAACAGAGTCCTACAGATGGACTTAGGCAATATTGATTTTTTTCTTTTTTTTTCTTTTTTTTATTAAGCATTTAGCAAAAATTAACACAAGCTTTTTTGCTTTAACCTCCTTATTCGTCTTTCTTACCAAGCCAAAATGACAGAAAAATGTATAAGTCATTTTGTTCCCATACCATTAACAGTTCTACACTCACGTTTTGATGTTTTTGACAGTCTCGTTGTCTGTTTCATGCTTTGGCTATTTGGCGCCCAGATTATTTGGCACCCAGATTATTTGGTTATGCACTGTCTTGATCTGATAATTTTACTTGCATTGATTCCAGGAACAAGCCAAGTCCTCTTACTTTATGGTTCTTTAGAACAACATACAAGGCTTCCCACCATGAATCAGAGTCCAAACCACATGAGAGGGGTAAGACGTATAGAAGCCATTCTCTCTCAGGTCTTAATTCTTTGCAGAACATGAGTAGATGTTTTAAGGAATCTTCCTGTTTGTGGCAGTCGACATTCATTGTCTGCTGAAAGACCATATTTATTTAAATTCTCGTTTATCCTTATGATATTTAGTCTGAAACATAAGATTACACCTCTATGCTTTGGATTTGCACTCTTCTTCAGGTCGTTAGGTAGTGTTTTTGGAAGATTAATCAGATAGTTGATAATGTGTGAGAATTAGAGCCCGCATGGGTAGCTTCTGTTTGGGCCCAATCCATTGATAACAATGCTATTTTTACCTTTTTTGGTTTATCACGTAATGTATCAGCAGAAATGCACAGATTCTCCAAGATTTCTTTGCATTTGATTTTCCAGATGTTAAGGAGTCAAGAGGTGGAGACATCCTGCTGGAATTTAATTATTTAATATTGCGGTGTGCAATCAATTAGTTCCACTTTCCTATAAATTGTTTAGGTTTTCCATATCACGTGAACATGAAGCAAATAGAGTCCCAGTTTCTGTCTAATCACACCACTTGGTATTCAGTTTGTTAGTCTTAGTATTCTTTTCCAGAATCTGGACTTCAATTAATTCCAGGTTTCCCAAAGCAACCTGAGCAGCATTCTCCTGCATAAGTGATTATAGGTATGACTTTTTGAGTGTAAAAGTCTACCATCAGCTGGGCTGAAACTCCCCGTCAGCCATTCTTTTAATCACTTCAATAGAATTCCTGCATACAATTTTCCAAGAATATCCAATAAGGATATGGGGCGATAGTTTTCTGGTTATAGTCGATCTCCTTTTTTGAAAATTGGTATGACAATTGCTTTCTTCCAGGATTGTGGGATTTGCCTGTTGATGTTGATTCGGTTGAAGATAACAGCTTAGGTCTGACCAAACTTCTGAATTTTGTTTTAAGATATAATTCGTCAGCCCGTCCTGTCCTGGGACATGGGAGGCACTTGCTTTTTTGATAATGTCCACAATTTCGTTCTTAGAGAAAATTATGGACCAAGGTTGTTTCTTTAGTGCATTAACTCTGTGTTTTGGATCGACTTTGAGTTGTTCATAAATTTCACCAATGTGTTGGAGCCATTGTGATTCGTGGATTAGATGTATTTGTTTGTGTCATTTCGGGTTAAATTGCTTATTCATTAATGACCTGAAGAAATTAGCTTTTTTATTTTCTGTTGCCATGATCATTTTTTCAGAATCTTGTTGGTACAATAGGGCTCCAGGGCCCTTCACCCAGCTACAGTATTTTGTTGTCACGCTTTTCATCTCTTTTATTTTTGCTATTGTATCTTTCTTATTTAATGCTTGCAGATCTCTAGAGCACTGTTTTTTCTTTTCAGCTAAAAGTTGGTCATATTGATGTAATCTTCTTATTTGTGATGTCGTGCTCTTCGTGTCTGGTATTCTAAACAGGCTTAGACATGATTTGTAATCGGTCTCTGAAGTTGTTTGCTCCACCCAGTTTTTTATTGTCACTTTTAGGTAGGGTAGTGCTTTAGTAGAGAGCCGTTATCTATTCAATCCATTGTTTACATTTACTTGGTGTGGCCATTTTATTTCTTTGTCATTTTTTGGTTCAATTATTTGTGACATTGTTTGGGCACAAGTTAGGATCAATTGACTATGGTCACTCTTTGTGGTATTCAAGATTTCCAAGGATATTATTTGTTGGTACATCATGGCATCCACAAAAAAGTAGTCCAGTGTTGCACACACATTGTGTGAAGACCATGTTGTGGCTCCTATCAGATCTCCATCCACATTTCCATTTACCATATTCTGATCTCTTATTTTGGTTTCATTCAGCCATCTTTGGTTCGAGATTTATTTTGGTTTCCCTTCAATTTCTGCCTTTCCAGGTCAGAGGGCCGTTTCTCTAAAGGGAAATAGCTGCTTCAGTGTGAATGGGCTAGTTCCCATTAGACAAGAGGACCTTTCTGCCTCTGCAGGTCGGGGGCCGCTTCTTTAATGGGAAATAGCTGCTTCAGTGTGAATGGGCTAGTTCCCATTAGACGAGAGGACTTTTTGCCTTTCCAGGTCAGAGGGCCGTTTCTCTAATGGGAAATAGCTGCTTCAGTGTGCATGGGCTAGTTCCCAATAGTCGAGAGGACCTTTTTGACTTTCCAGGTCAGAGGGCGGTTTCTCTAATGGGAAATAGCTGCTTCAGTGTGAATGGGCTAGTTCCCATAAGACGAGTGGACCTTTCTGCCTCTGCACGTCGGGGGGCCGCTTCTCTAATGGGAAATAGCTGCTTCAGTGTGAGTGGGCTAGTTCCCATTAGACGAGAGGACCTTTCTGCCTTTCCAGGTCGGAGGGCCGTTTCTCTAATGGGAAATAGCTGCTTCTGTGTGAGTGGGCTAGTTCCCATTAGACGAGAGGACCTTTCTGCCATTCCAGGTCAGAGGGCCATTTCTCTAATGGGAAATAGCTGCTTCTTTGTGAGTGGGCTAGTTCCTATTAGACGAGAGGACCTTTTTGCATTTCCAGGTCGGAGGGCCGTTTCTCTAATGGGAAATAGCTGCTTCAGTGTGAATGGGCTAGTTCCCATTAGACAAGAGGACCTTTCTGCCTCTGCAGGTCGGTGGGCCGCTTCTCTAATGGGAAATAGCTGCTTCAGTGTGAATGGGCTAGTTCCCATTAGACTAGAGGACTTTTTGCCTTTCCAGGTCAGAGGGCCGTTTCTCTAATGGGAAATAGCTGCTTCAGTGTGCATGGGCTAGTTCGCAATAGTCGAGAGGACCTTTTTGACTTTCCAGGTCAGAGGGCCGTTTCTCTAATGGGAAATAGCTGCTTCAGTGTGAATGGGCTAGTTCCCATAAGACAAGTGGACCTTTCTGCCTCTGCACGTCGGGGGGCCGCTTCTCTAATGGGAAATAGCTGCTTCAGTGTGAGTGGGCTAGTTCCCATTAGACGAGAGGACCTTTCTGCCTTTCCAGGTCGGAGGGCCGTTTCTCTAATGGGAAATAGCTGCTTCTGTGTGAGTGGGCTAGTTCCCATTAGACGAGAGGACCTTTCTGCCTTTCCAGGTCAGAGGGCCATTTCTCTAATGGGAAATAGCTGCTTCTTTGTGAGTGGGCTAGTTCCTATTAGACGAGAGGACCTTTTTGCATTTCCAGGTCGGAGGGCCGTTTCTCTAATGGGAAATAGCTGCTTCTGTGTGAGTGGGCTAGTTCCCATTAGACGAGAGGACCTTTCTGCCTCTGCAGGTCGGAGGGCCGTTTCTCTAATGGGAAATAGCTGCTTCTGTGTGAGTGGGCTAGTTCCCATTAGACGAGAGGACCTTTCTGCCTTTCCAGGACAGAGGGCCATTTCTCTAATGGGAAATAGCTGCTTCAGTGTGAATGGGCTAGTTCCCTTTAGACGAGAGGCGCTTTCTGCCTCTGCAGGTCGGTGGGCCGCTTCTCTAATGGGAAATAGCTGCATCAGTGTGAATAGGCTAGGTCCCATTAGACGAGAGGACCTTTCTGCCTTTCCAGGTCAGAAGGCCGTTTCTCTAATGGGAAATAGCTGCTTCTTTGTGAGTGGGCTAGTTCCCATTAGACGAGTGGACCTTTCTGCCTTTCCAGGTCGGAGGGCCATTTCTGTAATGGGAAATAGCTGCTTCAGTGTGAATGGGCTAGTTCCCTTTAGACGAGAGGCGCTTTCTGCCTCTGCAGGTCGGTGGGCCGCTTCTCTAATGGGAAATAGCTGCATCAGTGTGAATGGGCTAGGTCCCATTAGACGAGAGGACCTTTTTGCCTTTCCAGGTCAGAAGGCAGTTTCTCTAATGGGAAATAGCTGCTTCAGTGTGAATGGGCTAGTTCCCATTAGACAAGAGGACCTTTTGCTTTTCCAGGTCGGAGGGCCGTTTCTCTAATGGGAAATAGCTGCTTCAGTGTGAATGGGCTAGTTCCCATTAGACAAGAGGACATTTCTGCCTTTCCAGGTCGGAGGGCCATTTCTCCAATGGAAAATAGCTGCTTCGTGTGAGGGGGCTCGTTTCCATTAGACAAGAGGACATTTCTGCCTTTCCAGGTCAGAGGGCCGTTTTTCTAATGGGAAATAGCTGCTTCAGTGTGAATGGGCTAGTTCCTATTAGACGAGAGGACCTTTTTGCCTTTCCAGGTCGGAGGGCCGTTTTTCGAATGGGAAATAGCTGCTTCAGTGTGAATGGGCTAGTTCCTATTAGACGAAAGGACCTTTTTGCCTTTCCAGGTCGGAGGGCCATTTCTCTAATGGGAAATAGCTGCATCGGTGTGAGTGGACTAGTTCCCATTAGACGAGAGGACCTTTTTGCCTTTCCAGGTCGGAGGGCCGTTTCTCTAATGGGAAATAGCTGCTTCAGTGTGAATGGGCTAGTTTCCATTAGACGAGAGGACCTTTTTGCCTTTCCAGGTCAGAGGGCCTTTTCTCCAATGGGAAATAGCTGCTTCAGTGTGAATGGGCTAGTTCCTATTAGACGAGAGGACCTTTTTGCCTTTCCAGGTCAGAGGGCCATTTCTCTAATGGGAAATAGCTGCTTCAGTGTGAATGGGCTAGTTTCCATTAGACGAGAGGACCTTTCTGCCTCCGCATGTCGGAGGGCCGCTTCTCTAATGGGAAATAGCTGCTTCAGTGTGAATGGGCTAGTTCCCATTAGAAGAGAGGACCTTTTTGCCTTTCCAGGTCGGAGGGCCGTTTCTCTAATGGGAAATAGCTGCTTCAGTGTGAATGGGCTAGTTCCCATTAGATGAGAGGACCTTTCTGCCTCTGCATGTCGGAGGGCCGCTTCTCTAATGGGAAATAGCTGCTTCAGTGTGAATGGGCTAGTTCCGATTAGACGAGAGGACCTTTCTGCCTCTGCAGGTCCGAGGGTCGTTTCTCTAATAGGAAATAGCTGCTTCAGTGTGAGTGGGCTAGTTCCCATTAGACGAGAGGACCTTCCTGCCTCTGCAGGTCAGAGGGCCGTTATTCTAATGGCAAATAGCTGCTTCAGTCTGAGTGGGCTAGTTCCCATTATTATGCAGGACTCGGCCACTAGGGCCAAAAAGGACCATTTCTCTAATGGGAGCTAGCCTTCTCAGTGTGGGTAGGCTAGTTCCCATTATTATGCAGCAGTTGGCCACTAGGGGAGCAAAAAGGGCCATTTCTCTAATGGGAACTAGCCTTGTCAGTGTGAGTCGGCTAGTTCCCATTATTATGCAGGACTTGGTCACTAGGGGCAAAAAAGGCCATTTCTCTAATGGTAACTAGCCTTCTCAGTGTGAGTAGGTTAGTTGTCATTATTATGCAGGACTTGGCCACTAGGGGAAAAAGGGCCATTTCTCTAATGGGAACTAGCCTTCTCATTGTGAGTGGGCTAGTTCCCATTATTATGCAGGACTTGGCCACTAGGGTAACAAAAAAGGCAATTTCTCTAATGGGAACTAGCCTTCTCTGTGTGAGTGGACTAGTTCCCATTATTATGCAGGACTTGGCCACTAGGGCCAAAAAGGGCACTTTCTCTAATGGGAAATAGCAGGACATGGCCACTAGGGGCAAAAAGGGTCATTTCTCTAATTGCAACTGGCCTTCTCAGTGTGGGTAGGCTAGTTCCCATTATTATGCAGCAGTTGGCCACTAGGGGAGCAAAAAGGGCCATTTCTCTAATGGGAACTAGCCTTGTCAGTGTGAGTCGGCTAGTTCCCATTATTATGCAGGACTTGGCCACTAGGGGAGCAAAAAGGGCAATTTCTCTAATGGGAAATAGCTGCTTCAGTGTGAGTGGGCTAGTTCCCATTAGACGAGAGGACCTTTCTGCCATTCCAGGTCGGAGGGCACTTTCTCTAATGGGAAATAGCTGCTTCAGTGTGAGTGGGCTAGTTCCCATTATTATGCAGGACTTGGTCACTAGGGGCAAAAAGGACCATTTCTCTAATGGGAACTAACCTTCTCCTTGTGAGTGAGCTAGTTCCCATTATTATGCAGGACTTGGCCACTAGGGCCAAAAAGGGCACTTTCTCTAATGGGAAATAGCAGGACTTGGCCACTAGGGGCAAAAGGGCCATTTCTCTAATGGGAACTGGCCCTCTCAGTGCGGGTAGGCTAGTTCCCATTATTATGCAGGATTTGGCCACTAGGGGCAAAAAGGGCCATTTCTCTAATGGGAACTGGCCTTCTCAGTGTGGGTAGGCTAGTTCCCATTATTATGCAGCAGTTGGCCACTAGGGGAGCAAAAAGGGCCATTTCTCTAATAGGAACTAGCCTTGTCAGTGTGAGTCGGCTAGTTCCCATTATTATGCAGGACTTGGTCACTAGGGGCAAAAAGGGCCATTTCTCTAATGGGAACTAGCCTTCTCAGTGTGAGTGGGCTAGTTCCCATTATTATACAGGACTTGGCCACTAGGGGCAAAAAGGGGCCATTTCTCTAATGGGAACTAGCCTTCTCAGTGTGAGTGGGCAGTTCCCATTATTATGCAGGACTTGGCCACTAGGGGCAAAAAAGGGCCATTTCTCTAATGGGAACTAGCCTTCTCAGTTTGAGTAAGCTAGTTCCCATTATTATGCAGGACTTGGCCACTAGGGGCAAAAAGGGACATTTGTCTAATAGGAACTAGCCTTCTCTGTGTGAGTGGGCTAGTTCCCATTATTATGCAGGACTTGGCCACTAGGGGCAAAAAGGGGCATTTGTCTAACGGGAACTAGCCTTCTCAGTGTGAGTGGGCTAGTTCCCGTTATTATGCATGACTTGGCCACTAGAGCCAAAAAGGGCAATTTCTTAGCCTTCTCTGTGTGAGTGGGCTAGTTCCCATTATTATGCAGGACTTGGCAACTAGGGGGCAAAAAAGGGCCATTTATCTAATGGGAATTAGCCCACTCACACTGAAGCAGCTATGTGAGAAATGGCCCTAACAACCGATGGTCCGTTTCTCGGAGTATCAACCGTGACTAAAAGGAATCCTTCGCTACGGAGCATGCGCAGTATATAGTATTGAGGTACTGGGCATGCGCACTGGAGACAATGCCTCTACATTGGTATAGTAGGGGCCTCGGAACACATTTCTAAAGGGAATCCTTCAATGAGGAGCATGCGCTCTATGAAGTGTAATATTACTGGGCATGCGCATAAAATAGATTGCTTCTCCGGATTGGGGCCGGGGACGAACACGTGCCTAAAAGGAATACTTCAGCAGGGAGCATGCGCAGTGCGAGGGTACTGTGCATGCGCAGTGGAGACACAGCCCACCTCACGTTCTGCCTTTCTTCCCCCGCGAGGTGACTGACGCCCGGATCCTCCTTATCTGCAGAGCTGGGAGTGGGAAGGTCAGTGGTTTAATTTTCCTCTTCATTTCAGCATCACACCCATTAAGATCCAGGAAGGAGTGTTTCTTCCCCTTCCTCGTCTTTTCACACTCCTGCTCTCCCGGGCCCATCCTTTTCTGGCCGCTCCTCTCGCCCTCTGCCTGTCTCTGGGCCTTCATCTTCTCAGAGGTCTTCCTCACGGTCACTCACCCTCCTCAGTCCGCTGCCTGTTCTTTTTATTCTGTTAGGAGCCCTCATTGTGGTGGCTTTCCTGATGGGGGTGGTATACGATTTGATCAGCATGGCCTAAAGAAGAACATGTAAAAATGAACATGGGTGGTCTGGCCTGCATAATTAACTGCATATCTCAACACTGTCTGCTTAGTACAAAGTGTGTGATCCTGGGCAAATCATTTAATTGCACTGTGTCTTATCTGCAGCGCTATAAGTGATTCTGAGTCACTTCATCGCTTATGTTAATATATCATGCCATTATAAAACAATTAAATACAACTAAGGACTGTAGAGTTTCTCCATATATAAAAATAGTGCAATTTAGGAATTTTGCACAAAAAAGTTTGCCACTTAGCTTACTTATGACAACTTATTCTAAAGGCACTTCCATGGTGCCTCCAAGTATCAGAGACCGTTGATGCTCGTTGAAATGTCCTTTTCTGTGAAGTCACTTCTGTTGGGGCAATCCATAGGTAAAGTAGGAGGCTTGCATGCATTTTGCCACAGAGCGCCTGGCCAGACCTCTAATAAAGGAGTTTCCTGCATCTGCAATGGCCCTGCAGTTTTAGTTTTTTTGTTATGTTGTCAAAACAGTAGATTGGGGCGAGGGTGGGAGGTTTGGGGGCATGAATGAGATCGTATGGAATTGCTCCTTCACACCAGACGTGCCTGAGACATATAAACACTCCACCATCTGTCAGTGCTGCGTCCATTCCACCCCCTCCTCCAAGCATGCACATAGTTACATCTGTATTTCTCCCTGTCAACAAAATCTCCAAAAGCAGGTTATGCCATAAACGCATATGAAATATCTGGCCATTCTACTGCGCATGCACACACATCCAGTGCATGCACACAGACATCCAGTGCATGCACACAAACACCCAGTGCATGCACACAGACACCCAGTGCATGCACACAGACGTCCAGTGCATGCACACAGACATCCAGTGCATGCACACAAACGTCCAGTGCATGCACACAGACATCCAGTGCATGCACACAAACACCCAGTGCATGCACACAAACGTCCAGTGCATGCACACAAACATCCAGTGCATGCACACAGACATCCAGTGCGTTACTTCTTTCCAAGGAGACTTAGGCCAAACTATTTAAATGTACCCTTTAGAAGCAAGCCATGGACAAAGGAATGTCCATCCAACCGAATCTCTGGGTGTCAAAACAGATTTCTTCCTAAACGCCCTCCAGCGACACACACCCTACTGCAGCAATCTCCTTGCATCCTGCTTGAACAAAGCATCCAAACGCCCCACAGCCCGTCTCAACATGATACGCAGTGAGTCAGTAGCGATGCACATACGATATCAGCACGTTCAGCTTGTATACACATATGACCATAGCGTGTGACCTTACCAACCTGGCAGACCCAATCCCAGCTACCTAATATTTTCAACCTGGGATTTCATTTTCAAAGGAATATGTATTCTAGGAACTCTTATTGTTGTTAAGTAATAGTGTAAGCTTGCAAACAATTTAAGAACTCCTACTTATGCCCGGCTTTGGTCCGGCATCTTCCCTTTTCTTTTTTTCTTTTTTCTCCTGTATTTTGCCCTTTGGCCTTGTTTGGTTAAAAGTGTTGATTTGACAGTTAATACAGGGCTTCAATGATTTCACCTATTGTTATATACATGTGTAGTATATGGCTTCAACCAGTTAATATATGATTTCAATGATTTCACTTATTGTTATGTATGTGTATTACATGTTTGACTTAATTGTATGTATAAATATCTTGTATTAAATATGTTTTTTATCTTACACAAAACTCAATTGTTATGTGAGGTTATGACTTTGAAATATACAAATGGGTGTAGTGTTCTACATAACCAATGAGGTTATTTCGGGAATTGGACCCAAACATGACTTAACTCCCTATGAGGTTTTAGGGGCCGTCCCCTGCGTTACCAGTACCCCTTTTGTTGTATATATAAGTCTTACTAGCCCTTCACTGGTACGCTACCCCGAGGGAAGACCACTGCCACCCCTGAGTGGCCCCCCCCTTCGAAACATATCTTACCAACCTATGAGCCCACATATACCCTTTTACTGTGGCGGCTACCTCTCACAACTGTACACAACTGCGTTGCCTCCCCCCACAATGCACGCTGTGATGTGATGGACAATCTGAATGCACATGTTATTCCGACCATATTCTTTACACTTTTTGAGCTTCATTACGAGTTTGGAGGCAGCCATGCCTTTAATAAAGGCATGGCTGCCTCCAAACTCGGGTCTGGGTCCAGGTTCCCTGAATGGGGAAATACTGGGCCATTCCGACCTTGAAGGGCCCGGTATTTCCCCTTTCAGGGAACCCGGACCATCCCCATTCAAGCCCCCATAGAGCTCAATGGGAATGGGGAGGGAGCTAACAATGGGCACTTTCATAAAGGGCCCGTTGTTAGCTCCCTGGTCCCCTCGCGGTACCCGCTCTGGACATCTGGTAAAACCAGACGTACAGAGCGGGTCCCGCAAGGAAACCTCGTAATAGGGCGGAATCGGATTAATGGCGCTGGCACCAGTACTGGTGCCGTTAATCCCATTCCGCCCGCCTCGTAATGAGGCCATTTGTCTGTGCAAAGATAAACGGGCCGATATGTGCAAAGCAAAGTTGAAAAAAAAAAACATGATTCGGTTAAAGCATCTGCTGTAGAGTTCTGTTTGTAAACAGGCACAGGGTTTCATCTTTGCTAGGAAGACCCGAATATGTATCTTTATGAGATAGAGAAAATGTCAAAACAGAATTGTGTAATAGAAGCTGCTCTTAGGCGGCGTCAAAAGCCTGATTCATATATGGTGAGTATTCAAATGTAGCCCCTTAAATAGTTGGTGAGTAGGTGGGTATGCTCGACCCCAACCCCTAGTCAGAACTGTAGGCGACCCATCCACATGTGCATATAAGCCCCCCCCCCTCCTTTGGTGCAGAAGTCGTCATTAGTAAGGCAGAGCCCCACTGATGGCAAACCCTGTGTCATGCACAGGAGCCTGCCATCAGCATAAGAATTGCCCCCATTAGGAGGTAATGTGGATGAGATGGCACTGACATCACCCCCACAGAACACTTGTCTCTAAATGGGGGGGATTATTTGCCTTGATTTGTTAAGGAATGTAGCGACCCCCCCCACCCCATGCCCGTTTCCAGAAAAACACGTACATGTGTGTTTCCTCCTGGCAGCTGTGAATGACAGAAATGCTGGTCTACGCTGTGGCTGGCTGGCACTTCTGTCAGTCACAGCTGCCTGACTCAATCATTGCGGTGGGCTCAACACTCGCCACTGCTGCGACCGTAGCAGGATAATGTCCTGCCGTGGCCTGTGTGAATGGTGGGCCCTGACTCAGCCTCAGTTTTTGGAGACTGCCGGAGACGCCCACAGTTAACCAACATGTAAAATTATAATCCTGCAATTCGTTTTGCATGGAATAAAAACACTATGTGCAATCTAACCATCTTGCAATTTCTGTGGCACAACTGTAACCAACTCCCACAGCAAAAGAAACAACTGTAACCATATTCTGAAGTAAGCGCCCAGATGCCTCAGGGCGTGGGGCGCTCTATAAATAAAATAAATATCCAGAGCGGCCACGCCTGCGAGAGAAGGTAGCATAGCCCATACCACATGTTATCCATAATTCTTTAGTCCATGCCAATTCCCGCCAAACACCATTCTGGCCAGAATTTCTTTTGTTCTGTGCAGGACTACCAGTCCCAGAAGCCCATACAACAACTAAAGTCATTCCCCCTGCATACTGAATCCACTGGCTTAACAAGTAATGAAAAAAATGAAATCACCAGCCATATGGAATATCCAAACAACATCAGTGAACTCACTGAATATCAGCGGTGGCATATCGGTTGCATACCCGAGAGACTCATTCAACTGGTATGCATAGAAAGGGGGCAGGCCTGGATTGGGGTTTCAAGCCTCCAGGTGCTGTGGCCTAACGCCGGGGGAACGCGTAAGCCCAGATTGGCCCAGGAAACCAGATGAACAAAGCAACCAATGGAATGGGGAGGAAAAGGTAAAGAAAGGCAAACAAATTGCAGGGGATATAAAAATTCTACAAGAGCCAAAAAGAGTGAAGCGTGTTCGGGTGTGGTCAGGTGGAGTGGAAGTGGACCGAGGGACCCAGTGGATGGAAGATGGAGCAGAGCGTTGCAAAGATTGCGCTGGCATTTTGTAGGTGTGGTGTTGGTAGTGAGAAATTGATTGGGTGAATGTGGTGATGAATTAGTAAGTGGATTGTAGACTGAGAGGGGTCAGATATAGAGTAGTAGATCATTTGAGTGAAAATAAGAGGTATGACTGAGAGTGAAATGAGTGTGAGAGCAGAGGGGAGAGTAGAAAGGAATAGGAAGAGCAGAGTAGAGAGGGGCGTGGAGGGTATGGATAGTAAAGTATTGAGAGGTGAGGGGCGAGGAAAGAACAGCGAAGAGAGTGTGTGAACAGTGGCTGGACAGAAGAGAGAGAGTGGGAAGACAACTGGAGGGAGTGAGACAGAGGGAGAGAGTAGAATCGAGGTAGCAGTGAGTTCAGGGAGAGGAGACTAAGGGAGTGACTGCGGGAGTTCCTGAACCAGAGTTTCTAACATTGGCACATTAGAAACATTCCCTCCTCATTTTCCCATTGAGATACCATGGGGACTCTTAGGTGATTGCACCCTTAGAAAATCTCCAGAGGGAGCCAGATAGATGAGGCCTTTTGCCTCACGGATAGCTATACTTTTATAGGTGTAACTGATCACGATTTGGAAAGCCTGGGGTTTAGGGATGCCTGGGTTAGGATGGAGGGAACCATTCCATCCTCATAAAACAGCTCCACAATACCCTTGGTATCTCAGAGCGGGCACTGGACTGGCTGAATTCCTTCCTCACTGACCGTCCCTCCCAGCCATCCTGGGCTCTTTTTCCTCTCCTACCCCTATCTCCACCTGGGGTGTTCCCCAGGGCTCTAACCTCGCACCATGTGTCTTTAACATCTATCTCGCTCCGCTTGCTCATCTTATCTCCACTTTCTCCCCTCACTTACAGTGTTATGCAAATGATACCCAAGTCTTATTCAAACTGCCATCGGATGCTCCCCCTTCTTCTTCTTTCATTCCCGACTGCCTATCCACTATCCAGTCCTGGTGTGCCTCCAGTGATCTCTGCCTCAATGCTAGCAAGACTGAGGCCCTTGCTAATGGGACTCCCACTCCCTCTTTCCTCCCTTCACTCTGGCCACCCTCTATGGGCTCTCCCCCTTCTACTGCATCTGTAGCCAGAAACTTTGGAGTCATCTTCAACTCATCTCCCCTTCCTCCCTCACATCTCAGACCTTGCCAAGAAGGCCCATTTCAACTCCACTTCCTCAGAGGTATCCTTCCTTTCCTCACTTTTCCCCAGAAGCTCAACGTCTCTATAGCTCTGGTACTCTATAGGCTTGATTACTGCAAAAGCCTATTCCCTAATCTACCCTCTTCCTATATTCTCCCCCTCCAACCTGTTAGAAATAGGGCTGCAAAACATATCCTTCACCTCAAGCCCAGGGACTGTATCTCTCCAGCCCTCAAATCCTTCCACTGGGTCGCGGTTGCTGCAAGGATCACATTTAAATCTCTCACATCATCCATAAGGCGGTCTGGGTCCGAGGACCAATTTATCTACAAGTTGCCAAATACTTTCCTTCCAGATCCTTACGCTCCTCTGTCTCCAACTTTCTGCGTGTCAGGTACTTTTCTAATCAGCAAGTTGGTGGCAGATCTCTCTCCTCGGCTGGCTCCCTCCTCTAGAACAGCCTCCCCCCTCCTCTCTGTCTTGAGCCGGATCCCTCAAATTCCGGAAGCTCCTCAACGCTTTCCTCTTCAAGTCCTCCTTCCCCCTCTCACTCCTGTGCTAATACCCCACAGTAGCTGAGATTTGTGGCCTGGGACCTTATGTCCCCTTCTGGGACTTCCCTTCCCCCAATCGGCTTCAGCCTTCCACACCATCCCAGCACTTGTCTTCAGGCACCCACTTGCTTGTGTTTTCACAGGCCTGCACTTATTAATGGCAGGTGCTCACTCTGTACTAAGCAATCTCTGCCAGGCACTTACTGTTGCACAGAACAAACTCCTTGGCACTTCTCTCCGTGGAACTCCTTGCACTTACCCCCTACCCCATTTCTCTCTCCCTGCACTTGCACGTTCTGAATGCTCACAAAACCTAGTAGGACCGCCCCTTTCCCCCTGACCATCTGTTTATTCTTTTGCCTTTGTTCCCATGTTCTCTCCCCTTTGCCCTGTGGGCGATTTTGAAACACAACCTATTGATGTATAAGCGCCTTAGAAAGTGCCACTTCTACCTGCTGAGTAGCCCTTCCCACTGCCTCCTTCACATGATCACTATTGCTCACTAAAGCATTACAATGCCATTTTACCTTCTCTAAACAGACTTTTATTTTACTAAACTGCAAAGTGTGTGTTTCCAATTCCAATTGTAGCTTGCAAATTAACTCAAAAGCATATTCAGCGCCAAGATCTCCGGTGCTGTTAATCTCACCGCCTCATCAAGCACTTTCAACATATGATGTACACCGTGTGGGGTATAGTGCCCTTCTGGCACCAATTTAAACTCTACCCCCACCCTCTTGCCCAGACTGGTTTCATGTTCTGTAAGAAAGGTCAGCCCTATCGGCCCCTCTCCCATTTCACTCTGGGTCCAGACCCACACAAATGTGCCCCAACCCTCCCTCCAGACCCACACCACTGTCTCCCTACCCCTCCCTCCAGACCCACACCACTGTGCCCCTATCCCTCCCTCCAGACACACACCACTGTACCCTATCACTCCTTCCAGACCAAAACCACTGTGTCCCTATCCCTCCCTTTATCCCTCCCTCAGACCCACATCACTGTGTCCCTATCCCTCTCTTCAGACCCACATCACTGTGTCCCTATCCCTCCCTCCAGACCCACACCACTGTGTCCCTATCCCTCACTCCACACCCACACCACTGTCCCCCAACCCTCCCTCCAGACCCACTCGACTGTGGCTCTATCCATCCCTCCAGACCCAAACTCATGTGTCCCTAACCCTCCCACCAGACCCACACCAATATACCCTATCCCTTCCTCCAGACCCACACCACTGAGTCCCTATCCTTCCCTTCAGAGCCACACCACCTTGTCACTAATCCTCCCTCCAGACTCACACCACTGAGTCCCTATGCCTCCCTCCAGACCCATACCACTTTGTCACTAACCCTCCCTCCAGACCCACACTACTGTACCCTAACCCTGCCCCCAGACCCACATTACTGTGTGCCTATCCCTCCTTTAGACCCACACCACTGGGCCCCATCCCTGTCCCCAGACCTACACCACTGTGTCCCTATCCCTCCCTCCAGAACCACACTGCTATATCCCTATCCCTCCCTCCAGACCCACCCCACTGTGTCCCTATCCCTCCCTCCAGACCCACACCACTGTGTCTCTATCCCTCTGTCCAAACCCACACCACTGTATCCTATCCCTTCCTCCATACCCACACCACTGTGTCCATATATCTCCCTCCATACCCACACCACTGTGTCCATATCTCTCCCGCCATACCCAAACCACTGTACCCTATCCCTCCCTCCAGACCCACACCACTGTGGCCCTGTCCCTCCCTCCAGACCCACACCACTTTGTCACTAACCCTACCCTCAGACCCACATTACCGTGTCCCTATCCCTCCCTTCAGACCCATCCCACTGTGTCCCTATCCCTCCCTCCAACCCCACACCACTGTGTCTCTATCCCTCTGTCCAGACCCACACCATTGTGTCCATATCTCTCCTTCCAGACCCACACCACTGTGTCCCTATCCCAACCTCCAGACCCACATCACTGTGTCCCTATCCCTCCCTCCAGACCCACACCACTGTACCCTATCCCCCCTCCAGACCCACACCACTTTGACGCTGTCCCACCCTACAGATCCACACCACTGCACCCCAACCCTCCCTCCAGATCCACACCACTGTGTCCCTATCCCTCCCTCCAGATCCACACCACTGTAGCCTATCACTCCTTCCAGACCCACACCAATGTTCCCCAGCCCTCTCTCCAGACCCATGCCACTGTGTCCCCAACCCACCCTCCAGACCCACACCACTGTGATCTATTCCTCCCTCCAGATGCACACCGCTGTCCCTCAACCCTCCCACCAGACCCCCACCAATGGTCCCCACTCCTGTCCCCAGACCTACACCACTGTGTCCATATCTCTCCTTCCCGACCCACACCGCTGTATCCCTATCCCTCCCTCCAGACCCACACCACTGTGTCCCTATCCCTCCCTCCAACCCCACACCACAGTGTCTCTATCCCTCTGTCCAGACCCACACCATTGTGTCCATATCTCTCCCTCCAGACCCACACCACTATGTCCCTATCCTTCCAGACCCACACACTGTACCATATCCCCCCTCCAGACCCACACCACTTTGATGCTGTCCCACCCTACAGATCCACACCACTGCACCCCAACCCTCCCTCCAGATCCACACCACTGTGTCCCTATCCCTCCCTCCAGATCCACACCACTGTAGCCTATCACTCCTTCCAGACCCACACCAATGTTCCCCAGCCCTCTCTCCAGACCCATGCCACTGCGTCCCCAACCCACCCTCCAGACCCACACCACTGTGTCCCTATCCCACCCTCAAGACCCACACCACTGAACCCCAACCCTCCCTCCAGATCCACACCACTGTGTCCCTATCCCTCCCTCCAGTTGCACACCACTGCACCCCTATTCCTCCCTCCAGACCCACACCACTATGCCCCTATCCCTTCCTCCAGGCCCACATCAGTGTCTCTATCCCTCCCTCCAGACCCACACCACCGTACCCCAACCTGCCCTCAGACAAAAACCACTATGTCAATATCGCTCCCTCCAGACCCACACCACTGTGCCCCTATCCCTTCCTCCAGACCCACACCACTGTAACCCAACCCAGTCTCCAGACCCACACCACTGTATCCCTATCCCTCCAGACCCATAGCACTGTACCCCAACCCTACCTCCAGACCCACATCACTGTGTCCCTATTGCTTCCCCCAGACCCACACCACTGTGTCCCTGTCCCTCCATACCCACACCCCGTCCCTATCCCTCCCTTCAGACCCACACCACTGTGTCCCTGTCCCTCCCTACAGACCCACACCAGTGTCCCTATCCCTCCCTATTAACCCACACCACTGTACCCTATCCTTCCCTCCAGACCCACACCACTGTGTCCCTATCCCTCCATCCAGACCCACACCACTGTCTGTACCCCAACCCTCCCTCCAGACCCACACCACTGTGTCCCTATCCCTCTTCCAGACCCACACCACTGTACCCTATCCCTCCCTCCCGACCCACACCACTGTGTCCCTATCCCTCTCTCCAGACCTGCACAAATATTCCCAACCCTCCCCCCAGACCATGCCACACTGTCCCTAACCCAACCTCCAGACCCACACCAGTCTGTCCCTATCACACCCTCAAGACCCACACCACTGAACCCCAACCCTTGCTCCAGACCCACACCACTGTGTCCGTTTCCCTCCACCCAGTCCCACACCACAGTATTCCTCATCCAGCCCCACACCATTCTGCCCCTATCCCTCCCTCCAGACCCACATCAGTGTCTCTATCCCTCCCTCCAGACCCACACAACTGTACCCCCAGCCCACCCTCAGACCCACACCACTTTGTCACTATACCTCCCTCCAGACCCACACCACTGTAACCCAACCATCCTTCCAGACACACACCACTGTGTCTTTATCCCTCCCCCCAGACCCACACCACTGTGTCCCTATCCCTTCCCAGAACCACACCACTGTAACCCAATCCTCCATCCAGACCACACAATGGTGTCCCTATTCCTCCAGACCCATACCACGGTACCTATGAGCCAACCAATCCGTAATTAACAAACTCCAGGTTCTCCAGAACAATGCTCTACGCGCAGCACTCAACATCCCAAGGCGTGAACACATCTCTACAACCAGGAAAGTGTGCAAATGGCTCTCCATACAGCAAAAAATGTACCTCAAAACTATCTTCCTCACTTATAAGGCCTTAAATAATCTAGCCCCACCGTACCTCTCCAACAAATGTATTCTAAAATCATCATCCAGAACCACCATATCATCCAACTCCTTAAGCCTGCTAGTGCCCAGATTCGCCTTAAAAAGAGCAGGAGGCACTAGCTTCACTGTACTAGCCTCCCAAATTTGGAACACCTTACCACTCAAAATTAAAACCACTGAGTCCTTCCCAATCTTTAGGAAACTGGTTATTGGCTGGCTACTGAACAAAGAGTAGCATCTACCTTCATCTCTAATATCCAACAGCCGCAACCATACCTGTATTATATGTAAATTGTTGTATTATGTAAATCTTTCTTTGTAAATTGATGTACCTTGTAAATGTTAATGCATATTTCATGACTGTAACCTTATCCTTAAGCGCCCTTCTACCCACGGGTCCGGAGCGCTCTACAAATAAATTAAACAAACAAACAAACGGTACCCCAACCCTCCCTCCAGACCCACATCACTGTGTCCCTATCCCTCCCTCCAGAACCCACACCACTGTGTCCCTATCATTCCCTCCAGACCCCAACCAATGGGCCCACCCCTCTCCCCAGACCCACACCTCTGTATCTCTGTCCCGACCCACACCAATGTGCCCCAACCCTCCTTCCAGACCCACATCACTGTGTTGCTATCCCTCCAGACCCCCACCAATGTTACCCATCCTTGCCCCCAGACCCACACCACTATGTCCCTATGCCTCCCTCCAGATCCGCACCAATGTTCCCCAACCCTCCCTCCAGGCCCAAGCCACTGTGTCCCCAAACCTCACTCCAGACCCACACCACTGTGTCCCTATGTTAGGGAGAATTCTCAAGAATTTGCCAATTTCCCTTTCCTTTTGAGACCCCCAGCAGCTGTGTTTTACTTTTGTGTTCTTTGGTTATGGAGTTTTAAGACAACTCCATAGGCATCATCTTTTTCTGTGTGTCACACAGTGTAACGCTCACCTGATATCCACGGGGATGCCACTCAGCCGGTCCGGACTTCCGAACACTTCGAACCCTTCCCTGGACTTGCTCAACCAAGCACTGGGCCTGAAACACAGTATTATCAGAGGTCAATTCCCTATTGGTCTTGTTTGTCTGGCCCCCCTTTTCTTCCCTGGGTCCCAACCTTCCCCCGGACCTCTCCTCACCTTATTTTTTGATATGGGGCGCTCTCTGTCCTGCCTTCGATGCACCGGTGCGTTGGGTGATGTGGGGTGGAGGGTGCCTAGTTTCTTCACTGGCCCAGGCCCGGCGGACGGGGCTTGCTGCGGCTTCAACCCGACCGGTAATTGGAATGAGTCTTACAAAAGTTCTGATGGCTGTAGTCCCTTTCATACTCTGTCTTTCTTTCCTTAGGTGATGAAGGTCTTGAGGATGGTGATGCGCTGCTGAAGTAAGTAGGAATCCGAGCGTGATGCTTATTGGCTTCCTTAGCACTAACCAATGTTTATCTTTTCCGTGTCCTTTTAGGTGCCGCAGTAACCCAGCATGGAAGCGAGCTGAGGAGATGAGCTGCGGTGAGAAAGCGCGATGTGCGGCGCCTCTTAAATGTTTTGCGCTAACCTGATGTGTCTTTTCCCCTTTTTCAGATCGCCGGGATGCTCCGGAGCAGAAGTTGTCCGATCGACGGGAGTTCAGGTAAGGATTACACTCTATTTGCAAATTCGAGAGAGCTAAGTATTGCAGAATGCTTACTAATGTCTTGTCTTCTATTCTTCTCCCCTTTGGTAGGGCGCAGCGTGCCGAGATGGAGATGACTCTGCCGTAGGAATCCGCAAGACTGGGAAGAGCTGGACAGATGTTGGATGCTCTTCGAGGTGAGTATTGACAACGAAGTTCTTATTCTTGCAGGTGCGCTGGCGCTGAAGAAAGAAGTGGGCCTCTTGAGGAGATCCGAGCACGGTGGTGAGTGTCCCGCTGCAGGTGCAGAGAAACGCATAGCATGTTTCTCAGGCCGGGTGTGGTTTAAATAGTCTGTAGGTATCCCAGGTATCCCTGGGCTGAGCCACACCCGAAAGACTAGACCGCTCATCCAGTTCAAGGAACTGCATTACATGGGCGCATCCATTGCCCCATAATACATTGCAAGTCCAATACTAAGTGGATCTCAGGACTGTGTGTGAGCTTTGTGCCAAAGGCGCAAAGTCTGAGTCCAAGTAGGTGTCTGTGGAGATGGAGAGGCCCTTAGGGGCCAACTAGGTGGCCGTGACCTGGCTCCTGCCAGTGGTCGAAGTGAGCGGGAGCGGTGCTCCTCTACTTTTTTAAATTACGTTTTACAGCTCCTATACTTTTATTTTAAAAAGAAACCGTTCCGGAATGGTTTCGTTTTAAAATAGTGTAGGAAGAGGTTGCAGATTGCTCTTTCAGTGCACTGCACTGAACATTCCCTTAAAAAGCAGGTGCAAGTGTTTGGGGGTTTGTATTGTGCGTGGGAGGGGACGTGATGATGGGTTTGGGGGGGAGTGGGTGCAGGCCAGAGGGGAACATAGTTCCACTACTTCTTTTCGTACACTTTGACCACTGGCTCCTGCCTGATATGCCTGGGGACTTGGGGCAGGAATCGTGACAGCACTCCCTCCCCCCGAAAGCCCCTCTCAAGGTGGCTTTCCCCTTAGGTACCGGCTTGTTTGGGTGGTTTTGGTGGAACGTTCTAAGCAGACAAGGTGCGTGGATGTATTCACAGGGTTCCCATGTTCTGTCCTGGGGACCGTACCCTTTCCATTCTACTAGATAGTATAGTTTGGATCTGACATACTTGGAATCCAGGGTGTGTTTGACCTCGAATTCTGGCTCTCCTGAAATCTCTATTGGCTTTGGTGCTGGTGTCACACGGATCCCAGGTTGAACAGGCTTTAAGAGAGACTCGTGCAACACAGGATGAATTAGCATATTAACTGGTAAGGCTAGTTTGACAGCTTCTGGATTTATCACAGAGGTGATAGTGTATGGGCCTAGGTATCTTGGACGGAAGGTTCGGGTCCCTTTAATGGGTACATGTTTGGATGCCGGCCAGACCTTTTCTCCCACTTGGTAGTTAGGGGCTTTGATTGGGTGTTGGTCTGCAAATTTCTCCTGACGATCCTTAGCTCGGAGTAGGTGTTCTGCTGCCCTTTTGAAGGTTTGTGAAATGGTTGTATGTAAGGTTTTAATTGCTGGCATTTCTAAGGTCGTAGGGGTGTCCAACTCGGAAGTGCGTGGGTGTCGACCATATATGGTATAGAAAGGTGTTTGCCCAGTACTGGTGTGTAGGGAGTTGTTATAGGCATATTCAGCAATCCATGATATATCTGACCATCTCTCCTCAGCTTGATGGAGCATACAGCGTAGATACTGTTTGAGCGTCTGATTCGTTCGCTCAGTTTGACCATCCGTTTGGGGATGGTGACTGGTGGATAGTCGGATGTCAATGTGAGCCAAAGAGCAGCACTTCCTCCAGAAATTGGACACGAACTGAGTACCATGATCCGAAACCAGTACCGAGGGGAAACCATGGAGCCGTACGATGCATTCAAGAAATACTTTTGCTAGAGTGGAATCGTTTGGGAGCCCCTTTAGAGGGATGAAGTGTGCCATTTTTGAAAACAGGTCCACAACTACTAGAATGGTGTTGAATCCCTGACTGGATGGTAGGTTAGTAATAAAGTCGAGGTATAACGTGTGCCAGGGTGCTGGTGGGATATCCAACGGTTGCAAGAGTCCTGCCGGTTTCTGTTTGGACGATTTGTTTTGAGCACATACTCCACAAAATCAGATAAATTGAACAATGTCTTTACGCCATGTGGGCCACCAATAATTCCATTTTACTTTGGCTAAAGTTTTTGCGATCCCCGGGTGGCCTTCGATTAAGCATGATAAACATGATAGCTGCACATGACTTGTTCTCGTAGTTCCTGATTTGGTAAGAACAAGCAGTTTCTGAAGTAGGGCAACTGGTCCCTTATCGTGTAATGTTCCCCTTGTGTGCACCACTCTTGTGATTGCTTAGGACTCATCAAGTTTGGTATTTTTTTGTGCAGTTCTTTCTGAGTGATGGTTGCTTTAATTCCCAGAAGTTTATCATATGGGAAAATAGGTATCAGGTCCAGTGGTTTGTAGTCCTGTTCTTCAATACCCATACGGGAAAGGGCATCGGCCTTCCCGTTTTTGACTCCAGGTCGAAATGTAATCACGTAGTCATATTCAGTGAAGAATGGGGCCCAACGTAACTTTCGTGAAGATTGCGCTTTAGCAGTTTTTAGATACTGGAGATTTCGGTGATCTGTTATGACAGTGATGGTGTGTCTTGCACCCAGAAAGTAATGGCGCCAGGCCTTAAAGGCAGACTTGATGGCTAGGAGCTCTTTATCTGTGATGTCGTAATTGAGCTCGGGGGGTGTACATTTACGTGACTAGAAGGCAACCGGGTGTAACTGACCCGTTTCAGGATCCTTTTGCGAGAGGACGGCTCCCATGGCCTTCTTTGATGCGTCCGTTTCCACCACGTATGGGAGTTCTGGATGGGGATGGCGTAGAATTGGGGCCGAAGTGAATCAAGCCTTAAGTTCCTGGAAAGCTCTTTCTGCTTCCCCTGTCCATTGACATTTTTTATTGCTCTTTTTTAGTAACGATGTGATGGGATGTACTATCTGAGAATTCCGGGATGAACCGGCGGAAGAAGTTTGAGAAACCTAACATGCTCTGTACTCCCTTGAACGAGTTTGGTGATGGCCAGTTTAGGATCGCATCTACCTTATATACATCCATACGGATACCCTTCGGACTAAGAATGAAACCAAGGAACTCCACCTCGGAAACATGGAATGAACACTTTTCAAGCTTGACATAGAGCTGATGCTGGCGGAGTTTTGCCAGTATGGATCAAACGTGTTTGATGTGGTCTTGTTTTTATGCGGAGTACACTAGGGTGTCATCAATGTATACGAAAGCACAGACATCTATTAATTCCCTTAAAACATTGTTAATGAAATATTGAAATGCAGCTGGCGCGTTGCAAAGGCCAAAAGGCATTACTTGATATTCGTACAGGCCATACTTGGTACGAAAGGCGGTTTTCAATTTGTCGCCCTTTTTAACTCGGACAAGGTGATATGCTCCTCTTAGATCTAGTTTTGTGTAGATTTGGGCGTCTTTGACTTGGTCAAGCAGTTCAGGAATCAATGGCAGGGGGTAACGGTTTTTGATGGTAATCTGGTTCAATCGATGCACGTTCTTAGGTCCCCTTCCTTTTTGGGAATGAAGAACAGAGGACTGGCCGCCGGGGACTTCGAGGGACGGATGAACCATTTGCCAGATTTTGGTCGAGATAGGATTTCAGTTGCTGGTTTTCTGGTTCTGTAGGTGCGTAGATTCGTCCACAAGGGATCTGGGCGCCGGGTATCAGATCAATCTGGCAATCGTATGGTCTGTGTGGAGGTAGGGTATTAGCTTGTTCCTTCTGAAACACGTCTTGAAAATCCTGGTACTCTCTTGGTAGGGTCCCGTCTGCCACTGTTCCCAGCGTAGAGGTTCTGGTGTCAATTGATTGTTTCTCTTGACGATAACACGTTTGAGCACAGGTCTCGGAGAAGGCCAGCTCCTTTGCTTGCCAATCTATTTGAGGATTATGAGCTACCAACCAGGACATCCCTATTGATCAGTCGAAACTGAGGTGCCTTGATGAGGTCGAAAGCGATAGATTCTTGATGCCCATCCTGGCACAGAAGGGTTAATGTTGCAGTACATTGGGATACTGGACCGGAGGCTATTTTCGTGCCATCGACTGTGGTTACAGTGTCTGTGGTTAACTTTGGACATAAAGGAAGTCCCATCTTTGCTGCGAGATCTTGGTCTATGTAATTCCCAACAGCTCCACTGTCTATGTACGCTCTTGATGCATGCATCCACGATGGTTGTTGGTGATCGATCAGGATCACAGGTAGTGCATAATGGGAGGTCTGTAGTTCACTTTCTTCGCTCGACAAGTGGACCCCTACATTTGCTAGGCTGGGCAGTTTTCCGACTCTTTGGTGGGGTCTTCCTTGTCCGTTACTCCTACTATCCTTCACCGTGGCTTCACTGGACACTCCTTTAGAAAGTGACCTGATTTTCCACAGTACAAACATAATTGCTGTTGCCTCCTCCTATCTCTTTCCGCCCTAGTCAAGGGTGACCTGACGCCTCCAATCTGCATTGGTTCCCCTGAGCCTTCTGCTGATCAAGAAACATTGTCCCTTGAACGCACATAAATAGGGCAAGAGTCGGGTCTGATCCGATCTGCTCTTCGGTCTTGCAGTCTTTGATCTAGCTGAACCACCAGGTTAATAAATTCTGCACAGTCTTGAGGGGGGTCCACTACTTGTGCGAGGACATCCTTTAGCTCTCCCCGCAGACCCCTTGAAATAACGTGGTTCTCTTCTCTGCAGGCCATTCAGCTTCAACCACAAGTCTATTGAACGCGGCGATGTATGTCAATAGGTCTTGGTTCCCTTGACGAAGGGATAGAAGTTTGTTGTTTAGAGCCTGTCCATGAGTACGACGTGCATAAAGTTTTTCCATTTCCTGTTGAAAACCCCTGAAATTGCATAACAGAGGATCACACAAATCGCACAAATGCAACCCGTGATGGGTCATTTGGAAAGGCCCCGGGCCTGCAAAGGAAGTGCAGACGGCACTTGTTCATAAAAGTGGCATATTTCTTAGGATCCCCAGTGAATCGCTCCGGTGGCGCCAAGGGAACTGCCCCAGGAAGGGTTATCTGAACAGGGCTGGCTGATGGTACTGGCATTGTAGGCATGTTTCCTGGCAATGGTGCATGTCCCGCTTGCGACTGGAGAAGTTGTCGGCTTAGGTCATCTGTTCGTTCTTTAGCAACTATCAACTCCCTCCTCAGGGTGTTGGTCTCCTGCTGGGCTGTGTGTACTTCGGAGCATAACTGTCCCAAAATTTGGGCTAACTGGTCGGTTTCTGACGTTTCAATGACGCCCAGGTGGATTTTTGGTGTGAGGCTTTGCGTTCTGTAACGCTCACCTGATATCCACGGGGAAGCCACTCAGTCGGTCTGGACTTCCGACCACTTCGACCCTTCCCTGGACTTGCTCAACCAAGCACTGGGCCTGAAACACAGCATTATCAGAGGTCAATTCCCTATTGGTCTTGCTTGTCTGGCCCCCCTTTTCTTCCCTGGGTCCCAACCTTCCCTCGGACCTCTCCTCACCTTGTTTTTTGATATGGGGCGCTCTCCGTCCTGCCTTTGATGCAGGGGTGCTTTGGGTGATGCACGCTGGAGGGTGCCTAGTTGCTTCACTGGCACGGGCCCGGCGGACGGGGCTTGCTGCGGCTTCAGCCCGACCGGTAATTGGAATGAGTCTTACAAAAGTTCTGATGGCTCTAGTCCCTTTAATACTGTGTCTTTCTTGTGTCTTTCTTTCCTTAGGTGATGAAGGTCTTCAGGATGGTGATGCGCTGCTGAATTAAGTAGGAATGCGGAGCGTGATGCTTATTGGCTTCCTTAGCACTAACCAATGTTCGTCTTTTCCGTGTCCTTTTAGGTGCCGCAGTAACCCAGCATGGAACCGAGCTGAGGAGATGAGCTGCGGTGAGAAAGCGCGAAGTGCGGTGCCTCTTAAATGTTTTACGCTAACCTGATGTGTCTTTTCCCCTTTTTCAGATCGGCGGGATGCTCCGGCGCAGAAGTTGTCCGATCGACAGGAGTTCAGGTAAGGATTAAACTCTATTTGCAAATTCGAGAGAGCTAAGTATTGCAGAATGCTTACTAACATCTTTTCTTCTATTCTTCTCCCCTTTGGTAGGGGAGCGCGGCGTGCCGAGATGGAGATGACTCTGCCGTAGGAATCCGCAAGACTGGGAAGAGCTGGACAGAAGTTGGATGCTCTTCGAGGTGAGTATTGGCAACAAAGTTCTTATTCTTGCAGGTGCATTGGCACTGAAGAAAGAAGTGGGCCTCTTCAGGAGATCCGAACACAGTGAGTGTCACGCTGCAGGTGCAGAGAAACGCAAAGCATGTTTCTCAGGCCGGGTGTGGTTTAAATAGTCTGTAGGTATCCCTGGGCTGAGCCACACCCAAAAGACTAGACCGCTCATCCAGTTCAAGGAACTGAATTACATGTGGGCATCCATTGCCCCATAATGCATTGCAAGTCCAATACTAAGTGGATCTCAGGACTGTGTGTGAGCTTGGTGCCAAAGGCCCCAAGTCTGAGTCCAAGTAGGTGTCTGGGGAGATGGAGAGGCCCTCAGGGGCCGACTAGGTGGCCGTGACCTGGCTCCAGCCTGATATGCCGGGTGTCTGGGGAAGGAATCTTGACACACAGCACCTTCAGTGCAGTGGCACAGGGATGTCTTTCAGACTTCCCAAGGTTTAACTACCTTATGTGAGACTGACTACTGTCTCCCAGAGCATGTAAAGTTAAATTGACCTTACTGGTCTCTTTAAATTTACATACTCAGCACACACTATCTTCCTATAGAGTGCTGGAGGGGTAGCCTTGCTTCCCCTGAGTTAAAACACTCATGTAACAGTGAAATGTTACCCTTTCCTACTTTAAATGGCTGGTGGCAGTGGTTTAGATCAAACTACCATGATTTTCCCCGACCACGAACAACGGTAGCTAAAAATCAGGTCAGCCATGTTTTTCCATATGGCGCCCCAGACCTATCTGTAAAAACAGACTCTGGTCGACTTTTTTGCCATTTCTTTTAGGAAAGGTCCTTCTTGGGTTTGTCTCTGCGCGTCAAACTAGGTTTGGCCCCTTTGTTTGTTGGCCTTTGACGGGCTTCAGTGCTGAAGCCCTCCTCTAGTGGCAGGGTGTCTGGGGAGGGCAGAATGTGAGGGAGGTGCCCGAATATCCCTGTGCTTAATCTCCTTGGAGACCTGAATGCACGCTGGCGTGATTGGCCGGCTGGTTTTCCGGCAATGGTTGTTTGAGTGACACCCTGTTGTTTGAGTGACAGCCAGGCTGGAGTGAATGGGGGAAAACTGTTTAAAAGCAGGGCTCTGGGACTTGGAAAGCAGAGTCGACCACTGGAACGAAAGAACCGAAGACGAGCTGAAGGAAGAGGACTGCTGCAACTCCTGGACAACCGGTGAAGCCCTGCTGCAGGTCCGAATTGCCTGAAACTCCATCGATAGAGAAGCCCTTCAAGGTTAACTTCTTCCCTTGAGTTTGGTGGGAACAACCAACACCGTCCCCTCCTGGTCGAATTTTCTGCAGAGTGCTGTGGAAAACTGGATCGCCAATGGGAAGGATACCATTTTGTGGACTTTAAGGCACTCACACATTAAACTGACGTTTTGCTAAGCTTGTGGCCTCATCCCTGGGCAGTGCAGGAACCTCCCGACGTCCTCCTTCTTGTCCCCACAACTGAAGCTCAGGAACAGCGAAATCTGCTCGAACTGCCAGGAACAACTGCCTCAGCTACAGCTCTTCTTCAATACAAAGGTACTGTGCAAACGCGGTCCGGAAAACTTTTCGGCCATCGCGAACGTTTGCGGAACTTTCCCAACTTCAAAGGCTTGTCCTTCCCTAAACATTCATCAAACTTTTCGCCTAGCCAAATTCTTCTAAACTCTGTGGCAAAGACTTAACCATTTAATACCAGAACTGTTCTATTCTATACAAAGACTCTGAACCATTGACTTTGGCCCAGGCCTATGAACTGAATTGCTGGTTGTAGTTTACTGAAACCCTTTGCCCTGCCTATGAAAGGATTTGGGCTGTCTATTCTTATAACCTTGTCGTTTTACCCCTTTATTAAGTATCTGAAGTGCCATTTTGCTCCCACTTCAGGGGAGCCGAACTTGTTCAGTAACATATTGGTTGTGTATTTGTAGTATATTAGTGTCTGATATTGAGCTGCTCTGGCTAGTGTCATGTTTTCAAACTTACTGTGTAAACAAATGTATATTCTTTTACGAAGAAACCTTGAGTAAAGTGTATATTTGAATCACTGTATTTGTTGGTCCTATGTGTAACTTGTTCCACTGCTCACTCAACTCTTGAGATAAGTCTGGCTGCTCAGCCATCGCTACCACTTTACTGTGTAGTACAGGCTTGTACCAAAGGTGAATTTGTACTTACACTTGTAGTCTTAATTGCATGTAGTGTTCCCAAAGGGTACTGCATGTGATTCTGCCTAACACTGGTGGCAGCAGTGGGATAAAGTATATTTGTTACATTTAGAGTGCTGCTCTTACCTTTGTTCAAATAATCCTCACAAGGCTAAGCAACACTAGAGAAGCAATTGTTTTATCATGACTAATATGGAAAGCTACAGGAGACCATAGTCCGTTTTTTTTTTAATTATTTGTTATTATTTGTATATAACCTTAAAGATGTTTTACAAAAGAAGAAGAAACACAGAAAAAGTTAAGTAAAAGTTGAGTGAAAAGTTCCACATTTCTCGCTGAGTAGTAGGTTTCGTCTTCAAATCGGAAGGGTAAGCTTATGTTTAACAACCAACAGTTTGCCTGGTAAGTCGATGTGGTGCATTATTTTATAAGTAGATAACATCCACTTCGTATTGTCACCGCCAAACAGTTTGGCATAGCATGGTGGTTTGTCCATTCGAGTGAAGGTTGACAGAATCGGCCACAGATATCGGGCTCTAATCGGTTGGTACCTGGGCATTGCAGCAAACGATGACGAATGGTTGCTTTTTCATTGGGAATGGTACAAAATTGACAGCTGTTAGTGCTTGAAAGTCCTCATTAGTGGGAGGCAAGTTTAGGCAGGCTCTTAGTAAAAAGTCTCTTCCCTGTCTGCACAGACATTTTTTGATGTATGGATGTAGTTCATTTCATTTTTTTGTGTTTCTTGGCAAGTGGATAGTCAGTTTGTTATATGCTGCTGCCTCATATGTCTCTATCGAGTCTAACTGTTTCAGTTTATTTTGGATTATCACTGGATTGTTTAAGAGCATATCTTCATCACATTAAATAGACTTGAGAGACTTCTTGTTGTAAGTTTTCCATAGGCAAAGGAACTTACTGTTGGAATTCTCCAGTTCTTGATTTATTAAGTTGTAAACCGAGGGGACCTCTGCCAACCGGCACTTTCTGTAGAGTATAAGTGTCGCGTATCTAACTGAGCCCTGGAGTGAAAATAGGCTGAGTTTGCGAAGGATTGAAGCAACCGGCGTTGAGTTCGGCAATAACAAATCCTTCATCCCAAATGAAGCTTCTAGTTTTGACCAGGTGTTCAATGGGATGTTTGGTCATGCTTCTGCTCCATAGGTTAATGATGGAACCACTTTTCTTTTGTAGAATCAAGGATAGGCACTGCCGAATATCGACCGTACTTTCGATCTATAGCCTTGCCTTGCGTTGTTAGTTGTTTTCCTTTTACCTTAAGTGCTTCTTGCATTGCTGTGTCAGTTCTTGAACTAACATGACACCCAAATATTTGAAATCTTGGACTTTTTCGATCGACATTCTGTTAGGTGAATTTTCTTTTTTCTTTTTTGATTTTTCCAGGATTATAAACTTAGTTTGTTTTCCATACATTTCTAGGTTGTTTTTCTGTGCATGCTGAAGTAAGCTATTGAATTGCCGTTGGAGGCCGACTGGGTGCAGTCAGGTAGTATCAGATCGTTGGTGTACAGTAAACGTGTGATCGAGGTTGTGTTCATCTTTGGTGGGAATGCTCGTACTACTAAGTCAGATTCTTGTAGGTCACCTGTATAAGCAAGGGACAAAGCCGGGGCCAGGGGGCACCCCTGTTTCACTCCTCTGCATGTTGGAATTGCAGAGGATAAAACACTGTTCTTATCTAGGTGAATTTTTATGCTGGTGTCGGAGTATAACGCCGTAATCGGTTCCAGTAGAGTAGGTACACATTTCCAAGCCGTTAATTTGGACCATAAGTTGGATCGGTCTACTCTGTCAAAGGCATGGGTGAAGTCTATAAAGGCCAACAAAATGCGTGGACCTCCTTCCAGGAACTTGTTTTTTAGCACGTTTGTCAAAAAGATGTTGGCCGTTGTTCCTAGGTTCTTTTTAAACCCCATCTGTAGGAAGTCGTCAGAGGGAGCCTGTTTGGTCCACTCTTTGAATTTTTCTAATAGAAGGGTCCCAAAGACTTTTCCTATAACGTCCATCAGTGCTATAGGGCGATAGTTCATGGGGTCACATCTATCTCCTTTTTTATAAATCGGAACAATTATGGAGGTTTTGCATGATGGCCCAATTGATTTTAGGTCTGCGCATCTCTGGAAGATTTTGCTGAGGAGTCTTGACCATTCCGTAGGACAAGCTTTTAAGTCCACGTTGGTTACGCCATCAGGGCATGGGGCTCTTGAATTAAGTATTTTGATGCAGTCAATGATGTCTTCTTAGTTATCGAACTTTGTCCATGGTTGAGATTTCTTCTTTGAATCTGGTGCCACGAATTCTTGCGGAGACTTGAAGAGGTTGGTAAAATGTAATATCCAAGTTTTCTCTCCGATGTTATTATCAATGGTGTTTTCTGATGACAAGGTTGTTGACTTAATGTGTGACCAGAAATCTCTACATTTGTTGCCGCTTATAGCTTTCAAGTAAGTCCGGTGGACTGGGAGTTATAGTTTCCTCTATAATCTTCTCTTGAGAGCCTTTTAAGGGACTTTCTCTGGCCTAACTAGTCTGCTCCTGTTTCCTTTTGCTAGGAGGCCTGAGAGTGCTTGAAACACCTCTAAGAGTTTTTAAGTCATTCCCCAACAGGACTCTCCCAGGTACATCACTCTGCACACTTACAGCTATCTTGACAGTCATGTCATTGCACTAGATGAGAGCTGGTAACTGTGGAAGCATTTGGACAGGGCCTCCAGCAAGCTTAGTTAGGTATTTGGTTGCCTTAGCAACATCCTCTACCTTTAAAAAAAGATTCTTCAACTACAGTAATGTTGGCCCCAGTGTCTCTGATGGCAGGGGTCTCCTGACCATTCACAAGAACACTGTCTTTGTAATACTCTTTAATATTGTCTGGAATGGAATTATAGACCTCTATGTTCTGTTGAACAAGTTATTGAACAAGTTTAGCTACAAAATGAAGTGGAGGCAAAATGGCACTTCAAATACTTATAAAAGGGATAAAAAGACAAGGTTTATAAGAATGGACAGCCCAAATACATTCATAGGCAGGGCAAAGGGGTTCAGTTAAATACAACCAGCAATTCCTCTCATAGGCCTGGGCCAAGTCAATGGTTCAGAGTCTTTGTATAGGACAGCACAGTTCTGGTAGATAACGGTTAAGTCTTTGCCACAGAGTTTAGAAGAATTTGGCTAGTTGAAAAGTTTTGACGAATGTTTAGGGAAGGACAAGCCTTCAAAGTTGAGGAAAGTTTCACGCACTTTCTCGATGGCCCAAAATATTTCCGGACCGTGTTTGCACAGTACCTTGTTAATGAAGAACGCTGTAGCTGAGTCATTTGTTCCTGGCAGTTCCAAGCAGGTCTCACAGTTCCTGAGCTTCAGTCATGGGGACACAAAGGAGGACGTCGGGAGGTTCCTGCACTGCCCAGGGATGAGGCCAAAAGCTGTAGCAAGATGTCGGTTTAAGGTGTGAGTGCCTTAAAGTCCACAAGCTGGTTTCCTTCCCACTGGCTATCCATTTTTCAACAGCATTCTGTTGAAAATTCGACCAGTCAGGGATGGTGTCCAGGTGGCTTACAAGTTGGTTGTTCCCACTAAACTCCAGGGAAGAAGTGAACCTTGAAGGGTTTCTCTGTTGATAGGAGTTTCAGGCAATTCGGACCTGCAGCAGGGCTTCACCGGTCATCCAAGAGTTACAGCATTCCTCTTCCTTCAGCTCGTCTTCAGTTCTTTCGTTCCAGTGGTCGACACTGCTTTCCAAGTCCGAGCACCCTGCTTTTAATCAGTTTTCCCCCATTCATTAAGCCTGGCTGTCACACTCACACAGCAGGGTGGCTGTCCTTGCCAGACAGTCAGCCAGCCAATCCCACCAGAGTGCATTCAAGTCTCCGAGGAGACTAAGCACAGGAAGTTTTGGGAACCTCCCTCACATCCTGTCCACCCCAGACACTCTGGCACCAGAGGAGGGCTTCAGCACTGAAGCCCGCCAAAGAATACGAACAAAGGGACCAAACCTGGTTTGGCACGGAGAGAAAAACACAAGAAGGACTTTTCCTAAAAGAAATGGTGAAATAAGATGACCGAGGTCTGTTTTTACAGATAGGTCTGGGGCGCCATATTGAAAAACATGGCTGACCCAATTTTTAGCTACCATTGTTAGCGGTCGCAAAAAATCATGTTAGTTGATCTAAACCACTGCCACCAGCCATTTAAAGTAGAAAAACGTATCATTTTACTGTTACATGAGTGTTTTGACTCAGGGGAAGCTAGGCAACCCCTCCAGCACTCTATGGGAAGATAGTGTGTTCTGGGTCAGTCAATTTAAAAAGACTAGTAAAGCCAATTTAACTTTGCATGCTCTGGGAGACTGTTGTCAGTCCCAGAGAAGGTATTTAAACCTTGGGGAGTCTGAAAGACACCCCTGTGTCACTGCACTGAAGGTGCTGTTTGACATACAGAAAAAAAGATGATGCCACTGGTGTTGTTTAAAAACTCCATAACCAGAGAACACAAAGGTAAAACACACACAAAATACATGGAAGAGTGGGGAAAAAAAGGCTCATCCTCTTCCCAGGTAAAACAATCAAATCCTAGAAATCCAGCAAAGTTGCCGGGGGTCTCAAAAGGTAAGGGAAATTAGCACATGTTGAGAATTCTCCCTAACACTCGTCCCCCCCAGACTAAGGGACGGGAGGATTTAATCCACTCCTGGAAGAATCTCCTTACTCCAGTCAGTCAAACATCCTGGAGAGACCAACAGCATTTTGGTGGTGACACCCTGACCTGTGTTCAATGGTAAAATCAAGCCTTTGCAGGCTGATTGACCATCTCAGTAGTTTTGGGTTTTCCCCTTTCATTTGCATCAACCATCTCAAGGGTTGGTGGTCAGTCTGAATCACAAAAGTATATCCATGCAAGTATGGTCTAAACTTCTTCAGTGACCAAACAATAGCAAAGCACTCATGCTCAATGGTTGCCCACCTTGTTTCTAGTTCCTTCAGCCTCCCGCTGATGAAGCATATGAGGTGCTCCCTACGTTTCTCATCCAGTTGACTAAGGACAAGGACTGCACCTATACATGTATTCAAAGCATCAGTTTGCACAATGAAGGTTTGGTTATAGTCAGGAGCTCTTAGGACTGGAGCTTGACAAAGGGCTTTCTTTAGGCCTGTAAATGCTTGAGTGCACTCCACATTCCACCTGACCTTTTTAGGGAATTTGGGAGAGGAGACCACATTCAAGGGAGAAGCTATGGACCCATAGTTCTCAATGAAGTTCCTATAGTACCCAGTGAGACCTAGGAAGGCTCTCACCTGGGTTTGAGTAGGAGGGGTGGCCCAGTTTAGTACATCTTGTACTTTGCTAGGCAATGGCCTTATTTCTCCACTTCCTACCTCATGTCCAAGGTAGACCACCTTACTCTGACCAATTTGACATTTACTAGCCTTTATGGTCAGATGGGCCTGCTCAAGAGCCTGCAAAATATATCCGAAGTGGTCAACATGTTCTTTCCAAGTAGGGCTGAACACTACAATGTCATCCAAGTATGCGATGCAGAAGTCCTCCATACCATTCAGAACCTGATTAACCATCCCTTAGAATGTAGCGGAATGTAGCGGGTGCATTTTTTAGTCCAAAAGGCATAACCTTAAATTGGTAGAGGCCTGCTGGAGTCAAAAATGCAGTTTTCTCCTGGGCATGGTCTGTCAGTGCTATTTGCCAATAGCCTGAAGTGAGGTCAAATGTACTGATGTACTTGGCAGAACCAAGTTTATCCACCAGTTCATCTGTCCTTGGTAAAGGGTGGGCATCAGTCTTGGTGACTGCATTAAGAGCTCTATAGTCTACACAGAATCTCAACTCCTTGGATCTTGCCTTTGGTACTATAACAACTGGGCTAGACCATGGACTGGTAGAGGGCTCTATTACCCCGAGATCCAGGATCTTGTTGACCTCCTCCTTTATGTGGGATCTTACATGATCTGACATCCTGTAACCTCTTGTCCTGTCGATCCGCCGGATACTCCTGTATCCCCTGGCTCTGAGTCTCCTCCTCCACACACCCTGCACCACTCTCCTCACCTGTGGGATCTGTGTCGGAGGTTTCTTTTAGTCTGTGTCGGTAAGCCAGATAGTCCTTCTCCCTCTTAAGTGGAACGGACCTGCCACGGGTAGAAGCCGTGGTGGAGCCGTTATTTCACCACACCATGGCTCCAGCCCTGGGGACAGGCTGTCAGAAGTGGGGGGAAAAAGGCTGCAGGCAGAAAAAAAACCCTAGTGGTTCTTGAGTGACGTAGGGCACACTTCAGCATCTGATCAGGATGTAGAATGCACTCCAGTGGTAAGTCTTTGCAAAAGATTGCAGGCAGGCGGAATATGTTGGATGATGAGGTAAGGCAAACAAGTGGTAATTGTCTACGGGGGAATCATCTACGGCTGTGGATTTCAGTGCCTAAGATCCGGTGATGGATTTTCCACATGCTCGGGGGTGTCTAGTCAAAGGGTCGAATATAAAGGGTCGACAGGTCAAAGGATCGACAGGGACTACACCCAGCAACAGGGGCATACAAGCGCATCGCACTAAGCACACAACCCCTACGCCAATTTCGACGCCTTCACCGAAAAAGACGAAAGCACCAACGGGCCGCCGAAAACTTCGCCGGTTCCCTCGGATCGTTCAGATCCAAAGCCTTCCCCGCATCCGCAGCGGCGTCATGCGACTGGGCAATTGAAACAAACTAAGGGCGCTACTCCGAAACCTACACGTGTCGAAGTTCGGGAGCCCAACGCTTCGACGGTTTCCAAGGCCTCAGTAGGCCCGAAAACTATGGCTGGGCCTCCACCCGGAAAACCGACTGCTAGGCCCCCTAGTGCCACGGACGGTATTACAACTGCCAACAAATCATCGGAGCCTTTGTCTCACGACGATTCGGCGACTATCGAAAGTTGCATCGGAAGAATCGCCGCAGCGGTGGGCCTTACTCCGGTTCCGCCTAAGGTTATGGGCTAAGCCGCAGAAAAAATTTCGACGGATTGGGTTCCCAATTCCGATGAGGCTTACGAAAATAGCCGAGAGCCTCTTTCCGACACCCTGAGAGGTTCCTTTCGACGCTGCAGTGCGGAGAACGCCGTTTCTCCTTGCGTAGGCCCGTTTGGGTCCTCTAAATGGACTACAGAAAAATGTGAGGGTTGTATGGATCGGCTGGAGCAGATTATCAGTTCTTCTGATCATCCTTCCCCGAAAAGGACTCGGGTAGACCCTAACCTCCAAATTCAGGAAGATCAATCTCATGTTTTCCAACAAGAAGATGTGGTCCATATGGACACATATATAGACATCTATAATGAAGAAGAAGAAGCTTCTTTTCTCAAACTATGAGGAAGATCAACAGGATACTACGGCAGGAAGGTCAAGACCCTTGGACACAGCAAGATCCGGACACTGATGTTTTGTGCCTAGACTCTCCTCTGTCTACCCTGGCTCGCCAGGCCTCCCCTGTGGATGACCAAATGGCTTTCAACTCCATGTTGAAGAAAGCAGCTGAATACTTCAAAATTGCCACTCAAGAGGCGGTTGTTAGGGAGAATTCTCCTTCTAGGGCTAATTTCCCTCACCTAGTGAGTCCCCCAGCAGCTTTGCTGGATTTCTGGAGTTTATTTTTTCCACCTGGTAAGAGTGTACATCCTTTTTCCACTCTTACATGTGTTTTTGGCCTATGTGTTTTTACTCATTGTGTGATCTTGGGCACTGGAGCAGACCACTCCAGGTGCCCCTGTTCTTGTACGGGTTACACAGCACCTATAGTGTAGTAACCCAGGGTTGTCTTTAAGACATCCCTCTGACTCCATTTCGCTGGGGCTGACTACTGTCCTCCAGAGAAAGGTAAAGTTGCCATTTATTTTACATAGTCATTTTTACCACAGACCCAGTACACCCCATTTTACATGGAGTACTGGAAAGGGCTAATCTGTACCCCTTTTCTGTCTGTACCTCCCTGAGCATTGTTTCGCTCTTTTTACATTTAGACTTGGCTGGTGGCAGTGGTATCTACCCTAACTTTTCTACAGCGATTATATTAGATAAACGTGGTACTGTTCTTGGCTATTATATTAGCCTCGAACATAAACCCGCTTGACCAAATCATCTTTCTTTTGGCTCCGGTTGGGTTTATTCGCCATTTCTCAGAGCTCAGGGGCGAAATCCGCCGAAGCCCTGATTCGGCGGACCCTTAAATCCGGCGGTAATAGCGCTACCCCCGGATTTAAGGATTACCGCCGAAGTCGTGATGAGGCCCATTGTGCTGTATCTAACCCACCTGTTAGACACTGGGTTAGTCTTCAACTCCCTAAAGGTTCATCTGGCTGCTCTGTCAGCCTACACCACATCACAACAAAAGGTATCATGGTGGAAAATACCGGTAATTAAAGCCTTCATTCACCCAGCCCCTGGATGGGATCTGAATGTGGTTTTGACCAGGCTCATGGAAGCTCCCTTTGAGCCTTTGCATAAAGCAAGTCTGAAAGACCTGACTTATAAGACAGTCTTCCTGGTGGCTATCACGTCTATCAGAAGGGTTAGCGAACTACAGGCTCTTTCTGTTTTATACCCCTTTGTTACAGTCCAGAAAGATAAGGTAGTTCTGCAGACACATCCAAGGTTTGCGCCTAAATTCATCTCGAAGTTCCATGTGAACCAATCAATCGAACTACCCACTTTCTTCCAGAACCCTACTAGCATGGCTGAAAGAAGCCTTCACACACTAGACGTGCGCAGGGCAGTCATGTTTTACCTGGAAAGAACTAAACCACTAAGGAAGACTAAACAATTCTTCTTTCAGTGGCAGCTGGTAGAGAAGGGGATCCTGTCTCTAAATCAGCGATCTCAAGGTGGATTGTCAAATGCATCACACTATATTACACTCTTGCTAAGAGAGAACTGCCCTTCAAGCCTAGAGCACACTTTACTCGAGGCACTGGGGCATCCATAGCATTCATTGCAAATGTTCCTCTTGAGTCCATTTGCAAAGTGGCAACCTGGAGTTCTGTACACACCTTTACAAAACACTATTGCCTAGACACTCATTCTAGGTCTGATTCTCAGATGGGACAAACAGTACTAAGACATCTTTTCTCTACTGTTCCTTCTCACAACCCACCTCCTACTCTGGGTACTGCTTGCTAGTCTATGCAAAGCATGTGATTCTAAGCAGATTAACAAGCATCAGAAGACATGCATTACTTATCGTAATAGCATTTTTGATGATTGTATCTGCTTAGATTCACATGCGCCCTCCCTACCTCCCCGCTCGGGTGGAAGGAAGATAGATGTCTTACTAATTTTCTCTCTTTATGTACTCACTCACTATAGTCTTGGGCTCCCTCATGGCAGAACAAATACAATCGGAGGGACCTCGGCACGTGAGGGATTTTGGGTACTACACACGTCACGATAGGGATAGTGTTACAGACACGCCTATGCCGACGACCCCTTTCGGTCCCTGAAAGACAAGATGCAATACTCAACGGTTACCACTGGATTGATTGTCGGACCATATGCACAGCATGTGAATCTAAGCAGATACAATCATCAGAAATGCTATTACGGTAAGTAATGCATGTCATACTGCATCACCAGCTCATACAGTACCGGCAAAGTCTGTGCTGTTCCAGTATGCATACGGAACACTAGCATCACCATCACGCTGTTAGGCAGAATCCTGTGCAGTTCCCTTAGGGACCACTGCAAAAGGCTTAGGACTACAGGTGTTGGTAGCTGTGGCTGAGCAGCCAGACTTCTCTCAAGAAGAGTTAGACAGTATATAGAGTATACAAAAATACAGTAGCACAAGCAAACAGTGACCAGAGCTTGGGTATAAAAGTATATAATTATTTATTTAAAAACACACTTGTAAAATACACTAACACTAATATGGCAAGCAAGTTCAAACACTGTCACTATCAATATATATACATCCCTGATTACTTATTGAACAAGTCTTAGTTAAAACACCACTTATTTTCAGACAGAGGTGAGCACTTAACCTAAGATGGCACTCCAATAAGTTAATTAAAAAGGGAGGGAAAAAGGCAGAATTAGAAAAATACACAATACCAACACTTTAAGGGAACCAGAGCAAGTCAGAAAAGGCAGAGTCTACTGTGGCACAAGAAAGTCATAGGCCAGGCCAACTCTTGGAGAGAGCAAGGCGGAATGTGTCCAAGATCACACAGTTGAATAGTACTTTAAAGAGTCATTGCAGATAGTTCAAAAAGGGTTGGATCAGTTCAGAAAAAGTTAGTTAGCAGGTCCCAAGTCACCCCAGGATAGAAAGTCAAGGATTTACGGGACACCTTGAACAGTCTGTTGCAAGGGAGACCAGGCAGGACACAGTACCTTAAATGGTGAGAAAGCTCCAGCGGGGTCAGTTGTTCCTGGCAGGGGATGCAAGTTGGTGCTTCGTCCAGGGGAAGAGAAGATCTCGACGTGGAGGAAAGCTGGAGGTCGTTGCACTGCCAGGGAATAAACCAGCCGCGGAGTTTCCCGGTTGAAAGGTACTACCATTTTATTCGCGGTAGTGGTGAAGCGTGGCTATCCGGCCGCCGGGGTGCTTGGCACGGGCGATTCGACCATGAGATGATCCAGGAAGGCGAAAAGAGGGCGAACTGGTTATCCCCACCAGTTCAGAGGAAGAAGACTCTCCGGGATGAAGATCTTCTCTGTCGTTGGGAAGTGGTGAGACGGTTCAGCAGGGCTCCACCGGTGGTGTCGTCGTTGCAGGTCGGCTCAGCTTCTCCCTCTTCGGATTCTTTGGTCCTGTGGCGACTTCTGAAGTTCCAGTCCCCAAAGCCCTGCTTTTATGCAGAAAACCCCCATTCATCAGTCCTAACTGTCACTCAAACATGCTAAGTGGTGAGCCGGGCGGCTCACCACTAGGCCAATCACACAAGAGTGAGACTTGAGTTGCCGAGGCAACTCAGTCCAGGGTGCCTAAACCCACGTCCCACACATCCTGTAGACCCAGACAGAGTGGCACCACTTTTGGAGGCTTCTGTGCAGAAGCCCGCCAAAAAGTGGAACAAAGGGTTCGACTTGGGTTGGAGTTACAGAGGCGAACACAAACGCCATTTTAAAACCGAGTCCTGGCAAAAAGACCCAACCGGGGAATAATTATTAAATAAATAACCCAGCGGTATCTTTAACATTGCACCAACAAAAGTGGTGTGTTTAAAATGAATGGGAAAATCCCATAGGAAATATTCCGGTGGAATATTTCACGTGGTAACCACTGTCACCAGTCAGAAACTCGACGAGGGGGGACTGCACAGTGCCCCCTCGAAAAACAGTCCAGGGGCAATCTAATTACCCCTACCAGTACTTCCACAATATGATGGTTTGTACTGGTGTTGTTCACAATTAAGACTAGTTAAGTCAATGGTGACTTTACATGCCCTGGGAGACAGTAGTCAGTCCCAGGGTATGGAGTCTATGTTTGGGGGTCACTATGATACCCCTGTGTTACTGCAATGAGGGTGCTGTGTAACACACTTACCAAAAATACATGAAACCCTATGGAGTAAAAGACCCCATAGCCCATAAAACACATTACAAAGTCAAAGGATATCTCAAATCATGTCTAAGGGCCTCATTACACGGACGGCGGTAACGGTTTACCGGTACCGGTAAGGGCACTGGTACCGGTAAACCCTTACCGCCTTACTACGAGGTCCCTTTGCGGGTTGGTACTTTAACACCTATTGTTTAGCAGGCGTTAAAAACCAACCCACAAAGGCACCAGGGTGCTAATTACGGTGCCGCAATTTGCGGCACCGTAATTAGCGCCTTCCCCATTCCCATAGAGCCCTATGGGGCAAAAATGGAAATGGGGAAGGGCAATGGGGGAAGGGGGAATTACCGCCCCGCCAACCTTGGAATAGGGCGGTAATTCCCCTTTCCTCCAAGGCGGTGCCGGTATTTTACCGGCATGGACCAAGGTGCTTATAGCACCTTGGTTCTCCGCCTACCATGTAATGAGGCCCTAAGAGTGGGAGAAAAAGAGTCTCACTCTTAGCAGGAGAAAAAAATAAACCCCAAAAATTCAGCAAAGCTGCTGGGGGACTCACTAGGTTTGGGAAATTAGCCTTAATAGAGAATTCTCCCTAACACACGCCACACGATTTCAGGCTTATACTGCATCACCAGCTCATACAGTACAGGCACAGTCAGTGCTCTTCCAGTAGGTATCCGGAGCACTGGCATCACCATCAGACCACACAATATCAGGCTTATATTGCTTCAGCAGCTCATACAGTACAGTTGTCTGTGCTGTTCCAGTAGATACCCAGAGCAATGACATCACCATCAGACCACGTAATCTCAGGCTTATACTGCTTCAGCAGCTCATACAGTACAGTCTGTGATGTTCTCCAGCATGGGGTCTGGCATGGATTCACATGCTCAGGAATATTTCCCGTCTTCAGGCTGGGACTCCTCGGTAAAGAAAAAATCTGTTTCAGTTTTGTTTCTGAATTGTCTTTCTCCTAACAACCAATCACTGTTCTCTGGGTCATACTGCCCCCAGCCAATGACTGCCTTCTACCTAAACTCCTCCACTGGCAGCCATCTTCAGATTTTTACTGCACGTTGAAGTGTTGGTAGTCCTTGTGCTATAGCTCTGAAGCTTTTACTGCGTTTGCGATTTTTCTAAGAGGTTACTCTTATTTTTTCGGTCAATCGAGCCTCAAACTCCATCGATCCATCATCCGACTAATGGGGACCCGTTTTTCAGAACTTTCTACACCTCTCAAGGGCAAATTTCTTCGAGTTCCCTTCTTGGAGGATTCTAGAAGATTCTTGGCCTACACGTGGAAATGGCTGAAGATAGCGGTGACTCGACACCTCTGTTCAGGATTTGCCTGGGATGCGGCCTACGGAACATTTACCTGGACGATGGGCACTCCCTGTTCCTCTACTGCCTACATACCGACCAGACGCACGTGGAGGAGGCCTCTGCGTTCTGCAGGGATATGGTGCCCGGCACCATGAAGGACTGTCGCGAGCGGCTTACCAAGTGGCTCCAGCCGGGTGAGTCCCAGTCACCCAGCCACAAGAAGAAATCCAAGCAGTCTTCTAAGACCTTTGAGGGCGCTCCGGCGACAGGGGCCCAACTGAAGGCAAAGCACTGCGAGTCAGCGGGCACCGTTAGCGCCGTTGGGACGGGCTCCTCAGGGGCCAGGGTGGGCGCAGCATCTCTAGCACCTTCGACCATGAGCCAACTCTCCTGCTTGCCGAAGAAGAGGAAGTCGGAGCACCCGGGTAAACTTCTGGAGAAGCCCCAGTCGGCTCCAACGGAGAAGGCCAAAGGGGAGCGCGGTGCTGACCCTCCCCCCACGGTGAAGGCCCTAAACCCGACCAAGGTCGTTGAGGCCCAAATTCAGTGAACACCTCCATTGAAGGAGTGCTGGCATTCATGTCGAAGGCTGTTGATAGGACACATGCCCCAAAGCGAGAGTTTCCCTGCCGGCCAGGAGGTAATCATCGTATCAGCCTGTAGAGAAGACACCGGTGAAGACGATGCCGGTCATCTCCCCGAAACCGTCTCCCGTGATCGAGAAGAAGGGGGGGGCCCGGTAGTCCTACATGGCATAGACATCTTCTCAGAGGAGGAGCTTGCTGTTCTCAAGACCGTCTTCGACCAAAGTTTAGTCGAGGCCAGGTCCTATGGGAGGGACCCCGACGAGGCATTTGTGGAGAATGACTGAGACACCGACGAAGAGGAGCAGGGCATTCAGGAGCCGGAGGACACTATGCCCCTGCCGCCGTCCCTTCCACTGCAGCCGCCGCAGCAGCCACCGCTGTCTCCGGCGGACATCTCTGTGGACATCCTTCAGCCTCTACACACTCTGTGCCCAGAGATTCGGACAAGGATGCCCTTGATGCCGGTGGGAAACCCCACAGCATCTGGGCCGTCGGGGGAACCCCCACACAAGAAGAGAGTTCACCATCCACCTCCTTTCCATCTGTCACCCCCCCCCCACCGAGGGACGAATCAGAGCGGGATACAGCAATGACGGCATGGGTACGGATGACGACGGTGGAGTGGTTCTCCCATCCCCGCCGCCCAGAGCCTCGCCGCCTGACAAGTTTGGGTTGTTTCACGCCATGATATCGCGGGCCTTAGAGTTGTTCCAACTGACTCCAGAGGAAAAGAAGGAGGGCTTCCTGTACCAGCGCCGGGAGCTAAGAGGAAGACCGTGCTGTCTATCCCGTTGTTAGACGACATTTGGGACGAGGGACTGTCCCTCATGAAGAACCCGTCCTCTTCCCCATCGAAGAGGGACCAGTATGAGAAAAAGTACAGGGTGCCGGACTCTGCACCCAAGTGCTTGAGATCCCAGCCTTCACCGGATTTGGTGGTCTCAGCGGCGGCTAGGAAGAAGTCTGTGGGTTCCTCTGCATCGACATCCTCCTCCCCCCCCGGACAGCGAGGGAAAGAAGCTGGACGCCATGGGACGACTAGTCATCTCGTCGGCAGCAACGACTATCAAGGCTTGCCAATGCCCTCGCCATTGTGGCACGTTAGGGTAGGGAGCTTTGGTTCAAGATCGCTCCCCTCCTCGACTTCCTGCCCGACAACAAGAGAGCGGAAGCGCTGGAGATTCTGCAGGAAGGCTAGGTGGTGTCACACCATGCCATCACGGTAGCCACGGACATCACAGACTCAGGGTTCCCCCAGATGGGCAACTTCGGCGGGGCTGTCTGAAGGCCACTAACTTCCGCCAAGTTGTGCAGTCCAAGGTGGATGAGTCTCTCTAGGCCATCAAGACTGCCATCAAGACCACTACGGAGACGGCACATGTTTTGGGCATGCTTCAGCAGCAACGGCCGTCTTTTCGGACCTCCGGAGGAAAATCCCAGGTTTCCTCCAAAGGCTATGGTGGCTTCGTATCATCCTACCGTCAACCGTCCTGCTCTTTGACCCAGGAGGCCTACAGGGGCCGCCGCAAGCCCAGAGGAGGTCGCCGTTGGCGCCAAGGATCCCAAGGCGGCTCCTCCACGGAAAAGCAAGATTGAACTGGCCGAGACGTCGAGCCCCCACCCGCACACCCCGATGGGAGGCCGGCTAGCGAACTTCATCGGCGTGTGGAATACCATCTCCACCGACCGTTGGGTGCTGGACGCGCTGGCCCACGGACACACTCTGGAATTCCTACGGAAGTGTCTGCGTATACCACCCATGGCCAGGCAGGAAAACCACATCCCCCAGCTTCTGCTGGAGGTGCGGGCCATGCTGAAAAAGGGCACGATAGAACTAATTCCAAAGAGGCTCCGGAACTCCAGAGTGTACTCTCGGTACTCCCTCGTCAAGAAGGAGATGGTCGGCTGGCGGCCCATCCTGAACCTCTGCCGCTTGAACAAGTAGATAAGGTCCCTGAAGTTTCGGATGGCCACCCTTCAGCACGTGCTGGGACAACTGGAAGAAGGGGACTTCCTGTCGACGCTGGACTTGGAGGACGCTTACTTTCACATCCCCATCCACAAGGGGCACCGCAAGTTCCTGTGCATCGTGGTCCAAGAGCAGCACTATCAGTTCAAGGCCTTCCCCTTCGGTTTAAAGTCAGCGCCAAGGGTGTTCACCAAGTGCCTGGAGCCAGTGGCGGCATGGCTGCGTCTCCGAGGGAGCCACCTTTAGCCCTACCTGGACGACTGGCTCATCTGAGCGAAATCGAGGGAGGTCGCCGGCGCTCACACGGCAGAAACCGTCCGGTAGCTGACGGAACTGGGGTTCTCGGTGAACTATGCAAAGTCTTGCTTGGTGCCATCGCAAGACGCACTGTTCCTGGGGTCCCGACTCAACACGGTGTCGGGGCTGTCATCTCCGTCGGAGGAGAGGATAGCAGCCATCTTGGGCAAGGTGCAACGGCTGTTGACCCATAAGATTGCAAGGGTGAGGTCCATCAAATCCCTTCTCGGCATGATGTCATCATGCATATACCTCGTTCGACTGTGCAGGCTGCAGATGCGGCCACTGCAAGAGTACCTCGACGCCCGGTGGATTCAGGTATTGGGAAGCTTCGAGACATTCTGTCGAGCGATACGGTGGTGGGGTGTCCGTGCACATCTGGTAGCAGGCAAGGATTTCCAGACCCCTCGCCATCAGGAGACGGTCATGACGGACGCCTCCCTGGAAGGATGTGGCGCTCACATCGGAGACCTCCACGCAAGTGGCTGCTGGAGGAGAAGTTGTTGCATATTAACGTTCTGGAGCTACGGGCAGTGTTTTGGGCCCTTACATCGTTCCTTCATTCCTCAAAGGTAAAGTGCTACGAGTCTTCACGGACAACACCACCACGATATTCTACATCTGGAAACAGGGGGGCACTAGATCCCCAGCACTCTCCTGAGAGGCGCAAGACTTATGGCACTGGGCCGTGGCCCAGGGAATATTCCTCGTCCCGTTTCATCTGGCAGGAGTGAAGACGGTCATCGCCGACTCCCTCAGCAGGGAGCTGCGCTCGTGCCACGAGTGGGAGCTTCGGCAGGACCAAGTGGATCTTCTGTTCTGACGATGGGGCAATCCCCACATCAATCTGTTTGCGACAGCGACAAACACCAAGTGCCGGAGGTTCACCAGCAGGTTTCCCCAGCCGGGGAGCATGGGGGATGCGTGCTCTTTCCCCTGGGATGGCCTGTTTCCATATGCATATCCACCGTTGCCAATGCTTCTGCGACTCATCAATCAACTCAGACGGTCCCAGTACAATATGATCCTTGTCTCACCGGCGTGGCCGAGACAGATATGATACCCGAACCTTCTGGACATGTCAGCGTCCCCTCCAATCAAGCATCCGGCGGATGGAGATCTGCTCTCCAGGAAAGGAGGCACGATTCTGCACCACGACCCAGGGTCGCTGAACATGCAGGCCTGGCTCCTGCAGCGCTAGAGTTTGGTGGATACGATCTCCGGGAGGACAGCAAGGACGTTTTTGCCAAGGCCAGGGCTTTTTCTACACTGAAATGCTACGGACATAAGTGGAAGAGGTTCGCCGTCTGGTGCCGCGCACATAAACTCGACCCTCCACGGATTACGGCTCTGCAGGTGCTGCCGTAATTACTGTTGCTGGCCAAGGCGGGGTTGGCTCATATCCATCAAGGTTCATCTGGCGGCTATATACACCAGAACTCTGGAGCAGTCGTCGTTATGGTCACACTGCCTGGTTAAGGAATTCATGAAAGGACTTTTCCGTTTGTTCCCGTCGGTGAAGGCTCCAGCCCCGGCGTGGGAGCTCAGTGTGGTGCTGGCTAGGCTCATGGGTCCCCTGTTCGAGCCTCTGCATTCGGCATCTCTGAAGTTTTTATCATGGAAGACAGCGTTTCTGGTAGTCATCCCTTCTGCACGACGAGTGGGAGAGATCCAGCCCTCTCTTGTAAGCCGCCTTACTTGACATTCCATGAGATGAGGGTGGTTCTGCGGATGCACACCTCTTTCATGCCCAAGGTGCTGTCGGACATCCATCTCAAAGATCCCTTGGTGTTACCTGTTTTCTTCCCGTCGCCTTCATCAGCGGCTGAGAGGACTTTGCACTTGCTGGATGTGGCTAGAGCGCTGAAGTTCTATGTGGACCGCACAAAGTGTTTTCGGAAGACATCACAGCTGTTTGTGAACTTTGGCCCTGTGAACCAAGGGAAGGCCCTCTCCAAGGCTTCCATTTCCAGGTGGCTCTCCGGCTGCATCACCCATTGTCACCGGTTGGTGAACTGACCATTGCCTGGCCATCCGAGAGCCCATTCGACAAGAGCGATTGCTGCCACTACAGCGTTCCTGTCTGGTGTGCCCCTGCTGGACATCTGCAGGCCTGCTACGTTGAGGTGGACACACACCTTCACGAAATTCTACTGCATCGACTGGGATTCCAGGGAGGAGTCCAGAGTCAGCCAAGCAGTGCTGCGCAACCTGTTCGCTTGAAGGTGAGCCTGGTGAGGAGGTAAGAGATGCTTAATGTTGAGATGTTGAGATGCTTAATGCTGAGCCTTGCCACCTCGGGTGGTTGTGCATGTGTGTACTGCTATGTATTCTTTATTCATGAGCATGTGAATCCATGCCAGACCCCATGCTGGAGAAGGAACAAGTTACTTACCTGTAACTGTTGTTCTCCAGCATGGGTCTGGCATGGATTCACATGCGAACCCTCCCGCCTACCCCTCTGCGGCTCTTCTCTTGGTCATACTGCCACTTCACGTGCTACCAAATCTGAAGATGGCTGCCAGAGGCGGGGCTTAGGGAGAGGGCAGTCATTGGCTGGGGGTAGTATGACCCAGATTCCAGTGATTGGTTGTTAGGAGATAGACAGTTCAGAAATGAAACTGAAACTGATTTTTTCTTTACCGAGGATTCCCAGCCTGACGACAGGGAACATTCATGTGAATCCATGCCAGACCCGTGCTGGAAAACAACAGTTACAGGCAAGTAACTTGTTCCTTTTGCACTGGTTCTGGAGACTAACATCAATTCAAAGCCTTCCAATGTCTTGGGAATAAATATTTATTGGAAACCTATTGGGGAATTGGCAGATCCTATAGCAAGACAAAATGTTGTTTTAATCAGCATGATGTTAAAATTCTCAGGACTACAGGTTAAAGTCGCTGGAGGTTTGAATGCTGAGATAAAATATGGCCTTGGTTCTAGTAAAAATATGGGGTCTATTTTGCTAATAAATATTGCAAAAAATCAGACTATTGAAGGAGCTCCTCGGGGAAGCAATAGGAAAATAGTCCAAGGTCATATTTGACGCCACCTATTTGAAAATTGGGGCCTCTCTCATGTGAATGCTCTGTTTAACATTTCTTCTAATATGAACACGTGGTCCAATGGACATAAAATGTCTTCCATTGACCACGTGTTCTTATCTAAAAAAATGGCTCGATTCTTGTGTGAAGTTTTCGGTGGTTGATTCCACTCTCAGTGACCATACATTTATAAGTCGAGATGATCCCATTCTCCTGATAGAGGCAAAATGGAAGTTGCAATGCCTGTAAATCAATCCGGCAACTGAATAAAATGGCACGAGGGAAATGTTAGTAAATTAAACCTCACTTTCCTCTATGAACATCACTCAAACCCATGGGACAAAAGACAACTTTTGTTTTCAATCAGTACCTTCCTGGAATACTTGCAATCTTTGATTGCACGTTCAATCACGACTAAGCATAGAGTGACACGCAACTTTCCCCAGTCTCATGTATTTGATCCTTTAGTTAGACAAAAATAAAATGTGTCTAATCGAAACATTAGGAAGATATTAAATAGTACTATAAATTTGGAATTAAAAGTTAGGAGAGTGCGTGTGGTAAAACAGGGCCTGAAAAACTGGATGAAGTGTCATAAGGTCTCTATGCTTTAAGCGGATAATGATCCCATGCTAAAGGCACTTAGAGAGCGCGCTGGTCGACAATTCTGGAGCCTAATTAACCACTTGGAATCATCGCAGGTTACCCTCCAATCGAATAGTATTACGGAAGACATCTGGATTAAGTACTTCGAATACCTGGATGCAGGCCGGTTTGCTATCCCGAATAAACTGAAGGTTTGTTGAACTCATCCATGGGAATGTAATTTTACATTGTCAGAAATAGAAAAACAGATTATATCCTCCAATCCATCAATGGCGTGTGTCCCAACGGTTTAGCCAATGTCAATTTAAAGTCAAATCCGGAGATTTGCGCTAAAGCACTTGCTTTGCTATTCCATGATATAAAGCTAACCCAACACATTCCTGCTTCTTGGAACATCTCGTATATTTTTCCTTTTTTTCTTTTTTTGCCAAGTCCGTTTTTATTAGCATTTCTTCAAAACATAAACAGGGGCCAGGTGGCCAACATTATGGGGCAAGAATGCCCATAACTTTTATAATAATTCCTGTCAACTCACCAGTCCAAAACAACCCAACCCAACCCCTCACCCCCCCTCTCTTAAATCAAAAATTTCCGGGAAGTATGAATCAGGGAAATATGCCAATGGACTGGACTCGTGGGGCAAAAGCTGGGTGTTACTACTTCAAGTCATTTGTATTGTGCTCCGCGTATGACCGTGGAAAACTAATATACTATCCATGGGGCCGGGTCCGAGGATCGACCCCAAGCACGGACTAACTAGCCATATTACCAAAGACCTCCAAAAACTGGGACATTCTGTCTCCTTGGGTAGACAGCTACCCTTGATGGCTGCTGTGAGTTTTTCCATCAAGTATATTTCTTTGGCTGTTCCCACCCATTCTCGCAGGGACGGGAGCGCCAGTCTCTTCCAATGTCTAGCCCGACAGGCTCTTGCTGCTAACAATAAGAAATGTGCTAGGGAGGGGAGTTTCATCCATTGTTCTTCGTTTTTCTCCAAACCAAACAATACTAGGATCGGATCCAAGCTATACGAACCCCCCCCCGCATCTCATATCCACCCCAGGACCTCCGTCCAGTAGACTTGTACTTTACAACATGACCACCACATATGCCAATAGTTGGCCCTCTCCCCGCATCATTGCCAGCAGTGAGGGTCCACAGCCGGGAACATCTTTGCAAGCGAGCCAGGGTCGTACTGCCACCTGTATAAGAGTTTTATAGCATGCATTTTGTATTGGCAGGCTATTGAGGTCTTGGAGGCCCTCCCGCATATCCGAGCCCAGAGTCCATCTCCCAATGTCGAGGCCCAGGTCCCTAGCCCATTTTAACTTGAGACTTCCAGCCGCCTTCTCTCTTAGTACTGGCAGTGCCCGATAAAGTGCTGAGATGAGGCCCTTGGTATCGGTATGAGTATCTAGGGCTTTCTCCACTAGGGAGAGGTCTCTGTGAATCAAAGGTTTGAGATTAGCGGAAGTAAGGACCCCCTTGAGTCGGAGGTAAGGCAAAGGCAAAAGGGTCCCAATGCCTAGGGCCTCCTCCAGGTCTTGGATGCCTATGACTCCATTGTTGCAGAATAGTTGGCCCACCCTGGCAAGCCCCGCCTCGAACCAGGCTTGGTATTGGCCCACTTCCGGAATGGCATCTCTGATTGGTGGGGACTAGATGTGGCTCATTGGCGAAGGCCAGGTTGTGACCTGACCCGACTTACCTCCTTCCCCCAGGGCCTCCCACATGGTCTTCAGGTAGGGGTGCTCTCTAATATGCTTCAGCAGTTTAGGGAAGGGAACCCAGAGCCACACCCCAACCGTGACTGGGTGAAAATGGGCATTTTCCTGATATACCCATTGCTTGTCTTTGGGCCTCATTACGACCTCGGCGGTAGCCATGCCGCTATTGGCGGCATGGCTGCCGCCGAAATCGCGTCCGGGTCCGGGTTCCCAGAATGAGAAATTACCGGGCCATTCTGAGTTCGGAGGGCCCGGTAATTCCTCCTTCTACGAACCGGGACCCGGACCTTCCCCATTCCCATTTCAGCCCCCATAAGGCTGAATGGGAATGGGCGAGGGAGCAAACAACGGGCCGATTACGAGCGGCCCGTTGTTTGCTCCCTCCTCCCCTCGCGGGACCCGTTCTGAGAGTCTGGTGAAACCAGACGTGCAGACCGGGTCTCGCAAGGGGACCTCGTAATCAGGCAGGACGGGGTTGACGGCGCCGGCACCTTTACCGGCACCATTAACCCCATCCCGCCTGGGTTATAATGAGGCCCTTTGTCTTTTCTAAGATGGGGGACCAAGGCTCTAAGCTGTGCGGCCCTGTAATATGCCTGCAAATCTCGGAGGCCCACCACCCCTTTTTCTTTGGGGAGTGTTAGAATTTCGTAGCCCACTCTAGGTTTCTTGCCCTGCCATATGAACCTTCGTATGCAGCATTTGGCTTCTTTCAGGTAAGCTACCGGAGCTTCTATGGGCAGCATCTGGAAAAGGTAAAGCATCCTGTGGAGAAAGTTCATCTTGACTGCATTAAGTCTACCCATCCAAGATATTTGCCCTTTGCCCCAAGTTTCCATTTCTGTGAACAGCTTGTCGAACAAGGGGGGATAGTTGGCCTGTCCTATGTCTCTATCGGGGCGTACTATATTTACTCCCAGGTACTTTAGTCCCTCAGTCTGAATGCGAAGGCCCAGGGGTTCCAATTCAACCAGATTCCTTGCCGAGTTGGGGGCAAAGAGAGAAATCACTGACTTACTTACGTTGACCTTAAAACCCAAAAATGTCCCAAACCTACTGATTACCTGGAGGGCCGCGGGGACTGATTGTGCCGGGTATCTCAGGTGGACCAGAACATCATCTGCATAGACACCTACTTTAAACGACCTGTCCCCCACCTCTATACCTTTCACCTCCATCGCTCTCCGAAGGTCCTCAACCAGCAACTGCATGGTCAGGGCGAAGAGGAGTGGGGACAGGGGGCAACCCTGTCTCGTCCCCCATCGGAGTCGAAAAGAACCGGAAAGACGGCCATTGACCGTGACCCTGGCTGAATATTTTTCCTTTTTATAAGAAAGGTGATAGGCAGATGCCTTCTAATTATTGGCCAATTGCAATCATGGACGCAGACTCAAACATTTTTTTCTGGGTTAGTGCTTAAACACATAGTGGAATGGGATGACTGAAATAACATCTTATCCAATAAACAGTTTGGCTTCCGAAAAGGCATGGGTACAGAAATTGGAGGCCTAATAGTTAATCTACTTCTAGAAAAAACATGTGAAAAAAAAACAGCCACTCCAATATATATGGCCGCTATTGACCTTTCATTAGCATTCGATAAAGTAGACAGAATACTACTATGGTCTAAGCTTTTACATCTTGGGGCCTCATTACGAGTTTGGAGGCAGCCGTGGAGCTATCAGCTCCACGGCTGCCTCCAAACCGGGCTCCTTTACCGGGTTCCTGCAATGGGGATTTACCGGGTCATTCCGACATAGGAGGACCCGGTAAGTCCTCCTAGCAGGAACCATTCCCCATTCCCATTTGAGCCCCCATAGGGCTCAGTGGGAATGGAGGTAACAATGAGCAAATCATAAGTGTCCCTTTGTTACAGCCCTCTTCCCCTCGTGGGACCCGGAATAGACGTCTGGTTTTACCAGATGTCTGATCCGGGTCCTGCGAAGGGAACCTTGTAATACGCGCTCCCGGAATGAAGGTGGCCGGTCCCGTACCGGCCCCCTCCATTCCGGGAGCGCAAGGGTCGTAATGAGGCCCTTGGTCTTCCTTGGGGAATACTTGTAGTTCTAGTCCATCTTCATGATGGATCATTAATTCAGGTAAGACTGAACGCTGATGTTAATTTATCCTGCCCGATAAAAACCTCAAATGGTCTTCGGCAGAGATGTATGTTTGGACCGACACTATTCAACCTTTATGTGTCAGACGCAGGGAAGATACTAGAAGTTGCCACACTAATTTCACCTAAAATTGAAGGAAATAAAACAAATTGGTGTGCCTACGCTGAAGATTTTCTGTTGATCGTACTGCTTTCGCTATATACACCCAAAAAAAATGTTTAATAATGAACGAAAAGAAATCGGTTATAATGTGCCTTACAAAACGTTAAAAAAACTCCTACTTTTAAATGGAGTTTAAACGATTATATTCTCGCAAAGACTAGATCAATGCGATATTTGGGTTTTCCTGTGTTTGACACCAACAACAATTACCTTTACTGGAATTGTTTCCAAGAAAGAACAATTAACTTAATATCTCAGCTGAAAAAAGTGGCACACAAGTATTGTAGATACTCCTTGATTCTTTACTGAGGTTCTACAAGTTAAGTTATTCCTAAAATTATTTACGGCTTAGAGATACTGCTGATCTATTCTCCTGCACTTTTGCACAAACTAGAATCAAAGATTTGGAGAAGTCTGATTTATTCTTTACCGAAATGCGTCCCATTAAACACACTCTGGGACTTCTGTCATTAGATTGCATGGTTCAATGGAAAAGGATGGCACTATTCAGAAACTTGTTTATGGCTAAGCGCAATTGTCTTTATGCCGAAATAGGGCAAGAAATGAAAATGGGCTCCACGGAGTCACGTTGGTTAATGATCCTTCAATTAGATGTCTAAAAACTTTGGACAGTATTGGACTATCACAATTAACCTTGATGTCCAATCCTTCTAGAACAAAACGATTTCTTCAGTATAAAGACTGGGCAGTGACAACGGAGATGTCCACGCATCTAAAGTATATTGCCATCTAGTTCCATATGGGAAACCTATGGGAATCCCCGAATCAGACCTTCTCAAATTTCCCGATCATAATTGGCATATTGCCTTTCTGTTTTAATGTACTATTGACAGGAGAAATCCTAGAAATCAGACCAGGAGAAAAGGTAAACACATTCTGTGTCGGTTTTGGAAACATCCTTTAGTAATCGAAATCTTGAGACATCTCTTACTGGAATGTAAGGTTATTGAGCCACAAAGAGTGAGTGCTTTTGTTAAGTTTGTCTCCAATCCTGACTGTGTCAATATTGGCACGGTCTGGTGGGACATGCTGCACGGGAACTCTGTGTCATTAAAACTGGCTATTGTTAAATTTATTGAAGAAGTATGTGGGTTGGTGACAACTCCAGTAAAACTGACTCTTTTCCCTGAAAATTAACTAATCATTAATGGACAGAGTCTTTCTTCGATATTTAGAACCATTGATTTTTTTTTTGTTTGTTTGTTCTGTTAACAGTATATGCTGTTATGAAAATTCAAGTCAGTTAGGCCAACAGTAAAATTTGAACTTTTGGCTTTCTTATTTGATCAGTTATGATCATTTTTTCTATTTTCTTTCTCTTTTTTCTGTTTTTAAATGTACGATATTTTGTGTTGAGCATTTGGATGTGAGCATTCTAACAGGTTACAAAAAAAATTGTCTGCCTTTTGTAAAAGTTTTTCTGAAAACCAAATACAAATAAAACATTTTTTTAAAAAGTTCAGCGGCAGCCTATGGGTTTTACCGACACGGCTATTGCCAAACTTGTAATGAGGCCCACTGCATCATCAGCTCATACAGTACAGGGCCTTGATGTTTCTTAAGAATTTCTGGGAGTTGTTAGCATTGCAGCTCTTTGTTTTTGCTTGATTTTTAATCTTTCTCACTTGCAGCGTTTTGATCGCTCCCACTTTGCTACCTTGTGTTTTTTCTAGGATTAAAAATTGAGTAGTTACCATCACTTTTAGTTGTCCTATCCTTCAGACTCAAACAAAATGTGATGTCATTAACCCCTTAACTGCCAAGGGTTTTCCCCCATAGTGCCAAGGCCTTTTTTGGTGATTCCGGTATGTCGCCATTCAGTCCCTGGTAACTTTTTTGTTACATGAGATAGCTCGGCCAAATATAGCCCCTTTTTAGCCCCACATGTAGGCGGTCATCACTCCACCAAGGAATCCTAGATAGCTGTAGGTGGGGGGATAGATGAGAGAAAATAACCAAAAAGGTAGATAATGTTGGGGTTTTTCAGAAAATGCCTTTATAATGATGTACAAATAAGCCTGTGGTTTTTTCCTTGTACGTGCTAGGAACAAATGGTTTGTTGTGCTGAATTCCCCATTTTCCAGGCTATCAAGAACAAGTTGAGTGGAAACCAAAAAAAACATATTTTGATATGGTTACCAGCTGTTTTGTGAGAGGGAGGCGATTTTGGCCTTTTTTCCCAATAGGACATGGACGGAATGGAGAAGAATAGGAAAGCTGAATTGGAAGACAGAAAGGCATACATTTCTGAAATGTAGACAAAATTCAAAGTTTAGAAAGGGGTGATTTGCACAGGTCAGGCAACAACTATGTAGGGACAAATTTCATAGTTTGGGGAAAAATCTGGAACATGACAGAAAAAAAGGTATGTCTCGGTAAGGCAATGGCTTCTGTGAATTTTGAGAAAAACAATGCTCCGCTACTTTCCCACACCTCTTCTTGTTAGGAAATCACACATTTTTCGTAATGTTTCACAAAACAAGCAATACCACAAGCCAAAAACAGAGCCATGGTACACAGGATTTCTATGCTTGCGTCCTAAACAGACATACTTAGCATTTCAAAATAAGGAAAACAAACGTGGTGAAGAATGGCAAGTATACATTTTTGAAAGAGCACAGGCAGACCTTTTGAAGGGTAGGTGACTTGTGCAGGTTACAAAACAGTATAGTGCCGAAAGCAGCGACTAAATGTAGGTCACCTTTGGGAAATGAAAGGGTTGTGTGACAAAGTGCAGCAGCAAATGGGTTGAAACGTTATGAAAACCACGGAAACACCAAATGTCCTACCTTCCCGCGTTCCCACAGGTGTCTTGATGAAAACGGTACCTCACATGTGTGCGTGCACCTACCTGGGTGCAAAGGGAAAAGGGTAAACCACTGGTACCCCCAAGTCTTTCGGCAGAGGAGATTTTGAGGAATTTTAGTCTTGTGGACAACCTACAGATTTGGGCCTGGGCTGTTGCAGCCACCAAGGAAAACAGGGAATCCCATTCATTTCCGAAAAGAGGACACCCGTGGGAATCCATATAGGTCTGACTTGCGTGAATTGTCCCAGAATTTATTACCCACAATCCCTGGCAAAGTCAAAAATTTGGACAAAAAAACACAATTTTTGGATTTTCACTCTGCCCACCCACCGAAACACGCAGCCAACAACACATGTCCTACCTTCTCGGGTTCCCACCGGTGTCCCGATGAAAACGGTACCTTACATGTGTGGGTGCACCTACCTGGGCGCAAAGGGAAAATGCTAAACCACTGGTAACCCCAAGTCTTTCGGCAGAGCAGATTTTGAGGAATTTTCCCTCCATGAAAGGTTGGGGACCCTGCTGGGGCTCCCTGTACTCTCTGCTGGCTTTGGGGATGGTCAAACCACATGGGAGACCCAGGGACATCACCCCAGACTATCCTGAAGTGCTGGCTGGGCTGCATCAGAGAATTTCCCTCTGAGGGAAAATGGGGACCCTGCCGGACCTGCCACTGGACTTGGGGGCGGTCGACTGACATGGGAGACAGCCACCCAAAGCCAGGGACATCACCCTGACAAATCCTAGAGCTCTGGCTGGGCTGCGTTACTGCTTCTCCCTCCGGAAAAGGTCGGGGACCCTGCCGGGGCTCCCTGGGACTGCTGCTACACTTGGGCAGGGACATCACCCCCAACGATCCTGGAGTGATGGCTGGGCTGTGTTACAGTATTTCCCCTGGGTAGGGAAAGGGACCCTGCCAGGGGCTCCCTAGCACTGCCGCTGTGCTTGGGGATGATACACCCACTTGGGAAACAGATGCCCACAGCCTGGAACATCACCTCCAACGGCCCTGGAGTTCTTGCTGGCCTGTGTTACAGCTTTTCCCCACCAGGGAGTCCCTGCAGTGTGCCAATATCTCCCCGAAGGAAATAGCTGTAACGCAGACCAGCCAGAACTCCATGACGGGTGGAGGTGATGTCCCCGGTCTTGGACATCCATTTACCATGTGGGTGCATCGTCCACAAGCACAGCGGCAGCTCCAGGGAGCACCGGCAGGGTCTCCTTCCCTCCCCCGAGGGAAATTCTGTAACACAGCCTAGCCAGCGCTCCAGTATGGTCATGCGTGATGTCCCTGGGCTGAGCGGCTGTCTCCGATGTGGTTTGACCATCCCAAAGCCCAGCAGCGGTTCCAGGGAGCCCCAGCAGCGTCCCCAACCTTTCCCCGAGGGAGAAGCTGTAACCCAGGCCAGCCAGAATACCAGGATGGTTGGGGATCATGTACCTGGCCTTGGGCACCCGTGTCCCGTGTCCCATGTAGGTTGACCATCCCCAAGACCAGCCTGGAGCTCTAGCTGGGCTGCGTTACAGCCTTTCCCTCTGGGGAAGAATGGGGACCCTGCCGGAATTGCCACTGGACTTGGGGACGGTCGACCAACATGGGAGACAGCCGCCCAAGGCCCGGGACATCACCCCCGACCATCCTGGAGCACTGGCTGGCCTGCGTTACGTCACAAACAGATCCCTGGTTGTCTAGTGGTATTGCTGGGTTTTCTAGTGGTATTGCTCTGCGCCCGATCCGCGCCCAGCAAAGCTTCAAAAAAGGTGTTGGAGTCTCCCCTTTTTAAAAACACCTCCCTCAATCGGAACGGCATAATAGTGCCGCAGATCAAGGAGGAGAAAGGTGGAGACTCACGCGGCAGCCGAAAATGGCTGCCGCAGTGAAAATTACTTTGTTTCATGTTGGCATGCATTACGCACGCCGACGTGAAACTGAAGGTAATCCTAGCCCCGGGTCGTGAGGGGGAACCTCCTCCTCACATAGCCCAGGGGTTGCATTACAGTTTTGTGCAATCCCTGTTATGCGGGGCTCGCACAAAACGAAGTGACAAAAAGAATGAGCTATCTTGTCCTTGGCACTGCAAACGTATTGTCAAGGACGAGATAGCTCGTCCTTGGCACTTAAGAGGTTAAATATTCAGTCTCACACACACAGCTCCTCCGTACCACAGGTCCTGATTAGGCTTTGCTATTGGACAATCTCTGCAGCTATGTCGTACACAGTCGAGACAGTGTGCCTCATTACAGGTTGGGTAGCATGGGTTAAATGCAGTAGTATTACCATATGCATATTACCGCATATTTGGCAATAGTTGGACAGACCCTCCAGCTTATAGCGATTTTGTGATCCCGCAAAATGCTGCAAAAATGGCAGTTTTGTGCAAAATGCCGCAAAAACGGCTTTTTTGTGTAAAAACAGCACCTTTAACATTTTTTTTAAAGTAATCTCCAAAAATTACTGTTTTAAAAAAAATAATACTCAGGATGCCTGGTTCTCAACTTTGTTTTACACAAGAAATGAAATGCGCTAACACATCTCATCACTTGCGCCCCAAAAAAGTGCAGCCCAATCCACAAGGAACACATGAATGGGCACGTTTTATATGCGTGCCCATTCAGATGGCCTTTTTCACCTCCTTGATCAAATAGTGGCGTTTCTGTCAATTTAAAAGCGCATCCCTCATTTCCAAGCAAGATGCACTTTTAAATGTGTAGAAATTGTAGGCAACTCTACGCGCACGGGATGTGGGGCTGCCACTGCATGACAGGGGCCCTCATTCGAGGTTGGTGCTAGTCATGGCGCTATTAGCGCCATGACTAGCACCAATACCGGTACCGCCACCCACGTGGCGGTATGGGGATTTACCGGTCCATTCCGCCCTTTGCGGGACTGGTAAGTCCCCATTTGAAATGCCATTCCCCATTCCCATTTGAGCCCCCATAGGGCTCAATGGGAAAGGGGAAGGTGGAAATAACGGTACCGCAAATTGCGGTACCGTTATTGACCCCGGTATCCCTCTGCGGGTCCCGTCCTTAATGCCTGCTAAAACCAGGCGTTAAGGGAAGGACCCGCAAAGGGACCTCGGAATAGGGCGCAAAGGGATTACCGCCACCGGTGTCATTACCGGTGCCTGGTATCCCTTTGCACCTGGGTCGTAATGACCCCCAGGGTCTTTCCTGACCCTGTCATGCATTTCTTTTAAGGTATGAACCGCTGCTGTGTCGCTTGCCTTTCTGTTCCTCAAACAGGATAAAAAAGCATTTTTTGGGTCGCATTTTACAGCGGCAGTCACCTGGAGGGCCTGTCCCTGTGAAAGGCGCTGGGAGCTTATAGAACACTGTCGGGAGAGCGATCCTATTCAAAGTACTGCCCATTTTGATGACAAAAATCTATCGAATGTTACAATTTGACCTATTTCGTCCAGTACTATTCGATCGATTTTTATAAATACTGAACATGTGTTGCGGGGGTGTCACCCGCTCCCCATGTTCAGTATTTTTGATCTAGAGTGGTTGCAGAAATGTTTTCCCCTTTTTCCTCAAAATTGGAGGCGGGGACAGAAAAAAAGAAAATAACGAAAAAGGGACCCTGCGGAGTCGGATCCGACCCGTGTTCGAGGATGGATCTGGCACCGCAGGGTTGCAGGGGAAGCGGCAGCGACCAAGTAGTTAAGTAGGGGAGGGTGTGGGGTGGCGGTGAAAGGTAGATTCTGGGTTGTTTGGCTGAAGTGCAAATCAATTCGCAGCGAAATTGACTACAGTAAATTCCGCTGCAAATAATTACACTTCGGTCAAACAACCCAGAACACCATTCAAGGCAGCTGGTCAGCATACAATTTGCGCTACAGCTCAAGCCTGTGGAAATGCACCGGTCACCTTTGAGAATAAGGTGACCTGCTCATTTCCAAAAATGGGTTGTCTAAAAATAGCATATCATCCGTTCTTTTTTAAATGCCCCATTATTTGAGGAACTGGGTCAAAATCTACATTTAAAAAAAATAAAAAAATTGTTACATTATGAGAGAGAGGGAGAGTGATGTGTGAGATGTGAAGTGATAGGCAAGAAAGCAGAGGGAGAGCAGTGGGTCAGAGGAGGAAGCGCTGCACAAGAGAACCGAGAGAGTAGTGATGCGGTGGGCCAGAAATCTGAGAGCGAGCAGAGGTACAGAAAGTAGAGGGAGCATGTGGTCAAGTGAGCAAGAAAGCAGAGAGGAAGCGGCCAGAAAGAGGCAGTGAGCTGCAGATTGGGAAAAAGGATGAGGGAAGAGTGCGATAGAATGGGAGAAAATATGCGAGTTGCAGAAGCAGCACAAAAGAATTAAGGACGGTATATTGTGGGAGGAATTGTAGAGTGTAAGGTGTGAGTTGGGAGTATGATTTGGAGTGTGGCAGGGGCTGGGCAGTGCAAATTGTGACTTGACAGTGTGACATAACACATGAGTATTTGTATGACAGAGTGAGAGGTTAAGGAATGCAAGTTGTGATGGGGAGTTGGTGAGATGTGTGTTGGTTAGAGAGGTGTGTGGGTGTTTGGGGGATTGGAGAACATAGAAGGGGAATATTTTCAGCATTACAATTGATAATGATCAATTTAGTTAATACTATTAAATAGGCATGAACATTAAACTAGAAATGTAGCCAAATCAAACACTGTTCTGCCAAGCCAGAGACATCTGGGACTCTTCCTATTAAATTAATACAAAAGATACATAATAATGATACCCTGGCTCTCTTGTAGCCTTGCACTCTGCCTATTTCCTGCAATGTGGCAATCTTACACCCTCCAGTTAATACAAAATGTCCCGCAAAAATGCTGCAATAAATAAAGGTTTGTGCCGCAAAATTTACCATTTCATGGCGCAAAATGTGCCATTTCATGCCGCAAAATCCTGGAAGGTCTGGTTGGAGGAGTCACCTCCTGCTATAAACTGAAGGGAGATCTGTTAACTTCCCGCCCAATTACAGCAACATTACAATGGCGGAATTACTGCTGCGGTAATTCCACAGAAAATGCTCCGAGTCCTCGGTACTTGCATTGCCACTGCCACTTCAATCCAGAGGTAATACTGCCCGAGGAAGTGGCTGTAATGGTAATTCCTTTTGGTGGTATCTGGGCGGATAGCCCTGGCATTTGGACAAGCAGCATATTTATAGCGTCCCCCACTTTTAAATCCCCCTTACCATAAATGCTGTCACTTGGTGGGCAAATCCCCTGCTTCTGACACTTGACTTAGAAGCACCTCCCTATTCTTCTTAGGATAAAGATAAACAATGTGGTTTGTACCTCGCCTCAGCTTGTTGTCGAATTATCAAGTGTTGGCTTCTTGCCGACTTATCTCTAATGGCTTCAAGTTGAAATATCTACTGGTTTGAAATGTCCCTAATTCAAGGAGTGAGCGCCACAAATGTTTGTCTTAGCTCTTAAGCAAGACGGTGTTTATTCCTCTAACATAGAAAATGAAACAGATTTGTTTTATTACCTACTCATTGGGCCTCATTACGAGATTTGCGCTAAAAATCCGTCATTACCGGCATGCCGGTAACAACATGTCCGTGTAGCCACACACGCTACCTGCCTCATTTACTCATTATGCTCTTACGGCCCGTCATCCGCCTCTGCTGCACTGCTGCTTGTCTCACGTGCAGTTGACATGATTGGACATTGATAGCCTGCGCTGGTAAGCTGCCCACCGCTCCATCTCCGCTAAATGATCTAGCACAGGCACTCTCGCCTGCATTAACTGACACTTGTACTGAATGAGCACTGCCAATTGCTACCACATTATTAGTCCTCTTATTGTATGTTAATGTGGTTGCCAACCTATTATCAGTGGCCCCCACTATTAACAAAGAAAGTACTGTTCACTATACCCCTGCTAACTGTCTAAGCTCCTTGGTTTGGGTGACCCAATATTATCCATGTAATGACTAGGCCAAATTATGTGAATTGTATCACATGTAGCCGCTGCCCAAACTAACAAATGGCACGTACACGCTACAGTAACATTTATGCACACTACGGTAAAAGGTCTTAATGTCATAACTGTCTACCAGGCCATACATAGATAACTGCTTAGGAAACACAAATCCCTAGCATAACGTCAATAGCCACTAGATGCCAATGTTATTGCTTATGACAATTACGTTAACTAAATGATATGCATAACCTACTATGATCACCTTGACTACTCATAGTTTTCTGCCTTACTCTATATGAAGGTAGTACTGTTATGGTCTAGTCATTGCGCATCACATTGTACACTATACCAATACACTATGTACCCACGGCCTAACCCACTTTACCTGCATGCCACCCTTATGCTAATGGCACAATGTCGACAACAACTAGGACAGGAAATATACTGGACAACCAGACCTTGTCTCCAAATTCACCATCATATAAGCCAAATGCACCCTTCCTATCGACCCCGCGCAACACTATATTTAGAAATTCTAGACTCCGAGCTCGTTTACCTAGATTATATGGCCCACTCATCAGATATGAGAGCAAAGTATCATACAAACTCTCTCCCAAGCTTAGTCACTCTACTAATAGTAGCAAAAACAAACCCCACACTAAAATATCTAGATCACATATCCACCTAACCAATCTAGACAGTTCCACCCCCAGAAAAATCCACCCCTAAACTTAAAGGAGCCCTAATAAATGCTAGATCTTTAGTCGCTCATCCACTGAAATTGCAGAAGCTATCTTAACAGAAGACTACGATTTTATCGCAGTCAAAGAATCATGGCTTCACGAGGCTGCAGTCACTGCACTGTCACAAGCTGTTCCAAATAACTGCACAGTCCTCAGAGTGGACAGAGGCGAAGCCAGAGGTGGAGGACTAGCCATTATTGCCAAAACTGATCTCTGTATGAGAATCTCACCTTCACCTAATATTAACTCTTGTGAAGTTATGTCAATCAAAATACTGACAGCCAACTCGCAAATTCTGAACATTCACCTAGTATATAGAACCCCAGGCTCCATCAACACGTTCATTGAAGACCTTTCCACCATTCTATCGGAAAATCTAAAGGATACCTCCCAAACGCTACTGTTAGGAGACCTTAACATAGGCTTTAATGATGCTAATGACCAACATGCCACCGCAGCAGCCAACACCCTGTCAGAACTCGGCTTCTCCCAGAGAGTGAACGATCCAACTCACAACAAAGGGAGAACTCATGATTGGGTTGCAAATCATAATTGCAATGTCTCCATTACCTCTAACTCACCCCAAATTTGGACTGTCCACTACCTCATATCTTTTACAATAGCAACTAAAAGACCTACCCTACAGGCACCCCTTGCCCTTCCTACATTCACAAGAAAAATATTACAGCAGAAAAACGACTCCCTTGCATTCTGCCCACCCTCAACTCCCTACCGGGCAATATGGATCCGAGCACCCTCGAAGAGTATAACAAAGCTATGACAACTACTCTCGACAACATTGCCCCACTAAAACTTAGAAATAGTAAGCCCAAAAACCATCTTAACAACTGGTTCACTCCTCATCTAAAAACTCTAAGACTCTAAGACTAGACAAAAGAAAATGCGACGCCGATTGGAAACCCCACCCTACCGCAGAAAACAAATTAAAGTTAACCAAAATCTCATCCCAATACAAGAAGGATATACTTCTGGCAAAGCAAGACACTTACAATACCAGAATCCTGCAAGCAAACTCGATCACAAAGAAACTCTTCACAATACTAAAAGAATTAGAAAACCCTATCACAGCCCAAGACAACTGTGTCAAAGATAAAACTTGGTGCTCTGATATCCAACACACGTTAGCCAATAAAGTGGCTAACCTTCAAAACAAAAGAGCACAAAAAAAGCCTCTCTAACTGTCACCACACCACCACCCAACAAAACAATTCCACCTAAAATCAATCATACCACCCAATTTAACTTCTCTAAAGTCTCCATTATAGAGGTTGAGAAAGTTATACTGGGTCTTAAACCCTCCAACCGCAAAGGTGACCAATGCCCAGCAATACTTATCAAGGATGCTGCTAGGGACCTATCACCTTTCATCACCAAACTTATTAATGCCTCCTTCACATCCGACACGATACCCAGCAATCTTAAGAAATCTTGGGTACTCCACTTCTCAAAAAACAAACGCTAGACCCCGCCATACCGACCAACTACAGGCCTATCACTACAGTGCCATTCCCCTTGAAATTCTCAGACAAGGTAGCATATATCCAAATCCAGAACTTCCTAGAACTCAACCAACTTTTAGGCTCTCGTCAATCCGGCTAGCGGACATTACATGGCACAGAACCTGCTTTCATTGATCTTAAAGCCCAAATAGACAAACTAAGAGACAATGGAAAGCTTGCATTGCTCCTCCTCCTGGACCTGTCAGTGGCTTTCGACTTGGTGGACCACAACGTCTTATGTAGCCACCTGGACTCAGCTGCCCACTTCTCCAGCGAGGCCCTAGCGTGGATACAATCCTTTCTCAGTGACTGAACCATGTGGGTCTTCTCACTCTCGGCAGCCGCGAACCCCATCCCCATCCCCGTCACTTGGAGGGTGCCCCAGGGCTCATGTGTTTAACCAACCCTGTATAATATATTCACCAAGCCCCTGTTTGATGAGTTGGACCGTCTGGGTATCACAAACACTAATTATGCAGATGATACCCAGATCCTCCTACCACTTACCGGGGACTACTGCAAGAATTCAGTATTGGTGAATAGAATTTACAGCATCGTTCAGACATGGATGTCCACTCACGGCCTCTGTCTGAACGATGACAAAACAGAGCTTCTAATCCTGGGATCTGCATCTCTTCTCACTAGACTTTGCACAAACTACTCATCATTCATCATTGATGGGAACCTTATCAAGGTTGCCAAGGAAGTAAAAACACTAGGGTTTTACTTAGACTCCACACTAACATTCACAAAATAGGTTAACTCCTTAGCCTCCTCGACAGCATACACATGCAAACTAATCAGATCTGGCAAACACTTCCTCTCAGCCAACAGTTGTATGACCCTAGCTAGAGCTCTCATCTTATCTACACTATACTACTGTAATGCCCTTTACATTGGAGCGAACAAATATATTACCAACAAAATACAGAAACTCCAAAATAATGCCCTTAGAGCTGCACTCAGTATCTCTAGGAAAGAACATATCTCTGAAACTAGAAGAAAACACAAGTGGCTATCCCCACTGGAGAAAATAAAACTAAAGACAGCCTCCCACATTCATAAAAGCCTATACAACAAAGCACCACGATATCTAATAGAAAGATTTTCGAGAAAAACCTCTACTAGACCCACAAGACTAGTCAATTCTAATTGCCTTCAAGATCTCGTTTTAAACTATCCACTGTTGGAGGTACCAGTTTCCCAGTCACAGAAGCTCAACTATGGAATTCACTACCCACCACACTCAGAATGGACCAAACCTTCACCAAATTCAGACAAAATGTAATTATATGGCTCCTAGAGAATGCTGACAAATGAACTTGTTGAACTTGCTCTCATGTGTAATTAACTGTACATTACTTCTGAATATTGACTGCCTGTTGTTTTGTCCCATCACTGCCTACTATATATATTGTACACTAATATTTACTAGATTATATGTGTTTTCTTTTGATGCCACTACCCTGTAACTAATTTAACCTATGTACTAAGCTGTTGACTTCGCATATCCTGCGCCCTGATACCTTCGGGTCCGGCGTGCATAATAAATACTAAACGAACAAACAAAGCTTTCCTTTCCTCTTTATTACTGATCTGCCATCCTTTCCCTGCAGCGTAAATCTAGTCAGCTGCCCACAACCAGCAATGACTGACAGACAGGATAGACATTTCTCACACTACGAAGACTCCACTTCTACACACTGTGTTAATCCTGGCTGTGGGCCATGATCTAGGAATGGTCAATGTGTCACAATTTTCTTGATTTCTGTGTTAATGCTTTTCATGTAGTATTCCAGGATGTTATCAAACCAGTGTTCTATTGTCAAAACATTAATTATTGATTTCCACTTATGCTATTTCAATCAAGAATTATATGTGTCACTTATGGAACACTAATCCTGGTTTTCGTTTTCCTTCAAACAGGACAAATAAAGCGGGAATTGTGGATGACAGTGAAATGTTTTTGAAAGGTATTGTATGAAAAAAGTTTCCACTAATTGCTGAGTCTTGCGAATGTGTGTTCTTGCCCATGACACAGTCAAATTATAGCTTCCTACAACTATTGCACAGACTCTGCAGACATTTCACTAAATAAAGACTACGATTTTGGAGCATGAATTCAATTCATCTGTCTACAACCCATTTGATAACCCTGTACCAGTAACAGAGGTTTTGAGTCCTCACGTTATGTGTACGAATAAGGCATTGCTTGATGGATATGGGAATGGCTACACAAGAGATACTAACCTCAGAGTGTCTATATCAATGGGCTAAAGAGGCTTCAGCCCTCTCTGCACAATGCTTTGAAGAATACTCTTGTACAAGGCCCCTTCCCTTGTAAATGCACTGACAACCAAAACATTCAATACAAATGGCCATCTAATGACGCTTCTTATGAGCCAGAAGGAATATGACTATACAAGTGTACTGGTGACAATTCTTCCAGAACATAGAGCCATCTAATGGTGGGCCACTGATTTTATTTTGGAGGGAGGAGAGAAAGTGAATGTTCAGAGGAGATGCTTACGGCTGCCACTTTAAAGTAGAGGTTTATTTCCTTCATTAATTGGTACTTCTGCGCTACAAGTAAAAAGGTGCTCAACATTATCTTTGGACACCCCTGCTGAACTTTTCTTCTATTTTCAGACTTGCTTGCTGTGCCCGAGGATTTAGGTTTGTTCTTATAATTTGTGTGTGTAAAAATGCACCTGAACTTGTGAGACCGTCCGCGACATTCGGATTGTTATATAAATATACTGAATTTGACAAGGAGCATCTTACAAAGAAATTACTATTTAAAAATAGAATTCTAACAATGGAGGTACTTTTTGAATGTTCTGAATGTGAAACAACTTTCAAGGAAACAGATGATATATGTCCACATCAGAGATGTCACATTGAAGAGACAGAACATAAAGGTTCTGACTGTGACAAGGCTTCGAAAGAAACAAGTCATCTATTGGTAGATCAGAGAAATCACGCTGGGGATAAACCATATACATGTTCTGAATGTGATAAATCTTTCAAGCAGAAGAGTACCCTTGTGATACATCAGAGAAATCACACTGGAATGAACCCATATACATGTGCTGAATGTGATAAGTCGTTCAAGCAGAAGGGTAATCTATTGGTACATCAGAGGAATCACACTGGGCAGAAACCATATACATGTTCTGAATGTAATAAGTCTTTCAAGCGGAAGGATACTCTATTGGTACATCAGAGGAATCACACTGGGGTGAAACCATATACATGTACTGAATGTGATAAGTCTTTCAAGGAAAAGGTTAAACTTGTAATACATCAGAGCAACCACACTCAGTTGAAACCATACACATGTTCTGAATGTGATAAGTCTTTCAAACGGAAGGATACTCTATTGATACATCAGAGGAATCACACTGGGGAGAAACCATATACATGTTCGGAATGTGATAGGTCTTTTAAGCAGAAGGTTGAACTTGTGATACATCAGAGAAATCACACTGGGGTCAAACCATATACATGTTCTGAATGTAATAAGTCTTTCAAGCAGAAGGGTAATCTATTGGTACATCAGAGGACTCACACTGGGGTGAAACCATATTCATGTTCTGAATGTGATAGGTCCTTCAAGCGAAAGGGTGATCTTGTAATACATCATAGAAATCACACTGGGGAGAAACCGTATACATGTTGTGAATGTGATAGGTCTTTCAAGCACAATATAAGCCTTGTGCTACATCATAGAAATCACACTAGGGAGAAACCGTATACATGTTCTGAATGTGATAAGTCTTTCAAGGAAAAGGGTAAACTTGTGCTTCACCAGAGAAATCACACTGGGGAGAAACCATATACTTGTTCTGAATGTGATAAATCTTTCAAGCAAAGGCGAAGCCTTGTGGTACATCAGAGAAATCACACTGGGGAGAAACCGTATACATGTTCTGAATGCGATAAGTCTTTCAAGGAAAAGGGTAAACTTGTGCTACATCAGAGAAATCACACTGAGGAGAAACCGTATACATGTTCTGAATGTGATAAGTCTTTCAAGGAAAAGGGTAAACTTGTGCTACATCAGAGAAATCACACTGGGGTGAAACCATATACATGTTCTGAATGCGATAAGTCTTTCAAGCAACAGAGTGCACTTGTGCTACATCAGAGAAATCATACTGGTGTGAAACCCTATGCATGTTCTGAATGTGATAAATCTTTCAAGGAAAAGGGCAAACTTGTGCTACATCGGAGAAATCACACTGGGGAGAAACCATATACATGTTCTGAATGCGATAAGTCGTTCAAGCGACAGAGTGCACTTGTGCTACATCAGAGGAATCATACTGGGGAGACACCGTATACATGTTCTGAATGCGATAAATCTTTCAAGGAAAAGGGTAAACTTGTGCTACATCAGAGAAATCACACTGGGTTGAAACCGTATAAATGTTCAGATTGTGATAGGTCTTTCAAGCAAAGTAGAAGCCTTGTGGTACATCAGAGAAATCACACTGGCGAGAAACCATATACATGTTCTGAGTGTGATAAGTCGTTCAAGCGGAAGGATCATTTATTGGTACATCAGAGGAATCACATTGGGGAGAAATGATTTAAATGTTGTGAATGTGATTGGTCTTTCAAGCAAAGTAGAAGCCTTGTGGTACATCGGAGAAACCATATTCATGTTCAGAATGTGAAGTCATTCAAGCAGAAGGGTAATCTATTGGTACATCAGAGGAATCACACTGGGGTTAACCATGTACATGTTCTGAATGTGATAAGTCTTTCAAGCAAAAGTGCAAACTAGTGATGCATCAAAAAATTCACACGGTGGGAAACCATATGCATGTTCTGAATGTGTTAGGTCTTCTTAGCAATGTAGAAGCCTTGTGGTACATCCAAGCAATCACATTGGGACGAAAACATATATATGTTCTGCATGTGATAAGACTTCCAGCAACAGCATAACATAGAACTGTATTAGCAAAATCACCCTGGATTTCATTTACAACCTTAGTGTATTGAAATATCACAAAATAAAACACACAGGGAGAGGCCATATACATGTTCTGAATGTCAGAAGACTTTCAGGCAAATCCATGGCCTATGGCGACATGGGTAATTCATAGGTGTTTACATGGACGACTCTGACACCCAAGACATCAACAACTTACAAGGTCTCCTGCACCGGGCCCTGCTGTTTTTGGAGAGTGACGTTCCTAAACTATGGGGAAAAAGCAAAGTGCATATTGTTATTTGATTTTTCCTGTTATTCTTTCTGTTGTAGAGATGGTACAAGTTCAATAATTCATTGGACTAAATGCTTTCTCAAAATATGTATTAAGCTGAACATATCTCACTGTAAGAACATATTTGCAGTTATTAAAAACAATTCATGATTGATGAAAAAGTAATACAGAACAAAGCTTACATGTGTATGTGTTTCGCTTTCCAGGTATTTCCTCTGGGAAAAATGTATTGTGCAAAATACTATCCGATGAATTGATAATTAATAAATGAAATTGACATTTTATATTGTGCTTCATGCCGGAATGCAGCATCTAAGCATGGTACTGTCTATAAAACCTATGCTGCTATGCATTGTCTTGTTTCCAAGTCAAGCGCCTTGCCTCTGAGCTATCCGCACTGTTATTATATTTATTTTCAATTACATATTTGTGATGTCCTTTGAAATCCAAGTGTCTGTTTCCTTATGGAGATTTGTCCTGTTTTATTCTATGTTTCTCTTTCTGAAATAATTTACAGTCATCATTCATGCAATATTAGGTGGAGGAGTTAGAGGGAGGGAGGGAGGGAGGAAGGAAGTCAGATAGAGTGAAAGAATGGGGCAGTGAGAGAAAGGAAATATTGTTGGAGACTGGAGGGAGTAGGTGGTGGAGGAGGGAAGAAGTCATGAGAGAGGAGGCTTTTGAAAATATCAGAGAGACAGAAGAGAGTTGGGAAGAGGGAGAGAGAGGGGGCAGCAGGTGGGAAAGAGAGTAGGACAGAAGAGAAGAGTGGTGGAAAGAGAGCGTGAGTGAGAACAGGAGGTGGGGAGGGAGAGATAGAGTTGAGAAAGGAGACTGGATACAGTAAGAAGAGAGGGTTTGGGAGGAGAACAGGAAATGGAGTAATGAGGTGCAATATCTGGGAAAGGAAGGAGAGTGTATGTAAAAAAAATCAAGCACCATTTTGCACATTGCTTTCTTTCATGATGGACAGAAACACTGTCCCGTATAGTCTTCAATCCTTATTAGTTGAACCCAATGATGATGCGGGCACTAGATTACGTACCCATGTAGATATAAACACGGGGGAGACTTATAGTCAGACTGATCCATCTTATGTCACTCCCTTTAAAGGGAAAGCTATACAGAATAAAAACATATTTCCCTCAGCGAAAAAGAAACTCCATAATGAAATCTCAGATGTATCTATTATGGCACCAGCTCTAGTAAATGAGTGGGGAAAACGTTGCCGCATCTCCTTGGGTCCAAGTTCACCTGCTGTAATTCTTCCCTCAGAAATGGATAGTATATGTCTACATAATCTTGATGAGCAAACTTATGGGGCACCATTGTTAGAACATGATATTTGACCAGTTCCTTCACAGTAGAAACCCTCTACTGGTTCTCCCACGAATCAGCCAATGGGATATATATATATGGGTTAGATTCAGACATGGATTTACATGATAAGGTCACTGCCGAGGAAGAGGATAATCAATATCCCAGTAAAGACGGTATGAATAAGAAACTTGAATCTGATGTAAACATTGGTAACAATCAAATGGAGGGGGGTGAAGGAAATCCCAGTTATCACCTCAATCCTCAACTTGTTGGACAAAGGGCATGACCTCACTCACGCTTATTTGAATTCCACCAAGGATAATATTTCAGACCTGTCATGGAACAAATGTAAAATAGAGGGATTTATGCTGGCATTTGCAACTTGCCAGTCCCAGAGAATGAATCTAATTGACTCCTGTATTTTTGAAATAACAAAAGTTGATGCAATGGGGAGGATCGATTTGTGCACTCAAACTGAGGAAGTGTCATATGAAAAAGCATTGATTGAAGGAACAAAATCTGATATAAAAGGGGCGGACGTATCACTTCCTCCATTGCTAAGTGCTTTTCAGATGAACTCATTAAAAATTGATGATGTGTTGCGGCATAAACGAGCTTGTAACAATGGAAATGAAAGTGCTATGTGTGCAGTAGATTGTGGCACGTCAATTCCTGGAGGAACGAATGAGCATCCAAATAGCCACTCACCTCTTGTAAAATGAATCGAAAATGCTGAATTCAATTCTGTTGAGCATGAAAATGGGAGTCTGCCTGAGCGACCAGTTCGTGCCACGTGTAACATTGCATTCAATGCTGACATGGAGGGCCATGATAATTATGATTCTGATACTGTGTTCTATTCTCGTAAAATGAAACGAGCGCAGGCAAAAAGCGCGAAAAAGAATTATTCAAAAAAAGAAAAAAAACAGTAACCAAAGCAGATATGAACAATCCACAGCAAAAAAATTATCTAACGCAACTAAATTCGGAATCAAAAGCACTGCTTAACTTGGCGCTCCCACTGGAACAAAAATTAAAGTCTCCAAGAGGGAAGGGTAATCTAAAGCATGGTGTTGGTCAGATCATGGTGGATTCTGAAGCATTGAACTATCAGAAACAAGGGCGACTGTCAACATACTACCCAACAGTAAAAATCAAAACAAGCAGATATCCAAGCCCAACTGATGACAAACTTAATTCCCTTAATGTAGAGAAACCTGTCCATCCTTTGAATGCTAGGATTCAAGATGAAAGTGTAGGATTCGCAGAAGATAAACGAACAATCCACCAGGGAATGGGCTCGAGTGTTGACTGCAGGGGGTGGCACGATGAAATTGATATAGCAGAGGTAACTATAAATAAACCACGAAAGAACAAAAATTCTAAGGTAGTACAAGATGAAATTGATAACACACTGAAAAACTCTAATACAAACTTGTTTCTTGATTAAATCAATCTAAACACTCAAGAGCAAAACTCCCATAAAAATGATGATATTGACATGGATGAAGTATCCTTCTCAGGGGACTCTCGGTATATCATGGGATAGAAAAGTGACCCGAAAATAAATGGTCAGCAAAGACTGAATAGATCATTTCTATTTAACGTCCTCAAAGGTAGTCCCCAATTGAGGGCACTACTCTTGGACAATATTGAATGAATCAGACTTGCAAATCATAACAATCTGCCTATGATCTGTGCTCTCCAATCTCTAATTAGAACAAGGCTTGTATGGGAACACAGGAGATTTTGAAGTTCGTGGGCTAGATCTTTATCTACTTTGATGTATAGAAGAGGCAGATGCCTTTCTAGATGAACCACTTGCCAATGAACAAACTTTAGTCGTTGATAAGAAAAACTTGTCCAATCCAGAACAAACAGCAGCCATTATTACTCAGATTTCTACATTGGTGGAAGCAGCGTCTAATTTGACCTGGTTAGCTCCATTGATGATCTCTATTATAGACATGGCGGCAAAACAAAAGCAATCCTAGTGAAATTGAACTTTTGTTCATTTCATGGAATTGTTGTGGTAGGAAAAACCTGAGTAACTGGCTAAAATCTTCTGAGAGCCCTTCTTCTCCCATGGTCTTATTTGTGCAAGAAACAATGTGTCTGAACTCGTTTGTGTTTGATGGTTACTCAACTTTCAGTGTTCCAACCCGACAAGGAATGGCTGGCCACCCGTCTGGAGGTGTAGCGTTACTGATTAGTAATCAAGTTAACCATAAATCGAACATTTTGTATTCTACTCATGACATCCTGGCACTTGAATTTAGTCTAATTGGTTATCCTTGATCTATATACCTATTAATATGCATAGACTTTAACACTGCAGTTAACACCCTTGAAAAGTTCTAGGACTAACTAGATATGATTTTTCAGATTGCTTCCGAGCGAGACCTAAATGATATGATAATGTTTGGAGGAGATCTCAACTCTATATGTATTAGTTTGGGTCAACATGAGGTAAATATGAAAACCTCCAATCGAAAAGATATTTTGGGTACTCGAGGGAAGCAATGGAATCATTACTTTGAAAATTGAGGGTGGACTTTGAACCAGGCTCACATGTGGGGACTTGGAGCAGAGGTGGAGTTGTTTCATATCTAGACTACTTTTTCGTCTCTGTTGGGTTAATGGGGCGGGTAAAAAGAGTAGTTATAATTGAGACCTCTTTCAGTGATCATGCTCCTATACTTATGATGGTAAGACTTCAATCCACACTGCTAGACGAAAACCCTATACTGGAATTAGTAAAGACCAAACGTGCTCAAATGTGGAATCCATATGTTTGCAGACAATTGACTTATCTTGTACATAGAGATGTATGGAGGGTCTCTGAAGGTGAAGACATGGGTTATAATGCATTGTTAAGAGAGACATTGAATGCTCTGATAATTAAAAATCATCTACTCTCTATTTTGGAAACTACGAAGTATTCTTTTAATCACCATCTAGGACCTTATAACACTATGCTTAAGCGTGAAAAGAGCCGATGTTTGAGGAAATTGTTGAAATCAAACCAGAATTTCTGCTCTTACATATGTCTTAATAATGAAACACTTCAGAAGTATAGAAACATGACCAAACACATCAAGCATAGGATCCACCTAGCTGAGAATCAAAGGATAATGAAAATACTGATTAATAAGGATACTCGCTCTTCATGGTCCATCGTGATTGAAAATTCCAAACACGACACTCATGATTTAAGCTCATCAATTCCATTTAATCTATGGATCAGTTTCATTGGTGAAAAATTTAAATTGCCTTCGGAATTTCATAATATAAACTCTGAAATTTTGACTGAACATCTTACAGATGAGTCTTACTTCACTAAGGAGGACTTGGTTGATGCTAATATAAGCTTGAATGCATCAAAGGCTGCAGGACCTGATGGTCTTCCTGCTTGTATACTTAAGGATGATCCGATCTTCTGGGCGGCAATATTATATACTAAATTCCTAAACATCATGCAATCAAACTCTATTCCGAAATCGTGGCTTAACGCGATTATCGTCCCTATTTACAAAAAGGGTGACCCAAAAGATCTTTCTAACTTTAGGCTGATCGCCCTAATGGACGCATGAGCCAAAGTATTTGTGATAATGTTACTAAAAAAGGTGAATAATTTTATTGACTCAAACAACATTTATTCGAGATTTTAGACTGGCTTCAGGAAGAACATTGGTACATCCCTAAAATACAATCGTAATATCTCACATATTCGCTAAATCTAAGATACCTGGAACAGGCCCAATTTTCATTTCATCTCTTGACTTAAAGAGTACCTTTTATTGCGTAATCAGTGTTATGGGGAAACTTCTCCATCTTGGTTTTACGAAAAGGCTAGTGCAATTAATTGCTATGCTCGACAATAACACCTGTTATCAAGTAAGAGTAATTAGGGAAGGGACGCTCACTCCTCCCATTGTCACCGAGATTGGTGTTAAACAGGGTTGCAACCTTGCAGCCACCCTGTTTAACCTATATCTTTGTGACATGGGTATGCTATGGACTGGAACTAACATGTTTCCAGATGGACTGGCTAGGATTTGCAGACAATGGGCCTCATTACGTGTCCGGCGGTAACCTGACGGTTTTTCTGGCTCGGTTACTGTCTTACCATTCTGCCTCCGTGATTCCCGGAATTACGGGGACATTACAACCCTGGTGACCCGGGAATTCCAGAGGCGGGATTTGGTAAATCCCCATTCCCATTGACTCCCATAAAACACGCCCAAAACATGCTCTCAATGATGAAGATTATATATGGAAAATATTGTAAATTATCAATGTTGCCCCTTACTGACTTTTATCTACTTAAGGTTGAACCCATTATTCTCTTTACCCTGGACAAGTGTCTATTGAATATAGACTCAATTCTGAATAGGATTCAAGGGATTCTGTGGAAACGTACATTGGGCTTGACTGTTTCAATCCCCAATTCTATTGTACACTACGAGGTGGGTCTATCATCACTAGCAGCAAGGTGGAAGTGGCGTCAACTATCCAGATATGACAAAATACTATCGCCTCTGAGAGATTCCCTCTTCCAGAATCTAAATGCAATACTAAAGGATGGTTCAGTCATTTCATTGGAACAGTTTAAAAAAATTGAGAAAATATTAGAATCAATTGATGTATCCATTGAAGATTTAATACTTGGGATCCCTAAAAACAAACTCAAACTCTATGATTGGGACTGGATTATGACCCTAGAATCCAATAAAGAATATCCTTTATATTCGGAATATGCATTGAGATCTAGAAAGAGGGGATCTCTTCCTATATATATCATCAAATGTCCATGTAACAAGGTTAGAAACAATTACCTGAGATTTAAGCTTAACCAGTTCTTCACTTTGGAACCTATGCAAAAGTGGCATCTGGTTAAATCTCTGAATAGAGACATAAATTGTTGTTTCTGTTTATGTAAAAGGCAGATAGAATCAACAAAACATCTAGTGGTCTATTGTCCTCATTTTGAGGACGATAGTCGTATACTTTTGCGTGAATTCTGTCCAGGTGTAACTGATATTGCAAGAACCGTTTTTTGGGAACGTTGCATGTGTGGGGATAGTATGGGCCTCATTCCGAGTAGGGCGCAAAGGGATACCGGGCACCGTTAAAGACATTGGTGCCGGTAATCCCTTTGCGCCCTACTACGAGTTCCCTTAGCGGGAGCCGCAAAGGGACCAGGGAGCAAATAACGGTACAGCAAATTGTGGTACCGTTATTAGCTCCCTCCCCATTCCCATTGAGCCCCATGGGGGCTCAAATGGGAATGGGGATTGGCTTTTTTAATGGGGCTTTACCGGTCCCGCAGATGTCGGACTACACCAGTAAGTCCCCATTGAACCAGGTCAGAGTCGGTACTGGTATTGGACGCAGCCATGATACCAATAGCACCATGGCTACCTCCAATCTCGGAATGAGGCCCTATGCGTTTAAGTTTGGTTTTGTCTGGGTTATTATATAAAATTGATGATGCGTTGTCAAATAACACAATGAGCCTAAACCCAAATACTGAGATCGACACAGAATGATTGTTTTACTGTGGGCAGATTTGGTAGTAAGGATAGCCTACCTCTAGTCTTACATATCATTTGGTTTAGTTGTAAATGGTGTTTTGCAAAAATATGTTATATCTATGAGGTAAATTGTGTTTAAATAGTAATACGGTTGTAAGAATTTTGTATGAATATGTCTGTATATATAATTTAATGAAATCTTTTGAAAACTGAATTTTTGATATGTTGTAAAAGTTTATAATTCTATGTAAACTATAAACAACTTTTAAACGGAAAAAATTCAAAAAGTGTACACTGTCATCGAGAGTCCTAAATGAAAAGAGTTTGTTGCCGCAAGGATGGCTCAATGAAGAACGGCAGCGTTTTAGTGGACTTCGGGTGGCGGGAACCCCACCAGCGGATTCTCTTCGGTCGTCAACGACCTCGACTTTGTCCGGTGGATAAAAAGCAGTTGACGGTGATGGCAAGGGAGTCCTTCATTTCACAACCACCAAAAAGAGGAAGAGCTGCACTGCCAGGAGTCCCACATGGACTCCTGTGCAGAAAACAACACAGAACACACAATAAGGGATGTACAGGACAAGGACATGGAGTCCCTGTCCCTCCAATGCATTTCCAGCATTACAGGTATCCAGCTGAATGGTTGGCAAATGTGAATAGTGATAAAGAATTATGAAATCGAAGTGGTCCTGCAACGGGTCAAGCAAAAACCCTATGCACATTCAAAATTCTTCGATAGTTGATGAAATTGTACAGAGTGTTAGTCCGAGCCCGGTGGAGGGAGTTCAGCTAAAAGCGTTTGGTTAAAGCAAGTTTGTGCAAAGTTACCAACATTGTGTTAAGAGGAATCCGAGCCCGGCAGAGGACGATCCGAGATCTGAGCCCGACAAAGGGGGATCCGAGATCTGAGCCCGACTGAGAGGGATCTTGGGTGAACCGTGAGTCACCCGAGAAAGAATATCCTATGAGGAATTAGATGCATAAATAGTGTACGAACATTGCAGTGAAAGGATCTGAGCCCGGCTGAAGGGGATCCGAGGTGAATATTGAATCGCATAAGACCTTGAATACTTGTGATAATCTGAAAGAGGAAAAAGAACGTATTGTTTGTTTGGCGTATCAGGCCCTATGAATGAAGATACTTTGAAAGACAAAAATACTTGTGCACAGAAGGCACTGATGCTAATGTTTGAACAGTATCCTTGTTTTTGATAAGCCCGAGACTGTGATAAGCTCGAGTGCACCTGCTTGTCCCGTGCTGAAAACATGTGGAAGAAAGGCCAATGGCCCAAACATCCTGACATATCATTTTGTGAACACTTCTTTCTTTTTCTTAACATTGTTTCCTACACTATTTGTATTTAGAGGTAAGGGTTGGCAATAGATTTATTAGTATAGGACTGCATTATTATAATTTGATGGTTGTTTCCTTCTCACATCTGTAGATTTAGGATTAGATAGGCATTTTCAAACCCTTTTTGAAGTTCAATAGACACCCTTGAACTGTGGTCACTCTTGTCTGTTGTCTTACTGTTTGGTAATACCACGCCTTCCTTACAGAATGGATTTATTTGATGGTAGGGGTTACCAATCCCCAATGCTTCTAAGTTACCCTGGGTGATAGGGAAGACTGTGCCAGGTTAGAGTCAGCTCGAGGGAACTGGAAGGCAAGCCCATTTGTTGGATCTATCTGCATTCTCAAAACCTCCCAAAAGAAAACCTTGTAAATGTGTTAATAAAAACCCTCCAAAAAATCCTTTAGATTCTTGAGATTCTAGAAGCCATCTGTGACAGAATGTAAGTGCCTTTTGGAGTTCCAGGTGATGAGTATATGCCACAAGGCATAGAAGCAGAAGAACACGCTTTCCACGCCTGCTGGGCATATGCCCAAATTGACACACTATAGCATGCTGTTGATGGAACAGGAACTGTAGCTTGTGATGGACAGCGTCACATTAGCGGCTGAAGGTAAATGGACAGGTTCTCTCCCAGTGTACCACATATTAATGACAAATGCCTTGATCTGCTGTGGTTTAAAACGGATGGATACAGTATAGCTCCCAATTATCCACTGACATTGTTCTTCTTCACAACTCTGAGGGTAGATGCTCTGTGAAGAGACACCACATGGAGGACTCTTTATTCACAGAGTCATTGCCCAGCCCACGCTCTCCTTCGCCTAAACAAAGTAGACTAACATAAATCATACTTTGTCTTCCAAATGCACACTCAGAGAGATTGCAAGAGGGACCCTGAAAGAGAGGAACATCATAACAGAGTAAAGTGAACGAGGAACATACTCATCAGACAGTCTCATTCTTCCTCTTCAAATGCTTGTGCTTCCTCAGTAGGGAAATACACCATCTCTGAAGAAGAGGACAGAAATTTGTAGGCAATGTCGCTCCACCATGTGTCCTAAATAGATGTGGTTCACCAAGAGAGATTTCTCTTAATATTCCAAGGAACTCCTTATCTTTTATTTTTATTTTTTATTGTTTTGGCTGAATAAACAACTTTTCAATTTATAAAAATAGTTCCATCAATACATAACAAAATCAATTATACATAAAATAAGACATAATTCATAATTAATACAATAGGGTTTCTCATAAAGGTTACACCTTTCCACATCCAGTTAATATTTAGAATTTAAAATCTACAAATCTAATTCGTTCAAGTAGCCAAATACCAGCAGCCAAAATGTTTCATTGTCGATCAGTTTCAGTTGTACAAAGTGTTGCAGAAAATATTTACAACGTTTAGCGTGTAATTCAGGGCAATATGCAACGATATGTTTCAGGGTTTCTGGATAGGTGGTACATTTATAGAATCTACAAACATTCTCATTAGGTGCCGAGATCTTTCGTCTACATTGAATATCCTTAGTGGGCCAGAGATTGAGGCGGAACCTCATATAATCTCCTCGGAATTTGTGTGAGGGATATTTAATTAAATAGGATTTGGGAATTCTATACTCTTTATATCCATATTGAGCAGGGTTCCAATCTTTGTAGCTTAGACACAATTCTCTAGTGTAGATCCAATCTCTTTGGTAGAGTTTTGTTTTGGCACGAGTAAGGTTGGTGACTAAGGTATCAATTGTGATATTGGCATCAATAAGAATGTTTGTGACCACATTTCGCCAATTTAGCGGATAGTCATGATTTGATTGCAGCAAATATCGTGGCAAAATCGCAGAAATGTCAACAGATTGCAGAGATAGTAGACACTTTCTCAACAATGCAATTGATTTCCATGAAATCATACTGTACAAAGATAGAAGGCCTAGTTCGAAACGAATTAGGGCAATAGGAACACAATTGGGCAAATTAGAGATTGAACGCCAGAACCTACCCTCCAATCGGTCCCAAAAAAGACGAGCTTTTGGAGCACATGATTCAAAACTATATGAGAGAATAGGTATCACTTTCAATGAGTAGAAGGATAGAAGATGGCTACATGAAAATTTGCCAAATTTATAAAGGATAGCTTTTGCTTGAGAGATTGGGGCCTGAAGCTTAGATTTTATATCGGCCACGTGAAAAGTATCACTCGCATAGTTGTTAACGGCAACTCCTTATCACACTGTTCATGAGGGAGCTAAAAATGGGCTCCACTTCATCTCCTCCATCCTGGGATCCATGGCAAAGTTATGCCACTTGGCGAGGGAGGAACAAGCCTTACCTAATTTTTGAGATTGACTCACTCCTGTCAAGTGTAATGGGTTCAGGGGGGACTGTCAAAAAGCCAGTGGAGGCAGTGCTATAGGATCACTCAGTGTCGAAGGTAGATAGTACCCTGAAATAAATTATGAGGATTTTCACATATTATTAAGATCAAACATGAAGTGTATAATTCAAGCAACAATATGCAGCCAACATTATCATTGCCACACACAACATACGCTCACAGCCCCACTGTGTAAACATTACAACATATACTAATGCAAGGAAATGCATAATTCAAGCAACAATATGCAGCCAACATTATCATTACAACACACAACATACGTTCACACCCTCACTGTGTAAACATTGCAACATACTCTAAAGCAAGGAAATGCATAATTGAAGCAGCAATATGCAGCCAACATAAGTACTCACCCACATAGCGTATAGAGGTCCCCAGCAGTGTAAATATCACAACATACATCCCCCCGCTGCGTAAACATTACAACATATACTAAAGCAAGGTCATTCATAATTCAAGAATATTCAGTCACCATTATCATTACCATCATCTACAAAGAAGTCACGAGTAGCACACCAGCGTACCCGACGGCTTATTTCCACATATCTGATAGCACACGCTCCTTGCGCAGCAAATCGACTAACCGGCTTGAATCACAACTCGTCTGCAAAGAGCGGACCCGCAAACAATCCTCTCCTTGTCATGCACCCACCCTCTGGAACTTGATCCCAGTATCAGCTCGGAATGCCCCCACAATTCATCAATTTCACAAATTTCTCAAAACATGGCTCGTTCAACAACAGCTGACCAATGACTAATTCCAAAGGATGCACATACCAACTGTGAGAAACCAGAAGGTGTCTCACTAATCCCCATGAAGCTGTCATCCAGGTGGCCAGGACACGGCCATTGCTATTGGATCCAGTGCCTGGGGGTGGACCAGTGCGGGAGGATCACCTAAATGGGGGGTCTTTGGGAAATGGAAGTGGGACACCAAAGGGTGAGACGTTGTATCCCCTTCCTTATAACACCTTATAACACCTCCTGTTCAGTAGGATACTTAAAAGCTGTATCCCCTCCCCCCCATTTTCTGGCAAGGGGTGTGACGGATTTCAGCGGTTCATGGAACCCTCCTGCACCGATAGCCAGGGAGGGAAGATGCGGTTGCCATCGTGGTACTGTCCTTGACTCCAGCATCAAAAAATATGCCAACGAGTTTATCACAACTGGTGAGTCAGACGTACCTGATAGTGGCCCGGTCTGTGTTAAACTCAAGGTTGCAGTGGCAACATTAAGAAGACTGAGAGACAGAGGTCTTTTGTGAATCAACTTGGTACCCCTCTCCTGAATTAAGAGACTGTGTTGAACAAAAAGGGGTAAAGAAGTTATAAATACAAAGAGGCCTTAGGGAAGGCCGACGTGAGGTGTCAAGGTGGGCATACATGGGTCAAGCAAAAACCCTGTGTATAGTTGAAAGTGCTTGACCTGTTGTAGAGGTTTTTGACAATAATAGAATTGTGAAACTGATGTTTACACCCGACTGAGGGAATTGCGAGTCAGACGTTTTCACCCGGCGGAGTGAATTGGTTATTGTGAATAAATAGGCCCTTACCATAGGGTAACAAAGGGACTCAGTGGCCCTCATTACGACCCAGGCGTTGGACCATGGTGCTAATAGGCTCAATGGGAATGGGGAAGGCGGCAATTACGGTACCGCAAATTGCAGTACCATAATTGCCATCAAGGTCCCTTTGCGGGTCCCTACTTTAACGGCTGGTCCAGACCAGCCGTTCAGGTCAGCAGCCGCAAAGGGACCTCATAGTAAGGTGTTAAGGGGTTAACGGCGCCGCAGCCTTTTACCGCGCCGTTAACCCCTTAACACCAGGGTCCTAATGAGGGCCATTGTAAAGGATAGGCGCCACACATGAACCTTGTGGGACTCCACAAGTGACTGGAGCCAGTTCGGCAGAGGGTGATGGCGAGAAGACCCTCATAGTTCTATTCACAAAAATGATAGGACCCATGTGGTGGTTTTGGTTGAGAAGTGTGCTGCTGAGATAAGATGGTTGCATAGGACTTGGTGATTGATCAAGTCAAATGCATCCGACAAATCTAGCAATAGGAGGAGGGCGAGTTTACCATTGTCTTTCAGATCTTCAATTTGAGTTTTCAGGTCAATCAGTGTTGTCTCCGTCCTGTGCCTTGGTCTAAAACCTGATTTCCTGAGGCCGAGGAGGTTGTTATTTTCTAGGTGCTCCTGGATTTGCAGGTAAGCTGCTCTATCCAGGATTTTTTAAAAGAAAGGGGGCCGTGGTAATGGGTCTGTAATTAGTAGGGAAACTGGGATCTAATGAAGGTTTCTTTAGTAAAGGGAGAACCCAGGCAACTTTTAGATTATTGGGGACTATGCTTGTATTGAAAGAGGTGTTGATTATGGAGGTGATACAGGGAGACAATTCTTTGGTTGCCTTCTTGATGATGGGGGCTGGTCAGGTATCTCCCTGGCAATTGGAAGGTTTCAGTTTGAGTATTATGTTTTCTACATCATGAGAAGAGAGTGGGGAGAAGTTAAAAAGCTCTCGGTTATGCTGGGAAAAGGCATAAGTGGCGGTTTGTGGTGAGGCAAGTGCAAGACTAGTTTTTTGTGATTCAATTTTTTCTTGGAGCATAGTGATTTTACCTAGGAGTGCTTTTTGAATATTGGAGCACCATGTGATGTCTTTGGCACAGGTGTCGGGGGGAGTTAATGGGGGTTCCAGTTCTTTAAGGATTTTAAAGAGTTCTTTAGTACTCGATTTAGCTTGCATAATCCAGTTGTTATAGTTATCTTATTAGTTGGTGTGGAGAGGCTCTTCCAGAGGTCCTCTGTATTTCTTTTTTTCATGTCTTAGGCTCTGAGGTGCGGCGAAAACCATGAGTTGAGATGCGCACACCGTTTGGGTTTGCGCAGAGTAATTGGAGCAATAATGTTAATGGCCTTAAGGAGTGTTTGGTTATAGGTGTCCACTAACACAGTGGGGTCGGTGTGTGATACAGTAGGGTTGCTGAGGATTGGTAGAATAAGTGGAAGCAGTTTCTCTAATGTGATGTCCCTTAAGCTTAGGTCGCTGGTTATCGTATTTGATATTGAATGAAATGAGATGGTGGTCTGACCAGGCACAGGGCATGTTAGATAGAACATTGATGTTGCAATTGAGGTCTGCCAACCAATCAAGCATCCTGCCTTGGAAGTGGGTGGGTTCAGATATGCGGTGGGTGAAGCCCAGTTCCGTTATGGTATTGACAATGTCTAGGGCTTTAGTATCCTTGGTGTCTTGGAAGCCAAGGTTGAGGTCGCCCAATACAATTATCTGAGAGCTTAACTTGGTTTTAGCTGAACAAAGGGTGGTATTATCTTCTTTGAAGGTAGATACTGGCCCTGTTGGCCTATAAATAATGTGCATAGTGAGTGTTTGGGTGGCCGAAACTGGGTGCTTGACAGACAGTAATTCTGCTGACGGGAGTGGTGGACCAGTTAATGGTCTGAGGCCTAAGGAGGTTTTGGAAATGAAGGCGACACCCACACCTTTAGTTCGGTTAGAGTCTCTATTAGAGTCTCTGTTCCATCTGATAATGGAGTACTCATTGGAGATGGCAAGAGAGAGAGAAGGCTCAGCTGCAGCATGTAGCCAGGTCTCTTTAATGGCTAAGAAGTCTAGGTCTTGTCTTGTGATGTAGTCTGCAGTATCTAATGCGTGGGCTGGGAGTGACCTGCCGTTTATTAGAGCGCCCTTGATATGAGGTGTGGTTTTATCACAGCTCTGCTTAGTGTTGGCAGCAATTTTCCATAGTGATTTTCCTTTAGTGGATAGATTCTTGGGGAGGCCTGCTAGTTTGGTTGTGTCGGTCCGTGGTTTGGTCATGGTGGTGGTTTTGGGTGCTAATGAGGCTGGTAGGATTCTGGTGCCTACTCTATTCTTCCTGAATGTCCGTGTGCAAGGTACATTTGGCGTGGGTTTCATGGCAAAATGTTGGAGCCAGAAGGCTGGTGAGTCAAGGTAGGGGTTAGGCGATGCAGATGTAATGAGGGGTGTAGTTTCGGATGCTGGGTGTAGGCAAGAGGGCAGCCAAGTAGACAGGGGGATGCTGTCTGATGATGGGAGCTTACGGCTCGTGCTGATGATGTTAGGCATGTCAGGCTGCGAGTAGTGGTTGCATAGTAACTAATGAGACTTTGAAGTATCATCTATTCGGGGAAGGCACATTCATAAGTGGCCGAGTATTAGTGCTACAATGATAAAGTTTAATGTCACAAAGGTGGCATGCAGCAGAAATAGCACAATTCATTTTAATTATGAACCTTTTAGTATCCAAGAGCAGGAGGAGAAAAATAAATTAATAAACAAAGGATGGGTGAAGAAACATTGTGTGGATTCTTTATCGTTAGGGCTGCACATTTGGTGCTACCATTTTATTTGTTCAGAAATGACTAAACTTTTACTGGCCAACTTTAGAAATTTAGTTTTGAAAACTGACGCCAACAGATATACGCTCATATGTTTCTGTTGTGTAAAAAAGGAGAAACATTTTGGACATCAGGATCACAGTTCAAATCTCTCATGACCCCACTTTCAATTGCCAGAAGGATTGCGTGACTTGTCAAGCTGACTGAGGGGCTTCCAATGGCTCATGTCTTGTTCTTAGAACCCACTGTGGTGAGCCCTCCAAACTGAACCTCTCTAACGCCGCCTTCGCACCACACAGAGCACCCATTTTGAAGATGGCAGTTTTCCATTTGGGCCAGCACTATGCAGATTTGGTACAACACACAAAGACAGCATCCTGAGGCCTGGTTCAATGTTGTCGAACCACAAGAACTGAAAAAGGTACACTTGGAAGGCCCAATACCCCTTGAACCACTTTGGGACGCTAGTGACTGCTAAATCAACCATTTACACGTTTTCCACAAAGACGCATCCTGTCTGTTTATATTATTTGTGATTTGTTAACCTTCACACCTGCTACATTACCCGGAGTGCTTGAATCATCTACATTATGCATATTCTGTATTCCTTCCAAAGGAATGGTGATGGGGTGAAGAACAGCATGAACCATCAGATGCAGTTCCCGCATACTCGATGCAATACAAGTGTGATGGGGTGAATAACAGCACGAACCATCAGATGCAGTTCCCGCATACTCGATGCAATACAAGTGTGATGGGGTGAATAACAGCACGAACCATCAGATGCAGTTCCCGCAGACTCGATGCATGCCAAGTGTGATGGAGTGAATAACAGCACGAACCATCAGCTGCAGTTCCCGCAGACTCGATGCATGCCAAGTGTGATGGGGTGAATAACAGCATGGACCATCAGCTGCAGTTCCCGCAGACTTGATTCATGCCAAGTGCGATGGGGTGAATACGACAGCATGAAGGATCAGCTGCAGTTCCCACAGGCTCGATGCATGCCAAGTGTGATGGGGTGAATAACAGCACGAACCATCAGCTGCAGTTCCCGCATACTCGATGCATGGCAAGTGTGATGGGGTGAATAACAGCACGAACCATCAGCTGCAGTTCCCGCATACTCGATGCATGGCAAGTGTGATGGGGTGAATAAAGGCATGGACCATCAGCTGCAGTTCACGCAGACTCAATGCATGCCAAGTGTGAAAGGGTGAATAACAGCATGGACCATCAGCTGCAGTTCCCGCATACTCGATGCATGGCAAGTGTGATGGGGTGAATAACAGCATGAACCATCAGCTGCAGTTCCTGCAGACTCGATGCATGCCAAGTGTGATGGGGTGAATAACAGCATGGACCATCAGCTGCAGTTCCCGCAGATTCGATGCATGCCAAGTGTGATGGGGTGAAGGACAGCATCTACCATCTGCTGCAGTTCCCGCAGGCTCGATGCATGCCAAGTATGATTGGGTGAATACATGTACCATCAACTGCAGTTCCCGCAGGCTCGATGCATGGCAAGTGTGATGGGGTGAATAACAGCACGAACCATCAGCTGCAGTTCCCGCATACTCGATGCATGGCAAGTGTGATGGGGTGAATAACAGCACGAACCATCAGCTGCAGTTCCCGCAGACTCGATGCATGGCAAGTGTGATGGGGTGAATAACAGCATGGACCATCAGCTGCAGTTCACGCAGACACGATGCATGCCAAGTGTGAAGGGGTGAATAACAGCACGAACCATCAGCTGCAGTTCCCGCAGACTCGATGCATGCCAAGTGTGATGGGGTGAAGGACAGCATCTACCATCTGCTGCTGTTCCCGCAGACTCGATTCATGCCAAGTATGATTGGGTGAATACATGTACCATCAGCTGCAGTTCCCGCAGGCTCGATGCATGGCAAGTGTGATGGGGTGAATAACAGCACGAACCATCAGCTGCAGTTCCCGCATACTCGATGCATGGCAAGTGTGATGGGGTGAATAACAGCACGAACCATCAGCTGCAGTTCCCGCAGACTCGATGCATGGCAAGTGTGATGGGGTGAATAACAGCATGGACCATCAGCTGCAGTTCACGCAGACTCGATGCATGCCAAGTGTGAAGGGGTGAATAACAGCACGAACCATCAGCTGCAGTTCCCGCAGACTCGATGCATGCCAAGTGTGATGGGGTGAAGGACAGCATCTACCATCTGCTGCTGTTCCCGCAGACTCGATTCATGCCAAGTGTGATGGTGTGAATACGACAGCATGAAGGATCAGCTGCAGTTCCCACAGACTCGATGCATGCCAAGTGTGATGGGGTGAATAACAGCATGGACCATCAGCTGCAGTTCCCGCAGACTCGATGCATGCCAAGTGTGATGGGGTGAAGGACAGCACGAACCATCAGCTGCAGTTCCCGCAGACTCGATGCATGCCAAGTGTGAAGGGGTGAATAACAGCATGGACCATCAGCTGCAGTTCCTGCAGACTCGATGCATGCCAAGTGTGTGGTGTCTGAATTATGCTAGATGATCTGTGGGGGAGCAGCTATCGTGTGTTATTAAGTTAGCACCTGCTCTAAGAAGATGAGAAAGCTATAAGCTTAATATTTCTGTTTACAATATTGTGATCTAATTAATTGAATTCGAAATCTACTTTGGATTTGGACTAGTGACTTCAGGTTTCTGAGGAGTGACTTTTATAATACAAGGTATTATACAATACAAAAAGGTATTAAGCACATTTTCTTGAGTTCATATTTTATTTTTGTATATGTTTTATCGAGTTCATAATTTATTTGTTGATATGCTTCAATCAGAAATGTAATGTCATCTTATCCTGTATATATTGATCACTTTTAATGCACTGCACTGGGGTACCAGATTGTGAAAGGGCTGTCAGAATTAACTGTGCCTTTTCAGGGTTCAATGAATGCGCTTAGTGTGGCCAAAATATCCTTACCCTTATGAGTAATATGTAACCGGATGCTGATTGTGTTCAAGAAACAATAAAACATGAATAGCAGCGGTCATGAGCAAAAGAATGTTGGTCCCAGGCAAACAGACGTCCGGCTGCATCTGGGTTCTACTATCTGTGCTGCCTGTCGTTAGAGAGACTGTTAGCTTCCTTCTGTGACTGAGTTACAGGTCGGGTGGAGGCAGCATTCCTCGGCCATCCGGCATTTTTCAAATAGCAAAACACGACACAAGCATCAGGCCATGCGCTTCATCTTTGCTTCTGTAAATTTGCTAGTGCCAGTATGCCATGGTTTTGCAGTTATGTTTCGTTATCTGCATTTATAGAGCGCACGTCCACCCAAAGGCATCTTGGCACTGTGAATACTAAAGGTACAACCAGGCAGCAGAAACAAAGCAACCTAAAAGAGATGAGTTTCCAAACAACGCCTGAACTAGACGTGGTTCTCTGTGGCCCTTAGAGAGAGCAGAAGCGAGTTGCACAGCCAATCCGCGGCCTCAGGGAACGCCCGTTACTCTGTCCTCGAAAGCCCAAAACATGGGACAAAAATAAGGTAGGCACCTTGAGAGCACAGAAAGGGCCCATCGGATGTGGGGCTGAAACTTTTAACTTGCAAATATTTGACGCCCTGTGGACTTTCAATGCGTTTAGAAACGGGGAGCCAGTGCAACGAACGCAGCACAAACGGGGAGCCAGTGCAAAGAACGCAGCACAAACGGGGGGCCAGTGCAAAGAACGCAGCACAAACGGGGAGCCAGTGCAAAGAACGCAGCACAAACAGGGGGCCAGTGCAAAGAACGCAGCACAAACGGGGAGCCAGTGCAAAGAACGCAGCACAAACGGGGGGCCAGTGCAAAGAACGAGGCACAAACGGGGAGCCAGTGCAAAGAACGCAGCACAAACGGGGGGCCAGTGCAAAGAACGCAGCACAAACGGGGGGCCAGTACAAAGAACACAGCACAAACGGGGAGCCGGGGCAAAGAACGCAGCACAAACGGGGAGCCAGTGCAAAGAATGCAGCACAGGAGAAATGTGAGAGCCGAAGGGAATAGCAATAGCGTCTCGAGCTGAAAAGTTATGGAAGAGTTACAAACAGTGAATTAAATACAAAGGTTCGGCTAGAAAAAGGGAATTGTAGGAATCCATTTGGCCCAAAACAAGTGAGGCAACTGCCGGAGATTGAAGTGGCGACGGGAGGAATGGTAAAAACCAACAAAGAACCTTCAATCAATTGAAAATGACCAGCTTGACAAATAGAACAGACACAAGATTCTGTGGAAAGGGTGGAAGAGATTTTAAAGCCCAGATCTTTATGACAGATACAGGTTTAGGAAAAGACCCAAGGCAACCGGCCAGAACAGAAGAGTCTTTAAAGAACTAGCAGTAGGGGCCCAGGGTAACCACCAGTATCTCCTCCTTGTTCCCCTTTAAATTGAGCCAGTTGTCGATCATCCAACATCCCACAGCCTCCAGACAACCCCTAAGCTGAGAAGAGTATGAGGCTGAGATGAATTAAGCCGCACAATGATCTGTCTATAAGCATAGGAGTAGCAATGGAGGCCATGGGAGTAGATGAGCTTAACAAGAGGTTTAATGTAGATACTGAATAGGGTGGGAGACAAGACGGAGCCCTGGTGTACCCCACAGATGAGAGACCTAGGGAGAAAACAAAAAGAGTAAAGAGTAAGAGTTTACCCCCTATCAGTCAAGAAGGAAGTAAACCAGGACAAGACTGGGACGGAAAGTCCCACTGAGGCCAGGCAGCCTAGCAGGGGGGACTGGGCTACTGTGTCAAATGCAGCTCAAATATCTAATAAGATCAGTGCTCCCACTCCCCGGTGGTCAGATAGCTGGGCCAGATCATCCATCACCGAGACCAGAACACTGTCCGTGCCACAGCCAGGATGGAATCAAGACTGAAGTTGGTCAAAGAAATAAGAATTTTCCAAGAAGGAACTAAGCAGAGGGGATTTCAGATATTCTAAATACTTCATAAAGAAAGGCACAGAGATATTGGGTGAAGATTCAGCAGATTCAGCAGAATGGAAGAATCCAGAGAAGAATTACAATAGCCTGCTTTAGCTCCATAAGGATAAAACCAGACAAGCATGAAGTTCACTGCCTGAGCAACACAAGGGGCAATATCAGTCATAATGTCTGAAACTAAACTAAGTACAGAGGTGTGGCAGTCTATGCAGTCTGCAGGAGCCTGTGTGCAGTGCTAGTGAATTGGTGGTGGAGCTATTATTCATAACCATCCACCCAGCGCAGAGCGCGGTGCAGAGCTGTAGCACACGTGCAGCAGTCTATGCAGTCTACAGGAGTCTGTTTGCAGTGCTCGTGAATTGGAGGCAGAGCTCCTATTCATAACCATCAACCCAGAGCTGTGGCAGAGGTGCGATAATCTATGCAGTCTACAGGAGTCTGTTTGCAGTGCTAGTATTGTATTCTATTGGGTTATTTATGTAGAGTTCTTTCCCCATTTGTATGGTCTCAATGTGCTTTGTGGTAGGAAAACGATCTCAGTGACCATAGTCAATGTGCTGGAGGTTCTAAGGGTTTTAGATTCGGAGATGCATGTATGCATTTTCACCGGTCTAGGACTTATGTGGCTGGCGTGGCTCGACTAAGCAGCCCAAAAAAGGTCAGGCACATGGGTGGGCTCTGTTGGTGGTTTGCAACAGAGTGCTATTGTTGAAGAGTCGATGTGTGACCAGCTATACCGAATTTCATTTCGGTGGTAGTCGCTGTATGCTAGTGGCAGAGGTGTTGAGGTACGTCAGGTGTTTCAGTGTGGATGGCTATGTGCGCTGATAGACCAGAAGGGCATAGCCGTAGCTGCATTCTACGGTGCATGGATGTTTGGCCGTGCCTGCGGCCTGTGTCCACAGACGTGGTGTAAGGTATACGTACCGTAAGCTTTGATGTTGTTTGGTTGCAACGATCTTTGTCCAATGTGGATGGTATGGTCTCCTTATTCGTGGTCTCTCTGGGGCGAGAGTCTGAGCGGTAAGGGCGAGTGAGTTTATTGTGGTTTGCCACAGCGAAAGCTGCTGGCTTCCCTGGTGCATTTGTCAGGTAGGAATTTTGTTGATTCATGGGGCAATAGTTTGTCAGCGTGAGCCCATGCAAATGTTGCCGTTCGTGATATAGTTAGAGGAGGAGTAAGGTTTATTGTAGTGTGCCTCAGTGAATGCTGCTGGCTTCCATGTAGTATTTATTATGTAGGTGTGTTGTTGTGCATTGGGCGACAGTTTGTCAGGTGAGCCACTGCAAATGCTGCCGGCATCTGAGCAGTGATTGGTATATAGGAATGTGTTGTTTAAGATCAGGAGATGTGTTCAAGATGAAGTTGGGAAGAGCTAGGTTTTTAGGGCCTTTCTGAATTTCGGTGAATTGGAGGTGGAGCTTCTATTCATAACCATCAACCCAGCGCGGATCATGGCGCGGCGCTGTGGCAGAGGCGCTGTGTCTATGCAGTCTGCAGGAGTCTGTTTGCAATGCTAGTGAATTGGAGGAGGAGCTACTATTCATAACCATCGACCCAGCGCGGAGCGGCGCTGTGGCAAAGGTAAGGCAGTCTATACAGTCTGCAGGAGTCTCTTGCATTGGTAGTGAATTGGAGGCGGAGCTACTATTCATAACCCTCAACCCAGTGCGGAGCGGAGCTGTGGCAGAGGTGTGGCAGTCTCAGCAGTCTGCCAAGGCTGTGAGGCCAGGACAGTGATGCAGATGGGGAAACGTTCGACTCTACGTTTCACCCTACGAGGTAAACTCCTCATGATTGAGTAGAGTAACCTGCAGCCTTTTACCACATACTAACTCTAGCGCTTCTGCTATCCTCCTCCTACCTGCTGTGCTTTACCTTTTGCTTTGTTTATTTTATCCCCCACTCCTTTTGGAGCGCATAGGGGGCTACTTCTTCGGGTGCTGTCCTGCGCGACATTCCCAAGCGCATGGCAAACGGTCCCTGCACCCGACACCAAACAAAAATGAGAGATGAGGAAGAGTCATCCTCTAATGAGACCACCCCCAGCAGAGCCATGAGCGATTCTCGATGTTGGGAACAGTGATAACTCAAGCAGTGACGCATGTTCGAATGAACTAAGGGAAATGGGGGAGACCAGAGACAATGGCCTGTTAGTGAGGTCAACACCATACGAAATTCACCGTGGAGAATGTCCCACCCCTTAGGGAAAAAGGGAACAAACGCTAATGCTACCCGGCATTGGCAAACGAGGGGATGGTGATATAGCAGGAAGCCAGCTGCTCCATTCCCGAACTTGCATAACAAAACTGAAACAAGCAAAATGAAAGGGCAATGTCCCTCGATTAATACTATCTACTGGCAACATGCCCCATAACCAGACATTACAAACATCACAAGAACAGCGGCATGGTCTACGTCTAATAAAGAGAAGCCCATGTTTTCTGAATATCTGGATGAATACCATAAACCCGAACAGATTGATGCTCAAAATGTGTGATGGCATGTTGCCCACAATGTGGAATGAAGACTACGCTTTCTTAGAGGAGGAATTCTCATGCCCAGACTCTCCCGAATATGCTTCCCGACAGGACCTCCCTTTTATGGAGCCTCAGGGTGGGTCTGCCGGTTTGGCTACAACTGGACAACTTAGCTCCCTTGAAATCCGGCACAGTGCGCTAGCGGCACGGCTCCAAAAGGAGATCTTGGATATTAAAAGTAACTTTATCTGGCAGAGACGGCTAAGTGACTTGTTCTCGACTAAATGTTACAAGCCAAAACTACAAGCGCCAGCCAGCTCTGAGGTTACTACTTTGAATTTGCCCCCAGCTGATAAAGAGGTATCAGGTATGGAGAAAGGGTTCCAAGGGATTGGTGGAACAGCAGTAACTGACAAACCGCTCGAGCAATAATGAATTAGAGCTGGGTTTGAATGAGGACAATTTAACAGCGGTAAACAGGGTGGAAACCACAATCTCTTTTTTCTTCTTCAAGCATGCTATCTGAGACAGAGGTGTCTGGCCACTACAAAAGAGATAAGCCTCCGCCGATATCGATGTCGACAACACAAGCCATAGCCCTAAATCCCTTCACAAAGCTGTATGAGAATCTGAGTGATTCGTTAAAAACTCAAAAAGACCTCATGACCATGATCCATGCCAAAATAATCAGTCTGGAGACCTTTGTCGGATGCATTCAAACTTGGCTGGACTGGGAATCTGAGCTGACGTCCCAATGGCAATCTAGATTATATGACCTGGCTGGAAGTGAGGAGGCCGATAAACCCGCCCTAATGACAGCACTGCTGAAAGCGATGAAGTGGACTAGGTCATAGTGTGAAAGTGAACGTGATGCAAACTTACATTGGCAAAGAAACTAACAATCCTCAACCGAAGTAAATATGGAAAGAGAACTTACCAGTACTAAGGCGAAGCGATCTAGGTCCGAGCATATCCTCTTGAGACCGACTGAGCACCCAATACAGTCTACCTCACGTTAGTCCTCTGCCGAGTGGTGCCTGTCGATAACAGCAACAAAAGACTGCAATATGGAAATAACTACAATTGCAGAGACTATAGGGACCCACAAAAGAACAAGGGAGCAAGAAAAACTCGTAACTATGTGGGGCCTCGGTACCAGAGGCGATGAGAAGAACTCACAAGGTGCGAAACAGTAATACGGTGGAATGTGGGTATTTACCCTGCTCCGATATCATCCATCAACAGAGGGCCCTCAATGTAAAGTCCTACCAGATTTTTGAGAAAAATGGCAATAACAGCTCTAGGAATAAAATGCATACCAGGTCAAAGGGTAAGAAAGATCAAAATCAACCTCCACCAAAAAAAAGTAATATCGAACGGCTCGAGAGCTTTCCTGAGGAAACTGACATGCCCTGAAGCAGAAACGCCTTTGGATAGAATGTTGAACACAAAATCCAAGAAACACCAGAATTCTAAAGATAAAAATGTTTCTATTGCCAAAACCCAGGAATCTACCTCGATGATTAGAGAAATGGAGGCCTTGGAGATCTCATTGGTAGATCGCTCTACTTATTCACACATGATTGAGGAGGGGCCTGACCATTTGGTGAATGCAACCGTCAATAAGGAAGATGACATCTCATATCTGGACAGCCCCCTTAGTATTAAGGATGCTCTATCTCTCTGCTATAACTCAATGAACGACTCCTATTCTGAATATCAGACGTTGGAACAAAAGAGAAACATAATTCAGGACAAAGTAATAAGAGAGGCATCCCTTTAAAACAATAAAGACCTTCCTACAACTAACGTAAGGAATTACTATTGTAATAAACAAATAAATCTCCACAGAACTCAAATTGTATGGTGTCAGTGGAAAGAATTTGTCCATCTGGAGATGGCCTGATACTGAATAGACAAAACATCATGAATCTTCTCCACTGCGTCCCAAAATTGAGAACCATACGCCCTGAAGACATACAAGTTGTTCAATTCATTGATGAGGATAGAATGGATTTTGTTATCCTCCATCTCCACTCAGCCCTAATAAGAACAACTTTACTAGAAGCGGGGCCAATCGTTCCTATTGGATGCAGAATTGAGAAAAACCCAATATGTAGCAACCAAAATCAAGCTCCAATTTGAGCCCAAAGTAAGGAGGTCGTAATAATGGACACAAGCACCCTAAATTAAAAGGATCGGCCAAAAAAAAAAAAAAAGAAATCAGGCGATAGGAGCAATGAAAGAGTGGGCAATAAAAATCACATTTAATTGTAGATCGACTCAACAGAGGAATGTAAGAACGATAGAGGACGAATCAATTGGAAACGATCAAGTGCAAACCTGGTCTTGGTTGGCCGCTGGGCTGGCAAAAGGCTCTAAAATAGAACAGCCAAGGTACTCTCGCAGGCGTCCTCTCATGATGGGATCGTGGAACACGAGAGGCTTCACGCACTTGTTTAATACTAATTCTTTGACATTCCAAGACTATGACATCTGCTGCTTCCAAGAGACTTGATTGGATACAGTGCCTCTCTGTGATGGGTTCGATGTACTGTGCAATTCAGCTAAAAAGAGTAAAAAGGTGAGACCAACATCTGGCCTTATGGCCCTTGTTAAGAAAGGCCAGGGCTTTAAGATCTTGAAGACAACTCATCCAAACTCCATCATACCGAGAATGCTGCTAAACTGGGAGTTGCAATTAACTGGGAAATTACAGATTGTTGCAATATTCAATTTGTACTGGAACCCTATGTAGAAATGGAATCCTCTCTAATTGTACTGGGTGGCGATCTTACCATAACGTGTATTGGAGAGGGAGGCAAGGTAATTGCCGTAAGAGATGTGTCTTGTAGGGTGAAACGTTGGATGACTGAACTGCCTGAAAGAGGTATGTTTATGCTAAATGGTCAGATCAATGGGGATATTCCGGCTAATCCGACATGGAGAAGGGAAAGGCAGTATTCTCATTTAGACTACTTTTTTTGTTTCAAGGGGAATGTTGAATCAAGCGGGCTGCTTGAGGGGTGAAACCCATGATTGAAAGCGATCACCATTTCTTGATTCTAGAATGGAAACTGCAATTAATGGTACCCCATGACCGTAGTCCTAGGCCCCTCCAAGTGAATCAAAGAGGAAACCGTTTACCTATCCCTTCAAACAAGATCCCTCAAATATTCTCAAAAATACAATCATGCAATGGGCCTCGAATATCAGGGTGTGGAATATTCATCCTTACTGAAAGAGTTTGGCAACACGCTAAACGGCCTGCCACAATAAATCCAAGAGATCCCATTTTTATGACAAAGATCTAATGGGTTCAAAGAAGCAATACAGAGCTGGCCTGAGGAAGAATACCCGATTGAGGGACCCAAACAGAACAATATTGAAATTGGCTTTTGGCAACCAGCGCTATGCGCCAACAAAATGATGCAGAAAATATGCTCAAGATAAGAGGTAAGCGAAAGACGAGAGATTTATGGTCATTATTAAATGACAATGAAGTGCATCAGCAATCGTCCCTTCTCTCTGCGGTAACTGAAGATAAGTGGATTTCTCACTGTTCACACTTATTCGCAGCTATGGAGAAAACGAATCTCAGGAATATTGATGTGAAGAACGGTAAATGGAAAATTGAGTTTGATAGAAATGACATTCTGCTACTAATGAAAAATCTAAATTCATTGCGAGCTGCCGGGCCGATGGCCTCCATAATAACATGATCAAAGAAAATATGGCGGCATGGGCGGAGTTCTGTTCGGTTCTATTCTCTCGCATATTAGACCAAAGGTCAATTCCACTATCCTTGAAATGTGCCCCGATTGTCCCCATTTACAAAAAGGGTGATAGAGAAGATCCTCGAAACTATAGACCCATCGCCCTTCTTGATACCTTGGGGAAATTATTTGTTTTGCTTTTACTACGGCATTTGAACCAATAGGCTACGTGACCAGGCAGACAGGACCCCAGACAAACAGGGTTTGCTCATTTTTTTTATTTTTATTTATTGACATTTATAAAGCGCACAACATCACTTAGGCTTTGTGGCGCTGTTACAGACAAAAAGTGTTGATGGTTTAGAGAAAAGACATACTTGGTTACATGACAACGTCGGTTGGAAATACATACTAAACGGGTTTGGAACCTCCATCAATTTGATGATCCTGAACTCATTAAAAGCCAGAGTGTTAAATAGCAAGTCAAAGCTGTAGACTGCATTTATAGATCTCGAACAAGCTTTTGACAGCATAGACAGGGAGAAGCTCTGGGGTAAGCTACATTTGTGGGACTGTCCCTTGGACCTACTTGTGTCCATCAGGTAGCTATACACTGATAGAGTTATTCAGGTGAGACTATCAAGTGATGGGGTTCTCCCGGAGGAAATTCGGACATATAGAGGGCTAAAACAAGGAAGCCCACTGCCCCAATCCGGTTTAATTTATATATATCACATATGTCAACGAGCCTGACAAATGCAAGATCATTCCCTCGCAAAATCTATGGACATAAGGTCCCTTGGATCACGTACTCGGATGATCTGGTCATTATTGACCAGACTACGATCGGATTGCAGAGATCCTGGAATCACCTATTAGAGCATTTTAAAAACAATGATCTTTTCACATTAATAAATAATAAAAAGACAAAAATCATGGTCTGGCCCTGGTAGAAAAGAAATTAATCTCTCAAATGTAGATGGGTGATTGGGAACGAACCCATAGAATGTGTCAAGTAAATAACCTATCTGGGGGTACCCCCTAACTTGAGCTCTATAGAAATGCAATGGATGAGCTCCTTTAAAATGAAATGCAAAAGACTAACATCTCAGGCCCTCGTAATAAAAGGGAGATGTGGGAAATTCCCTCTGTCCCCAATTGTCTCCTTTAATAAGCAGAAGGTGGTACCCATTTTAATCTATGGGACGGAGAATTCCATTAATCTCCCGGGGCATTTCTGGGAGGCGCTAGAGGGCCAGTATTGGAAGCGGGTTTTAAATCTCCTGAAATCACTCCCAATGGTAGCCATCAGGTATTGGGGTTACAATCCATCACCTCACTTATAGGATGGAGGCCTGTGGCACTCTTCAGGAAGAGGATTGAAACTGAAGCGCTCCTCCCTTTTACGATCATGAATAATGAGGGAAGAAAAGGAAGTTGATAGGGTAGTGGATACTTGCAAAAACAACTGTGAAGCAGTTCTGAAATCTTTTGGCCAGTCTAGATCCACCCTATTGGAAACCCCTGATAAGGTTAAAACAAGGATCAGGGAACAGGACTGGATCAAAACACAGGAGAAAAGATCGACAAATAAACTCTGCTTGAACATGCTGTGGCAACATGGGTCTATTAATCAACTTCCAGCATACCTTAGGAAATGCCACTCACGTCATGCAGGAAGTAAGGGTCATAAGTGCAAAGGCCTTGGTCATGTATTATACATTTAAAAAAATCTCCCTGCCCCAACTGCACCCGTGCGCTCTCTCCCTCCCCGGACCAGTTAGCAGTTAACTGCATTATAGGAGTAACATCTCCAATGCCGTGGGCCCAAATGGGCTGTCAAACCTTACTCTAATATCATCCTTGGAAAATATTGTGGTTGCACCTCATCCCACCATCTTGGAGGGACACACTTATTATATTTTTTAAGAATGGGGAAAGGACTAATTCCATTAATTAACACTAATACTAACACTAAAACCCGCAAACCCCCAAACCTCTCTTCGATAAATTGGACGCACTTGGGATCACATACACCAACTGCACTGACGATACCCAAGTGCTCCTCCCGCTCACAGGACTCTACCATCAAGACGCAGCCACCCTCCATGATAAATATACGCCACCATCCAAGCATGGATGGCCATGAACGGCCTATGTCTTAATGGAGATAAGACCGAAATTCTTATCCTTGGTCAAAAATCCACTCTCACGAACCTCGACCCACTCTACATCAACTTCTGCATAGACAATTGTGTCATCCCAGTTCTACCATCTGTTAAAACACTAGGAGTCCACATTGACGCCTCACTCTCCATGGACAAGCACGTCAACTCCATTGTTTCTGCCTCCGCCCTGAGCACTAAGCTCATTAATGCCATCAAACCTTTCCTAACCAAAGATAACTGCCTTTCTATTGCCAGAGCCACCATTGGAGCCAAACTAGATTATTGTAATGCGCTATTGGCTGGCACCTCCAACTCCAATCTCAATAAACTCCAAACAACACAGAATAATGCACTAAGAGCAGCTCTCAATATACCAAAAAGGGACCACATCGCGCAAGCCAGAAAGGCAGAACACTGGCTACCTGTCAAATAGCGCATTAAATTCAAAATACTTACCACCACACACAAATGTATCAACCTGTCTGCACCCTCATACCTGTCTGATACGCTAGCCAGATCTCACTCCACCAGACCAACTAGGCAATGCCACTCCAACCAGCTTAGGGTCCCACGCATCAAACGAGCTAGAGCAGGTGGAATAAGTTTCCCCTACATTGCCCCAAAGCTATGGAACGCACTACCTAGCACGCTCAGAGCAGAAACCTCTCTCACTGCCTTCCGAAAAAATTGAAAACCACCTTGTTTAACTAATTCCTCTTCCTTTGTGTCGTTTACTCTTTTCTCCTCCTCTCCTGTAGCTACCACTCTTCTCATGCAGCTAAGTAATGACTTCACTGTATGTACAACAAGTCATTTTCATATTTGTAACAAGCACCACGATGCCCTCTGGGCTGCCTGTGCACTCAACAAATGTGAATAAATAAATAAATAAATAACATCCAATTTCCCTGTTGGATGCCTCATATAAAATCTTCACCACTTTAATTTTAAAGAAACATCACCTTTAGGCCAGTTCGTCTCAGTGTTTTGACCTTTACCAATCAGGTGTTAAGAGCGGCACAGGCACCTCACTCAATTGCCTGATGATTCAGCTCTTAGGGCCTCATTACACGGACGGCGGTGGACCAAGGTGCTATTAGCACCTTGGTCCATGCCGGTAAAATACCGGCACCGCCTTGGAGGAAAGGGGAATTACTGCCCTATTCCAAGGTTGGTGGGGCGGTAATTCCCCCTTCCCCCATTGCCCTTCCCCATCCCATTGTTGCCCCATAGGGCATAATGGGAATGGGGAAGGTGCTAATTACGGCACCGCAAATTGCGGTACCGTAATTAGCTACCTGGTCCCTTTGCGGGTTGGTTTTTAACGCCTGCAAAAAGCGGTAAGGGTTAACGGTCACCGGTACCATTAACGGTGACCGTTAACCCTAACCGCCGTCCGTGTAATGAGGCCCTTAGCCAAAACAGAGGCAGTCGCAAAAAGGAAATTATTTTAGGCGTTTGACATTAGCAAGGCATTTGATTGCGTACTACAAGTAAACCTATTGCACTCAGAAACCGGGCTGAAAGTAAGGCGCGTTCAGTGATGTACTTACTCAGAATGGATTAAGAGTGAGCAGGCCCAACGTGAAGGGTGCATATTGGCCCCCTTCTGTATATATATCAGACTTGAGTGTTTGCCTTCAGTGAGTAAGGTCTCATCCTCAGAAATTGGGGTGTGTTTCAGTACGCTATTTGCTATAGGCGGATGACAGTCTTGTTCGACTATACCCCAAGAGGGCTGCAGCCGACTTTGACAGCGGTTAATGTGTATTTTAACAATTTGGAGCAGAATTCAAATATTAAGAAATACAACTTTTTAATGTAAATCAGCCTAATGTTTTACGCAATAATTATTTTTATATAGCTAATAAGGGGCCAAAAATACTTGTGGTAACAATCGAAACACGTTTTAAATATTGGCTAAAAATAAAACAAAGTCATGACCGGCATGGCCCAGTTGTGTCACTTGGACAAGACGTTTGAGCGTTTCTCCCTGAGTCCAGTTGCTACAGTAATAAACGGAGCAGAAACTATAGATGGTGTTGTGGAATGGGGCAGCTCACCCTGCTGGTGGCAATTAGGCATCTACTAGGGCTTACGGTCGCTTTGCCAGCATGGATACATTGGAGACGCTTGCAGTTGCTTAGAAGTTCTCACTCCTCCGGGAGGGGAGAGATGTTGTCCCCCGCATGCTACATCCTCCTGGGCGGAGTCCTGCGTATCTATCTTAGTAACTACAGACTCCTCTGAAGACACATTTCTTTATTCTCTGCACAAAGTAAAGAAAAAAACGATACTAAAGTGACAGGATTCTGAACAGGGAGAGGTTGACTACTTAGAGCTCTTTGACCATTTTAAATATGACGTGAAACCTTTAAATATGACGTGAAACCATAAAACGCTGTGCTGTTCTACTCACTAAGACATCTGCTCGTAAATTATGGGTTGCAATTCTAGGAGGGAAACTAGATGGGTTTCCCTATGATGGACACCCTGGGTGCCAGAACGCAAATTCCACAGCAGGAAAGAGTGTGTTGTATCTGTAGTTATGGCGTTGAGTCGCTATAGCATTCATTTGCTGAGTGTTGTGCTTTCTTTGAAGTACACTCTTCTTGGTTTGGAAAAGTCTTAAAAACATCTGACGCCCCATCCTGGGCATGGATGTGGCATTGCCTATGATCTTATCCGGTGAATGCTCTTCTTATGGATGCAATGAGATTTGTGAATAGCATTATTAACTAAGGATGTGCTGTCATTTGGTATAGACCCCGAAATTCTCGGGCCTATGGCCCCTAAAATGGTTTGGGGACCATTTATCACTTGCAATGTGTCATGTATGGATTCATGATCTGTTTGTTTTTATGTCATCTGATATTTGCTGCTGCTTATTTGTAACGTATAACACTTGTGTGTATTGTAATAATGTGTTTTGTTATTTGAATGTGTGAAACATTCATCAAAACTATAGCAAAAAATAAGTACATTTTGAAAAAAACAGCATTTTGTGGAAGAGCTTCAAGCGGTCCTCCAATGTTACAAGCATTTTTGAAAATATGTGTGGGGTGCTCCATGCACCATAAGCACAGAGCATATCCCATTGGTGGAGTTGCTCACAGTTAAGGGCTTGAAGAGAGGATTGCCATGTTTGGCAATGTTGAGTTTTGAACTACAAGGGTAGCACTGTGAAGTTGAGTATGTCCTTGGTGTCAGGAACAAGATGGCAGAGGGTGAAGGAAGATTCGTGTGAGCGAGCGGTTGGAGTGCGTCAGGGAGGGATATGTGGGAAATGCAGATGCTGTGAAGAGGTTACAAGGGCTGCCGGTATGGTCTAAAGATTATGAAAAGCAGTGAATGGTCCGGTGGGAGTCTAGACAATAGGAGGGAGACCAACATGGGTATATGAGACACAAAGCAAAGTAAAATAGGAGGGAGACCAACATGGGTGTATTAGACACAACACAAAGAAAAATAGGAGGGAGACCAAATGGGTGTATGAGACACAAAGCAAAGGAAAATAGGAGGGAGACCAATATGGGTACATGAGACACAAAGCAAAGGGAAATATGATGGAGACCAACATGGGTCTATGAGACACAAAGCAAAGGAAAATAGGAGGGAGACCAACATGGGTGTATGAGACACAACGCAAAGAAAAATAAGAGGGAGACCAACATGGGTATATGAGACACAAAGCAAAGGAAAATAGGAGGGAGACCAACATGGGTATATGAGACACAAAGCAAAAGAAAATAGGAGGGAGACCAACATGGGTGTATGAGACACAAAGCAAAAGAAAATAGGAGGGAGACCAACATGGGTATATGAGACACAAAGCAAAGGAAAATAGGAGGGAGACCAACATGGCTGTATGAGACACAACGCAAAGAAAAATAAGAGGGAGACCAACATGGGTATATGAGACACAAAGCAAAGGAAAATAGGAGGGAGACCAACATGGGTATATGAGACACAAAGCAAAAGAAAATAGGAGGGAGACCAACATGGGTGTATGAGACACAACACAAAGAAAAATAGCAGGGAGACCAACATGGGTATATGAGAAACAAAGCAAAGTAAAATAGGAGGGAGACCAACATGGGTGTATGAGACACAACGCAAAGAAAAATAGCAGGGAGACCAACATGGGTATATGAGACACAAAGCAAAGGAAAATAGGAGGGAGACCAACATGGGTATATGAGACACAAAGCAAAAGAAAATAGGAGGGAGACCAACATGGGTGTATGAGACACAACGCAAAGAAAAATAAGAGGGAGACCAACATGGGTATATGAGACACAAAGCAAAGGAAAATAGGAGGGAAAATAGGAGGGAGACCAACATGGGTATATGAGACACAAAGCAAAGGAAAATAGGAGGGAGACCAACATGGGTGTATGAGACACAACGCAAAGAAAAATAAGAGGGAGACCAACATGGGTATATGAGACACAAAGCAAAGGAAAATAGGAGGGAGACCAACATGGGTATATGAGACACAAAGCAAAAGAAAATAGGAGGGAGACCAACATGGGTGTATGAGACACAACACAAAGAAAAATAGCAGGGAGACCAACATGGGTATATGAGAAACAAAGCAAAGTAAAATAGGAGGGAGACCAACATGGGTGTATGAGACACAACGCAAAGAAAAATAAGAGGGAGACCAACGTGGGTATATGAGACACAAAGCAAAGGAAAATAGGAGGGAGACCAACATGGGTATATGAGACACAAAGCAAAAGAAAATAGGAGGGAGACCAACATGGGTGTATGAGACACAACGCAAAGAAAAATAAGAGGGAGACCAACATGGGTATATGAGACACAAAGCAAAGGAAAATAGGAGGGAGACCAACATGGGTATATGAGACACAAAGCAAAAGAAAATAGGAGGGAGACCAACATGGGTGTATGAGACACAACGCAAAGAAAAATAGGAGGGAAACCAACATGGGTGTATGAGACACAACGCAAAGAAAAATAGGAGGGAGACCAACATGGGTGTATGAGACACAACGCAAAGAAAAATAGGAGGGAGACCAACATGGGTATATGAGACACAAAGCAAAGGAAAATAGGAGGGAGACCAACATGGGTATATGAGGCGCAAAGCAAAATAAAATTGGAGGGAGAACAAAAGGCACATTGTTATTTTTTTCTGTAGACACAGTTATGAACCAGCTTAACAAGGGAAGAATGATGGATTTCTCAAAACAAACATTTCAAAATAAAATAGATCAACAGACTAGTGGAGATGGGGATGGATGGTGATACTAATAGTGGTGGCATTGAGCAAAGCATCCTTTAGAAATAACATTATATTAATTAATAGTGCTCAATCATTGGCTTCCCAACTACAGAGATGGTTTGATGCGTTCTAATTGAGGCCTCATGTGAAGTAATGTAACTGACGAATTCCGGGCATATGTGAGTAGTTTGCAGAAATGACTATACTGCACTGCAAAAGAAATGCTATCAATGGCCGGTTCAGGGCTCTCGTTTCCATATGCACAGCCTAATACAAAGTTACAGCACACTGAGCAACATTGGATAGAGATACAGAGGTTCTGCTATGAAGTGATGAATTACAGGCTGTGATGTCAGCAGCTCAATGCATGTGAATAATCTAGCTTCACTAGAAAAAAAGAATAGGTTCAGGGAACAACATTGACAGAGAGATGCTCATCATAGGCTCTGGTTTATGAACTTGCAGGGAGGGTTTGTTAGGAAGGTTTTCTAACCATAAAGTTTCTGTGAAGTGCATACGAGGATGTGCTCTCCAAGAAGGCTGTAGTATAGATGTAGGTCAAGGAGCAGGTAAATCTACCCCAGCCTAGGCCCAGGACCCCGGTTTAATAATAGCAGGTACGAGGCTGGTGGACGGGCTGTAGTATAGACATAGGACAGAGCAGGTACATCTGTAACAGCATAGGTACAGGACCCCGGTCTAATAACAGAAGGTACAAGGCTGGTGTACGGGCTGTAGTATAGACATAGGACAGAGCAGGTACATCTGTACCAGCATAGGTACAGGACCCCGGTCTAATAATAGCAGGTATGAGGCTGGTGTACGGGCTGTAGTATAGACATAGGACAGAGCAGGTACATCTGTAACAGCATAGGTACAGGACCCCGGTCTAATAACAGAAGGTACAAGGCTGGTGTACGGGCTGTAGTATAGACGTAGGACAGAGCAGGTACATCTGAACCAGCATAGGTACAGGACCCCGGTCTAATAACAGAAGGTACAAAGCTGGTGTACGGGCTGTAGTATAGACATAGGACAGAGCAGGTACATCTGTAACAGCATAGGTACAGGACCCCTGTCTAATAACAGAAGGTACGAGGCCAGTGTACGGGCTGTAGTATAGACATAGGACAGAGCAGGTACATCTGTAACAGCATAGGTACAGGACCCCGGTCTAATAACAGAAGGTCCAAGGCTGGTGTACGGGCTGTAGTATAGATGTAGGTCACAGAGCAGGTAAATCTACCCCAGCCTAGGCCCAGGACCCCGGTCTAATAATAGCAGGTACAAGGCTGGTGTACGGGCTGTAGTATAGACATAGGACAGAGCAGGTACATCTGTAACAGCATAGGTACAGGATCCCGGCCTAATAACAGAAGGTACGAGGCCAGTGTACAGGCTGTAGTATAGATGCAGGTCATAAAGCAGGTACATCTATCCCGGCCTAGGCCCAGGACAGTCTAATAATAACAGGCAAGAAGCTGGTGTGCGGGCTGTAGTATAGATGTAGGTCATGGAGCAGGTGCATCTACCCCAGCATAGGCACAGGACCTGATCTAATAATAGCAGGCACGAGGCCAGTGTACGGGCTGTAGTATAGATGTAGGACACAGAGCAGGTACATCTAACCCGGCTTAGGCACAGTAACCAGTCTAATAATAGCAGGTACGAGGCTGGTGTACGGGCTGTAGTATAGATGTAGGTCATGGAGCAGGTACCTCTGCCCCAGCATAGGTACAGGACCCGGTCTAATAATAGCAGGTTTGAGGCCAGTGTATGGGCTGTAGTATAGATGTAAGTCATGGAGCAGGTGCATCTACCCCAGCATAGGCACAGGACCTGATCTAACAATAGCCGGTATGAGGCCGGTGTATGGGCTGAAGTATAGATGTAGGAAACAGAGAGGGTACATCTCCCCCAGCATAGGCACAGGACCCAGTCTAATAATAGCAGGTACAGGCTGGTGTACGGGCTGTAGTATAGATGTGGGACATTGAGCAGGTACTTCTACCCAAGCATAGGCACAGAACCCGGTCTAATAATAGCAGGTACGAGGCTGGTGTATGGGTTGTAGTATAGATGCAGAACACATCAGAACAGGTACATCTACCACAGCATAGGCACAGGGCCTGGTCTAGTAATTTAGCTACAAAAATGTGTTCTGCAGGCTTCACATGCCGGTAACAATCCAGGCCCAAGTTAACACTGGGTTCCGGTACCGTTACTGGGCCGGTGAAGCCTGCAGAACACGTTATTGTTGCTCTCAGCACCCTGAGACAAACCCCAGTGGTGCTAATAGTATTTTATTTTTAAATAAGTGCTCCGCTCCATTGTTGACAGCAGTGGATGGGCAGAGTCAAAATTGCCATGAAAATGGAAGGCAGGGCTCCGCTCGGAGCCCGTCTTCAATTTGCATGGCTTGAAGAGGAAAACAAGCGATGGTGTAGTGCAGGACCAGTCTAGTGATAGCAGGTACGAGGTGGGTGTACAGGCTGTAGTATAGGTATAGGTCACAGAGCACATACATCTACCTCAGTATAGACACAGGACACGGTCTAATAATAGCAAGTACAGGCTGGTGTATGGGCTGTAGTATAGATGTAGGGCACATAGCAGATACATCTACCCCAGCATAGGCACAGGACCCAGTCTAATAACAGGTATGAGGCTGGTGTACGGGCTGTAGTATAGATGTAGGTCACAGAGCAGGTGCATCTCCCCCAGCATAGGCACATGAACCGGTCTAATAATAGCAGGTATGAGGCCGGTATACGAGCTGTAGTATAGATGCAGGAAACAGAGCAGATACATCTACCCCAGCATAGAGACAGGACCAGGTCTAATAATACCTGGTATGAGGCAGATGTACGGGCAGTAGTAAAGGCAGAGGACACAAAGCAGCTACATCTACCCCAGCAGAGGCGCAGGACACAGTCTAATAGCAGGTACGAGGCAGGTGTACAGGTTGTAATATAGATGTAAAACACAGAGCAGCTACATCTACTCCAGCATAGTCACAGGTCCTGGTCTAATAATAGCAGGCATGAGGCTGGTGTATGGGCTGTAGTATAGATATAGGACACTGAGCGGGTGTTTATGCCGCAGCATATACACTGGGACCTGTCCAATATTAGTAGGTACTGTGAGAAACCTAAGGGTATCCTCACACCTACTCCCCTTGGATCATCTTCTCAGGTGGCCAGGGAAAGGCCATCGCTTTTGGATCCTGCCCTGGGGGTGGAGAAGTGAGGGAGGATCACCTGGGTGGAGAGTCCTAGGGGATTGAGGAGAGGATATCCACAAGTGAGACATGGTATCCCCCTGTCCCTATTGTGAACCAACCTCACCCTCCCCCAGCCTTTATGGGCTGTTGCAAAACATTCCCCCTCATTTCCCCGCATTCAACCCATTTTAGAACTGGGACGAGGAAGAGGCGATGATGAGTAGTGAACACTAGTAAGGCATTTCACCACCCTAGGACTGAGACGAGGAAGAGGCCTGCAGAGTGTTTTCAAGTTCAGGCATGTTTAAAGTGTTCCAGGAACTTCAGTCCGGCAAATACAATTTGGAACTCACATCTGCAACCTGTCAAGTGGTTGCAGGTGTATAAGAAGGGAGGAGACCAGAGGCAAAGAGACCAGCAGGGAACTCTGAGCACGTGGAGACAGCTGAGGTGGTCCTGCATGAGAGCCAGGGTGCAGGTAGACGACCGCAAGGCACTGTGGTGCAAAGGGCCAGGTGGGTCTTGAGAAGGCCACCGGTGGGAAAGCTTCAATGGTCAGAGGTACGCAGCCACAGCTGCAGACACAGAGGGAAGAAGCAAAGTGACCAACAGCATCCGCGGAGAGAGAGCGGATCTGCCGGTGGGATATAGAAAGAAAATGAAGTGCGAGTGGAGCTTGTGGTCGAAGGACAGCATGCGAGCAGAGCCAAAATGAAAGCACTACTGCTTGGAGGAGACGCCAGGGTCTGGTGAGTGAAGAGGGACGATAACTCAAACCGGTCGCTCCTTGAGGTTGTGGGGAAACCAAAATGAATTGCCAAATGAATGGAAAAGGATGCACAGGTTGAAGTATGATATGATATGATATGGCATTTGTAACGCGCCTATACACAAGTGTTTCAAACCCAAAGAAATCGGTTGAGAGACAAACAAAGACAACATAATGTGCAAGTAGCAGATTAACAGATCACAGATATCAAATACCGAACTGAATGAAAGCTTTTGGCAAAACTATGGCTCGTTGGCAAGTGTGTGAGGAATTCATATACTGCTTATTTGAAAAGTAAGCACGAGTTGTATAAAGCACAGAAGAAAGCATGTATGAAAGATTGCAAGAGAGCATGAAAGCAAGGTGGCGAACAAGCAAAACCACCACAAAGCAAACTGTAGGTGCGTGTACATTGTGGCAAGGCAAAAAAATAGCAAAGGGAGGACCATATTGTGACAAAGCCAAGCAGCTGACAAGGAGAAGTCAAGTGAGTGTGTATGAGACACAAAAGTCAAAGGCCCTCATTACGACCCTGGCGGAGATCGTGGTGCAATATGCACCATGGAGCACGGCGGAAAGCTGCCGATACCGCCATGGGGGTTGGCGGATTTTCCGCCCCATTCCGACCTTGGCGGGGCGGTAAATCCCCAATCCCCATTTTACCCTTCCCCATTCCCATTTTTGCCCCATAGGGTATAATGGGAGTGGGGAAGGCGTTAATTACGCCACCGTAAATTACGGTGGCGTAATTAACAACAAGGTCCCGTAGCGCCATGGATTTCTCCGCCCGGAAAAACCAGGCGGAAAAAGGCTCAATGGCGCTACGGGAACTCGTAGTAGGGCGGAAGGGTCCGCCACGAATACCGCTGGCGTAAACCCACTCCGCCAGGGTCGTAATGAGGCCCAAAGACTTTCAAATGTGCGTGGCTTTTACTTACAGACCTCCGCAGGACCATGTATTTATTGTTTACTTCTTAGGCGCGTATACAATAAGAAAATACTGTTTCAAAGTGCACGCAGGGCAGGGAGGGAGCGGGGGTGGGAAATACATTGCAACACAATATTTAAGAGCAGAGGGGGGAAAAGGGAGAGAGTTGAACCTACCATGTTTATTCGTTAATTCTTACTTATTTACAAAGTGACAATGAAGAACAAAACAACCATTTACATTATCGCGCATCATCCTACTAAACCAAACAAAAGTATCACAATTCTTTAAAAAGCAGGAGGGATTAAACGTAAAAGAGGTGAAAAGGTTAGAGGGGCGGGGGGAAAAGCAGTTCTCACAGCTCTTAAGAGTCCAAAAAAAGAGAAACTAAAGCCCAAAGGAAAACCAAGAAAATAAAAGGATGGGTAAGTCAGGTTCCTTAAACTTTTACTTTACCCTCTGTTAAAATTAGGCTAGCTATACCTATCAACAGATTTAACACAACACAAAAGTTTCACAAATGACTCCGTTCTCCCCCTCCCCCCAAAGTCCACCAAGATGATCACACCCATTCCATGACTAGTTGTTCATAACTTCGGGGGTTACAATCACACATTCAACCAAATTCATCACTGCTATGGTCAGGCAGGGTCTTTCTTCCAACACTATCCATTCTCACCATTCTCTAGCTGGCATAGCTGTAAATGCTGGAGCAAACGATTTCAACCTATCCCTGCACATTTTTGTCAATGCACAACAAGAGGTGACAAGGTGGAAAAGTGTTTCCACTATACCTAAAAACCCACAATATCTGCACTGGGCATTTTCTTTCTTAATCATCCTTCTCGACAACTGTACTTCCTTAGTAGCCAAGCTATTTAGATGGCATCTAACAATAGGTCCCAATAATGAGAAGAGGGAAACTTCAGGAGATATATAGGGGGGTCATTAAGTCACTTACATTCTCTACCCAAAAGTCGGTGCAATACATCCTTATTTCTCACATTACATGTTTGAATCCAATCTATCTTTTGAAGTTTTATCTTTGCCTTCTGAGGGTTTCATATAAGATCCTCAATCACAAGGGCATTGGATATATGGAATGTTTGCAATATTTATGGATGATCACCTATCCAATCAGATTCATGGCCTTGAGTCTAAGTGATGCATAGTGATCATGTATGTTTTGTTAATGGTCACCCCTAAACATACCATAGTTTCAACAACCTCCGTGTTCATATTCTTAACATTCTAATTTAGGCCCCTCTTAGATTTCCCATACGCAGAGGTCATGATGAGAATATTGGATTTTTTAACATTAATTTTCATTTCGCGTGCCTCAAGATAGTCATTAAATTTGTCAATCCTCCTCTGGAGTCCTATCAGGCTCAGATCCCAAAACACCAAATCATCGGCATAGATGATCCAAGGTATTGCCATGCCATTTACTTTTGGGGGAAAGCGCTCACTAGTTCTTGCGAGCATCCAAGGTCCGAGATATATACGCTAATCAAAAGGGGCGGTAAAACGCAACACTGTTTTAGTCCCCGATGTGTTGCAATTTTTTCCGACAAGATCTGGATACTGGAAGGAGCATGCTCACTGATGAGATACAGATAAGCAGAGCATGCACAAGTAGTAGAGACTGGCGGAGCACGCTCAGTGATGAGATACAGATCAGCAGAGCATGCACAAGTAGTAGAGACTGGCGGAGCACGCTCAGTGATGAGATACAGATAAGCAGAGCATGCACAAGTAGTAGAGACTGGCGGAGCACGCTCAGTGATGAGATACAGATCAGCAGAGCATGCACAAGTAGTAGAGACTGGCGGAGCACGCTCAGTGATGAGATACAGATCAGCAGAGCATGCACAAGTAGTAGAGACTGGCGGAGCACGCTCAGTGATGAGATACTGATCAGCAGAGCATGCACAAGTAGTAGAGACTGGCCGAGCACGCTCAGTGATGAGATACTGATCAGCAGAGCATGCACAAGTAGTAGAGACTGGCGGAGCACGCTCATCTGATGAGATACTGATCAGCAGAGCATGTGCAGGTAGCGGATACTGGAGAGAGCACACTCAGAGACTCTGTTCATAGCGGAGATCAATGCGTCACAATCATTAAGCATGTAGCTGTTCGACTCGAGGAGTGGGTCTGCCCAGGCAGCAGCTGTACCCCCAAGGTACGATAAGACAAATGAAGCTTTGGTGGTGGGGTCCGGGAACGAGGAGGGGCAGCAGAGGAAATGGAGCTTACATTGATTGATTAATGGCCTGTAAGCTTTTAGGGCCACATGGGAACCGCCCAGGGGGAGCCAGAGGGAACTGTGTGAGTACTGGGACCGAGTCCTACCTAGGTAAGGGATAACCAGGGCTGGAAGCAGAGGCTCCCACAGATGCACCAACCTGCGCGGGGGAGTGCACTAAGTCCTGGAGGCCATCGATCCGATGGCGCATAGCACTGTGTGCATCAGTCATATCACTCCTGAGTTCTATGACCAACTGCATTAAGGCTGCCAAGGTGTCTGAGGGCTCCATGTTGCAAAGGCTTCTGATTCTGTCAAGTTCTGAGCAAGCCAGACAACATGTGCATAGGAGTATACTCACCAGGTGACCAAAAATACTAGCAAGGAGACTCTTACGGACATCTTAGCCAGAATTCAACTCAGTGAAACCTCATTCCTCCATGACAGTCCGGGCCACCTCAACATGAGGGAGACCTTCCAATCAATATACCGTACTGCCCTATAAGCAACCAGGTCAGACGGATCTATTACTTGAAAGGGCGTTAAATCATAATCTCTCACGTTCCCACAGCAAGCTGAGGAAGCAAGCGGAAATCCTGATTAGGAATTACACTAGAATAGGACAGGGAAAGTACAAGAATTAGCATGAAGATAAGGCACTAACTTGAGTAAAAGGAGCTAAGATCTCAGTAGAACACAGGCAGTGCAGGACGGTGAAGTGTCAGAGATCCAAATCCAAGAATAAGGGAGGCAAAACGTAGGAAGGAGTGTTAGTAATAGGACTAACCCAGGCGGCACGAGGGATGCACTAGAATCGGGTTGTAGCACAGTAAACACAGGGTAGCGTCCAAAGTCTTTGTGCCAATGAGCCCGTGGAAGGAAGGGAGTAGGGGTCTTGACAGGGAGAAGGCAGGGGTAAGGCACAGGAGTAGTGATAACCCCTGCAGGATGAGAAATGCACTGGAGGAGGAGTGTGAAATTGAGGACGGCAGAGAGTAATCACCAACCTCTGTCAAGGAGTCTAAGGAAGTCCGTGTCGGTAAACAATCAGGTCAAAACAGAGATGAAAGGAGAGAATGGGACACTCCAGGTAAGAAGCTGAGGTCGGAAACCGTGTGGTAAGCATCAGGACAAAACGTAATCCAGCAGGAGTCCAAGTAACAGGCAAGGTCAGCAATAGGTAGGCGAAGGATAATCCAAACAGTAAGCAGAAGCGAAGTCCATAGCACGCAGCAGTGTCAGTAATGAAGGGTTCAAGGGCGGAGAAACAATGAACAGGAACAAGGCTTAGACTATCCGGAAACAATCAGAAGCGCCGGCATGGAAGTCAGCATTTCATTTATTGGCCTCATAGGAGGGTGTGGTTGCACCACCGGCCCAATCGAATGATGTGGTTGTTGTGTGAGCTGGAAACCGGTGTCATGTGATCGTGAGTCTTGCCAACTCACCAGGATGACGAGTCGTGCTGATGGGACCCATACCATTACCATGGCAACTGTGAGGACGCCATCAAAGCCCGGAACAGAGGCCACGCTGCATAACTAAAACAGGAGAGCATCCGAGTATGCAGAGCAGTCCATGTATTCTTGGTCACAGAAGGCGGTACATGCTTTGGGATCGTGACAGGCTCCTTTGACACAGTGCTACTGTGGCTGTGGATATCCTACAAAGGTGAAACCTCCTCTGGACCTCGACAAGGCTTGGATGAAGAAGAAAAGATAGTCTTCTCTGACTTTCGGTGGTGAGCCGTGGAAGAAAGATGTGTCGGTTTCAGTATTTCACGCTTTACCGACTTTCGGTTCTTCGGTGCTGCAGCCGCAACACAGATGTCAAGATGGACTTTGGGAACCTGGACACAATCACTGGACTGCACTGCAGACCTCCATCTTGTGACATCTTTGAATTTTGGTGGTGGGAAACCAACCAGTGGATAATTCACTGCAGGTAGCGACCCTGAACTTCTTTGACTTGGAAAAGTGGTCCGCTGTCAGGGCATGAATGCCTGTTTAAGTATTCTTGAATCAGTTGGAACTTGGGCAGCTCCAGGCATCAGGAAGCACAATGCCAGGGTATCCGCTCTTCTGGGCGATACACTGCAGCTTGGCTTCCAGTAGTCACAAACAGTCCTCTGGATCTGTAATAATGCATACCTTTACTTAATCCCTCTGAGAATGGGATCAGGGCAATTGAGATAAGTGCCACTCCCCGCTAAGGGAAGCCCAGTACACTTCATATTTACTCACTACTCACCAAAAACATGTAAGTACCTGTAACAATGGCACATGTTTACAAAGAATGAGTCATCTAGATATTTTCCACAGGAAGTCACATTTAACCTAGACAAGGAATCGGACCTACAAGCTGCACTAGGGAACAAAGTGCCCAAGGTGAACCAACACCAGTGGGACAGTAACCTTGACTGGTAGTCCAAAGCCACTAAGACAGACTCCCAATTAAAACTCCAAGAACAAATTAAAGTTATGAAAGATGAACATACTTATTACAAGGTCCCGGCCCACAAAACTGGGTACAAGTGACTTAACCTAGTTCTCCACGGGGATCCCCTGCCAAAAGAAAGCCCTGATGAAATTCTGGACACTTAGCACCCAGAGATATTAAATAACTCACCAGCCAAGCAACCGGACTGCCCTGATCCCCTTCTCATACCCATACACGCCTCCCACCTACAATCAATCGTCACCCCTACCTATCATGGGAGGTCTGTTCATCCCCATATTAAAAGCACAAGTTTGAATACAATTTTAGGCGGGCCAAGGGAGAATACTCTGCCGAGTACCTTGAATGCTTAAAACGATATTTCAAACAACATTCAGAGGTCATGGATGCCACTACTGCTGCACCACAGGCGGTAGTGGCACAGTTCATTATAGGTTTGCATCCCAAGGTAGTAAAAGGAATCAAGGCTGTCATGATTGGATGGGAAGGAAAGGAATTGGTCAAAGTTCTGTTAGCTGCGTAGCATTTTCATGAGAAAGCTGAAAGACAAAAGGAGACTACCAAAGCCAAGCTTATGGCACTACAGATACAGAGTTTACAAATCACACAGGGACAGGGAAGGTTGGGAGATGTGGGAGGGACAAAGGGAGAGGAAGAGGGGCCTCCCAAATGGAACCAACAGGCTCAACTACTGACCCGTAATACTCCAGCACAAACTATGACCAATGCAATTGTTGCAAGCAGAAGTGAACCCAGTACGATGAGCGGGGCGAACAGTCAGTCAACTGCAGCGGGGTGGCTCGAGGTCTGCCCACACAGCCACCATTTGCCACTGACCTATAGGATTGCCAAGGGGCTCACGAGCTTGTTGCACTACTTATAGCCATTGACCCTGAAGCCCCAGATGTCTTCTGTAAAGTGGCTGGCCAAAAGATGTCTTGCCTATTAGATGGCGGAACACCCCGGTCCATGCAGAGGGCCAGAGAGTTTGCCAAGACCCCACATTAAATGAAATCAAAGATGCCGTTGGCACCGTGATCCCGCACCCGGTGTCCACTCCTATAACGATTACCATAGGCCCTATGTCTGCACAACATGTTGAGCCTGTTTTCTCCTGTAAATCTGTTTGGGTTGGATTGATTGTATAAAATGAGTTGCACCATAAACTGCTCCCCTGATGGTCTGTATTTAGAAATCCCCACCCAAAGAGAACACAAGATACTTGATATATTGCATAAGGGGACCAGCCCGAAACCAAGCGGAGGATGTTAGACCAAATCCTGACTTGCCTGTGGTCCACTCATGCAAACGATACCGGGTACATGCTAAGTCCGGAGCCTGTAAAGATAACTCTGAATCCCACCAAACCTCCACCATGTCTACCCTAGTATCCCATTTCCGGAAGGTGGAGGAAGATATCTGCCCTGTGATAGAATACCTTCTCAAACAAGGTATTATTGTCCAGTCCCTGTAACACCTCCATACTTCCTATATAGAAACCAGGGAAGGAAGTGATTTGACAGCTGCCTTTGTCATCATTAAGCAAGCATGCGTAACATCCCCGGCTTTAGGTCTGCCAGAGTGTGGCCCTGGACCTAGTGGCTGCGGGGTTCCCAGTTTGTCTGCACCACTCCTCTATTGATAAAAAATGGACTCCCTGATTCCGGGGCATCCTATCTTGATTTCTGTCCCGCATGTAATGCTGCCATTACTATCAAAAGGTAAACCCCAGCATGTATCCAATTCCTAACTCACAAAATATGAGAAACTGCTTATTTCAGTGGCAAATGTTATCCTAAGTAGTTGCTCTGTCCTTAATCCTGCCTCACCATTAACAACTCTGGAAGACGGAGTACCCCATGACTGTCAGGTAATTGTAGATACCCTACTGTACCATCGCCCTGACTTGAGCAACGTGCCCCTGTTGAACCCAGAGATCATCCTCTTCAAGGATGGGTCATGCACCTGCATCTCGGTGATTGGAGAATACATTCCAGGGTATTCTGTGTGCAGCCCACATTCAGTGTTAGTAGCCTATCGACTGCCGACAGCAAGGTCAGCCAAGGTGGCTGAGTTTGTGGACCTAGCCCGTGTGTGTACTATGGCCAAGGGAAAAACTGTGACAATCACTGATTCCAGGTATGCCCATATGGTGGTCAACAACTTCATGCTCTGGCAACATTGTGGATACACGACATACATGTAAATCCCAATCCACAATGGAAATTCCGCAGCAGCCCTATTAGAAGCCCTTCTCCTCCCTGCTACAATACCGATTGTAAAACGTAGAGGGCACAACCCCTCCCAATCCTTCACCACACTAGGAAATGATTTTGCTGTTGGTGCAGCCCGCTCTGTGGCTCTCAGAAGACCTCTGGCTCCTAACAAATGTCTTATTTGTGTTGCACTTCAACAGTCACCGATTCCGTCCCTTGCCAACCTTATGATCCATGAAGATCCAGCCCCTGAGGCGGAGAAGGTAAACTGGACTCAGTCTATATATAATGTTAATATTAAAGGATATTTGTACCGCGCACTATCACCACCGGAGTGGTCCACTGGCGCTCTCGGGGCTCTGAAAGAAAGGGGAAGGGGGGTGAGTTAGTGCGAATGCGCTGGAAAAGTGCAAGAGATCAGTGATGTGCTGTTGGCGGCTTCAGCCCGGTTGGTCCGTTGGCTGCGCTTAGGGTGTTTTACGATTGGTAGTCCTTATGTGCTGTTGTAAGAGTCTATGTGTGGTTTGTTTTGTTGTTGCAGTATAGTGAAGTTTGTGCGGATTGTTGTGTTGTAGGTTTGTGGTTGTGTTTGGTTAGAGTATGAGGGGTGTATGCAGAGGGGTGAAATTGTTAGTGGATTGTTTGATTGGCATTGCAGTCTGGAACTGCGGTGCAAAATTTCCGTATTCTCCCCATGAGGGGTGCGGGAGCGTCTCTGCCTCTCTGTCCTGATCTGGGCTGTCCGATACTTACAGTCCATTTCACACACGGCATCCACTCACATTCATAATCTTACCCAAGTTTGGCCTTGGCCACCTACGTGACACCTGTCTGTATGCGGACAGGTAGGCATTTGTGTGTCGCTTCAAATCTGGCCCAGAGATAATTCCCAATCCAGTCGGTGCATGGCAACGACTAGCCAAGTCCACTCCATCCATATATGGCAGGTGGTTGGCATTCATCATCTTATTCAGTTGTTTATGCTATCGCTCATAGCCCCTATATAACTTAGGAGCACACTCCCTTTGGTGCTCTCCAGAAAGCTGCCTAATAGCGCCCAAGGTTCTGCTCCCTTACTTGGTCCGTGAAGCTTGGCCAATTTGGGTAAAAATGCAACGATAACCAAGCCCCAGAGTGACTGGACAGCGCCCAGAATAGCCTCACTGGCTCAGCATTATTGTGAACATTATGCCATTTGTTTGTCATATAATATCGGGCAACCAGTTCCCACAAGCCGATTTGCATGCTCCATACCCAAAGGTCCATTCCTGCACATACACATTGACTTAATGCAACTCCACCTGTATGTCATACATTGCCCAGCAATTTCATTGCGTGTACCACCCATGCTCCAGTGTGCATGTAGAATGCTGCAAAGGCAACCTTAAGATGAGACTGGCAAAGGTCAATAAGGAAACTAGTTTGAAGTGGCCCATGCCCTCCCAATAGTGTTACTATCTATGTGTAACAACCCCCAGTGAAAGCACCAGTTGTCTGCCTATGAGATTCTCAGAGGGCATCCAATGAGAATGGGTACTGCTCCCCCTAAGATTCCCTGAAGTCTGAACGTGACACTAGTGGGTGACACTTTATTTCAGAACTGTCGCACGTTGATTAAAACTGTTTGATCTCTTCACTCACTGGCCCGTGAGGCCCTGCCTGAGCCATCTGTGGGACTGTGTCACCCACTGCATCTTGGGCATTGGTGAAAATACATAATCGAAAGAATGATCTCCTGCTGAGGTTGTGTGGCCTGTTTTCAAGTTTTCCTGGTAACCAACTCTGTGAACTGTGAAATAATTCCTGTCTGGATCCACATCTCCCACTGTCAGAAAGCTCCACTGCCACCCGATGACATCACCACCAAAGTGTCTGATCTTCCAGGGTCATGCTCCACCACTATCCAGAGCCTTGACACCACCATCTGTGTTGACACCAGCTCCTTGCCAGTGCCTGAATCATCCTGCGTTTCCAGAGCAGGCTAATCTGTACAGGCAAGCCAAAGCCTGACCTGTCATCAACAAGTTCATGCACGTGCTGCATCAGAACCCGCAGCTATAGAGCCTCCTCATGATCGTCAGAGAATGGGTGAATGGGGTGGGCTTCGATGGGATGGCCCACAATTTCAGGGTCAGCCTACGAAATGTCCCCCATGGTGACAGAACATTGCTACTCTCCTAGGTGGTCAATCTGGGGGTATTTCGCACCAATCTGCCACTCCCAGGGAGCAGCAATGGTCACCAGACATCAAGAGATTCCTTTTAGAGGTGGGGGACGGGGCCACTTAACATACAAGCGGCCATCTCCCCCTCTGGACTGTTAGGAAAGATTTCATATTTGAATGTCATTTTCCCTCCATGTGTCAACCCCCAAACTTTTTACATCCTGATCTAACCTTTGCCAGAGAAGCACAGCCCTCAGCCGCACTCCTCTGGGCTTTCGCTCACTTTTTCTGGGGAAACTGACATGCCCTTAAGACAGTCAGTACTGGGAGACTTTGTTTCCCTTAGTCCTTTCCTCATGTTGCAGCTTTTGTGCAACATGTAACAAGAGTGTAATGTAACTTACTTTACCACATCCTTGGGTCTCTAGTCATTCCAAAGGCCCTAGAAACTCTTGCTGGACTTATTAAGAACTGTGCAGGTGTGTCACGGACAGTACTGGTGGCAGCTATTGTTTATCTTATGTTTTGAACCTTTTTTTACCATGTTATCCGCGCTTACCGCGTTTGGCACGAATAGGTGGCCTGGGAACAAAATGGCCATGCCACGAGATTCTTTGTCCTGTCCTTTGGCCATCTTGCCCCTTCACCTTCCCCAGATCGAGCTGACCCGGGTCAGTCCTTATTTGGTCATGCACTTTCCCGCGAAACCCAAAGCTTTCGCGGGTTCTGCATGCCTTGTGTGTGTGCCTCCAGGATGTGGGCTGGGATGTCTGTTCCCAATACACATCCTGGGTGCCAGAGAGTCTGGAGTGTCCTGAATGCCTGGGACCACCGTGGTTTGTGATTGTTCCACATATGGAGTGAGTGTTTGTGAGCAGATCTCCCATTGGGTCCTCTCCGTTTTGGCACAAAGGGAACTTTGGATAAGAGGAGGCCGAAAACACCACTACCATGTCCTGAGTTCACACAAACAAAGGATAAGGAGCCAAGTATCCTGCAACAAGAAATCGAGTCGATGAACCGCTGGTGACCCGCTGGAAGGTTTGGCACCCTGAGCCCGATGTCGTCCTGCGAGACCCCTCTGCATCTGATCGTCCTAGAAGGTCTGCGAAGGCGCTTCAACCCATTGGAATAGTGGGACCAACTATTCTCGGCACCGTCATCAAACCCTGCAAGTAAGCCTCTTCGGAAGTGTCCCTGGGCCAACCAGTGGGCTGACCAGCTTATGCAGGACGTTTGCTCTGTCATCGCTGCGGTTTCGCGGAAGCCCTCAAAACTTGGTATACTGCTTGCTCTGTGTCCACGGCACCCTCACACTGAATTTCATACACTTGGCATTCCCAGGTCTGAAGTGAGACAAGTGCGCCCAGACCGGAGTAAACGCGGTTACCGTGTTGCCCTGCTGTGGCAAGTTTGCTGCACTTGTGACCCTCTTGACCCTGAAGCCTGCTACCGCGGAAACTATACGGTGTCGAGACGTCCTGATTGTCGCATTCGAACCTGCCAGCGAAGTGGACTGAACTGGCAAAGTCTGCCACCAGTGAGTAGTCCATACCCCAAACGGTGGCTCCTAGCGAAGGAGCCCATTTCTTTTCTACCGCTGTTGCGAAATAGCAACTCTATCCCGCACTCTCAACCTGCCTCTGCCCGCTCCGGTCCTGCTTGAATAGTGGAGACTTGTTCTTCATCGACCACATCCACCTTCCTGAGCTGCTAGTGACCCTTGAAGAGATCCTATTTTGTCCAGTGGCACAAGCGTGTGCATGTACTATTCAGCATAAGGCTCCTCTCTTCGTAGGGCTTGGACTGCCTCTTAGTTAGGTGTATTCTTGATGTGGAACTGGGTCTAAAGATTACTTGCACTGCCTGTTTTCCTCCCCATCTAGGTGGTCTACATATTTCGTGCTTCTTAATCCGTTAGACCCCTCTGGTCTTGTATATATATCGTGTTTATTGTGATGTGTTGGTTTACTTCAGTATTATTGTGACTCTTTGCTATGGTCTATGTTACAAAGGCCTTGTAATAAATGTGTCTATATTTTAAATATAACACCTGTCTGGAGTAATTTGTAAGTGTCCTTGCTTTGTGTGCTCATTGAGGTCTTTCAGTCACCCTCACCCTCTTGAGACCGCCTGCCATAGCTACCCTGATTGGTCTGGCCTTCTTAACCTCTGCCCCTCCAGGTTAGAGTTCAGAAATCCATCTTAACATGGACCCAAAAGGGATGGAGCATGCAATGTATGCCCTCTCTGGTGGCATATCCACCAATTGCTGCTGATCTGTACCCAGGGAGGGTAACATTGTATGTGGTGTTTTTCTTTTGTTGGTGCTTGGGCAGTACTGGAAATGGACACAATGTACTGGGGGAACTCTTATCCCAGGCCGTCCACCATCCTAGATGAACCAAGTGCGCCAAATCTGTCCCATGGAGTATGGGGAGGCTAGTGGACATGCCACCCTGCTCTCCACGTTCAAGTCAGCTGAGGTTCTCTTGTCGGCCAGACACTCTCCTGCCCGGGAAAAATAAAGTTTGCCTCTAGGAAACGCGCCCCAACAGCTTAGTTCTGCTGGGGCATTGAGTGGGGCACAACCCTTTGCCAGTGTGGGGAGGAGCAGTGATTTTGCTACAGAGCCTGGCTGGGGCAGTGAGAACCAAGTGGATGGAGCACAGACAGGACCCATTTACACTGTCTACAGCATTCCGGGGGAAGATCACTAAGCTTTCTTGTAATCTATGTAACCTGAGTGACAGAAGGGGTGTTCTGGGGAAAAGTGTCCAGGCTCTTTATAGGCCTAACTGAAGAAACATTTCAAATTGACGCCCATCCAGACATCGAGAGCACCCCGGCCTTCTGGTCCTGCCATTCTTTCCTATGGGGAAATACCAGATGGCCGCGTTCGGAGAGTGACCATCTGGTAGTGCAATGCATTCCAATGGTCCTGGGCAGCAAGGGCCTTTGCATCAGTGGCAAAGGACTGGCTGGCCCCTCTGTGGAGATTTGGTAGCCCCACTGAGGCTCACCAGAACTGCTGCTGGGCTGGGTGGCAGTTGACCCATGTGTGAGGCAGGCACCCAAGTCCAGGGCCAGCACCCTGGGCCATCCAAGAGCTCTGGCCAGGCCGCATTAGAGCTTTTCCCTCCAGGGAGGGATGGGGAACCCATCGGGGCACCCCAGGATCACCACTGGTCTTACATACGGTCAACCCACATGGGAGGTAGATGCCCAAGGCTGGTGGCGTTAGAGTTTTTCCCTCAAGATATGGATAGGGACCCTGCTGAGGCTCCATGAGACTGCCACTGGGCTTGGGGACCGTCCATCGCAGTCAACAGTTGCACCAGGAGTTCCCCTGTTCCCACCCCGGCAACACCCAAGAACGGCCAGGACTATTGCCAGAGGAGTGGTGGGGGGTCAAAATCCCTCAGCCCTGCGGACACAGCAAAACTGCTGCCAGGGGGCTTTAACACTCTTCGCCGGAGCAGAGAGCCATCTATCTCCTGGGGCTTTCCCGCCCAACCTGGTGCACTGCCACGGAGGAAATGTGGTGTGTAAGCACCGTGTGGACCCAGGCTGAGCTCTGCAAGGGGAACCACCATTCCAGGTGACTGACCTGCCCACCATATTGAATATTCTGGGTGGAGTGCACAGACATCACCCATTTACCTCTCAATGGTTTCACACCCTCTTGAACCCTCTGTTCAAAGTTCTTTTCAACATTCCCTTACTTGTTGGCTATCAGTCTCGTACCCATATTTAGCCTTAGATGGATTTTACCACCCACTTGCGCTGCATTCTCAAACAACCAACTTCGAAAAGACCCGATCCCAGTGCACCAGGGACAATGACTGGCCTGACACTGTCCATGGCGTGAGCCTAAATCAGAAGGACTTGGGCCCCTTGAACAATGCTAGGTAGTCGACTTCTGTATGCCACATTTCGCTGGCCCACCGCAGGATGGGTATTCCGCACTAGGTTCTTCCCCCTTAACTCACCAGTACCTATGGAATCCTGGTTAGTTTCTTTTCCCCCACTTAGTAATATGGTTATATTCAGTGGGTCACTACGTCTGATGTGAGGTCGTAGTCGAGGACCTGAAGCTCTGGTGGCCGGCCTTGAGGGGTGGAAGGGTTGCCCCAGACCTGCAATACTGGCATGGCTGAGTGTGTGCTGTCCAATCTGCAACAAAGCGCACTTGGAGGAGAGTTTGCCCACCAGAAACAGTTGTGATACCTGCACTTTAGGGCCATGCCATGCAGGCAGCCGTGCAATACCACAGATAGCCATACACAGCACTGCCATCTGCCACAGGGTAGGGGAAGGTGCATCAGTTTTTTAGTCCACCACCACCAACACTACCAGGGCACGCCAGGGCAGAACCTTCCAGCCCCATGAGGTGGGGAAACGGGGAGGCCAGGACATGCCAGCAACAAGCCTCCATGCCAGGTCCATGGATCTGGCAAAGGGGTTGATCAGGGGCTGACCTGAGGGAGACAAAGGGACACGATCCCTGCAATGTCCTCAGTCATGCCCAGGAGGATCCCACCCAGTGATTGATGTTTAAGTGACCCTCAGAGAAGCATAACTAAAGTAGAAACCCAAGGCAACATGGTGCATTAGAAGTGTCAATGATCAATATGTCCTGCAATTGGATCGGGGTTGAAAGCCTGCGATCCAAATGTTCGAGGGATAATAGACCGAAGATTATTTTTCCAAAATAATCTTCAGTCTTTTCTCCCCTGATCATTTACAACTCGGCCCCTGCCCCGACCCACACCTCTGCCCCCACCTCCCTACTTACCCTGCAACACCTGTTCCCTTTCACTTCTGTGATCAGGAACTGGTGCTGCAGGGTAATTTTATTTTTTTTAATTGTTTTTTGTGAGAGGCTGCAGGGGCACCTCCCAATGAGCATAGTGCAGGGGACACCCCCACAACTCCTTCAACTCTCTTTTTTTTGGGATGGCTGCAGGGGACAGCCCTGCAACCTCTGCTCAGAATATAGTGAGCAAGCGTGCGGGGGAAACCCCTGCAGCCCCCAGCCCCGAATGCATGATCTGTTTGAACCTTTCAGCCATTTGGAATTTTGTAACAGACGATAATCGGCCAAATCACACATTCAGACATTTTTTTATCAGTCATTTTGGCTGATTCCCTGCAATGCACACTATTTCTTGTCTTCCCAAAGGAGTTGGCATACTAATGATTTACCCTTTTCCACCAAGGTGAGTGCACCCACCCATGTGAGGTCGGGTTTTCGTCGGGACATCTGTGTGAATGAGGGAATGTATGACATGTGGTATTTTGCAATCGTTCAATAATTTCCTAGTGGGAAATGTGTCAAATGAGTGCATTTTCTGTCACATTTACAACATAGCAGTGAATTCTGGGTAAGAATATCTAGTGTGATTCACGCAAGTGATGCTCTTTGGATTCCCAGGGGTGTCTTCTTTTCAGAAATGCAGGCGTTCCCTGGTTTCCTTGGTGGCTGTGACAACCCAGGGCAAATCTGTGGGGTGCCCACAAGGCCAAAGGCAGGATGAATCTTGCATTTTCAGAACAGTTAATATACCAATGATTTACCCTTTTCGTTTCCTGCCCAGGTGAGTGTACGCACGGATGTGAGTTCTGGGTTTCATCAGGACATTAGGACACATTTGTGAGTGTTTCAGGCATTTCCAACTGGGAAATATGTGACTACTATATTTTCTGTCACATTTGCAACATTGCATTGCATTCTGGGTAAGGCGAAGGAGAGCATGGGCTGGGCAATGACTCTGTGAATGAGAATACCTCCATGTGGTGTCTCTTCACAGAGCATCTACCCTGAGGTGTGAAGAACAATGTCAGTGGATAACTGGGAGCTATACTGTATCCATCTGTTTTACACCACAGCAGGTCAAGGCATTTGTCATTAATATGGCGTACACTGGGAGCAGATCCTATGGCCCCGGTAATGCAGCTGCAGAACCTGTCCATTTACCTTCAATCGCTAATGTGACACTCCCCATCAGATGCTGCAGTTCCTGTTCTTTCAACATAATGCTATTGTTTGTCAATTTGGGTGTCTGCCCAGCAGGCGTGGAAAGTGTGATCTTCTGCTTCAATGCCTTGTGACATATACTTATCACATTTACAAGGTTTTCCTTTGAGAGATTTTGAGAATGCAGATAGATTCAACTAATGGGCTTCCCTTCCAGTTCCCTCGAGCTTTATCTAACCTAGCACAGTCTTCCCTATCACCTAGTTAACTTAGAAGCATTAGAGAATGGTAACCACTACCATCTAATCAATCCATTCTGTAAGGAAGGAATGGTATCACCAAACAGTAAGACAGAGAAAAGTGACATTGAACTTCTAAAATGTATATCTAATCCTAAATCTACAGATGGGAGAAAGCTACGACCACCAAATTATAATAACACAGTCCCGATAGTGTCTTGTCAAAATAAATCGGCCTATCCTTCGGTCTCTGTGGCATCTAACATCTCGGTCAAACTCTTTAAAATCTGCAAGGAGCTGGCCAACCCTACTGCAGTCTCTACCCCTCCTGTTGCCTCCCAGGCTCTTTGCAATGTCCTTGCCTCTCACTTCATTTAAAAAACCCAGGACATCCTGTCCACCCTCTGCACCCACACTCCTCCTCTTCCCTCTCCATCTGTGCTTGCTGACCCTCCTTTAGCCACCCTCCCACCATCCTTCTCGTCCTTTCCTCTTTTCACCCCTGACGAGGTGGCTAGACAAGTCTGATCTATGAAAGCCTCTTCAAAACAGGTTCATCCCTGTTCCTCTAAAACCATCAAGGACCACATTGACACCTTCGCTCCGGCCCTTGCTGATTTTTGCAACCACTCCTTTGCCTCTGGATCCTTCCCCTCCCCTCTGAAGCACTCCTTTGTGCATCCTCTTCTCAAGAAACCCACAGCTGATCCTTCTTGTCCAGCTAACTATCGCCCAATTTCCATTACTCCCTTTCTTGGCAAACTCCTGGAAAAGTTGGCCATCTCTCAGCTTAACTTCATTCCAATTCTGTGGCTGTCTCCATGACACCAGTCTGGCTTCAGAGCTGCCAGAAGCACGGAAACTGCTCTCCTAAACATCCGTTGAAGATCTGCTTACCAACCTTAACTCTAACATTCCTTTGTCCTCATCCTCCTTGATCTCTCTTCTGCTTCGACACAGTCAACCAACATCCTGCTCAACCGTCTCCGTGAAACCTGGGTATCACTGATCAGGCTCTGGCCTGGCTGACCTCTTTCCTCTCACTTCGACCCTCCCATGTCCAACTTGGCTCCTTCCTTTCATCTATCTTCCTCTCTACCTGTGGTGTTCCCCATGGGTCTAACCTCTCGCCCTGGCTTTTCAACCAATACCTGGCAACTCTCGCCCACTGCATTGCCGTTTTCTGCTCAAATTTCCAGTGCTACGCTGACAACACTCAACTCATTTTCAGGCTGCCCTCTGCCATCTCCTGTTCCTCTCTCATCTCTGATTGCCTAACTGCCATTCAAGATTGGTGTGCCGCCAATGATCTTTGTCGGAATGTCAGCAAGACGGAGATCCTCCTCATCGGCACACCTTCACCATCCTTTCCCCTCACTCTCTGGCCGGCCTCCCTTGGCCCTCCTCCTACCCCAACCTGCGAGGCTAAGAACCTGAGGGTCATCTTTGACTCCACCCTTTCCTTCTCCGCCCACATCTCTGAGGTCTCTAAAAAGTCAAATTTCCGACTGCACCACCTCAGAGGTACTCTGCCTTTCCTCTCCTTCCCCCAGAAGCTCATGGTATCCCAAGCTCTGGTTCTCTCTAGGTTGGACTATTGTAACAGCCTCTTTCTAAATCTACCTGCCTCTACTCTCTGCCCTCTGCAACTAATCCAGAACAGGACTGCGTGACTTGTCCCTGGCCTCAAGCCATGGGATCGTATCTCTCCAGCTCTGAAATCTCTTCATTGGCTCCCAGTGGATGCAAGGATTACATTCAAAACCCTCTGCATTGTCCACAAGGCTTTCTGGGGCTTGGGTCCAAAATACCTTCAGCTATCCCTCCACAAATACCTCCCCTCTCGAGCTCTTCGCTCCTCTACCTCCAACTCACTCAGGGTCAGTCGTTTTTCTAAGAAATGAACTGGGGGTAGATCTCTGTCTTCAGCTGGGGCCTCCCTCTGGAACAGCCTCCCTGCCACTCTAAAACTTGAGAAGAACCATCTCCGGTTCCGGAAGCACCTCAAGACCTTCCTCTTTTCTTCTGCCTTCGCTCCCCCTCTCCCCTGCTGATCTGTTCTCTCTTGGCACCGTGCACCTGGCCACCCTCTGTCTTTTGGGCCCAGGTACCTGCTCATCCTGTCACCCTCCCGCACTTCCTCCGGGCCACCCCTTGCACTGGGGTCTGTATCTGTACCCATACAGCCCCCCCTTTTTCTTCCTGCACTTATCGGACCTACCCTGTCTGCTGCCTTAAATCTAGCACTTGCAAATTGCTGGCTGCATTACCACTGTTTGTTGCCTTTATTATTTATTAATTGTTATTTATCTGTTTCTCCTCTGCTTCGCACTTTCCACCTCTCCCGCCTTCCATGCACTTTTCCCCTCCCCCCTCTCCCATGCACGTGCGCGTTCTCAATGTCACTGGGCCTAGTAAGATCGCTGTTTTGTTCTCCCCTGTCCCCCTCCCTTGCCTTGTCGCGCTCTGAATCACTTGTGTACGAGCGCGATAGAAATAAAATATCAATCAATCAATTCTTATGAATCTATTGCCAATCCTTACCTCTAAAGACAAATCGTTTGGGAAACAATCTTACAAAAAAGAAGGAAGTGTTCACAAAATGATATGTTAGGATGTTCAGGCTGTTGGCCTCCCTTCCACATGTTTTCAGTACGGGACAAGGAGGTGCACTCGAGCTTAGTACAATCTTTAACTTATCTATCACAAGGATACTGTTCAAACATTAGCATCAGTGCATTCTGTGCCCAAGTCTCTTTGTCTTTCAAAGTCTCTCCAGACGTCGTGATACGCCAAACAATATGTTATTTTTCCTCTTTCAGATTATCACAAGTATTCAAGGTCTTATGCCATTCACTATTCACCTTGGATCCCGTTCAGCAGGGCTCAGATCCTTTCACCACAATGTTTGTAGATTATTTATGCATCTAATTCATCGTAGGATATTCTTTCTCAGGTGATTCACGGTTCACCCCAGATCTCCCTCAGTCGGGCTCAGATCTCGGATCTTCCTCAGTCGGGCTCTGATTGCTCTTAAAACAATGTTTTACACAAACTTGCTGCAACCAAAAGCTTTTAGCTGATCTCCCTCTGCGGGGCTCGGACCAACTCTCTAAACAATTTCATCAACTATCGAAGAATTTGGAATGTGCACAGGGTTTTTGCTTGACCGGTTGTAGGACCACTTCGATTTCACAATTCTTTATCACTCTTCACATTTGCCACCTTTCAGCTGCATACCTGTGATGCTGGAAATGCATTGGAGGGACAGGGCCTCCATGTCCTATTCCTGTACTCCCTTATCATGTGCGTTCTGTGATGTTTTCTGCACATGAATCCACGTGGGACTCCTGGCAGTGCAGCTCTTCCTCTTTTTGGTTGTTGTGAACAGAGACCCTTGGGATAACCTTATGGCACCCATGGGGTTCCAACCCTGTACCCTAGTGTAGGTTTGTGGGCACATATGTGTGGCCCACAGAGCAGGGTATGGGCTGGTGGCAGCTCCATGCTGAATTTGACAGGTGCTCCGAGTACCCTCAACTTTTGGATACCCAGGCCCTGCCATAGGTATCAGTGGATTCCTGATAGGATACAGGATGTCCCCTGTTGCCTCTAGGTTTCTATTACTTGTTACCCTGACTCTGTCCCTTCCCCGTCTTGTGGGGAAGTCCAACCCAGACTGGCTGAAGCCTTCCCAGTGACTGTATGTTGTGGGTACACCCTTGGGGCGGGACCTGGGTGAATGGAGTTTGTGACCAATATGCATTCCATGTTATGGGTGTCTCGTATCTTTGTGTGTGACACAAAGAATGAGACAGCCCTGCCCAAAACTGACATGAACGCAGTGTGGTTTGCTGAAATGGTGGGTGCGTGCCCCAATCCACATTCCTTGGTATGGGTGTCAGGGTGGAAGTGAATGGCCAGAATGCACTGTGAGCCCGATTGGCTGCCTGCCTGCATGAATGCCCTTCTGACTGATTGGCTGCCTGAGCTTGGCTCAGCAGTGTGAATGAGAGACAGAACTGTATATCTGGGGACCTCTCACTTACCAGAATTGTTCAGAAGCTTAAGTCGACACTTGAAGCTACTTATCCTTGAAGCCCAGGTGGAAGAAGAATAATTGCTGCTGCATTTGCTTTGACCCAATCCAAACGCTGTTGAGGACTGATCCGAGAGAGGACCTGGCTAGGAGACATCTTCCCGAGCTACACGCAAACATCGTGCAAGAAGTTGATCTTCACCGTGGCACCCTGGAAGCCAGTCTCAAAAAGGCTGTCAACCAGAGACGGGATACACCGAGGAATCTCGAAGTGAAGCATCCGGAAATTGAGCCCATCGAAGTGGGGATTGCCATAACTACCGGAAGCCAGTCAAGTTGTGTTGACCAGAAGGGGGGACAGCTTGACGCCACGCCGCTCCACCTTTGCCTAAGACATTTGAAATGGACTCTGCTTGACATCACCGTCAACCACTTTTGCCCGCCGGAGAAAGTCGAGGTCGTTGACGACCGAGGAGAATCCACCGGTGGGGTTCCCACCTCTCAAAGTCCACAAAGACGCTGATGTTCTTCATTGAGTCATCCTTGCAGCAACAAACTCTTTTCATCAAGGACTCTCGACGACAGTGTTGTCCTTCGAGGATTATCGTGGCTCGTGTTTTAAAGGGAGTTCACCCTTGAGGGATCCGTCGACGAGCCATTGCAGAAACTCTGATAAACTCAGGTACATTGGGGTAGCAGAACATTTTACCAGGAAACAAGACTATTTTAAACATATATGGACTGGGCTTGTTGATATACTTTATTTATAGGTTGCCCAGGTCAGGGAATCCTCACACAGAACGGTGTCTGGGGTGGGGACAAAGTATCCTGCCATTGTTTAAACTAACTTGCCTTCCCTGCTATGTCTGATGATGATTCACTTTACTTTTTGATTTGTATGCCATTGAGACTGTCAGCAGTTGGTGCATTTTAAAGGAGTCAAGAGTTAACTGTGGTACCACATAGACATTGTACATATTTACCATATGAGCTTTGCCAAAGCACAAAGTGTATCTTGGCTGAGTTGCTCTGTGCTTCTACTCTGCCATATAAAGGTCAGGAGTATAGATACCCCCTCCAGTCTTCACAATACCTAACAGAGACTTTTGAAAGAGCACCTAAGTGGTGCAAGACCACTGTCTATGGTTTCATATCTTGGCTTCAAAGTTCAATCAATCATCGGCTGATTGTGTTTGCATCGCTTGACAAATACGCTTCATACACTGTTCTCTTCAGTTTTCATTATACAATGTTGCCGCTTGCAACCTTGGCTTCAACACGGTCCGGTCTGGTAGCAGTTTCCCCAACTCATCAGCTGTGCTGACTTCACTGGCGCTGCTTTGTTGTAGGATCCAAGGACAGTACCACGGCGGCAAACTATTCGACCCACCTTGACTATCGACGCAGGAGACCCTGGGTCCCTCTTACACACAATGCAACATTCTTCAGTCTCGATTTCTGGTCTTACTTTCCCTATTTTCGAAGGTTCATGAAAGTACGGGTTTTCTGTTGAAAAGGTCAAGGGCACTTCCCTCCTTGTAATCCTCTTTAGTTTTGCCATCTTTCGCCTTGTATTAAACTGCCATCTCGGAACTGTTGCTTCCTCATATGCTTTGCCTTGCTCAGAGTGTGCTTTCGTGCTCCGCATTTTATCTGTGTGGGGAGGTGTGATGGAAGTCAGGTGTGAGTAAAGGTCATGGATTGCCTGGTCCTGATTGACCACGGGAGGATAGCTCAGGGGCAACATGCTCACCTTGGAAGCAGGATGACGTGGAGTAACACGGGTTTGATCCTCAGGTCCACGCTTAGAAACGTCTGGGTATTAAGCATGTTATAAGTAATCAATCATATCATATCATAGTATTGGGACATGTCAGGTATACGGGTCAGGTGTTAGTCTGTATTCTCTCACAGTGAGCTGTCTGTGAGAAAGTGTTTGTGTTGGGAAGGGTGGTTGGGGGTTGAGTTCCTAAGTATCCCACCTGGTAGGATGGGGTAAAGGTGTTACAGGGAAGGGGATACTGCGTCGCGCCATCTGGTGTCCAACTTCTATTCCTGAAGACTCCTCACCCAGGTGCTCCTCACGCACTGGTCCACCCCCAGGAAGTGGATCCAAAAGCAATGGCCATGTCCTGCCATCTGGATGACAGACCCCAGGCACTAGAGGAATACACCTTCAGGTTTCTCAAAATTGCTTACAGTGAAGAATGAGGCTTTATCTATCGGAATCCTTCCTGGACTTCCTAAGAGCTCCCTACTGTGCTAGTCCCATGGGTGATGAAAAAAAGTGATGTGCAAAATGGTGCCTGATTTATTTTTCACATACACTCTCATTCCTCTCTCAGATATTGCACCTCATTACTCCATTTCCTGTTCTCCTCACAAACCCTCTCTTTTCACCTCTTAGTCTATCGAGTCTCCTATCTCACCTCTATCTCTCTCCCTCCCCACCTCCTGTTCCCACTCACTCTCTCTTTCCACCACTCTTATATTCTGTTCTGCTCTCTCTTTCCCACCTCCCTCTCCCTCCCTCTCCCCTCCTCTCTTCTGGATCTCTGGTATTTTCACATGCCTCCTCTCTCATTACTTCTTCCCTCCTCCACCTCCTTCTCCCTCCTGTCTCCAACACTATTTCCTTTCTCTCACTGCCCCATTATTTCACTCTGACTGCCTTCCTTCATCCCTCCCACTAACTCCTCCCCCTGATCTTGCATGAATGATGACTGTAATTTATTTCAGAAGGAGGAACGTTGAATTAAACAGGAAAATTTTCCATAAGGAAACAGCCAATTGGATTTCAAAGGACTTCACAAATATTTAATCGAAAATAAATAGAATAACAGCGCGGATAGCTCAGAGACAAGGTGCTTGACTTGGAAACAAGACAATCCATAGCAGCATAGGTTTTATACCGGGTACCATGCTTAGAGGTTGCATTCTGGCATGAAGCACAATATAAAATGTAAATTTAATGTATTTATTTTTAATTCATCGGATAGTATATTGCACAATACAGTTTTCACAGACGAAACACCTGAAAAACGAAACATACAGATGTAAGCTTTGTTCTGTATTACTTTTTCACCAATCATGAATTGTTTTTAATAACTTCTAGTATGTACATACAGTGAGATATGTTCAGCTTAATACATATTTTGAGAAATCATTTAGTCCAATGAATTATTGAACTTGTACCTTCTGTATCACAGAAAGACTTGCAACAGGAAAAATCAGATAATGACATACACTTTGCTTTTTCCCCATAGTTTAGGAACTTTACTCTCCAAAAACAGCAGGGTCCAGTGCAGGGGACCTTGTAAATAGTTAATGTTTTTGGTGTCAGAGTCGTCCATGTACACACCTATGAATTCCCCCATGTCGCCATAAGCCATGGATTTGCCTGAAATTCTTCTGACATTTAGAACATGTATATGGCCTCTGCGTGTCTGTTTTATTTTGTGGTGTTTCAATAGACTACGTTTGTAAATGAAATCCTCATCAGATTGAGAACATGTATATGATTTTGCCCCAGGGTGATTTTGCTAATGTAGTTCTATGTTATGCTGTTGCTTGGAAGTCTTATCACATTCAGAACATGCATGTGGCTTTTCCCACAGTGTGATTTCTCTGTTGTATCACAAGTTGATCATGTTGCTAGAAAGCCTTTTCACATTGCGGCCATGTATACTGCTTGTCCACGCTGTAATTTATATGGTATAGCACTAGTTAACACTTTTGCTTAAACCCATATCACATTCAAAGTATGTTTCAAACCAGTGTGAGTTCTCTGATGTATCACAAGTTGATAATTTTGCTTGAATGCCTATCACACTGAAGACATGTATATTCAATAGAATACTCTTCACCTTGAATGACTAGGTATAGTATAAACATACATGTTTACCCCAGTGTGATTTCTCTGATGTACCAATAGATTCTGTTTGAAAGATGTATTACATTCAGAACATGTACATGTTTTCAGCCCAGTGTTATTGTTCTGATGTACCACAAGGCTTCTACTTTGCTAAGAAGACCTATCACCTTCACAACATGCATATGGTTTCTCACCAGTGGGAATTTGTTGATGAATCCCTAGTTTGCATGTTTGCTTGAAAGACTTATTACATTCAGAACCTGACTATGGTTTTCAGCCCAGTGTGATTTATCTGATGTATCAAAAGGCTTCTACTGTGCTTGAGAGACCTATCACATTCAGAACATGTATACCGTTTCCCTCAGTGTGATTTCTCTGATGTACCACAAGGCTTATATTGTGCTTGAAAGACCTATCACATTCAGAACATGTATGGTTTCCCCTCAGTGTGATTTATCTACTGTACCAATAGCTTACCATTCAGCTTGAACGACTTATCACATTCAGAACATGTGTACAGTTTCCCCCCAGTGTAGTTTCTCTGATGTAGCACAAGTTCACCCTTCTCCTTGAAAGACTTACCACATTCAGAACATGTATATGGTTTCATCCCATTGTGATTCCTCTGATGTACCAATAGATTATCCTTCCGCTTGAACGACTTATCACATTCAGAACATGTATATGGTCTCTCTCCAGTGTGATTTCTCTGATGTATCACAAGGCTTGAATTGTGCTTGAAAGACCTATCACATTCAAAACATGTATATGGTTTCACCCCAGTGTGAATCCTCTGATGTACCAATAGATTATCCTTCCGCTTGAACAACTTATCACATTCTGAACATGTATACGGTTTCTCCCCAGTGTGAATTCTCTGATGTAGCACAAGTTTACCTTTTTCCTTGAAAGACTTATCACATTCAGAACATGTATATGGTTTCTCCTCAGTGTGATTTCTCTGATGTACCAATAGCTTACCCTTCTGCTTGAAAGCCTTATGACATTCAGAACATGTATATGGTCTCACCCCAGTGTGATTTCTCTGATGTAGCACAAGTTCACCCTTCTGCTTGAAAGACTTATTACATTCAGAACATGTATATGGTTTCTCCCCAGTGTGATTTCTCTGATGTACCACAAGTTCACCCTTCTGCTTGAAAGACTTATTACATTCAGAACATGTATATGGTTTCTCCCCAGTGTGATTTCTCTGATGTCTCACAAGGTCACCTCTCTGCTTGAAAGACTTATCACATTCAGAACATGTATATGGTTTCACACCAGTGTGATTTCTCTGATGTACCACAAGATCACCCTTCTGCTTGAAAGAATTATCACATTCAGAACATTTATATGGTTTCTTCCCAGTGTGATTCCTCTGATGTACCAACAGATTACCCTTCTGCTTGAATGACTTATCACATTCAGAACATGTATATGGCTTCACCCCAGAGTGATTTCTCTGATGTACCACAATATCACCCTTGTGCTTGAAAGACTTATCACATTCAGAACATGTATATGGTTTCATTCGAGTGTGGTTTCTCTGATGTATTACAAGTTTAGCTTTTTCCTTGAAAGACTTATTATATTCAAAACATGTATATGGTTTCACCCCAGTGTGATTGCTCTGATGTACCAATAGATGACTTGTTTCTTTCAAAGCCTTGTCACATTCAGAACCTTTATGTTCTGTCTCTTCAATGTGACATCTCTGATGTGGACATATATGACATGTTTCCTTGAAAGTTGGTTCACATTCAGGACATTCAAAAAGTACCTCCATTGTTAGGATGCTATTTTTAAATAGTAACTTCTTTGTAAAATGCTCCTCGTCAAATTCAGTATATTTATATAACAATCCGAATGTCGCGGACGGACTCACAAGGTCAGGTGCATTTTTACACACATGAATGTCAAGAATTAACCTCAATCCTCGGGCACAGCAGGCAAGTCTGAAAATAGAAGAAAGGTTCAGCAGGGATGTCCAAAGATAATGTTGAGCACCTTTTCACATGTAGCACGCCAGTGTGTTGCCTTAGATAATATTTCATAAAGTGGGTATACAAGTACCAATTAATGAAGAAAATATGCGTCTACTTTAAAGTGGAAGCCATAAGCATCTCCTCTGAATTTTCACTTTCTCTCCTCCCTCCAAAATAAAATCAGTGGTCTACCATTAGATTGCTCTATGTTCTGGAAGAATTGTCACCAGTACACTTGTATAGTCATATTCCTTCTGGCTCATAAGAAGCGTCATTAGATGGCCATTTGTATTGAATGTTTTGGTCGTCAGCGCATTTACAAGGGGCCTCTGCTTAGTGTATTCTTAAATGTATTGTGGAGAGGAGGCTGAAGGTTCTTTAGTCCATGTATATAGGCACTCTGAGGTTAGAATCTCTTGTGTAGCCATTCTCATATCCATCAAACAATGCCAACTGAGCATATTTGTATGGCCTTATCTGTGTACATAACGTGATGACACAAACCCGCTGTTAGTGGTACAGGGTTATCATATGGGTTGCAGACAGATGACCTCCTTAGCGATTGCTATTGACTGGACACAGGATTTGAATTCATGCTCCAAAATCATTAACAATTATAGTCTTTTTTAGTTAAATGTCTGTGAAATAGTTGTCCCATGGTAGGAAGCTATAATTTGGGAGTGACTGTGTCATGGGCAAGAACACGTTCGCAAGATGCAGCAATTAGTGGAAACTTTTCTTATAAAATACCTTTTAAAAACATTTCACTGTCGTCAATATTATTTCTGCTTTATTTGCTCTGTTTGAAGGAAAAGGAAAACGAGAATTAGTGCTTCATAAATGACAAAAATATCATTCTTGTTTGAAATAGCATATGTGAAAAGCAAAAAGGAATGTTTTCACAATAGAAAACTGGTTTCATAACATCCTGGAATACTACTGAATACTACATAAAAAGCATCAACACAGAAATCAAGAAACCTGGGACCTACTGAGCATTCCTAGACCATGGCCCACAGCCAGGATTAACACAGCGTGAAGAAGTGGGGTCTTTGTAGTCTGGGAAATGTCTAACCTGTATGTCGGTCATTGCTAGTAGTGGTCAGCTAACTGGCTCTACGCTGCAGAGAAAGGATGGCAGACCAGTAACAAAGAGGTAAGGAAAGCTTGATGGCAGTGAGCAGATGACAATGTGGGGCATGGCTCTTTTGCGGTCTCCATACCTGCAAAGCAACCCTGACTTCCTGGATTCCGCCAGATGCCGACTTTGTATTAATAGAAAAGACGCACATCATAGGGCGACTAATTCACAGCAAGACTATGCCTGTACTGTATGAGCTGGTGATGCAGTATAAGCCTGACATTGTGTCATCTGATGGTGATGCCAGTGCTCCGGATGCCTACTCGCACAGAACCGACACGGCCTGTACTGCATGAACTGGTGATGCAGTATATGCCTGACATTGTGTTGTCTGATGGTGATGCCAGTTCTCAGGATGCCTACTGGAACAGCACAGACTATGCCTGTACTGCATGAACTGGTGATGCAGTATATGCCTGACATTGTGTTGTCTGATGGTGATGCCAGTTCTCAGGATACCTACTGGGACAGCACAGACGATGCCTGTACTGTATGAGCTGGTGATGCAGTATAAGCCTGGCATTGTGTGGTCTGATGGTGATGCCAGTGCTCTGGGTGCCTACTGGAACAGCACAGAGTCTGCCTGTACTGTATGAGCAGATGATGCAGTATAAGTCTGACATAGGGCCTCATTACGACCCAGGCGGTAAGTTACCGCCTGGGCCGTGACTTTACCACCATGGCGTAAACTAAGTTTACGCCATGGTGGTAGGCGGACTTACCGCCCCATTCCAACCTTGGCGGGGCGGTAAATCCCCATTTTCCCATTTTCCCTTCCCCATTCCCATTTTGCCCCATAGGGCATAATGGGAGTGGGGAAGGCGTTATGAGTCGTAATGAGGCCCATTGTGTGGTCAGATGGTGATGGAATGGCTACCGCCGGGGTTGTAATGAGACCCATTGTGTTGTCTGATGGTGATCCCAGTGTTCCAGATGCCTACTGGAACAGCACAGAATAGGCCTGTACTGTACAAGATGGCGATATTGTATAAGCCTGACAAATATGTCATCCGATGGATATGCCAGTGCACCGGATACCTACTGGAACAACACAGGCTGCCTGAACTGAATGAGCTGGTGATGCAGTATAAGCCTGACATTGTGTTGTCTGATGGTGATGCCAGTGCTTCGGGTGCGTACTGGAACAGCACATTCTCTGCATGTACTGTATGAGCAGATAGTGCAGTATAAGTCTGACATTGTGTGGTCTGATGATGATGTCAGTGCTTTGCAAGTCTACTGGAATAGCACAGACTATGGGCCTCATTACACGGACGGCGGTAAGGGTTAACGGTCACCGTTAATGGCAACGGTGACCGTTAACCCTTACCGCCGTACTACGAGGTCCCTTAGCTGGTTGGAGTTTTAACGCCTGTTTTTTGCAGGCGTTAAATACCAACCCGCTAAGGGACCTCGGAGCTAATTACGGCACCGCAAAATTGCGGTGCCGTAATTAGCGCCTTCCCCAGTCCCATAGAGCCCTATGGGGCAGAAATGGGAATGGGGAAGGGCAATGGCGGAAAGGGGATTTACCGCCCCTCCAACCTTGGAATGGGGCGGTAAATCCCCTTTCCGCCAAGGCGGTGCCGGTATTTTACCGGCATGGTCCAGGGTGCTAATAGCACCCTGGACCACCGCCTTCCGTGTAATGAGGCCCTATGTCTGTACTGTATGAGCTGGTGATGCAGTAAAAGCCTGACATTTTGGCTAATTACGAGCATGGCGGTACGGTAACAACTGTGCCTGGAAGGCACCGGCACCGTTGCTACCGCACCACCATCCTTAGAGTTGTGCTCGCGGGTGCCTTCAATTCCGCCAGGCCTGCCATGGCGGAATGGAAGGCACCCGCAAGCACACGGCGTGGATGCACCGGCACCATTATGAACCGTTGTATGAGCTGGTGATGCATTATAAGCCTGAGATTGTGTGGTCTGATGGTGATGTCAGTGCTCCAGATGCCTATTGGAACAGCACAGACTCTGCCTGAACTGAATGAGCAGGTGATTTAGTATAAGCCTGAAATTGTGTTGTCTGATAGTGATTCTAGTGCTTCGGGTGCCTACTGGAACAGCACAGATTATGTCTGTACTATATGAGCCTTTGATGCAGTATAAGCCTGACATTGTGTGGGTTCCGATGGCGATGCCAGTGCTCCGGGTGCCTAATGGAACAGCACAGACTATGCCTGCACTGTATGAGCTGGTGATGCAGTCTAGGCCTGGCCTTGTGTCATCTGATGGTGATGCCAGTGATCTGGGTGCCTACTGGAGCAGCACAGCCTCTGCATGTACTGTATGAGCAGATGATGCAGTATAAGCCTGACATTGTGTGGTCTGATGGTGATGCCAGTGCTCCGCAAACCTACTAGAACGGCACAGACACTGCCTGTACTGTATGAGCTGGTGATGCAGTATAAGCCTGACATTGCTTGGTCTGTTTGTGATGCCAGTGCTCTGGATACCTACTGGAACAGCACAGCCTATGCCTGTACTGTAAGTGCTGATGATGCAGTATAAGCCTGACATTGCTTGGTCTGTTTGTGATGCCAGTGCTCTGGATGCATAATGGAACTGCACAGACTATTCCTGTACTGCAAGAGCTGGTGATGCAGCATAAGCCTGACATTGTGTGGTCTGTTTGTGATGCCAGTGCTCTGGATGCATACTGGAACAGCAGAGACTCTGCCTGTACTGTATGAGCTAGTGATGCAGGACAAGTTTGACATTGGGCCACAATACAACCCTGGAGGCCGCAGTATGAACGGTGCCGGTAAGGTACCGGCACCGTTCATACTGGGCCGCCACATTACGAGTTTGCTCGCGATAAGGGTGGGGACGTTAAATGTGAAAGGTCTTAATTCACCAACAAAAAGATCACTTGTCTACAGAGAATTTCGCAGATCAAATATTGACATCCTTCTATTGCAGGAGACTAAATATATGAAAGGAGAGGAGAGGGTGGTCTTGGGGAAGCTTTCCGGGATGGAATTTTGGGGCTCGGGACCGTTGGGGAGGGGGGGAGTGGGAATTCTCGTTAGGAAGGGGTTGGACTTCAAGGTCACAAAGGTCTGGTCAGGTGTTGAGGGCCGTGCCCTACTGGTTTCGGGGACCATTGGGAATGTGTCCACTACGAGTGCCACCATTTATTCCCCCAATGTAGGGCAAGTTAGATTTCTCTCCAAAACAATTCCCAAGATTATGTTAGAGTCAACAGGTCATGTCATCCTTGGGGGAGATTTTAATATATGGACATATCCCACGCTTGATTGGAAACCTGGTAATCCAGAAACGCGCGAAAAACTTGGAGGAGATCACGCTCAATTCAGGTCAATGATGGAACTCTATGGACTGACTGATGTATGGAGACAAATGCACCCTACAGAGAAAGCCTACATTTTTTTTTCAGCCCCACACAACACCTACACCCGCATCGACCACCTCTATTTCTCAAGGGACTTATTCGGTACGACCTCACACACAGAAATCACACCAATCACATGGTCTGATCATAACATGGTGATCGCTGACATGGTATGGGAGTCTTTGCCAGTTAAGAGGTGGGAATTGGAGATTCAATAAAACCCTATGGAAAGACCCTGTCTTTAAACTGGAAATGGAAACTGAGATCACCGAATACTTTCGAATGAATCATACTGGGGATGTTTCTAGACAAAGGGCCTGGGATGCGGGCAAGGCGACCTGGAGGGGAATCCTTATAAAGGAGGGAACCAAAAAGAAAAGAGAGAGGGCTTTGATCGAAAACAGACTCCGCAAGGAAATCACCCAACTAGAAAATGAGGCGAGGGGCGGGGATGTGCTACACCATGAAAAAGCCTGCCAAGTGCGGACAAAAAGGGAGGAACTCCGTCACCTGGAACATGATAAAATAACTCGCAAACTCCTCTTCCTTAAACAAAAATGTTATGAGAAAGGGGACAAGGCGGATGCGTTGCTGGCGGCCAGGCTGCGAGCACAACAGGCAGAACGCAAAGTGCAGGAAATAGTTGATGGAGGCCCCAACACCCCTATAACTAGCACCACCATTCCCGAAGCCTTTGCAGACTTTTATGAAGCTCTGTATGCCCCAGAGACGGTATCAGATTTGTCCGGTATTCGCTCCTACCTGACTGACATCGACATGCCCAAACTGTCGCCCACTGAATCAGAGGCCCTGGACGCCCCCGTAACTGAGGAGGAGATCCACAAGGCCATAAAACGATTAACACAGGGTAAATCCCCGGGCGAAGATGGGTACACTGCAGGTTTTTATAAGACATTTGCCATTTGCAATCCGGAATTATTTAATGAAATCCTAGAGACAGGGAATCCTCCAGACTCATTCGTTAAAGCACTAATAACTGTCATCCCGAAAGAGGGGAGGGACCCCAAAAAATGTGGATCATATCGCCCCATTTCCCTGATCAATCTAGACGCAAAGATATACACAAGGGTCCTGGCTGCTAGAATTGAGTCATTCATGCCCCACCTCATCCATCCCGACCAAGTTGGTTTTATATTGGCCGCCAGGGTGCAGACACCATGCATAAGACCCTACACCTGTTACATACCTCCCACAACCTGGATACTGATCCTTCATTATTTTCCATCGATGCAGAAAAAGCGTTCAATAGGGTTGACTGGGACTTCCTGATGGGAGTCCTTCGCAAGATTGGTATGGGCCCTAAACTCAGAAAGGGAATCCAGGCAGTTTACTCGAGGTCCACAGCTTGGGTATTTGTAAATGGGACATGTTCTAGGTGGTTCCGACTGAAGCGAGGAACCCGACAGGGATGTCCATTATCGGCTATCTTGTTTGCCCTATCGCTTGAACCCCTGGCGCATAAAATACGATTGGACCCCAGCATAGAAGGGATATACCTGGGTCATACTGAACACAAACTGGCATTATATGCTGACGATATACTCCTTCATGTGGTCAATCCCTCCAGATCCATCCCACGAGTTATATCTCTCCTCAAAGAATATGGCCAGTTATCAGGGTTTAAGGTCAATCGATCTAAATCCATACTGTTCCCCCTCCAGGGCACACCAGAGGCGAATAAAACAAAATATTCCTCCCTTGGACTGACGTTAGGACATGACGCTATGCAATATTTGGGGATTCAAATTACAAAACGAATAGACACCCTATACGAGGCAAATGTCCCAAAACTCCTTGCGAGATTCCATGCAGACCTAGCCAGGTGGGATAAACTAAGCATCCCGTGGCTTGACAGACTTAATGCTATAAAAATGACATGCCTCCCAAGGTTCCTCTATCCCTTTCAGATGCTCCCCATTAAAATTCCGGAACGATACTTCACCGAGGTCCGAAAAGCGACCCTAATGTTTTTGTGGCAGGGGAAGAAAGCCAGAATCGCCTACCGCATATTGACACTGCCCAAAGACAAAGGAGGAGTAGGCCTTCCCGATCTTAAGAAGTATTATGTCGTGGCTCAACTTTGAGTGCTCATCCCTCACTTACGCAACCATAAAGAGCCTCAGTGGATAGCTATGGACAAACACTATTTAGAACCAGCAACACTCTCGGAGTGGCTATGGTCCCCAAGAAAAAGAGTCTTGAGGAAGACAAGGGAGCATCCCCTTTTTGCCACCTTATGGGAAATATGGAGATAAGGTCCAGAGATGAGAGAAATCACAACGTGGCCATCCCCCTTGAGTCACCTGTGGTCCCCGGGCATTAATAACTACATCCCCAATGTTGAAAGATCCAGGCGTGGTATGGGGCGGGACTAGAGAGGTTAGGACAGCTCCTCTGATGTGATTCCTTCATCACTCTCCCGGAACTGACAGAGGCCCTTCATATAGGCGTACTATCCACCTTCCATTATCTACAGATCAAAGGGGTCCTAACGAAGGCGGCATGGAAGGCAAAACTTAGTAGAGAACTCACCCCCTTCAAAAAGCTCTTGGACTCCAAAACTGACAGGAAAGGCCTGATTTACGCCATGTATAAATTACTTGTAGAAGCGGGTGGAGGGAACACACTTAATCTCAGGATGCGTTGAGGGAAAGACATGGGCCTAAAAATAGATGATGACATGTGGGATAATATGTGCCGTATGGCAACGCGCACATCCATATCGTGCCAATACAAGCTCCATTCCATCATATTTTTGCATCACTGGCAGTATGACCCCTACACACTATCCAAAATGTATCAGTCAGTCCCCCCCCCCTCTGTTAGCGTGAATGTGGACGAGTTGCGGACTACTGGCACATGTGGTTGGGATGCCCTAAGATTAAGATCTATTGGGATGAGGTCTTGGGGTGGATTAGACACCTGGACGGGATTCAGAGAACAGCGGACCCTCACCTAGTCCTTTTCGGTCTAGAGAAAATAGATGACGAGTGGAAGAGATGCAAGGCTTGGCCCCCCATCTCTTGCTTGCAGCCCGAGCCTTAATAGCCACCAAGTGGAAATCAGCTACAACCCCAACTGAGACTGAATGGATAAACTTTGTAATGAACATATGCACCATGGAAAAAATCACAGCCTCACTCCACGGCAGAGCAACACAGTGTGAGACCCTGTGGTCTGACTTTTTATCCAAACATATATCAAATAGACATCCACTCTAGTGGGACATGGTCCAATGCCCGTGAGGCTCGAATAGGTCCCTCCCCGCTTGATGCTGTCCCCCCTCCGCCCTCCGCTTTGATCCTGTTCCCACACTACTGACCAGACGACATCCAAATCAAGATAGGATACGAAGCCCTCCCTATGGAGAACCCCTGCACACATGACATCGAAAAAGTTTCAAGCTGTGACAATGACCGCATGACCATACAAGCACAACTTCTTGGCAACACGACTTCCTAGTCCACCAGGGGTGGGGGGAAAGCGTGAGAGAATGAAGAAAATGAGGAATCTAAGTAAAATGTTTCACTGTTATTCAGTTTGGTTCATGGTTACGAAATTGTACAATGTATTCTGGTTTTTATTTCCACCTGTCTAACGCCTACAAATCCACATGTAACTTTTTCTTTTGTTTCTATTTCGTTTCTTTTCCATTGAAAAATTGTAATGTGTTAAAACCTAATAAAAAGCAAATTTACAACAAAAAAAAAGTCGTAAGCCTGGAGATTTTGGGCATTTTGGAATTTGGAAACCATCTGAAGAATGTCTTGAGCCATCGTCTTGGGAGGCGAGCACCTTCCCAAGGATGTATCTAGTACAGCTCCTATGTACTGAAGCTGTTGGGAAGGTGTAATTTGAGACTTCTTGAAATTGAGGGAGAAGCCCAGTTTGTGGAGGAAGTGGCAGGTGACTTTCAGATGATCCAGTGCTTGCTCGGCAGAGCGCGCTCTGATCAACCAATCGTCCAGATAGGGGTAGACATGAATCCCCCCTTTCCTGAGGTGCGCTGCCACCACTACCATTAACTTGGTGAAGACCCTCGGGGCGCAGGTCAACCCGAATGGCAGGACTCGAAACTGATAGTGTGAGTCGCCAACTACGAACCTCAGGTATTTTCTGTGTTTTCGATGAATCAGCACATGAAAATAAGCATCCTGGAGGTCCAATGACACCAACCCGTCCTGGAGTTGAAGAGCCTGACGGATCTGAGAAAGGGTATCTTGAATTTGTCTTTCCTGAGGAACTTGTTCAAGTTTCTTAAGTCCAAGATGAGTCTCAGTCCTCCGTCCTTTTTGGGGATCAAAACATACAGGGAGTACCATCACTTGTTCCTCTCCGCTGCAGGTACTGGTTCTATAGCACCTTTCTCCAGCACTGTTAGAACTTCCTGCTGTAGGAGTGGGTTTGAAAACTTCAAAGGGTGTCTCCCTGGTGGATTGCTTTGAGGTTGCTTTAGAAAAGGAAGGCAGTAGCCTTGGGCTATTATTTCTAGAGCCCAAACATCTGAAGTAATGGCTCGCCATTCTTGCAGATGCTGCGACAGCCTGCCTCCTACAGGTGTTTTGTGGTGCAAGTCCTCAAAGTGGTTTTGTGGCGGATGTTGCAGCCGCTGATGGCAAAGAGGCTGCAGCTGGAGCTGGTTTAGCACGTTTTCCTCGTCCACCACGAGTGGCCTTTCTTTGGCCCCTTTGACTGGCCATTCCTCTCGTCTTTCCATATGAGGTTTAATAATGATAGGATCGTCCCCTCCATGATTGTCCTTGCATACGAAAAGGCTGAGGTTGCCTAATAGCAGCTCTAAAGATTTGGCTGCTGCTTTTGAGGTCTGCAACCTCTCAAGGCTCTCGTCAGCCTTGTTGCCAAAAAGGTGAGACCCGTCAAAAGGCATGTTCAGAAGGCGGTTCTGTACATCCGGTGCAAACCCCGACTTCTGTAACCACGCAAACCTGCTCATTACCGTGCTGGTGCCCATGGACCTGCTTACACTATCCGCAGTGTCCAATCCAGATTAATGGGATTCCTGCATGGCCTCCTTTCCATCTCTAACGATGGCTAGGAAACCTTCCCTTTCTTCCCCTTCTGGTATGTGCTCCGCCGTCATTGCGATGCACTCCCAGAGAGTGTACGAAAAGTTTGCCAAGCCACATGTGGAGTTGCCAGATTTTGATGCCATGCTCCCGGCTGAAAATACCTTCTGTGCCCAACCATCCACACGCTTGTCGTCCATGTCTGGAGGGATAGACGGGTACGCAAGATTGGTGGAAGCTGGGGCTGCCTGTATGACCAGACTCTCGGGAGTTGGATGTTTTGACAGATAGCCGGGGTCGCTACTGGCTGGGTGATATTTTGATGCAAGGGACTTATTTACCGGAGGAATAGAATCCAGAGTTTCCCAATTCTTAGCCACCCTGATTTGTAAGGCTACATGAAAAGGTAGTACTGGGTCTTCAGTGGGACCATAGTACAATATGTCTGTTAAATCGTCTTGGACGAATTGGGCTGGTGGTCTAGCCCATCCCAAGTAATCTACCACCTTGGTCATTAACTGACGGTAAGATGGACTGGCATGCTCTCCTGGATCTGGTCTACCAAAGTCATTCTCAGGAGAAGTGTCAATGCCACTTGCATTATGTAAAGACTCCACCAAATCCCTCATTCTGCTTTCCTCTGAGATCAAGCATTCTGGGACATTTGGGGTGCCATATTCCAATCCAAAAGGTACATTTTCCTCCTCGGATCTCTCCTGTTCCTCAAAAATTGAGGTCAAGGATTTGAAAAACTCCTTCCTAGGGAGAGGCTTGAAAACCTTCTCGGGGAGAGGAGGAGGAAGAGGTGTAGTACCAGGCTCTGAAGAAATTACAAGTTTTGTAACTTTCTCCTTCTCTTTTTCTGGCAGCCCTGGCTTGGTTGGAGCCATTGGCGCCGAGGGTTTCGGCGTCGACGTTGACAAAGGCGTTGACGGCGTCGACGACATAGTGGTCGTCGACAGGGTCTGCTTCGAGGGCATCGAGGCAGTCTTCGACGATTTTCCCTTCGAGGTGTGATAGGTCTCGGACGGCGTTGGTGACCTCGAGTGGTCGACTCGACTCAAGCGTTTATTGCTCGGCGTCCTGGACGGTTCCTTATCCTTCCTTTTACGATCACCCGGGCTCAAGGGCGCGCAAGTGTCGGAGCGATGACACTCCCGGCCGGCTTCCGAAGAAGGCGCGGACCGAGGCTTCGCCTTCTCAAACACCTCCATCAATTTGACCCTGAATGCTTCCCACTCTTCGGAAGACGAATGTTTCGTGGGGCATTTAATTTTTTTCGGAGACTCATCTGACGACGAGGAGGAGGGAGACCTGTGGCGTTGTTTCTTCGATTTTTTTGACGAAGACGACGAGCGATGAGTCGATCCTTCCGACCTACCTGTAGCTTTCCTCTCCTTTCTCGCAAGGCCTTCCCCGTCGCCTGACACTTCGAACAGGCCTCCATGTCGTGGCCTTCTCCAAGGCACCACAAACACTTGCGGTGCGGGTCCCTGATCGACATTTTTGAGCCGCACGACTTGCATTTCTTGAAACCCGATCTCAGGGTCGTGGTTGGTGTCAATGACGAGGACATATTTCTTCTTATTTATATATATATTCTTCACAGAACTCGAGGCGCGCCGAATGTCCGAAGAAACGTAACTGCGGAAAAACGGAACTGAGGCCAACTGGCGCCGTGCGTGCTACTTATACACCCGATGACGTCACCCTCGACGGAGGCCATCGAGGGCCATCGACTCGATGACATCGACACACAGCGCCCTCTGCCAAAAAAAATTCTGAAGAGCAGCAAAGCTGGATGGAATACATCTAAGATGAGGAATACGTTGGAGGACACAATCCACTCGAAATGGGAATTACTGGGCCTGCAAAAGAAGGAATGGCCAGGTAATTCCCTTTTTTCGGAATCCGGACCCGAACACGAATTTGGAGGTAGCCATGCCGGTAATGACGGCATGGCTACCTCCAAACTCGTAACGAGGCCCATTGTGTGGCCTGATGGTGATGCCAGTGCTCTGGATGCCTACTGGAAGAGCACAGGCTCAGCCTGTAGTGTATGAGCTGGTGATGCAGTATAAGACTGACATTGTGTGGTCTGATGGTAATGTCAGTGCTCTGCATGCCTACTGGAACAGCACAGACTCTGCCTGTAGTGTATGAGCTGGTGATGCAGTATAAGCCTGACATTGTGTGGTCTGATGGTGATGTCAGTGCTCTGCATGCCTACTGGAACAGCACAGACTCCACCTGTAGTGTATGAGTTGGTGATACAGTATAAACCTTACATTGTGTGATATAATGCTGATGCCAGTGCTCCCGATGCCTATTGAACAGCACAGACTGGGCCTGTACTGTATGAGCTGGTGATGCAGTATATGCCTCACATTGTGTGGTCTGATGGTGATGGCAATGCTCTGGAAGCCTACTGTAACAGCACTTACTGTACCTTGTTGAGTGTCCTGACCCACGTTTGGACTATTATGCTGCAACATTTGGTGCTGTGGGCTTAGAAAATCCAAGATGGCGGAAAAGCCCACAGTTGCGCCAGAATCCGGGAAAACCGCGCAGTTTGTGCGCACACCAAAATGGTTCCCTAACCTGCCACCCACCAGTGCAAGCATGATGGGTCAGGAGTCCCATGAGTGAAATGTGTGCCAAAGGAAAAACAGCAGTGCCGGTTGGCTAAAAAAGCGCTTTAAAATCACCTTTGTTTCCCTGAATGCAAGCTCAAAATGCCTATTTGAAACATTGCAGGATATTAAAAAATCTTACTGAACACCAGCAGACATCTGGCAGAATGAAGTTTTGTGTGCATACAAAATCTGGAAAGATGAAGAGCCCAAAACAATGTTTATAACAAAACTGGCTGAGCTGTGGATGTCAGCCGTTTAACTGAAATTGGATTTAAAACCACTAAAATCGAAATGTTTAAATTAAATGAGTGACCTACTTTTGAGTGTCAACTGTTAAATGTCATAGTTTTGAACTAGAATCAGCATTCTAGCTGCATGTGTAAAAATTGTAAGTTTGATTTGAATGAAGAAAAACTGGGAACAAAAGTGACATTTAGCTGAAGCCTGGCTTAATGAAACTGGATTCTGCCTGACAACTACCCCCGACAGGAGAGGGAATTCAGCAGCTGTTTTCCCAGGCCTGGCTGCATCCTGCTGCCCCTGCCAAAAGGAGATGACACCTCTCTGATTGAATTAGGGGAGTGGTACCTGCAGACTGCAGGAAATTGAACAAAGCCCTGTCCTGGACTCAGGCAAATGTTATATTGGGGTTGGGGGGTCGTAAAATGGCTTCCTCTTGGGAGAAACTGGGAGGGGAACTGCATCTGTGAGCAAGCTGAGCTCGGGGGAAGTGGATAAACCAGAAATTCCACCATGTGCTTTGGAAAACCACACCCCTTTGGGGCCAGAGCATAATTTTAAAAAGATGGATAATTCATAGTGCGGACTTGTAAACATTATATAAATAACATCATCATTCTTGTGATTTTTCTGTGCACATTTTAAGAGGTGTTAGGACCCTGTGGTATGTTCTTGGGGATAGTAGCAGAAAAAAAGGTTGTTACTCCAAATGGATGCATGTTAAAAATCTGACACTTTATCATCTGAAACCCATATCCCTGGTGCACATTTGTGTAAAATCTGTAAAGGTTTAGAAGTTGTGATCTGGATGAAAAGGGCAGAATTCTGTCATAAGTGGACACAACATCTTACAAAGACAGGGATCGGATGGTTTGGTGCTACAGAAAATATGTTAACTGGACGTATAATATTAGAAAAATGGTACATAGATAAATATATATTTGGATCAGAAATAGATTTGTGTGCAATTTGACAAGGGGAGAATCCTCTGACCATAAACCTACCTCATCACTCTGACTCACAACCCAGTTCCCCCATTCAAGGAAGAGAGGAGGAACTGGGCAATGATAAGTTGAGAGGGTTGGGCATGCAGAATTAGCCGACCCACCAACTTTCTAAACACATAAAAAGAGCCACTGGAAGCCAGATAGGACTTTCTTTTTCACTTTCTGTGGAGCATTTTGACTTCAGACTTCACATCCAGAGATCCAGACTTCAAATCCATCAATCTCCAGAGACGAGAAATTAACTCCAGAATTTGTAGCAGAGAGGCCTGAATCAACAAGCTGAATCCTCTTTCAGCAGGCCTCCAAATCATTTGCAAACTATTCAACAGCCGGGCGAGCTGTTTGAATTTTTGGCAAGAACTTTTGTCAGAACCAGAGACCAGACCGCCGTGCAGTGCCGAGAACTTTTGTCAGAACCAGGGATCCAGACCGCTGTGCAGTGCCGCTAGCAGAGCTGACCCAGAAGGTTGAATTATCCAGTGAGCAGTACCAGGCAGAGATCGTCCGTGGCGAGAGAATCGCCAGGAGTCCAGTCCAACCGGTTGACCCTATCTGTGACGAAGTCGCATTCCTGTCCAAAATCTAGTGTGAGTACCCAGCTAGCACTTTGCCAAAACCAATCTCTTAGCTTAAAATAATCTAATCCAAACTATTTTAACCTATTTAGAACTGCCTCCTAGAATCGTGTCATTCTGTCATCTTTAAACCTGAAAACTGTCATCTGTCATTCTGAGCTTTCAAATTTCAAGTCCGAAAAACTACCGTTACTAAATCGGCCGTTTCTCCGGAATCTCTAAACCGACTTGCTACTCCTCATACTCCTTCCGTAATTGTGCTCGACGCACGCGACTAAATTTGCAGAGATTTGACATTTTGCTTAATTTCAGCCACATGTAAAAAGATTTGTCCTTGCTTTCCTTTGCTGAAATTCGTTTGCAACCTGACAATCACTCATAGAGCATTGCTAAAGTGATCCTGAACTAATACAAAGTAGCTGTCACCCACCCTGAACCTCTAGAGGGAATTAAAATCATTTTAGCATATTTTTCACTTCTTTGCATACCACATCAAAGTATATTGCCTGTGTTTAAAACTCCTACCTGTTTTCCTCTAAGCTTGCTAGGGGGGAACTGAATTATATTTGACTGCATTCCTGAGAACTGTGTGCTTTCCTTCCATCTCTTTACCTTGCATAAAGGGGGGGGGGGGTGAATTGTCAAAGAAAAGTGATTACATTGTCTTTTGTTGAAGTCATATCAAGTTTATTTTTTGTACTGCATTGTCATTCATTATTGCATTGTCCTTGAAGCCATAAAAGCATTCTCAGCTACTTTATCCTCTCTATATCTCTTCTAAGCCATCAAAAAGCGTGTACCACTGTAACATTATCTATTGTTGATTACTATCGTCCTCACGAGTGTGCTATCAAATATTAATTTACTATAAAAGTGTGATAGATATATATTGTTTAATTTTCAAATAAACCTTTTAAATATGCAAAACAAACCTACTTCTTGGCTCAGCAGGGTCAGGGGGATTCTGAGAGAGGAGTGTTATATGAGGGTTGTCATCCAGAGTAAACGAACTGGACATAAAAATACATCAATAAGGGCTTCCATCAGCATCCCAGACTAGGCATTGACTTAGCTGTAGTGTTGAATTGAAGTCGCTTACAACCTGTACTGTATGAGCTGGTGATGCAGTATAAGCCTGTGATTGTGTGGTCTGATGGTGATTCCAGTGCTCGGGATGCCTACTGGAAGAGCACAGACCCTGCCTGTACAGTATGATCTGGTGATGCAGTATAAGTCTGAGACAGTGTGGTCTGATGGTGATGCCAGCCCTCCCGATACCTACTGGAACAGCACAGACTCCGCCTACACTGTATGATCTGGTGATTCAGTATAAGCCTGACATTGTGTGGTCTGATGGTGTTGCCAGTGAACTGGGTGCCTACTGGAACAGCACAGACCATGCCTGCATTGTATGAAGTTGTGATGCAGTATAAGTCTGAGGTAGTGTGGCCTGCTGGTGATGCCAGTGAACTGGGTGCCTACTAGAACAACATAGACGATGCATGTACAGTATGAGCTGGTGATGAAATGTAAGCCTGACATTGTGTGGTATGATGGTGATGCCAGTGAACTGTGTGCCTACTGGAACAGCAGAGACTCTGCCTGTACTGTATGGGCTGGTGATGTAGTATAAGCCTGTGATTGTGTGGTCTGATGGTGATGCCAGTGCTCCGGATACCTACTGGAACAGCACAGACTCTTCCTGTACTGTATGAGCTGGTGGTGCAGTATAAGCTTTACATTGTATGGTGTAATGGTGATGCCAGCAGTCCGGATACCTACTGGTACAGCACCAACTCTGCCTGTACATTATGATCTGGTGATGCAGTACAATCCTGTCCTTCTAAGGTCTGAGGGGGATGCCAGTGCTCTGGATATCTACTGGCACAGCACAGACTCTTCCTGTACTGTATGATCTGGTGATGCAGTATAAGCCTGAGACCGTGTTTTCTGATGGTGATATCAGTGCCCCAGATGCCTACTAGAACAGCTCAGATGCTGCATGTACTCTATAAGCGGGTGATGCAGTATAGCCTGACATTGTTTGGTCTGATAGTGATGCCAGTGAACTGGGTGCCAACTGGAACAGCACAGACAATGCCTGCACTGTATGAACTTGTGATGCAGTATATGCCTGACATTGTGTGGTCTGATGGTGATCCCAGTGCTCCGGATGCCCACTGGAACAGCACAGACTCGGCCTGTACAGTATGATCAGGTGATGCAGTATAAGCCTGACATTGATATGATATGATTGTTTATTTATATAGCGCCTATACACAATGTGTTTCAAAGCACTTCAGGGCAAGGAAGGGAACAAGGAAAAATACAACCACATTCTTACAAGCCATGAACAGTAAGCATGTGAAATTAACTATCGGACTCGGCCTGACAACATTTCAGATAGTGCAAGAGCTACGACATAGATAAGGAAGGGAGGGGGAGAGTGGGAAGGAAATGGAAACAGACAGGCGACTACTGTACTAGGCCTGACGACATTTCTGGTAGAGCCGGAGAAAAACAAAAGGTGAGGGAGAGGTGTGCAGAAAGGGAGGGGAGGAACAAAACAAGCGACTATAATACTATATACTGACGACATTTCAGATAGTGCTGGAGAGGTGGTGGGGAGGAACAAAACAGTAATGGGAGGGTGGAGGAAACAGACGAGGTTGCTGTCATATTAGGTCCAGGGACAATTCTGATAGAGTAAGTGCATAGAAGAAAGTAAGGAGAGGAGATAGGAAAAGGGAGAAGGGGAAGGAGGAGAGAACAAAGAGTAAGCAGTCAAAAAGAGTAGAGAAGCAAGAGTGGAGAGTGAATACAATTGCAGATGTCAGTAGTAACACATAATGTTGCAAGCCAGGATACAAGAAGAAGATGGGAACAGCATGATTCATGGCCACCATGAGTAGAAGATGCAAAGGAAGTCCAGCATGAGAGTTGAGAAAGAGTGACGCACCTTGAATGAATGAAGTCCATAAAAGTCAAATCCAGCAATGGCCACAAGACAGTGATGGTGAAGGAAGGCACCAGGTGGGCGGGGTTTGCTAAGTGGTGAAAAAGAGCAGCAGACAGGAAGGTACCAGGTGGGCGGGGCTTAGGCCAGGTGACCTAGATCCACTTGCACCTGCTCCCCATCTGCATTGTGTGGTCTGATGGTGATGCCAGTGCTCCGGATACCTACTGGACAAGAACAGACTCCGCCTACCATGTATGATCTGATGATGCAGTATAAGCCTGAGACAGTGTGGCCTGATGGTGATGCCAGTGCTGCAGATGCCTACTGGAACAGCACAAACTCTGCTTGTACTGTATGAGCGTGTGATGCAGTATATGACTGACACTGTGTGGTCTGATGGTGATGCCACTGAACTGGGTGCCTACTCGAACAGCACTGACTAATGTACTGTATAAGCTGGTGATGCAGTATAAGCCTGACATTGTGTGGTTTGATGGTGATGCCAGTACTCCGGATGCCTACTGGAACAGCACAGACTCGTCCTGTACTGTATGATCTGGTGATGCAGTAAAAGCCTGAGACAGTGTGGCCTGATGGTGATGCCAGTGCCCCAGATGCCTACTGGAACAGCACAGACTGCCTGTACAGTAGGATCTGGTGATGCAGTATCAGCCTGATACAGTGTGGTCTGATGGTGATGGCAGCCCTCCCGGTACCTACCAGAACAACACAGACTGTGCCTGTATGGTATCAGCTGGTGATGCTGTATAAGCCTGAGACAGTGTGGTGTGATGGTGATGCCAGTGCTCCGGATGCCTACTGGAACGGCACAGATTCTGCCTGTAATGTATGATCTGGTGATGCAGTATAAGCCTGAGATTGTGTGGTCTGAGCGTGATGCCAGTGAACTGGGTGACTACTGGAACAGCACAGATTCTGCCTGTACAGTATGATCTGGTGATGCAGTATAAGCCTGAGATTGTGTGGTCTGAGCGTGATGCCAGTGAACTGGGTGACTACTGGAACAGCATAGACTATGCCAGTACAGTATGAGCTAGTGATGAAGTATAAACCTGCCATTGGGCCTCATTGCGAGTATGGAGGTAGCCATGGTGATATTAGCGCCATGGCTGCCTCCATACTGGGCTCCAATACCGGGTTACAGCAATGAGGACTTACCGGGTCATTCCGACATGGGAGGACCCGGTAATTCCTCCTTGCAGGAACCCATCCCCACTGCCATTTGAGCCCCCATAGGGCTCAATGGGAATGGGGAGGGAGGTAATAACGGGCACATTACAAATTGCCCGTTATTAGCTCCCTCTTCACCTTGCGGGACCCGGAAAGGACGTCTGGTTTTACCAGATGTCTGTTCTGGGTCCCGCAAAGGGAACCTCGTAATATGCGCTCCCGTAATGAAGGGTTGCCAGTTCCGTACAGGCACCCTTCATTACGGGAGCGCCACTCTTGCAATGAGGCCCATTGTGTGGTCTGATGGTGATGCTAGTGCTCCAGATACCTACTGGCACAGCACAGACTCTGCCTACACTGTATGAGCTGGTGATGCAGTATAAGCCTGAGATAGTGTGGCCTGATGGTGATGCCAGTGCTCCGGATGCCTACCGGAACAGCACAGAAAATGCCTGCACTGTATGAGCTGGTGATGCAGTATAAGCCTGTGATTGTGTGGTCTGATGGTGATGCCAGTGCTCCAGATGCCCACTGGAACATTACAGTCAATGCCTGTACAGTATGAGCAGTTGATGCAATGTAAGCCTGACATTGTGTCATCTGATGGTGATGTCAGGGCTCTAGATAACTACTTGAACAGCACAGACTCTGAGTGTACTGTATGATCTGGTGATGCAGTAAAAGCCTGAGATAGTGTGGCCTGATGGTGATGCCAGTGTCCTGGATACCTACTGGAACAGCATAGACTCTGCCTGTACTGTATGAGTGGGTGATGCAGTATATGCCTGATATTGTGTGGTCTGATGGTGATGCCAGTGAACTGGGTGCCCACTGGCACAGCACAGACTCTACCTGTAATGTATGAGCAGTGATCTAGTATAGACCTGACATTGTGTGGTCTGATGGTGATGCCAGTGTCCTGGATACCTACTGGACCAGCACAGACTCAGCCTACACTGTATGAGCTGGTGATGCAGCATGAACCTGACATTGCGTGGTCTGAGGGGGATGCCAGTGCTCTGGATATCTACTGGCACAGCACAGACTCTGCCTGTAGTGTATGATATAGTGATGCAGTATAAGCCTGAGACAGTGTGGCCTGATGCTGCTGCCAGTGCCCCAGATGCCTACTGGAACAGCACAGACTCTGCCTGTACAGTAGGATCTGGTGGTGCAGCAGACGCTTTACATTGTATGGTGTGATGGTGATGCCAGCGCTCCGGATACCTACAGGAACAGCACAGACTCTTCCCGTACTGTATGAGCTGGTGGTGCAGCATACGCTTTACATTGTATGGTGTGATGGTGATGCCAGCACTCCGGATACCTACTGGTACAGCACCGACTGCTTGTACAGTAAGATCTGGTGATGCAGTATACACCTGACATTGTGTGGCCTGATGGTGATTCCACTGCTCTGGATGCCTACTGGAACAGCACATATAATGCCTGTAGTGTATGAGCAGTTGATGCCGTATAAATCTGACATTGGGTGGTCTGATGGACTGATGGTGATGCCAGTGTTCCTGATGCCTACTGGAACAGCACAGACTCTGCCTGTACTGTATGAGATGGTGATGCAGTATAAGCCTAACATGGTAAAGTCTGATGGTGATGCCACTGCTCCGGATGTAGCCTACTGGAACAGCAGAGGCTCTGCCTGTACTGTGTGAGCTGGTGATGCAGTATAAGCCTGTCATTCCATGGTCTGATGGTGATACCAGTGCTGTGGATACCTACTGGAACAGCACAGACTCTGACTACACTGTATGAGCTGGTGATGCAGCATAAGCCTGACAATGCGGGGTCTGCGGGGGATGCCAGTGCTCCAGATATCTACTGGCACAGCACAGACTCTTCCTGTACTGTATGATCTGATGATGCAGTATAAGCCTGAGGCAGTGTGGCCTGATGGTGATGCCAGTGCCCCAGAAGCCAACTGGAACAGCACAGACTCTACCTGTACTGTATGATCTGGTGATGCAGTATAAGCCTTACATTGTGTGGTCTGATGGTGATGCCAGCCCTCCGGATACCTACCGGAACAGCACAGACTGTGCCTGTACTGTATGATCTGGTGATGCAGTATAAGCCTGAGATAGTGTGGCCTGGTGGTGATGCCAGTGTCCCGGATACCTACTGGAACAGCAAAGACTCTACCTGTACAGTATGAACTGGTGATGCAGTATACGCCTGACATTGTGTGACCTGATGGTGATGCCACTGGTCCGGATGTAGCCTACTGGAACAGCAGAGACGCTGCCTGTACTGTATGAACTGGTGATGAAGTATACACCTAGCTTGCTGGGCTCATGCTGGGCTAGCTTGCTGGGCTCGTGGTGACCTAGCTTGCTGGGCTCAGGCTGGCCTAGCTTGCTGGGCTCAGGCAGGCCTAGCTTGCTGGACTCAGGCTGATCTAACTTGCTGGGCTCGTGCTGACCTAGCTTGCTGGGCTCGTGCTTATTTAGCTTGCTGGGCTCGTGCTGACCTAGCTTGTTGGGCTCGTGCTGACCTAGCTTGTTGGGCTTGTGCTGGCCTAGCTTTCTGGGCTCATGGTGGCCTAGCTTGCTGGGCTCGTGCTGACCTAGCTTGCTGGGCTCGTGCTGACCTAGCTCGCTGGGCTTGTGCTGACCGAGCCTGCTGGGCTCATGGTGACCGAGCCTGCTGGGCTCATGGTGATCTAGCTGGCTGGGCTCATGCTGACCTAGCTTGTTGGGCTCATGCTGACCTAGTTTGCTGGGCTCGTGCTGACCTAGCTTGCTGGGCTTGTGCTGGCCTAGCTTGCTGGGCTCGTGCTGACATAGCTTGCTGGGCTCATGCTGACCTAGCTTTCTGGGCTTATGCTGACCTTGCTTGCTGATCTCATGCTGTCCTAGCTTGCTGGGCTCATGTTGACCTAGCTGGCTGGGCTCATGCTGACCTTGCTTGCTGGGCTCATGCTGACCTAGCTTGCTGGGTTCATGCTGACCTAGCTTGCTCGGCTCGTGGTGACCTTGCTTGCTGGGCTTGTGCTGACCTAGCTTGCTGGGCTCGTGCTGAACTAGCTTGCTGGGCTCGTGCTGACCTAGCTTGCTGGGCTCGTGCTGACCTAGCTTGCTTGGCTTGTGCTGACCTAGCTTGCTTGGCTAGTGCTGACCTAGCTTGCTTGGCTAGTGCTGACCTAGCTTGCTGGGCTCGTGCTGACCTAGCTTGCTGGGCTCGTGCTGACCTAGCATGCTAGGCACACGCTGACCTAGCTTGCTGGGCTCGTGCTGGCCTAGCTTGCTGGGCTCGTGCTGAACTAGCTTGCTGGGCTCGTGCTGACCTAGCTTGCTGGGCTCATGCTGACCTAGCTTGCTTAGCTAGTGCTGACCTAGCTTGCTGGGCTCGTGCTGACCTAGCTTGCTGGGCTCATGCTGACCTAGCTTGCTGGGCCCATGCTTCCCTTTAAGTAAAACCTGCCCCTATAGAATAGATATTGTGCAGTGTCATGGACAGCTTTGCAATGATTCTTTTCTGCAAGGTAAAATAGAATAAAAAGAACAGGCAGGGGACTGAGGAGTGTAAGTTACAGTGAGAAAGACCTCTGAGAAGATGAAGGCCCAGAGACAGGCAGAGGGCGAGAGGAGAGGCCAGAAAAGGAGTGTCCGGGGAGAGCAGGAGTGTGAAAAAACGAGAAAGGGAGATATCTGGGGCAGAAACACTCCTTCATGGATCTTAATGGATGTGATGCTGTAATTAAGGGGAATATTAAACCACTGACCTTCCCACTCCCAGCTCTGCAGATAAGGAGGATCCAGGGCGTCGGTGACCCCGCGGGGGAAGAGGGACAGGCCATGAGGTGGGCAGTGTGTCCACTGCGCATGCTCAGTAATGAACTACACCCACTGCGCATGCTCCGCAGTGAAAGATTCCCACCGGGCATACGTTCGGTCGCCACGTTCAAACCGCCAATCGAGAGATAACTTCTCTCTAATGCGCATGTTCCGTACCATTTCACGTCACACTACGCATGCTGTGTAGTGATGAATTGCTACTGGGCATGCGTCCTGTAACCGCGGTTCAGCCCACAATCGATTGATTTAATCTCTCCAATGCGCATGTGCCATTTCTGCACACTTCACACTGCGCATGCTCCGCAGGGAAGGATTCCAGTTAGGCACGTGTTCAGTAGCCGCAGCTTGAAACCCCGGGATGGAGAGGGAGTGTCTCTATTGCTAATGGCCAGTATATTAATATTGCACACTGCAGCATGCTGCGCAGTAAAGGATTCCCTTTAATCACTTGTTCAGTGCTGCAGCCTCAAAGACAAAGCTGGAGAGGCAGGGTCTCTACTATGCACATGCTAAATACCTGAAACCGGCATACAGTCAGTGGAGTAACTTTGCTGAAAATGTTGGGGGCCACATGATATTTGAAGAAAAGGTGCTCCAGTCAAATGAATGGGGACAAAATGATGTGCCATGAATGTTGGGGGGGTTGGGGGGGGTGGGCGGCAAACACCCCTGTCCCACCCTCAAATTACACCCATGCATACAGTGCATGCTCTTCAGTGATGGATTTCTTTTAGGAACCATACATGCAGTGCTTTTAGTGTAGTAAGAAAATGAGGGGGAGGGGCGTCATTTGGGGTGTGTCTACCATGGTGGCCATGGCCTGAAAAGTGCACAAACCATGGCAAGTGTTGCCCGTCACCGTAGTGTTAGGACAGACCCTGCCCACAAAGGGGCGGGCACAATGATGTACAGATTGGGGGAAGGTTGTTGAGGTAAGGCGCGCTTGGCGCCAGTTACAGTTGGACGTTGAATAAAGAGGTTCATCGATCCAACCCTCCGTGTTTGTGTGTGTTTTCTTTTCTGCCCGATCCCTGACAACACTGGCGACGAGGACTGTCCCACACACATGCCGGAGTCCTCCCTCACAACAGTTCATCGGTCTCCTTTGCCTCTGCTGCCTGTCACGCCTCCTCCTCCTCCTCCTCCTCCTCCTGCTGATTCCAGCGATCCTACCTCCTCCTCCACCTACAAGTGCCAGCGATCCCGCTGGGCGCGCACTCCTGCACGGGCAGTCCGCCCATCCTCTGCCTCTTCCTGCATGCGCCAGCGATCCCGCTGGGCGCACACTTCAGCACGGGCAGTCCGCCCTCTCTCTGCCTCCTCCTGCATGCGCCAGCGATCCCGCTGGGTACACATCTCATCAAGCAGTCCGCCCAACATTCTCCACCTCCTGACAGAGCGGGTGATCCTGCCAAGCAACGTGCAGCCACACCCCAATCCGGCTCCAGGGCCATGTGCGGCCTAAGCCACCCACGCAGCCCTGCTACAACGACCGACGCACACCACAGAAGAACGGTCAGCCACTCATTTGGAACGTTTAAACACCTGGTTTCCAGGAACACTTGTGCAGCTAACGGTGAGTGGATTCTAATCCTCCTCACTCGCGCGTGCTGCCTCCCCACTCCAATACACCAAGAAACATTGCCCTGAAGGGGAAACAAGGCCCAATACGCCTGGGACCAACAGGCCCACATGGTCCTGGTGACATACAGCAACGCCGCCATCTTGGAGGCCCATCCACAAAGGAGTGTCAGTTTAACACAAACACCCCCACGTCCAGCAGGGACTCCCACACCCCAGCAATCCAGCATCGCCCCAGCCAGCCTCCGCGGCTAAATCCATCCAGCTACGGATGCCACCACCGTTCACCACAACACCGCAAGCCACGAAAGGGCCAAGGTGGACGGAGTGGATGGAAGACTTCCAGCATTTCGTGAGGGGGTCAGGGGACGGCCACTCTCCCCATATAAGAGACATTTTCCTCAACCTGGTGGGGGGGGATAAAGACCATCGTTAAGACCATCCCAGCAGCTGAACAAAACAACTTTGCAGCGCTAATCAAAGCCCTTGATAAACTACTCATAATCGAACCCAATTGCGATTATGAAAGATACCTCTTCAACCAATGCTCTCAGAAACCACAAGAGACGGTGGTCAAATTCATATTCCGCTTAAGAGTAAAAGGAGCACACTGCCAAATTGACGCATTTTCTCTTGACGAAGCCATATGCCTTTGACTTATAGAAGGCTGCCTATCGCCTGCACTCAAAAAACAGTTGTTGAAGAAACCACTCACCATCCCCGAAGTCAGCAAGCTTGCTTGCATTTTCGAGAGAGTGGACGCACAAGCTGCGTCCATGACCGGCACCAGCAACCCAAAACAAGATACTACTGAACTCATAGCCGCTGTCCAACCACCTCGCCAGGGTGATAGAGGTCCATACCCACACAGACCACAAGTCCAACAAACACCACCTCAACAGAGGCAATGCTACCGTTGCAGCATGGCATTCCCACATTCAGGGTCCTGCCCAGCACTTTCACATAGGTGCCCGAACTGCGGAAGAGGATATTTTCAATCAGTATGCAGAGAAGGGAAACCTTTCCCCACAATACCACCCCAAGCACCGGCCAGAATGCCATTCCGCCCAACTCTTCCCCAATACGGATCGCAAAGATACTACCAACAGAACCAACAGCGATATGTAAGAGCTGTTGACGAATATCAAGACCACGAATGCTCACAAACGCCTGACTACTCAGACCAATCACAATATCTAACGGACGAATATGACAACCCACTGCAAGGATATGGCGAGGACACGTACTACAATGATCCCCCAGCAACTGCATACAACATGTATAACGACCCACACTACCAAGGTGAGTACGTCAACCTTGTGCTCGACAATGAAGAAGCCAGAGAAGCCCCGAAAATACCAATCAAAATGGAAAACTGCCTGTTTCACTTCATGGTAGACTCAGGCGCTACCTTAAACTTTATGGGCAAACAAGATTACTTGAGAATCCCAAATCAACCACTGCTCAAACCCTCGCATTCCAGAATCTTTCCGTGGGACGCAGCCACACCTTTACAGACAATGCACTCGCCATTTTCTCCTCAATGGACGACAAGTAGACACCACCATTCACATCATTCGATCCCTCACCAAAGGGAGATGCCTCCTCAGTTACCACACTACCTCCCGCCTGGGTTTGATCAAGATCCACGTGGGAGCTGGAGACACAATCACCTCCACCACGATCCGACAGGAGTGAAAGGAACAAATCAGAATGATTCTCCACGGGCAATCCCAAAACCTCATCTGAAAAGCGGACATTGTGCAAAATTTTCTAAACATATGCTCTGGCCTGGGCAAACTCAAAGGTCCCCCAATCAAACTACACATAGACCCCAATGTGAGACCTGTGCCACAACACCCAAGGAGAGTCGGATTTTTCCTCCAAGAAGCAGTGTCGCGAGAACTTGAACAACTACTCTCTGATGACATTATCGAGCCAGCGATAGGACCAACACCATGGGTTTCCCCCCTTGTCATCGTACCCAAAGAAGGGGCAGGCTACGCCTGTGTGTCGACATGAGGGTAGCCAAAACCACCATCCAGTGCGAGAGACACCCTGGCCCATGCATCGAGGACATGATAGTACAATTAAACAATGCTGGCATGTTCTCCAAACTCGATCTAATCCAGGGTTACCACCAATTGAAATTACACCCTGACTCCAGAGCAATAAAACCTTCGCAACGCATGACGGTCTTTTCAGATATCCTCAGCCGCTGAAATCTTCCAGGAGGCGGTGTGACAAATCATCAGGCCAATATGAATATTGTCGAAGGAAGCTCTCAACGCTGCCCTTTTTGTAACCTGTTAAGCAGTACAAGCCTCTGGCCTCACGCTGAACATCGAAGCATGCCGTTTCAGCAAATTGAGGCTTACATTTTTCTGACACCGGGGCGCGTGCAGAGAAGAAATCGAGAGACTAGCGAGAATACACAACGAATTAGCTGTAAAAGATCATAACATTCTACTCAGAGGCTGCCGCATCGTCATCCCAGCCGCCCTGAGAAAAGATGTTGCCCGCACTGCACATGAAGGTCACTAGGGGGCTAAAAACACAAAAAACAACTGAGATGTCATGTCTGGTTCCCATTCTTAGACACCGCAGTGGACGAATGGGTAAAGAACTGTCATGCCTGCCAATGCACATCGCCAGCCGAACCTCCTGCTCCCCTACAACACATGCAAATACCAGACCACCCCTGGCAAAGAGTGGCCATACACTTTTATGGACCCACGGAGTCAGGCGAATATTTCTTACTCTTGATTCACGAACACTCACGATTCCCCATAGTGAAAAAGCTAGCCACTACAGCTTTTCCCCAAGTGGCTGCAGTACTGGAGGAAGTGCTCAGTGAATGGGGAATCCCCAGAGTGATCAAGTTTGACAATGGGCCACCTTTATGCGCATACGAATTCGCAGCACTGGCAAAACATCTAGGCTTCAAGCACATGAAAATCAAACCCTGACAACCGCAAGCAAATGAGATGGCAGAACAATTCATGGCCTCAATAAAGAAAACAATCCAGAGAGCCCGCATCAAAGCAATCAACCCACATCAAGCACTATGTCGGCTCCTCAGAGACTACAGAAATACACCACACGAAGCCACGAACAAAACACCCGCCAAACTCATGGTCCGGTATGAGGTACACACACGCATCCTATGAAACCTGTCAGCCACAGAGACCCCAGATGCTGAAATACTACAGCAAGACGCTGAAGGGAAGGACGGGGAACCAAGACACCAACACGAGGCGTAAGGCAACGCCAAAAGACTTTCAGATCGGAGATGAAGTTCTGGTACAGCAACCCATGATACGAAAGACAGATCCTCGTTTTGCTCCGAGCCTCATGAGAGTCACAGCAGTAAAAGGGACAATGGTGATGGCACAAGACCACGACCAGGCCATCACGAGAAAATTGTCAACAAGTCAAACACTACCTCAAAAGAGAAGAGAGCGAGTCTCCCACAAGACCCAGCACCCCAGAGCCACGGGCCCCACCAGACAACTTGTGGAGCCCGCCTGAGAAAGATGCCAGCAGAATGGATCAGGGCGAGGATGCCCGAAATGAAGGAGAAGCAACAGCCCGCCATGAGAGACCACAGTGGGTAATCAAGAAACCAGCATGACTGGTCGAAGAATGTTAATAAGACGTTTGATCATTTGTCCGGGGGTGGTGTTGCCGGCCACTGTAGTGTTAGGACAGACGCCGCCCACAAAGGGGCAGGCACGATGACGTACAGATTAGGGGAAGGTTGTTGAGGGAAGGCACGCTTGCCGCCCGTTACAATGGGACGTTGAATAAAGAGGTTCATCGATCCAACCCTCCGTGTGTGTGTGTGTTTTCTTTTCCGCCAGATCCCTGGCAACAGCAAGGAGTGCAAACTAATAAATAAATGTATGTAAGCAGTCATATATTTCTATGCGTACCTTACTATCGTTTGCGTACTTTTCAAGCCATCTTTTATAAAGTTTTTAGAACGGACAAAACCTGAGGTGCCTTTGTCCGTTGACAAAGCTTTTTAAAGATGGCTTGAATTGTGTACTTTTCAAGCCACCTTCTATAAGCATAGACATATGTTACATATTTCTATGTTTATACAAGACGGCTTGAAAAGTACACAATTCAAGCCATCTTTTAAAAAGCTTTGCCAATGGACAAATACACCTCAGTCTCAGTGATCTGTGCACTTAAGCCCTGAGCCTAAGGCGTCTTTGACCCTCAGCAAACTGGTGGCTCCATGATCTAATCTGCAGACTAGATCACAGAGCTCTCAGGTTTGCCGAGGAATAGTGACCTGGAGATGGGAACCAAAGGGACCCTAACTTCCTCTTGTGACCCATCACGCGAGGGGGTCGCAAGAGGGAGTTAGAGAGTGCCAGCCAGCCACAGTTTGCTGAAACTGCAAATTCCAGTTTCTGTGATGCTGTGGCTGGCTGGTACTTCCGTCAGTCACACAGCTGCCTGACTTTAAAATGGCGGGCACATCTCCCGTCGCAGCTAATAAGGTGAAGTGCCATGGCGTGGTAGGAGCGGGGGTACCCAGCAGGGCCCTGGCTCAGCCCCACTTTTTGGAGACTGCCGGGGCCCTGCCCCGGCTAGCCCCGGCCCACTTAAAGCACTGCATACATGCCAACATCCTCGAGCACCTGGGAGGGAGATTTTGCCACAGAAAGCGGGAGAGATGAATTTCCCCATAGGATTGCATAGGGGATTAAATCATTTAAGGTGTAAGTAAAAAATAGCTATTTTTTAAACTAAAAAAATCGTGAATTTCCCGTCTAAAAGCAGGAAGGTTGTCCTATATGAGTATCTGCTGCCTCAAACCCCAAGCTGGAGAGGCAGTGGGATACATTATAGTTTTGGTGGTAGCTGGGCGGTAAATGTATTTATTTATTTTATTTTTAAATTTATAAAGTGCACACACATCCCAGGTGCATCGAGGCACTGTTACAAGGAAATGACTTAGTCACATGGAGCATACATAGAGGTGTTATGAGTGGCAAACATTATACATATTACATACAGTTAGGAAATAATGTGTGGAACTTTACATGGCCAGGGGTATGTTTAGCTAAAACAGCTGTTGAGTTCAGGCCAATAGAAGTGTTTTGATGGCTTTAAGGAAAGCTAGGTGGGAGGTGTCAGCTCTCAGGTGGGGTGTAAGGGAGTTCCATTGCATGGCAGCGATGAATGGGGAGCTAGAGCCACCTGTTCTGGCTCGTTTAATTACGGACACTGTGAGCAGATTAGCATCTGGTGTTCTGGTTGGTCTAGAGGATGCTGATCTGTTTATTCATTGTGTTAGATATTGAGGGGCTGTGTGGTTGATGCATTTATGGGTTAAGGTCAAGGTTTTAAAGAGGACATACCCTTTGATGGGTAGCCAGTGGGCCTGTTTCCTAGAAGCAGATATATGGTCCCTTCTAGGAATGCCAGTGGCGGCACACAGTGCATTATTCTAGATGGATCGGAGTTTCTCCACATTTTTTACTGATGTGCCAGCAAAGAGGACGTTGCAGTAGTCAAGTCGGGATCCCGTTAAAGCTCTAGCTATGGTGAGGCAGTTATCCCTAGACAGGAAGGGTTTAGCTGCAATGAGGAACTTAGCGTGATAAGCAGCGGAAGACGGAATGACGTTCACTTGCCTGGACATGGATAGGTTGGAGGCTAGGTAGACGCAGAGGGTTTTTACAGCATGAGATACTGTGATGTTGATGTTGTCAATTGTGAAGTAAAGGAATTGGTTGTCCAGTATTTTTAAAGTTTCAGTGGACCCAATCAGGAGTAGTTCTGTCTTGTTTCCGTTCAAGCACAACCCATTCTCAGCCATCCAGGGTTGGATGGTGAAGCAGGCGGCGTTGAGGTTCGTGGCGTCAGACTCATAGGGCCTCATTACGACCCAGGCGGTAAGTTACCGCCTGGGTCGTACCTTTACCAACATGGCGTAAACTACGTTTACGCCATGGTGGTTGGCGGACTTACCGCCCCATTCCGAGGTTGGCGGGGCGGTAAGTCCCCATTAACCCATTTACCCTTCCCCATTCCCATTTTTGCCCCATAGGGCATAATGGGAGTGGGGAAGGCGTTAATTACGCCACCGTAAATTACGGTGGCGTAATTAACAACAAGGTCCCTTAGCGCCATGGATTTTTGTTAAATCCTCCATGGCGCTAAGGGACCTCGGAATCAGGCGGTAAGGGTCGACGCTGTTTACGCCACCATAAACCCCTTACCGCCTGGGTCCTAATGAGGCCCATAGTCACCAGATAATGGGAGGCGGACTTGTGTGTCGTCAGCATAGTTGGTATATGTGATGCCTAGCGAATCCAGAATATTGAAGCATGGTTGGGTGAATATGTTGTATAGAGTGGGGATAAGCATGAGCCTTGTGGCACTCCGCATTGGATGATGTCGGGGGTAGCAGAGGCTTGGTCTGAGAAGACTCTCATGGCCCTGCCTTGCAGGAATGAGGTGATCCAGGCTGTGGCGTTGGGGGCAGGTGGGGGAATGAGCTGTGTATGAACGGTGGTGGCAGTTGATGTTATGGTCTAAAAGTTCAAAAGCTGCTGACAGATCCAAGAGGAGGAGTAGGGTAGGTTTACCAGAGTCCCGAACGTTGTCCATTTGGTTTCTTAGGTCGAGTAAGGCTGTTTCGGTTCGTGGCCAAGGCGAAAACAGTTCCATTTGTTAATATCCCCGAAAAAATATTGTGATACAAAATTATTGCCATATTTTTGTGGCGATATTGAACCATGGACCCTGCGGGGGAAACCCCCGGAATCCCTGCATTATTTTAAAATTTGCAGGGGACACCCCCGCAACCCTCACTCCCACAAATTATCCCCCCAAAAATTATTGCCTATGGCGAGACAAATGGCCATATGTATGGTGATATTTTTGGTGGGGAAATTTTGTAGGGATACCACAAAAACCACACTGACAGAGACCAAGGAGGCTGTTAGCTTCGAGGAACTGTTGGACTTGTATGTAGGCTGTTTTGTCCAGTATTTGTAGCAAGAATGGCACAGTGGTTATGGGCCTGTAGTTGCCAGAGGATGTGGGGTCAAGTGAGGGTTTCTCTAGGAAAGGGGGTGAACCCATGCTTCTTTGAGGCAGGTTGGGACAGATCCCGCTGCGAAGGAAGTGTTAATGAAGGCCGTCAGGAAGAGGGCAAGTGTCATGATGCCCGCTCCCGGGGAGCCGGTTCAAGCCCGGCGTCCCCGAAAGCGGACATCCAGTCCCCAAGGAAGGACCCAGCAACCCCATATAGGGGCCCTTTGGACAGTGTCCTGGCGCCTATGGCGCCAGGCTCATAAAAGACATCAGTCCTGGTGCATTATCGGAATGCTTGGGTGCACTTACCTGATGCAGACCATGCTGCAGGATCCTGGCCTCCTTGAGGCCTGAAAGGAACTACTTTACCTGTGGGACTAATTTACCATCCGGGCGTGGTCAGGGAAGGATACATACCTGATTGGAGGAAGGATACATACCTGGAACTTCTTCCAAGGATATTTAAACCCCACCCGAACAGCCACACGTGCTTCGCGTTGTTCTGCATCTAGCAGCTGGACACTCACCGTGTCTGCTCCTGCATCCTGACTTCTGCCACGCTTGCCAGCATCCTGGATCACCTGCAAAGGAAGAGAAGAAGAAAACAGAAGAAGGAAAGTCCTTACCTGCTAAATCCGCATCCCGGAGACATCTCGCCGACAATCCTGAAAAGGAAGACTTTAATTTAAAAGCTCATCGCGTCGATCGCTGCAGCGCCGCATTCCACTCACCTTTACAGGGCGCCTCCATGTTCAGCAGCGATCATCCGGATTCGCAGTCACGCCCCAGCGCCTAGGGAGAAAAAGACCGGAACAAAAGGTGAGAGAGAGAAGGGAATAAGGAAAGCCAAATCTCCATGTTAAGACTTACCTGTTGATTCATTCCCTCTTCATTTCGGGTCCGTGCCGCATCCTGGCATTTCCGGACCCCGGCCCCTAAGGGGAAAAAGAGACATCAGCGTTAATGAGCGAATGAAAACACATTACCAAAAAACGCTCATTAAAGACTTACCTGATTTCTACAAGGATTTCACCTCTCATCTCGGGTCGGTGCCTGTTCCCCGGCATTCCATACCCCGGCCCCTATGGGGAAAAATGACACTAGCATTAGTACAATAATGCATGGATACAAGGGGAACCTCTTATCAAAAAACTTACCTGGAAGCCAAGCAAGTTTGGTTCTCACCAATCCGAAAATCCAGTGAAGTAACTGGATACCAACGCGCCCCTGCATCAGGAGCATGATGGAGAGCTCGTCCTTCCAGACCCTAAGGTGAGACGCTACGAGAAATCACAAAAGGGTTTCAAGGAGGGTGAGAGGGGAAAGTGGGAGGCCGATTCCATTACCCCTCAGACAGTTAATCCCCTATTTTCGCCTACAGAAGGATACTTCCGCGAGCCAGACAAGCCAGATTTGGGGGCCCGGTCCAGTTCGTCTTCCAAACCCTGCGCATCACCTTAGAAGAGGTCACAGCAGCACAAACCAGGCCAGCGCCTCCGTGGGTGTCAGGTGAGCGTAACAGCAAGTGTGGTAGTGCATTCTTGGATGAGGGAGGCCAGGCAGGTGACCCCTTTACAATTTGAAGGTTTGATAGTATTCATGAGGGCAATGACATCCTGCTTGTTGATCTCCTTAAAGAAGAAGAGAGGGGGCGTAACATTGGTTTTGTTGAGTTGGTTGAGTGATGTGAGATGGATCAAAGGTTGTTGGCTGGCTTTAATTTTGCTGTGCAGGGTGTCTCGTTTGCTTAGCATGGCTTATTGTATACCATTTCACCAAGCTTCATCTTTGGTGACAGTCTGAGGAGGGAGGGTAGGTGTTTCTAATTCCCTGAAGATGGAGAAGATTTCTTTAGTATTTGATTTAGCGTTGGCAATCCTTGTGTTGAAGGAGGTGCCTTTGGCTTGGATGATTGCTTTTTTGTATTCCTTGGCAAGCTTGCAAAACTTTAGTTTGGCTTAGTTGAGGTGATTTGCCACCCAGATACCACCAAACATATTACCGTTAACACCACTTGCTCCGGCAGTATTACCACTGGATTACAAGTGGCAGTGGATGTGTAAGTCCCCATTTCTTTTCAGCCCGTAGGACACAATGGGGCCTTTTCGGTTGATCTATTACAGCTGTAATTCTAAATGTGCAGGAATTTAGCAGATGTACCTTCAGTTCATAGCACACAGTGAATCCTCCAACATTCTGCCCAACTGTGCGGTAATGCAGTGGTATACAGTAATACAGCCACAATTAACCTGCACTGACCAAGTGTCTCTTCTTTGCACTACACAGCTGCAGAGATTGTCCAATAGCAAAGTCCAATTAGGACCTGTGGTACAGTGTAGCTGTGTGTGTGACTTTGCATATTTTTTTTTTGTAACACATTTTATTGATTTTCTTGTTCCACATTACAAAATATAACATTTGACTCTTAGGGAGTCAATCAATAATAACTTACAAACAACTTCCGGATCCAAGAATACCATTCACAGTAATCACAATATAATCTTGTCATCCGTATCGCTTCATTTATACGGGGTACATATTAATCAATATTTGGCAGTTTATTGGGCATCTTCCCATTTTTGCCAGATCTTTCAAGCTTTCCCCGGGCATCCTCTGGCCGTGTATACCAGCTGTTCCATTGCTATGCATATATCTGTTATAGTTGTATCTTTATTGGTTCTTTAATTATAGCTTTAATGTTTATCAGTACATTTAACAATCTTGGAGTGTACACATGTTATGGATGGAATGTAGCTATGTCATCTCGTGAGGTAACATTCTAGATATCTATGATGTGGATTTTTACTTTCATATAATGTTCCAATTGAGTCAGTGCTGCTTTCCAGAGGATGTTGAGGTGGTGATGTACTGCTGGAGGTATTCATTTGGAGTATTAACTTAAATAAACAGTCTAACTCTGTTTACCTGTATCCTGGAGTATCGTATTTAACAATATCCATGCCTGTAACCCATTGCGCATGGTCCTGGACAATATTAGAACCCCACAATTTTGCTATGTTTCTTTTGATCAATGCTGTAGTGGTTGAGAAAAACAATTTGTCGTAACGTGTCATTGTCTCTTCATCTTCCACTCCCAGTAACAATAGTTTAGGGTCTCTGGGATCAGTGTGTCTCAAGACTCTTGAAAGTGTGTCACAACATTGCTGCCAGTAGTGTTCAATTTGGGAGCAGTCCCACAGTATGTGAAAGAAGGTGCTTACTTCACGTTGACAGCGCAGGGAGTTTGGGCCAGTAGTTCTGCCCCAACGATAGAGTGCTAATCTTGGGTTCTATATTCTGTGTAATGCTTTTAGCTGAATGAGCCGGAGTCTAGATGATATGGCCGTTTCACACACATCAGGATTGTGATCCAGTCTTCTGGCAGGATGGTCCCTATGTCCCTTTCCCATTTATATTTCAAGCTTACTAACTCAGGTGTAGCAAAAGAGGCTATGGCACTGTGTAGAAACTCACCACAACCAGGTAAGTGTATTTAAGCTCTTTATTGTGTGGACCCCACATACGAGCTCCGCCACCAGGGGATCCAGAAACCAACTGGCCAATGTGGAATGTTTATTCCTGAAGGGCCATCAACATGCCACACCCGCATGGACACATTACAACATATCCTCTTCCCTTACATAACCAAACTAGAAAATACAGAATTTAAAGGTTAAACTTATAGCAATGGCAATGAGCTTACCCTGCAAACATAACACAGTATATCAAAGAGAAAATTAAATGAACAATTTGTATATGTATAAATATTAGTACATATACCTTCACATCTTAACAACAGTACATCAGAATTACATGTTTTAGAATGAGCCACAGAATTGCACCTGGGCTCCCTAACAGATGTAATCTCTAAATTTTATGGGCAGCCCACACCTCCTAGGAGCGCGCTCCTCAGCGTGCCGCACTTCAGCTTGCTGAGAAAATGCAACTTGATTAGCATCTGTCATTTGATCATTCTCATTCACTCCTGTATCTGAGGGACCTGCAATCTGCTCCTCATGTCCACACCTGTTTCCTTGGTAGTCAACAGGATCATAATCCAAAGCATCATCCTGAGATTCGGGCCCGTCAAAGCTTCCCGGCCTGGGAATCGGGCCGCAGGGTGCCGTCAGCAGAGCGGACGCAGCGGAAAGGGGAAGACACACACGTGGAGCCGGGAGGGGTCCACACTGATCCTCGTTGCCACTGTAGAAACTCACCACAACCAGGTAAGTGCATTTAAGATCTTTATTGTGTGGACCCCACATACGAGCTCTGCCACCAGAGGATCCAGAAACCAACTGGCCAATGTGGAATGTTGATGCCTGAAGGGCCATCAACATTCCACACGCGCATGGACACATTACAACATATCCTCGAAACCAACTGGCCAATGTGGAATGTTGATGCCTGAAGGGCCATCAACATTCCACACGCGCATGGACACATTACAACACACTGTACATTACAGAGGTGATTTTAGTGTCAATACGGTCTAAGACTATGGGCTTCATTTCGACCCTGGTGGAATGGGTTTAACGGCGCCGGTAGAGCTGCCGGTGCCATTACACCCACTCTGCCCTACTACGAGGTCCCCTTGTGGGATCCGCTCTGGACGTCTGGTCAGACCAGACGTCCTTTGCGGATCCCGCGAGGGGACCAGGGAGCAAACAACGGGACTGTTATCCCGTTGTTAGCTCCCTCCTCATTCCCATTGAGCCCTATGGGGGCTCAAATGGGAATGGGGATGGTCCGGGTTCCCTGAATGGGGAAATACCAGGCCCTCCAAAGTCAGAATGGCCCGGTATTTCCCCATTCAGGGACCATGGACCCGGACCCGAGTTTGGAGGCAGCCATGCCCTTATTAAGTGCTGAGTGCAGTCTGTGTATATTCATGTGTGTGGATCTACTCGGCATGAAACCACACTGGTCCGGGTGTATCAATGACGTTATGACTCTCTGTAATCGATTAGCCATTATTTTTGCTAAGAGTTTGGTTTCACTGTTTATGAGGGAGATTGGCCTGTATGAACTACACTGATCTGGGGTTTATCTGCTTTGGGTATTACAATTATGGGTGCTTTCCTTAGGCCCGCAGGTAGATGTCCCTGTTCTTTTGAGTGCATGTACATGTGGAGCAAGTGTGGGGCTATCTCTCTCACCTCTATCCTCTTCCATATCTCAATCGGGAAGCCATTTGGTCCCGGGGTTTTCCCCGATTGGAGCTGCGACAAAGCCAGTATCAATTCCTCTTCCATGATGTCTTTTTCCAGAAGAGTTTTTTGGTCGGCACTTAGGGATGGGAGGTTAATCTCATCTAGCACAGAGGTGTTAATAGAAGTTTTGGGGTATTTAGACAGGTCAGCATAGTAAGTTGCAAAGCCCTCTGTTATCTCTCGATCAGTTAGTAGTGTACATGCGTTATCTGGTTGGATTACTCTGACTTGGCTCTGTCCCTCGTCTCTACGCTCTAGCCACACCAGCAATTTGACAGCTTTATCACCTGTTTCGTATATTCTGGCATGCATTGCTCTGTGCACCTGTTCAGCACAGTCTAGGGCTATGTTCTGTAAGCGCTTTTGAGCAAACCTTAGGGAGCGATTTGTGTCGGGCAGGTCAAGTGCAAGATGGGACTCCTCCGCCTGTCTTGCTTTCATCTCAGCCTCTTTCAGAGTTTTTTGGTGTGGTTTTTTGTGCGCTGTGGTCCAGGAGAGGATCTCTCCTTGTAGTACCGGCTTGTATGCCTCTCATAGCACCTCAGGATTATTTACTGACCCAGTGGTCAGCACGAAATACGTTTTTGTAGCTGTTTGGATGTGTTCTATGAAATCTGAAAAACCTAGGTAGTAGTTGTTGAAGTGCCATGAAGGGGGAGAAAGTGGTCTTGTCATCGTCAGTTCCATCAGTAAGGGGGAGTGGTCTGAAATACCCTGTGTTAGCAAGGTCGTTATAGTTGTTTTATGTATGTCTGTCGCTGGGAGAAAGAAGTAATCCAAGCTCAAAAGTGAGCCGTGGACTCCAGAGTGGTATGAGTATTCTCGGGCCTTTGGGATGTAGATCTCGCCACATGTCTCTCCATCCCAGTGCGGCAGTGAGGTGGCTAGTTTGGTAGGAATTGAAGGGTTTCTCCCTCTTAAATGCATGCAGTCTAGCTCTACATTCATGACCTCATTGAAATCTCCCCCCAGAATCAAAGTGTCCGATGTGTCTTTGGTGAGTATAGGTGTAATGCAATTTATGAACACAGTCATCAGTGAAGTTGGTGAATCGATTGCTAGTACTGGAATGGTTTGGGTCCATAATGTCCCTGTAATATATGCAAATATACTCCCCGTGTCCTGTATCACATTGGAGAGAGTGAAAGGAAGCCTTTTATGGAGCAATATGAGCACCCCTCGTGAACCCATGGTGAAACCAGTGTGTATCGCTGTGCAGTAGTTGGTGCACTTAAATAGGTTGCAGGTTGTACCTGCCAGGTCGGTTTCAGTAAGTAGTACTACATCCAGTGAGTGTGTATTCAGGAACTGTGTGACTAATCGTCTTTTGATTCTGCTGCCTAGCCCGTTGACATTCCATATCAGAAATTGTAGGGTTCTGATGTCACTTTTAGGTGAGGTCCTTGTGAGTGGGTTGGATGCTATTAGACATTGTGCTGTGTTCTTTGGGAGGATACCTGTGTCGCAGTCCCATGATGTGTTGTGCTTTTAGAGGGATATTTGTGATATGGACTCTGGATCCGTGTGTAACAAAAATAAACAATTTCCCCACCCCCCTCCCTATACTCCATCCAACCTGAAGCATCTGTCGCCCGAACAACAAGTGACTGCTGAAAAAGCAGAGAACAATCAGCTGTCAAATAAACAAATCACACTCTGTAAAACGTATCTTATCATATCAGAGTGACATTCCCTTTGGGGGCGGGGCCAGGCCCTCCATCTGCGACGGCTGCCCAAATGTCGTCTATCCATTAGTAGCATGTTGCGTGTCATTTGTCCGACCCAAGTGCAGAACTCTCTTTCAAGTCGATGAGACGTCATTGTGTGCTATCCTTCTGCATCCGGGCATCACTCCACACCTTCTCGGAGTGGCGGGTCATGATCTGGTGCCGGCGGTTGTAGGGGCGGTTGTCTTTGTTCTGGTAGGGCTAGGGAGTTTCTGCTCCTGTTATTTCGCAGTGTTCTCCAGTCCCCCTCAATGTTTTGCTCAGCCCATTTCCACACTTCTCTGGGGTCTGTGATGTGGACAGTCGTGCCCTTGTGGTATATTTTAAGTTGGGCTTGGAACAGTAGGACATATTTCACTTTTAAGGTTTGCAGTTGTCTCTTGAGCTGATCGAACGATTGTCTGGACTTCTGCACCTCTCTGGTGTAGTTTGGAAAGAAGGCGATTTTGGATTCATTATATGTTAGTGTTCCTTTGGCACATGCTCTCTGGAGCAGCTCACTGCGATCTCTGTAATTCAGGAGTTTTGCGATCACGTGCGTGGTGGGGAACCGGCCGTCCGGTTGGCATGCGATGGGCTCTTTCGATCGAGAAAAACTTTGAGAATGTGTTCCATACTTGGTCCTTCTGCGTTTTCTGGCAGGCCTAGGATCGGCACATTATTACGCCTCGTCCTCCCCTCACTCTCGTCCACTCTTTCCTCCATTAATTTCAGTCCAGATGTAACGCTGATCAGTTGTTATTGTAGGTCCCGTAGCCCATCTTCTGTCCCAGATATGCGCTGTTTAGCCTCGCCGGTGTGAGACGTCATCTTCTGCAGGTCATGTCAAAGTAGCGAGACGTCCATACTAATGCCATCCATCTTTTGTTCCATGGAGGCGCATGAGTCCACAATGGCGGCCATAATGTCTTTTAAAGACAGCGTACACTCCGCGTCAGCCGTGGTAGTTAATTGATCCTGTTTGTCTTGGGTTTGTGGGACTGATGTATATTGGTTGATCTTGCTCTGGGTAGACTGCTTCTTGGCTTTGTCTTTGCCCGTGTTGGGCACACTCCGTCCCTGTTAGGGATGTGAGGGTCCGCTGGGCGAGGAAGTATGGGATTTCACGTTTCGATTGGAGTATCTAATTAGGCCAGTAGTTATCCGACTCTAAATTCCCTCCTGGGCTCTGATGCTCCTTCTCTCCACCCGGTAGGGGTGGTCAGCCTGCTTGTTGTCGCTCGTCCCGGATATTAGTTCTTCCCCCCATTTATAGGAGTGCTGTGATTCACTTCTTCCCTTTTGTTGTAATTCCAGCGTGTCTACATTTACTGTGAGGTGCCGGAGTGTAGGTGGTAGTGTGGCCGTTTCATGCAATCAGCAGGGAGCACTCAGCAGTTTTTTTGTATACCCCACAGGGGCACTCGGTGTCTACAGATTCAGTCCGTTCTTGACACCCTGCGAATCACAATTTTTTTGTATCTCGGGAGGGGCTTATTACAGGAAACAGGAAGCTCTTGCAGCTTCATACAGGAACCAGCAAGCTTGTGCAGCTTCATACAGGAACCACAAAGCTCTTGCTGCTTCATACAGGAACACAGAAGTTCTCACAGCATCCTGGTTCCTATTTGTGAGCAGCACGGAGGAGCCGAGGGGGCCTGGAAGGACCGAGCGAAGCTGTAGGAAAAAGGTAAAAAGTCTTATTTTTGTAATATTATGTGTGTTTTGCATGTGTGAAGTGTGTGTCAGATGTATGCGTGTGAATGGTGGGTGAATGAGAAGTGATGTGATGTGTGTATTTGAATGTTCTGGATGGGTGGGTGTGTGCCTGTGTAGAGAATGCAATGAGTGGATGCAAGAGAAGGTGTGAGTGACTGGTGGGTGGTTGAATGAGCAGTGATGTGATGTGTGTTTTTGAGAATTCTTGGTGGGTGGGTATGTGCCTGTGTAGAGAATGCAATGAGTGGATGCAAGAGAAGGTGTGAGTGACTGGTGGGTGAATGGGAAGTTCTGGGTGGGTGGGTGTGTGCCTGTGTAGAAAATGCAATGGGTGGAGGTAAGAAAAGGTGTATGATTGAGTGACTGCCGGGTGAATGAGTATGAACGTGAGAGTGGGTTTTTGAATGTTCTGGGTGGGTTTGGGGTGTGCCTGTGTGGTGGATCCAGTGTGAGTGAGTGCAAGAGGGGATGTATGGGTGAGTGACTGGTGGGTGAAAGGGGATGCATGTGTGTTTAAGGCCCTGGGAGACTGGGGATCACTGGAGCATTTTTGCCACATCCTTTATTGACTTTACATGTTTCACTGGTACTTTTGGGCAAAGGCAAGTTCATGTGTGCCACTCCCTGGCTAGAATGGCATTTTAGTGCAGTCAGTCTAGCCATTGCTTACTGCGGCATGACATTTATTACCCATCATCTTTAAAAAAGCAAGCAAGATAAGTAGTGTTACCGTGGTAGACTGATGCTTTGAGGTAGAGGCCTGTATATTCTTCACTATAGCATTACTTTTTATTAACTGAGTATCTATGATAAATCAAGCAAGATCAGCGTTTTTATGGGTCTAGACTGGCTTACATTGGAACCAATTTGGACAGGTTTTCCTATTGAGACATGTCACTTTTACTGGCCAAACCAACAAGAGTATGTACTTACATAGGAGTACTGGCATATATTGGCAGAGCCAGTTTTGTGCCCAGTGCCAGTAATGATACTATAGAAAAACGTCTTAAAGCGAGCATAATTAATGTCTTATATGGGAATACTAGCATATGTTGGTGGAGTCAGCATGGAAATGTATGGGCACAGCCAGCATACAAATGTTTTTTATACTGGTATATATTGAAGGGACCGGCATGATAATGCATTGGAAAATGCCCTGTGCACTTTTGGTGAATTGTACTTTTTTCATGATTTACCCTTCACCCTACACAACCGATTGTTGGTCTTTTACCCAAATTGTCCAAAGTCCACCAGATAGTTTACCTCTCCAAGCTTTCCCACAACCTTGAAGGGTCCCATCCATTTGTCCTGCAGGGCCCTCTGCCTTTTGAGGACCATAACAAGAACTAGCTGGTCTTGAGCAAACTCAACCATGTTGGCCTTCTGGTCATGCCAATTCTTGACCAGAGCCTGACTTGCTTTCAAGTTATCATTTGCCTCAGCCATCATGTGTGACATTGTCCTTCGGAGTCCTATCACATAGTCTGTGACTCTGACTGGGGTGGGGGAAGGAGCACTCTCCGACCCCTCCTTGATCAGGGCCAATGGACCTCTAACCGGATGGCCATAGAGAAGTTCAAAGGGACTGTAACCCACTCCCTCCTGAGGGACTTCTCTATATGCAAAGAGACGGCATGGCAGTAAAAGATCCCAATTTTTCTTAAGAGGATCTTCTACAGCTCCTATCATGCTCTTCGTGGTTCTGTTAAACCTTTCTACCAATCCATTTGTCTGAGAGTGGTATGCTGTTGAGAACTTGTAGGTAACTCTGCAGTTTTTCCACATGGCCTTCATGTAGTGGGACATAAAATTTGACCCCCTGTCAGATATTACCTCCTTAGGAAACCCGACCCTGGTAAAAATACCAGGGAGGGCCTTAGCTACAGCAGGAGCTATAACAGCTCTCATAGGAATTGCTTCAGGCAACCTAGTAGCATGGTCTACTACAACAAGTATAAACCTATTTCCTGAAGAAGTTGGAGTATCAAGGGGACCAACAATGTTGATTCCTACCCTCTCAAATGGTACTCCCACCACAGGGAGAGGCCCTAGAGGTGCCACGTTCTTGGAACCACTTTTACCAGAAGTTTGGCAAGTGTGGCAACTCTTGCAATACTTATCTACCTCAGCCCCCATTTTAGGCCAATAAAAGTAGAGAGAGAGCCTTACCTTGGTCTTCTTGAAGCTCAAGTGACCAGCCAAAGGTATCTCAGGGGCTAGTTGCAAGAATTGGAGTCTGTTTGCTTGGGGCACGACAAGTCTCTTGTAGTCCCCAGGAGTTGACTCTGTCGGTTCACTATAGAAGAGGCCATCTTCCCAGTGTAAACTATACTTCCCAGGCTCTTGCCCTTCAAGCTGAGAAGCTGCCTGGTGGCGAAGACCTTCCAGAGTTGGACATTCTCTTTGTCCCTTACTGAAGTCTGCCCTTTGGGGTCCACTTTCTGCCAGTAAAGAATGCAGCTCAGGATGATCCACAGGGTTAAGATCTCCAATTAGTTCCTGGCCCCCTTCTAGATCTGAGTCCTCAGGCTCTAGTTCAACCACACAGGGTTGTACCTCACTCTCAGCCTCAGCTGGAGGAGGAATCACAGATGTGATTTTTGCTAACCTAGGAGATTTCCTGGTTGGCATCACTGGAGTGCTTTCTGCGGGTTTCTTTTTGGAAGTCTAGGGTTTCCCCTTTGCTTCTGGTTGCTTTGAAATAGCAGTGAGCAACTCCAGTGGAGTAGGAGTGATTTCTTTCTCTATCATCTCCTCTGGAGAGCCCCTCAAGGTCCTCTCCCTTGCAGGTCTGGTAAGCTCCTGTAATCTCTTATTAGGAGGTCTGGGAGTACTTGACACTACTCCCAGGTCTTTCAGATCATTGCCCAACAGCACCCTTCCTGGTACTTCAGATTGTACACTCACATGTATCCTGACAGTCATTTCATTGCACTGGATGAGAGCTGGTAATTGGTGAAGCATCTGCACAGGCTCTCCAGCTAACTTGGTGAGGCGTTTGAGTGCCTTAGCAACATCCTCCACCTTGAAAAAATATTTGTCCACCACCGTTATGCTGGCCCCAGTGTCTCTAATGGCAGGGGTCTCCTGACCATTGACTAGGACACTGTCTTTATAATACTCTTTAGTATTAAGAGGGATAGAATTATACACATCTAAATTCTGTTCATCCCACAACTCTAGAGATACTAATACTAAAGATACACTAGCTGAGACACCAATGGGGTCATCAGCTAGTAGTTGAAAGTTTCCACTGGCCATATGTACTTCCTCCTATAGAGCGAAGGCTAAGGAGACAGTGTGGACCCCTGAAGGTTTACCCTTACATCTGGGATCCCCTTTCACATGGTCAGTAGAGCCACAAACATAACATTTTCCAAATGTCTTTATGAATGGTGGCTTGTTCTGACCCCTTCTGGTCTGGGACCAGAAGGTACACTAGCCTGATTAGATTTCCATTGTGGCTTACCCTTCGAATTTTGTTTGTGGCCCTCTTTGGAAGTGGAATTATTTGAATTCTCTTTGTTGTCTTTCTTTGGCTGTTTTCCCTCATCCTTTTTCTGAGTTACCCCTGAATCTTTGTGAGTAGCCCTGTTGGCAACCCACAAGTCAGCAGCCTTAGCTAGGATCTTAGAATCTAATTCTTTTGAATCAGCCAAGTGCTGTCTGAGTTCCGGAGAGCAGGCATCATAGATAGACTCCATCATAACAAGATTTCTCATTCCTTCATAAGTGTTAACTCTATAACCCGTAATCCATCCCTCTAAGTTTTTCAAACACCCAAGTAGCCCAAGGGGTACTATCATGCTTGTTGAGGGTCCTAAACCTCTTAAGGTACTGGGAAGGAGTGTTCCCAAATCTAGCTATTAAAGCTAGCTTTACACATTCATAATCCATCCTATCCACCTCCCCCAACTCCATTACCACATCAGATGCAACAGGGGGGAGCCTAGAGAATAACCAGAGGATCAACTGATTCCCTGAGATATCCTGGAGCCCATGATTATATTCAAACATAGCAAGCTAATACATCCAACTTAGGTTCATACATACCCACACAATCTCTTTAGGCATCCGTGGTCGTTTTGGACTGGAAAATCAAGAGGATTCGGGGAGAAAAGCATTTTCCAAAGACAATTTCTTCATCTTAAGCTCATGATTGAGCTCCATTTCTTTGAACCTTAGTTCTTGATGTCTCTGTTCAATTTGGGCACAATTCGTTTGAATTCAAGTTCAAGTCTCATTTTTTCTAGAGAGATACATTCAGGACTTAATGTGGGACCTGATAAGGGTCCAGTAGCCACAGGTTGAGGCCTTTCAGCAGGCAGAGGTCCAGAGGGGGTGACATGGTTATCCTCCTCTTCCTCATCTGTCTCAACAATAACATCTTCAACATTATCCTCATTACTGTTTGCTACATTTGCTGGAGTAGTGTGCACTACAGCAACACTATCCAGACTTTGTTTCTCTAACAGTCTATCAATCATTTCTTGTTTCTTGCCTTTGACAGGAAGACCTTTTTGTCTACACAGATCCCTTAAATAATCAGCAGTATTAGTAAAGAGGGTCTCCTGGCTATAACTTTCCATAATTTTGACTTTTGTTTAAAGTAAACTTGTTGTGATAGTTAGCCTTGTGGTTATTTGAACCAAAGCACTAGCAGAACTCTAAAATGTAAATCCAATACTTTTATCCTCACCGCTGTACACTAGTGTTAGGCAGAATCCAGTACAGTTCCCTTAGGGAGCACTACACCAGATTAGGACTACAGGTGAGAGCAATAAATCCCCTTTGGTATCAGTCTGTACCACAACAATTTAGTTGGTAGCTGTGGCTGAGCAGTCAGACTTATCTCAAAAGGGAGTTGAGCAGTATTCAGGGGTTACTCATTAGGCCCATAGTTCTATGGCACAAGAAAACACTGACCCAAGTTTGGTAGTTAAAAAGTAGTTATATATTTATTTTACACACTTCTAAGAAAATACATTATTCACAAGTATCAAGCAAGTTAAATTAAGTCGAGGAAAAGTATTATACAACTCCCTATTCAATGTTTGCGGTGGAGTGAAAACTGAGCAAAACAGCACAGTGAAAGCCAACTACAAATGGCACTCAAGCAATTCAACGAATGAGAGGGAAAGTACAAGTTAAACCGAAACAACTTCAGACACCCCCTAGCAACACTTCCCTGAAGTTTTGTGAACAAGTAATGCACAGTAACACTTTAGCAGAAAGATAAGTGAATAAAAACTGAGCAAAATGGCACTCCACAAGTTAAAACAGTAGGAAGGAAGAGGGGTTCAGAAGATTTAGGTGCATCAACACATTTCTTATTGAAAACCAATCTAGTGAGAGCAGATCTAACAAATCAGCCAGAGTCAATAGGCCTGAGCCAGAGTCAGTGGTACCGGGCCAAGAGCTTAGGAGCAAAAATGTTCTGGTAGCTGCAGTCAAGTCTTTAGTAGAAAATATTGAAGAGGTAGATGCGAGGTGAAAGACAATGTTAAGAGATAGGGCGGCCGTCCCAGGAAGTAGTAAAAAGGATTTAAAACACCTTTGGGGCTTCCACGGAGAAAGGGCGGCCTGGCGGAACAATGTACCTTAAACGTGGAGAAGTGTCTCCTGCGGTAGCGGTTGTTCCTGGTAGTCTTTGCAGGTCGAGGTGTCCAGCAGAGGAAGAGAGGCTCTCGTTGTGGAGGAAGGTTCGAGTCGCTGCACTACCCAGGGAAGAATGCCAATCTCCTCTCGTCGTGTGGAAGAAAAGTGGTGAGACGATCTGGCAGGGCTTCACCGGTGGTGTAGATGCTGAAGATGTCTGTGGCTTCTCTCCCCTTCGGTTCCGTAGTTCTAATGGTGATGTCTTGCTCTTCCAGTCCTCAGAACCCTGCTTTTATGCAGAAAGAGACCCATTCATACAGCCTAGCTGTCACTCACACAGTGGAGTGGTCGTCTTGGCGGGAGACCCTCCAGCCTATCGGGTTAGAGTGCAACCAGAGTTGCTGTGGAAACTCTGTCCAGGGGTTCTACTCTCCCTCCCAAACAACAGACCCACCCCAGACTCAGAGGCACTGAAAAGAGGGCTTCTGGGCAGAAGCCCGCCAAAAGAGCGAACAAAGGATCCCCGACCTGGGTTAGGAAAATGGAGTAAGACTCGAGAAAGAAGTTTTTATCAAAGTGCTAGCAAATAAAACCTACCGGAGTAAAGTTAATAATAAAATAAACCGGTGGTATGTTATTGGCTGTCAGTAAAAGTGGTAGCCTCGAACAATGGGAAAATCCCATAGAAAAATATTTGCGGTCGAATATAAAAGGTAGTAACCACTGCCACCAGCCAGAAACTTTGTAGAGAGGGACTTTAAGGTACCCCCTCGAAAATGAACCTAGGGGAAAAACTATGAACCCCTTCCAGTACTTCCATTTTAAGATGGGGTGCACTGGTTAAGTTCATAACAATTGACTAGTAAAGTCAATGGGGACTTTACATGCCCTGGGAGACAGTAGTCAGTCCCTGGGTATGGAGTCTATGTTTGGGGGTCACTACGACACCCCTGTGTCACTGCACAGAGGGTGCTGTGTGACACTTGTGCATAAAGATGGTTCCTATGGGTGAGTGAAAATCCCATAGGCATTAAACACAAAAAAAGCCTAGAACACACATAGCAAACGTGCCTATGAGTGGGAAAAAGAGTCTCACTCTTAGCAGGTAAAAAGAAACAAACCCTTCAAATCCAGCAAAGCTGCTGGGGGACTCGCTAGGTAAAGGAATTTAGCCATAGAATGAGAATATTCCCTAACATCACTACAGCAAACCACTCATTCCTGGTGATGTGACATCCAGCTACATGTGGGAAGAAAAGGGTGCAATTGTGGAAATCATTTGAATATCATTTATAACAAACAAGTTACAAGGAATTGAATGCCCAAAAAAGGGCTTAGCACTGAGAGGGAAAACCCTTAGCAGTTAAGGGGTTAAAACACCCTGAAGTGTTTTTTGATGTGTGAATACTATGCATGAACATATATTTGCATGCTTGCTTCATATTAATAGGAAGGGGTGTTTTGTGAAGAGCACACAGGGTTATACAAGTTAAATACAACGCCGGAACTTGAATTTGTATGCTCAGTTCATGTTAATGGAAACAGCTATTATTTTTGTAAGAGCACATATGCATGTACATGTGTATGAAATTTTCCATTTCCCAGATGGTTTTTCATGTACTACTATTATGTAAATACACGTGTGTTTAGTTGATTTCAAGTGCAAATAATATTACAAAATAATTTACAATGTTAAAATGCTAATGTTAATGTTAAATATTTTGTATAGGGCACAACATGCCCGTGGGCCTCAGAGGAGAAGCATTGCCATACAATAAGTGTACATTCTTAATTTTTAACATTTGTACGATTTAATCAAAATGTATTTGCTAGTGAATATATGTTACAAATATGTTTTTATTTACCTCTCTCTCTCTCTGTAGGGAAAACCTTTGCAGGCATTGACATTTTAGTTTTTCCTAAAAAAAGGAGCATACATTTACTTTTACCATTTTATTAATTGGATAAATTGTAAATTAAGAATACTAGTCAGTGTTTAAAAAAAAAATGTATTTTAAAAGTTTGTCAAGGAGACTAAATTGCACCTGTAAGGATCACAGTCTTGATACATACAGGCCGATTCATGGAATTCCTCACAAAAGTGTCGCACGCGGCTGGCGCACAGCGTGCCCGTGCGAATGTCTGCGCCAGCCGCATGCGATAAAATCAATATCCGCGCACAGCGTATTCATGGATTCTCGCCTCCAAAAGCAGACGTGGCGCAGAGTGGCGCAGCGACCCTGCAGCAGCGCCAGTTACGCCCCCAAGAACGCCCTCGTGCAAGGAAAAGCCATCAAGATCGCAAAACCATCGCAAAGGGCTGCGCCAACCCTGTACCAGTTTACCGGACTGGCAAACAGCAAACGCAAAGGGGGGAACATGTATTACGGGTTTCGGGAACACGCGTGCGCGAGAAGTCTCACACGCGATCCGGCCTGGGGGAGCGTGTGCGTGTATTTCAGAGGTGCGCGAGAAGTTTCACACGCGAACGGGCTGGGTGCGTGTATTTCAGGGGTGCGCGAGAAGTTCCACACGCGATTGGCCTGGGCGCGTGTATTCCAGAGGTGCGCGAGAAGTTCCACACGCGATCGGGCCTGGGGGAGCTTGTGCGTGTATTTCAGGGGTGCGCGAGAAGTTCCACACGCGATGGGCCTGGGCGCGTGTATTCCAGAGGTGCGCGAGAAGTTCCACACGCGATCGGGCCTGGGGGAGCGTGTGCGTGTATTTCAGGGGTGCGCGAGAAGTTCCACACGCGATTGGCCTGGGCGCGTGTATTTCAGAGGTGCGCGAGAAGTTCCACACGCGATCGGGCCTGGGGGAGCGTGTTCGTGTATTTCAGGGGTGCGCGAGAAGTTCCACACGCGATTGGCCTGGGCGCGTGTATTTCAGAGGTGCGCGAGAAGTTCCACACGTGATCTGCCCTGGGGGAGCGTGTGCGTGTATTTCAGGGGTGCGCGAGAAGTTCCACACGCGATTTCAGCAGGGTACGTGTATTTCAGGGGTGCGCGAGAATTTTCACACGCGATTTCAGCAGGGTACGTGTATTTCAGGGGTGCGCGAGAATTTTCACACGCGATTTCAGCAGGGTACGTGTATTTCAGGGGTGCCGGGGAGTCCTACATGTGATTTGGCAGTGTGGGTCCTCCCAGGTGTCCACTGTACACCCTCCACGGCCCCTGCAGGCAGCCCACACCACAGGGGACTACCCTGCATCCCTGGTCATGTCCCGCAGGCAGCCCACCCAACATGGGCATGCCCCCCAGCAAAGGCACATGTCTCCTTGCACTACTGATCACCAACTCATGTCCCCTTGCACCCCTACCCCCAGCATTGAGGGGCACCTGCCAGCAGGCCCCCACTCATGTCCCACTCAGGTCCCCCTGCCCCCACTCAGGTCCCCCTGCACCCCCACCCCTCAGCATTGCGGGGCACCTGCCAGCAGGCCCCCACTCATGTCCCACTCATGTCCTTCTGCACCCCCACCCCCCAGCATTGTGGGGCACCTGCCAGCAGGCCCCCACTCATGTCCCACTCATGTCCCCCTGCACTCCCACCCCCCAGCATTGTGGGGCACCTGCCAGCAGGCCCCCACACATGTCCCACAGCCAACATGTCATCACAATCTAGATCCCTGGCCCTTACGGTCAGCCTCCAAATGCAAAACACCCACTCGAATATTGCATCCACCCACTTAGAAATGGCAATGACATGATAGAACCCCAATAGCAAGTTTGTAAATGAACACATGGCCCTCACATACACCCAATGGGTGTCAGTGAATCTCAAAACCCATATCATGATATGCATGATACCAATGAGATGATACTACACATTGAAGTTTGATGAATAAAATGTATTAAAAACAGCATAAATGGAATTAAAATTAAACAAATGACAATGGGAATCAAAAACCAAAAGCAGCATGTCCGTAAAATAATGAAAAACGACAAATCATAATCCAAAGGAAAGGTGTCCAAAGTCACAGTTCAAGAAAGTAAATCCAAGGTAAAAACAAAACTGAAAACCATTGCTCCATGGGTAAATCAACAAAAAAAAAAAAAATCCAACAGTCAACTATATACAGATAAACAAACCAGGGTCCATGATCCCAACTGAAGAAATGAAACCTACATAAAAATACTACCTAATTAAATAAAACTATATACAAAAATGTGGCCCATTGTCCAAAAGGTCCAAAATAAATAAAAAAGCAAAGGAAACCTAACACTAACTACATAACTATTTAGTCTAGGACTAGTCCGACGGCTCACTGTTTGTTGTCATGGGCCAGGGCATCATCGAACTCCCGTTCAATGGCTTGGAGGCGGGCATGTTCCCTGGCCCCGAGGTCCCGCAGGAATAATGCAGTGTCCAGCTCCAACTCCCTGCAAAGACCCTCGAGGCACTCAGCCCGCCTCAGGGTCCTCCGCATGGAGTTCTCCACCCTGACCATTGTGAGCCGTTCCTCCTCTGCCCGCTGCCGCTCCGCACCTATCTGCTGGCCCAACCGCTCCCACACGGAAGCCACTCCCATTCCAGGGTTCTCCTGCCCTCCGGCCGATGCCTGCACCCCTGATGTTGATGGCCCCGAGCCATGATGGCTCCCACGTCGAGCCTGCCGCTGCCTCCGACGCAACTGCCTGTGCCAGCACGACGGCATCCAGGCTGATGGAAACCACCGACGCCGTCGTGCACGTGCCCTGCCCGATGATGCCGTCACATCCTCCATCTGCTGGGGTCCAGTTGCTGGTGTGTCCACCCCTGCTGGACCTCCGACTCCCGACTGTGGCAGGGATGGGATCCCCACCGAGGTGGCTGCATTGGTCGGGGCAGGTCCACAGGCGGCCCTGGTGGCATCTGGGCCGGAAGACGGCATGGAGTACGACTGGCGCATAGCCTCCACAGAGGAGGAGAGGGTCGCCAGAGTGCCCGACACATGTACGAGACCCCCGACCATGACCGCTCCCAACTGGGCCACGTTGGCACGGTGCTCTTCGTGATGACGTGTGTGCTCCCCCCGGGAAGCACGCACCTCATCACGAATGACAGCCGTGCGCAACGCAACACCAATCAGGACCTTCTCCATATGGCCAGGGGTCCCCCTCGTCCACAGGTGGAGGGGAGTCAGATGACATGGACATCCCTCCTACCTGCGGACGGGACTGGGATGGGGCATCCCTGCTGGTGCATGGTGGTGCAGTCACAGTGTCAGGGACAGTGACATGCACAGGCACCTCCACGGCGACCTGTGCTGCCTCCTGCCCCTGGACTGCACCACTTGCACCAGCAGGGATGCCCCCACCAGGCCCCATGTGCGGCTCAGTAGCGGCCTCCTCCTCCTCTGTTGAAACCACCAATGTGGATGGCTCCACACCGTCTTCCGCCGTTGCAAGCCCCTGTGGGGGCTCACCCACCCCTTCCGCTGCAGCCGTGGGGGCATCCCCGCTGCTTAGCTCCACAGCGCCGTCTCCGCCCTCTTCTTCACTTTGCGCTGTGTATAGGGAGACATAGAACACAAGCATCAGGGTACTGTACAATGGTCCCCTAGACAGGAAGCAATAGCAGATGAGTGGCACTGTCAAAGATCACTTCCATCATGTCCCTCCACAACACATGGGTCAGTGCAGGCAAAACACATGCAGTAACAGGCATGGCGCATGCTATGGACATAAGCAAACATGTCCAAGGGACTCTTGAAGCATACAATGTTGTTTTTGGACTCACATGCATCATGGGTCGTGCCTATCACATGCACACACTTCAACGTACTTTCATCCATCTGGACTCGTACACCCCAGACACAGTGGATGCAAGGATAACTAGGCTGCATCAGTGAATCTGAACATTATCACAGACATGTGTCATGCATCCATGGCATCCACAAATCACAGACACGCAGGTCAGAAACACAGACATGGACACCATACATGTACATGGCATCAGCACCCATCCCTCACCCACACCCATGTCCAGGAACAGAGACTGACATGCTCTCATGTGTCCATTCCGCATAGGGCTCCCCATGTTTCATTTCAACACATACACCAACCGTGTGCTTCACACATTACTGGTCTCACATGCATGACCATGATGTCCCTGCACACACACACACGTGTACATGGCCTATGTCACACATACAGGCAAGTATCAGACAACCAGCACGCTGCAACATGCCATGTCTCACACAGCAATGCTTGGCCACTTACCGCTCGACTCCAGACGGGTCTGCCTCTCAAGGATCTGGGCATGGAGCGCTGGGCGTACGCGTTCCAGGACCCTCAGCTGGATGCTACTCATGCTGCCCCGGCCCCCCTCCACGAGGCGCCGGGCCTTTATGAGGGTCCTGGACCTGAAGTCCTCCCAGCTCTTCTTGACTTGCTTGATGTTGCGGGTTGCCACCCCCTCCGCGTTGATGGCAACCACAAAGTCGTCCCAGATCCTGTCCCGTCCTTCCTTGTCGGCGCGTGGTGATCCGAAGAGGGCATCATAATGCCCCAGGACAAGCTCCACCAGGACACCAACTTCCTTCTGACTGAAGCTGGTGGCCCTCTGCCCCTCTGGCTGGGGGTCGCCAGTGGTCTCGGATGGTGTTTGCCCCGACATGGCGACTCCCGAAGCAGGCGTGGGTGGGCAACTGGGTCCTGGGGCTGGGCTGTGGAGCGATGGTATCCCAGTCGGGAGTGTTCTGTCCACAGCAACTGGACCCCTGCAGATGGCTGATGTACAGGCACCAAATGGCAGGGCACGGTGGCAGCAGGCAGGCAGGCAGCAGCAGATGGCTCGTGGGAGGCTGCTCGGGGGTCTGGGGGGCAGTAATTCGGCCTTTTGGGCAGGAGCGTGGTCTTCCGTGTGCTTACGCGTGGCCAGCTTGATACGGAGTGATTTGGCACGTGAAAATTCTGCACGTCAGCGTGTGAATTGAGGAAAGGCCCTTAGCGCGTAAGCGCATCAGCACGCATACGCGATTCCATTGGACCAAAGGCCCTTAGCGCGTATGCGTGTCTGTGACGTATCGCGCACGGGCGTTGCTTTTCGTGGGGTGCGGTGCGTGTGTTTTGCAGGCGTTGGGGTTCACACGCTATTACTTCACAGCGGGTGGGTGTTGGCTATGCGTTCTTCTACACGCAAGGCAGACGGTGAGTGGTACCCTGCTCCCCCAGGCCCGATCGCGTGTAAAACCACCCGCGAGCCCCTGAAATACACGTACCCCGCTCCCCCAGGCCCGATCGCGTGTAAAAACACCCGCGAGCCCCTGAAATACACGTACCCCGCTCCCACAGACCCGATCGCGTGTGAAAACACCCACGAGCCCCTGAAATACACGCGCCCAGGCCAATCGCGTGTGGAACTTCTCGCGCACCTCTGAAATACACGCACACGCTCCCCCAGGCCCGATCGCGTGTGAAACTTCTCGCGCACCTCTGAAATACACACACACGCACCCCCAGGCCCAATCGCGTGTGAAACTTCTCGCGCACCTCTGAGATACACGCACAGGCTCCCCCAGGCCCGATCGCGTGTGGGCCTTCTCTGGCACACATTTTTTTCCTGCGCAGGGACGCTACTGCCTGCTTTCGTGTGGCGGACATGTATGGGCCTGTGCGCGTCTTTGGCCGTGCGCTGTTTTTCCCTATTCGATTCCATGAATACGTGTTGCAGGCGAGCGTGTGGGCGTTCTGCGCACTTGCCTCCTGTACTTCCCCCGTGACGCCCACATTTTCACGAGTTGTTCCCCATTCTGCGTGTGACGGCCCGTGTTACGCCTACTTTTGTTATGTGCGCCGCGCTATGTGCGAATTCGCTGTGGCCTTATCGCACGGCGTTAGATGACCTGTGCGCCAGCGTGCGCCAGCGTGCGCCGCGCACTTTTTCAGCGCACATCCCACATTTTGCGCGTGCACGGACTTCCATGAATTGATGTGCGATGTTTTCTGTGCCATAATCGCACTTGCACTGCGATTTTCGCTATTTCACTGCGAATCGCACGTTTTCGCACGCGTGCGCCGTTTTTTCGGCGCACATTGATTCCATGAAACAGCCTGATAATGTTTACTATTGTTAAGAGGCGTGGTTGGGAAGTTGGCACGGTTGGGCATGGCTAACAGCCCTTGCATTTGTTGTGAACCAAGTTTGGCGGAGTGTTTCTGTATTTTTATCGGGTTTTACTCTAGCAACATTGCTGTAATTTACATGACACGTGTGCACATTCTTATTGTTGGAATGTGTGTGTTAAAATAAATTGTACTTAGTAATTGTGCTTTTATTAGCACTGACAGTGGTATCGGTAATCAAAAGTGAATGTGTTGTGAATGTATTATTTTGTTGTGGTGTATTGTTTAGTCGCATTTCTTTACAATTGCGTTTTTAACATGTTTATAAGTAATAAGTTATATGCATCCACGATATGGGTGATTTTACAAAACACACGTGCATGTTGTTTGAACATCCTTATATGGTAGAGCGTATGGATAGTGAACATGTGGACGTTTTGGCAAAGGTGACGCAGGCTGGGAAATTATTTTTTGTTGCATTTGTTATACGCCCAAACCGTTAGGTGTCACGGCGTAATTACTGACATCTTAGCATAATTAGTACAGTAGCAATCAGGTAACATTACATTAGGTGGTATTTACTACAATTAGCAAAATATTATACAATCAAGAAACACATTACATTTGGAGGCATTTACTACAGTTAGGGTTATACTTTACAGTTGGCATCTGTGTATTTTCAGTAGAGGTAGCCTAGTGGTGGCGCCACCTGGTGGTGGAGCAGTAGGCCTGGTCTAGTATTTGGCATCTGTGTATTTTCAGTAGAGGGAGCCTAGTGGTGACGCCACCTGGTGGTGGAGCAGTAGGCCTGGTCTGGTATTTGTTAAATAACCAGGTATTTAAGGTTTTTTTGAAGCACTGGTGATAGGACTCATTTCTAGTGAATAACCGGAGCGTGTTCCAGGTTTTTGGAGCCATTACTGGAAAACTGCTGCCCTGGAACATTTGTACCATGGGATAGAAAGGTGGACATATTTATTAGATCTGAGGTTTCTTGCTGAAATGTTCAGGAAAACCGTATTGTTGGGGTAAGTAGGTGAATTTTTAGCGAGACATTTGTGGGTGATGCATACTGATTTAAATAAGGTTCTCGCTTTTATGGGTAGCCAGTGAGCGTCCCTTCTAATGGTAGAGATGTGATCTGTTTTTTTTAGTCCCAGGGCTGCTTGCAAGGCTTGATTTTGCAGCATTTATAGTTTTGCCAAATTTGTATTCGAGGTGCCTAATAGTAGAACATTACAGTAATCGAGCTTCGATAAGATGAGAGTCAGGGCTAGCGTGATACAGTTCTGTGGTATGAGGAATTGACGGCTTAAAGCAATCAGTTTGGCTGTGTAAGAGGTGGCCGAGTATAGAGCATTGATATGTTTAGACATTGTAAGATTGGTGTCTAAATATACGCCTAGCGTTTTAACCTGCTTTAGGACTGGAATGAGGGTGCCGTCAATGTTGATGGCTGAATAGTCTTTGTGTAAGGTGTTGATTCTGGCTGGGAGCCTACGATGAGAATCTCTGTTTTCTCATTGTTGAGGCAGAGCCTGATTATAGTATAGATTTTGTTGATCATGATTGTGTCCTGATCAATGACAATGACTCTGTGGATGAGTGGTCCATGTGGTGTCTCTCAACAGGGCGTCTACCCTGAGGTGTGAAGAAGAACAATTTCAGTGGATAACTGTGAGATATCCTGTATCCATGTTATTTAAACCACAGCAGTTCCAGGTCTCTGTCATTATTATGGGGTACACCGGGAGCAGATAATGGCAGACCTGAGGGCCCCAATAATGCAGCATGCAGAACCAATCCATTTACCTTCAGACGTGAAGGTGAGGATCTCCATCACATGCTTCAGTTGCTGTTCTATTGACAACATGCTATTGTGTGTCAATATGGGCGTCTGCCCAGGAGGCGTGGAAAATGTGATCTTCTGTACCTATGCCTTGTGGCCTATACCCATCACTTGGCACTCCAAGAGGCACTTACATTGTGTCACAGATGGCTGCTAGAATCTCAAGAATCTAAAAGATGGTACAAGGGTTTTTGTTAACACATTTACAAGGTTTTCCTTTGGGAGGTCTTGAGTTTACAGACCGATCCAACTAATGGGTTTCCCTTCCAATTCCCTCAAGCTCCCTCTTACCTGGCACAGTCTTCCGTGTCACCCAGGGTAACTTAGAAGCATTAGAGTTTGATAACTCCTACCATCTAAGCTCTCCAATCCTTAAGGTGAAGGATGAGGCTTTATCTGACTCCCTCCTGGACTTCCTAATGAATCTTGATGAAAGCGATGTGCAAAATGGTGCCTGTTTTTCCAGATACACTATCTCATTCCTCTCCCAGATATTGCACCTCATTACCCGATTCACCATTCTCCTCCCAAGTCCCATCTTATGGCCACTTATTCTATCCAGTCCCCTCACTCCCCTCTATCCCATCTCTCTCCATCCCCCACCTACTGTTCTCACTGTCTCCTTCCACTGTGCTTCTCTTCTGTCCCGCTCTCTTCTCCATTTCTGCTCCCTCTCTCCCTCCCCCAACTCCTGCCTCCTGCTCCCATCCCCCTCTTCCCACCTCTCTTCAGCCCTGTGGTCTTCTCACATGCTTCCTCTGTCCTTACATCTTCCCTCCTCCACCAGCACTATTTCGTTTCTCTTGTGTCCCATTCTTTCTCTTGTGCCCCATTCTTTCTCTCTGCCTGCTTTCCTCTTTACCCCCTCTCCCTGATCTTGCATGAATGATGACTATAATGTATTGCAGAAGGAGGGTCATAGAATAAAACAGAATAAATCTCCATAAAGAAACAGCCCTTTGGATTTCAAAGGACGTCACAAGTATGTCAGAGAGAATAACTAGAATAACCGGGAGGATAGCTCAGAGGCAAGGCACTTGTCTTGGAAGCAAGACAACATAGAGCAGTATAGGTTCCATACCTGGTACCATGCTTAGAGACTGAAATCCGGCATGAAGCACAATATAAAAAGGCAATTTTACTGTATTTTGTAATTCGTAGGATGATGTAAAAGCAAATAGTATTTTGCACAATATATGTTTCACAGAGGAAACATCTGAAGTGCAAAACACATACACATGTAGGCTTTGTTCTGTTTTACTCATTCACCAATCATCAATTGCTTATAATAACGGAGAGTTTGTTCTTACAGTGAGATATGTCCAGTTTAATAAACAATTTGAGAAAGCATTTAATTTGCGAGTTATCAATTACGCGAATATATAATTCAATGAATTATTGAACTTGTATCATCTGTACCACAGAAAGATCTTACAAGAGGATGAACCAAATAATGACACGTTCCTTTTTCCATAAATAAATCACACTTCGCATAGTGCCTGTCTGATAATAAGGTTTAGTAACTTTACTCTCCAAAAACAGCAGGGCCCAGTGCAGGAGACCTTGTAAGTTGTTGATGTTTTGGGTGTCTGAGTCATCAGTGATAAGCAAAAAGCAATGCTGCGAACTCTCAATGTGGTTAATAACCACTGAACAGGTTATCAAGCCTTGTTCTTTCGAGAGAGGGGCGCCTGCTACCTTTTTTGTATTTTGGAAAGGAACTTGGGGTTGGTCAACCTAGGTTAACTGGGGGCAACCAGACGTGGACTCCCTGCTCACTGTGCTTAGAGAGGCTCAGCTTCACCTCACTGATGAGGCCCAACAAGGCTGAAACAAGTGTATGGGGTTGCTTATGGTACTCTTGTTCAGAGAGGAATTGCCATAGCATTTCGGTGCTGGACTGCCCTTGTGGGCGGGACAAAGACTGATATGCAAATGGATATTTCCCATCTGTGAAGGTACAGTGAGCAAAAAGCAATGGCTGCGAACTCTCAATGTGGTTAATAACCACTGAACAGGTTATCATGCCTTGTTCTTTCGAGAGAGGGGCGCCTGCTACCTTTTTTGTATCATCAGTGATAACACCTACTATGAATTCCCACTTGTCGCCATAAGCCACAGATTTGTTTGAAAAGTCTTCTGACATTTAGAACATGGCTATGGCCTCTCCCTGTGTGATTTATTTTTTTTGTTGGTGATCTTTCAATGGACTATGGTTATAAATGAAAGACTTATCAAATTGAGAACATGCATATGATTTTGCCCCAGGGTGATTTCTCTAACGTAGTTCTACGGCGCGCTGTTGCTTGAAAGCCTTATTACATTCAGAACATGTATATTGGCTCACCCCAGTGTGATTTCTCTGCTGTGCCAATAGATTACCCTTCTGCTTGAGAGACTTATTACATTCAGAACATGTATATGGTTTCTCTGACGTATCAAAAGGGAACTCTTCTGCTTGAAAGACGTATTACACAGGTCACTGGACTGAAACAGCATTACAGGCTGTTTGGGATGACATCCTGAGGGCAGCTGATGAGGGGGATCTGAGTATGTTGATCATGCTGGGTTTGTCGGCAGCCTTGGACATGGTCAACTTTTATTCATTATTGACCAGACTTCTCGAAGTAGCGTGGTTCTCTTCCTTTTTGAAAAATCAGACTCAAGTAGTCAAGTTGGGAGGTTATTACTTGGAAGCTCTCCCAGTATTGTGTGAAGTTCCACAGGGATCATCACTGTCACCGATATTGATCAATATCTATCTCAGGACAGTGATGACATCTTCTGTAGGTTTAATCTGAATGCCATTCATATGCAGACGATACACAAAAATATATCAGACTAAAATCAGCACCATTACCCGTTACTCCCCATAGTCTCATAACTAAAATCATCACCAGAAGCAACCAACCGTGTCCTGCCCTGTGCTGAAGCTATAAAAGACTGCCTGGTGAAAATTAAGTTTCAGTTAAACCACACCAAAACTGAGGTTATAGCATGTGGACCAACGCATCTTCTTGGACAATACCATGCCTCCACCCCTTGTAAGGCCGTTTTTGTCTCAGCCACATCCTTTTTTCATAAGGTTAAGGACTTGGGTTGTATTTGGCAAGCATATTAAGAAAGTAATGCCCATGTGTCTGAGATGGTTAAATCTGTCCATTATCAAATTCGACTCTTGAAACCTATCTTACCTCCGAACTCTGAATCAGATTGTGCAACGATTGTAGGTACAATGGTAAACCCAAGATTGGAATACTGCGGCACACTGCTACTTGGAACCCCGGATTGTCAACTGCAACTACGCCAGGTAGCTCAAAATGCTGCCGTTCGATTAGTGTACAAACTTCCAAAAAGAGTTTCCATCTCCAAGTACCGTCAAACATTGCACTGGTTGCCACTGCAGCAAAGAATCAAAGTATCTGATTTCAAAGATTATGATCTACCAGCCAGCGCGTACTCTGTGCTCCTCTGGCAAAAATCTCCTGGCTGTCCCTCAGTCTAAATGCCTCTCCCAGGGAGGCCGATGCGTCTCCATCAGAGGCCCCCAACTCTGGAATGCACTTTCAGCAGAACTGCAGAATATATCATCTATAATCCCCTTTCGGGAAAAATTACAGTGATTGATGGGTCTTGTGACTGTGTCCAAATGTGAGCAAAGGATTTGAACATCTGCGCCTAGATGCAGTTAACTGCTTGGTTCTGAAGTGATATACACTTTACAAATCCCTAATCTAATCTACATTCCGTACATGTATATGGTTTCCCCCCATTGTGAATTCTCTGATGTCTCAGAAGGGTACTGTTCTCCTTCTAAGACTTATCACATTCAGAAAATGTATATGGGTTGTCTCCAGTGTGATTTCTCTGATGTACCACTAGATTACCCTTCTTGCTTGTAAGACTTTTTACATTCAGAACATGTATATGGTTTCCACCCAGTGTGATTTCTCTGATATATCACACGTTCACACTTTTGCTTGAAAGACATACCACAGTCAGAACATGTATATGTGTACAGCCGAGTGTGAGTTATCTGATGTATTACAAGGGAACCCTTCTGCTTGTAAGACTTATTACATTCAGAACATGTATATGGTTTCCCCGCAGAGTGATTTCTCTGATGTGTCACAAGGTCATCCGTCTGCTTGAAAGACCTCTTAAATTCAGAACATGTATATGGTTTCACTCCAGTGTGATTTCTCTGATGTCTCACAAGGTTACTCTTGTCTTTGAAAGGCTTATTACATTCAAGAACATGCATATGGGTGCACCCCAGTGTGAATTCTTTGATGTATTACAAGGGTAACCTTCTGCTTGAAAGATTTACCACATTCAGAACATGCATATGGTTTCTCGCCAGTGTGATTTCTCTGATGTCTCACAAGGTTACTCTTGGCTTTGAAAGACTTATCACATTCAGAACATGCATATGGGTGCACCCCAGTGTGAGTTCTATGATGTGCCAATAGATGACCCTTGAGTTTGAAAGACTTATCACATTCAGAGCATGTTTATGGTTTTACACCAGTGTGAGTTCTCTGGTGTCTCTCAAGGTCAACCTTGTACTTGAAAAACGTATTACATTCAGAACATGCATATGGGTTTTCCCCTGTGTGAGTTCTCTGATGTGCCTATAGATTACCCTTCTGTTTAAAAAACATATTGCATTCAGAGCATGCATATGGCTTTACGTCATTGAGAGTTCTCTGATGTAGCAATAGATTACCTGTTTCTTTCAAAGCCTTGTCACATTCACACCCTTTATGTTCTGTCTCTTCAGTGTGACAACACTGATGTTGACATATATGTACTGTTTCGTTGAAAGTTGTTTCACATTCCGAAAATTCGAAAAGTACCTCCATTTTTAAGATGTTATTTTTAATTTGTAATTTCTTTGTAAGATGCTCCTTATAAAATTTGGTATATTTATATAACAATCTGAATGTCTTGGGTGGTCTCACAAGGTCAGGTGCATTTTGCATGAATGTCAGGAATAAACCTGAATTCTCAGTCACAGCAGGGAGTCTGAAAATAGAAGAAAGCTTCAGCAGGGGTGCTATTGATTCTGAAGCATCAAGTCACTGAAAATAGAAGAAAGCATCAGCAGGGGTGCTATTGATTCTGAAGCATCAAGTCACTGAAAATAGAATAAAGCTTCAGCAGGGGTGCTATTTATTCTGAAGCATCAAGTCCAAAGATGGTGTTAAGCACCTTCCACATGTAGCGCACCAGTGTGTTACCTTAGACAATATTTCATAAAGAGGGTTTTCATTTTCTTTCTTCATGCCAAAATAAAATCAGTGGTCCACCATTAGATAGATGGCTGCATGTTGTGGACGACTTGTCACCAGTGCACTTGTAGGGTCGTATTCCTTTGTGGCTCATAAGAAGCACCATTTGAGGGCCATTTGTGTTGAATGTTTTGGTTGTCAGTGCATTTACAAGGTGCCTCTTGTTAGCCTCTCCTTGATGTATTCTTAAAAGTCTTGTGTTCACTTTTACAGAGGAGGCTGTATCCAATATGGTCCATTTATATAGACTCTCTCAGGTTATATCTCTTCGGTGGACATTCCCATGTCCAGATACTTATCTCTACATCAATGAATACATTGACCATATTTGTGTAGCCTTATAACGTGATTACTCAGTATACCATTTAGGGGTAATCATATGGGTTGTAGACAGATGGTCTCCCTATCGATTGGTATTGACTGGGCATAGGAACCAGATATTTGCCTAAAAAACAACTGTAGTCTTTTTTAGTGCAAGGTCTGCAGAGTCTGTGAAATATTTGTCCCATTGTAAGAAGCTATAATTTGAGAGTGACCGTGTCATGAGCAAGACAACTTTCCAAAGACTCAGCTATCAGTGAAAATGTTTCTCATACAAAACCATTTAAAAACATTCACTGTATTCCATGATTGCTGTTTTTTGCCCTGTTTGAAGAAATAAGAAAAACAGGATTAGTGTTTCATAAGTGACAAACATAATTCTTGTTTGAAATAGCATATGTGAAAAACAAAGAGGCATCTTATCACTATAGAAAACGGGTTTGATAACATCCTGGAATACTATTGAAATGTATAGAGGACACTGAGTTAAATGGGTAGCTTAACTTGGCCTCAATCTCATGGAAAGCATTAACACAGAAATTAAAACATGCGTGACCCACAGCCAGGATTAGCACAGTGTGGTGAAGTGGGGCTCTGTAGTCTGCAAAATGGCTAACCTGTCTGTCTGTCATTGCTGGTTGCGGTCAGATGTCTGGCTCTATGGTGCACAGAAAGGATGGCAGACCAGGCGCAAAGAATAAAGGATTTTAACAAATGGATTGTCCCTCACTGGGTACAAATATATTTTCTTTAGGATGCAATGGGATTTGGCTTGGTAGAACAATGTGCAATACTGGTCCTTTGATGCTATGATTTTGTGATTTGCACTGAATATTGTCATATATATTGAGATGCATATGATTGCTTTATTGATTTAAGCTTTTAGTTTAGTTTGAAAATTAGATCATAGGTTTCACTGTCTTTATATAATAGTGCTTCAGTGAACTGATGATTGTGTTTTGACAAGTGCTGCACCTTTCCTTAAAGACACAATAGAGGATGGACAGGGAATTTTGTATTGGTAATGTGAATTAAGCCGTAAAATTAGAGTATTGATGTACATTTAGTTAAAGAAAAGTGACTTGTTATCTACCAAACAGGTTTGTTTGAACCTTATGTTGAACTACCGAGAAGAACTGAGGTCAATAGAAGATGGCAAATGTGTGGAACTGGGTCTACTGTCTTGGTGGGCCCAATACCTGAAGAGAAGTCTGTTTGCATATAGGAAGGTGATTAATATGGAAAAACCTAGTTTGGGCACTAATTTGGGAGAAATGTTGGATGGTGGGTGTAATGTCTTTCTACGGACTTATAGGAAGCGTTGTCTCCATTTAATGGGAGGGACAGACATCTTGAGAACAGATACCCAAGCAATTATGAAGTTGAAAATTAAAAGATGGGACGTGATAAAAGATATGGACGATCTAGATGGAATCAAGATATACTGCAACAACAAGCTTCCCTATACTCCAACAAAGGAAATTAGACTTTAGTTGAGAATAATTCCTTTGCAGATGTTTCGTAAACTGCCTACCCACACTGGAAATAATTGGTCCCCGTCTAGGAATTTCTAAAGAATTACGAAAGTGCAGACTGTGTAAATCAGACTTTGAAGAGTCTCCAACATTTGGTTATGGATTGTACTTCGACAGCTGTGGATCGAATAACCTTTTTAGGCCCCATTGTACATTCGCGTATGGCAGTTGTTGCTTCAGATATTTGGAATAGACTGTTGACAACCTCTCAAGTTTCACTTATTTTAGCGCTAATAAGATTTTTGATAAAGATTTTTAATGACCTTCAGCAAGTGATAATTAGCAGAAAACATATTCTTTTGAGTTTGGATGTATGGTAATTGGACAAAGGAGGTTTTTACTAATTTATAAGATAAATGTATGCTGATTGCATGGTGAGTTGATGTATATTGTATGCATTTTATATTGTACATGAAATATTTGAAATTATTTTGTTTATGCATTTTTATTGAATGAATTGTGTAAAGTTATCATGTCTACTACAAACAAACATTAAATGTGTTTAAACTGTGTTGCATTAGCATGAAAGACTGAGGGATTGATAAAGTAATAAAAAATGTATTTAATAGACGTTGATCATTCTTGACTGAGCTATATTGGTACAGTGAAACTCTTAACAGCAGCATTGTGATATGTATTGCATTTTGCCTGTTTTCAAAGTCTTTCTGTTTTTATCAATGTCTTTATCACTAGGTGTGCCTTAGGAAGGGACATGAAATAGTTGCAGAACCTGTGAGTAAACTGTCAGGTCTTGAGGGGTTGTAAACTGCTGTGACAGTGAGAGGGGAAAAGAAACAGACTGTGAGGCCCACAAATTATACATGTAATAATTGTAGCATGAGCATAGAATTAGCTCTGAATTAGTCAAGCAGGGACCTTCTCTGGGGTCAGTCCAGTGACTGATAGTTTCTTCCGTTGCATTAGTGGAGCGCTAGACCTTTCTCTGAGCTGAGCTGAAAGTGAGACCAGAGTTCTTACTAGCTGGGATGGACGTTAGAGAGGACATGCAACACTGCCAGAAGAACAGTGCAAAGATATAGTGCAGGAATATCACATTGAAGAAGACTCCTCCCAAGAATTCCAGCAAGCAGCGAACTCAGGTGAGAAAGGGGGAAACCTGTGACAGATTGAGACGCCACCTAACTGAAGTCAATACAGACATGGAGGCGGCCATTCAAGATCTTATGCGCGGCACACAAGAACTAACAACGGAAGTACAAAACCTAAAGGCAGAGAATGCCACATTAAAACAATCAGTCTTGTCCCGAGACTCCGCCACGAAAGAAAGCGTACTATTGGGCGGCATTGTGGACAAATATGATGTGTCTGCAAAAAACCTTTGTGGATTCCTTGATTCCTGTTTAGTCCACTTTACCTTTAAGACCTATTATTTCTCTACTCCCAGGGCTAAGGTGGGCTTTATTATCTCACACCTTTGCGGGAATGCATTAACCTGGGCCACACCTTTTAGTTAATGCCACAGATGCCCTCCTGGATGATTATGACAGATTCATTCAAGCTCTTAAGACCATGTTTGACCGCCCAGAACAGGTCTATAGTGCTCAGGAATGTCTACTCGATTTCCAACAAGGCTCCCAGGACATGCTCACATATGTAACACAGTTTAAACAATTGGCTAAAGAAGCGGATTGGTCCTCAGAAGCCTGCTTCACTCTTTTTCGAAGAGGGCTACATGAAGACATCAAGGATGAACTAGCCAGAGTGGCTCGCCCAAGTTCATTCCAAGCCCTTATGGATCTCGCTCTGCAGATGGTGAGGAGTGCTAACATAATGCTAGCACTCCTCACCATCATCATGTTCCCTTTTTGTATAGTCCCTAATGTTACACCATGCACCAGAGGACACTTCATCAAGGTTGGCGATGGATTAGTTAGACCAGGTTGTCCACGCCACTTCCCCATCCCCTGCCCCACCCCTTTCCTCCCCACACTCCCCCCTTTCCCCATACCATCTCCTCAGGCCCACACTACGCCCATCACCATCAAGAAGGCAGCAACCTCAGACATCCCGTGCCTTAGTCCCAACCCGCCTACATACAATCACACCATACCCATCTGCATTAATGACACAACCACACCCATCCTGGGCATTGAAAGACTCAATAGACTCATGTCTAGAACCAAAATGTCCCTACGAGCTAACTCACTCACCACTTCACCCAATACACTGACCAAACTAAACACCACGCCCACTAACTTCCAACACAAAAGATTCCACAACGCACCACTCAAACACCTAACCAATAACAAAACCACTGACTCTTCCCCCATCAAAGGTAACACACCACCCCCTGCCCCTACCTCCACCCTCAAAACTACACTCATCAATGCCCACTCACTAGGTGCCCATGCTATAGATATCCATGACCTCATTGTAGACCAACACCTTGATATGCTGGTGGTCACTGAAACCTGGCTCCACCCAGCAGCAGGACCACTTCTAGCCCTTGCTATTCCCCAGGATTTCAGCATCCTGAGAACAGACAGGACAAATACCCAAGGAGGCGGAGTTGCCATAATAGCCAAAACCACCCTGGAAATCAGAGCATGCCCAATAGAACAGATACAAGGTTATGAACTCCTACTAGTCAAGTATACCTCCAACCCCAAAAGCACCACCAACCTACTAGTGTACAGATCCCCCAACAAAAACACACACCCTGACTTGGACATCCCACTACTCCTAACGCCCCTCATCAAGCCTAAAACCAAATGCATAGTCCTCTGTGACTTTAACCTAGGATATAATGACCCCCTCGACTCAGAAGCATCTACATTTTATACAGCCATGTCAGAGATGAACTTCATACAACTGGTAGATAAACCCACCCACTCAAAAGGAAGAACCTTAGACTGGCTTCTCACTCTTAACTCTCTAGTCTCCATTGACTCCATCCTCCCAGTCAATTGGTCAGACCACTATGCAATTAACTTCACCATAGACAATGCCAGTACCGAACACACCACCCCTAAAAAACCAGAAACATTTGAGACTAGAAATATCAAAAAGCTCTCTTCCGACAAACTCACTCCAGCCCTGAGTGCCTCCTTTGCCCATATGGTTCTAGGCACCAACAACCCCTCCTATCTAGCAGAACAATACCAACAATGCCTCACCAAACTATCGACCTACTTGCACCCACCACCACTAAAACCCGTAGACCTGATAAACGCTCCTGCTTTTGGTTTAATGAAGAACTTATAGCCTTAAGACGCACTAAAAGATCACTTGAACACCTCCATAAGAAAAACAACACCCCAGAATCGGCATCAGCCTTCGCTGAAGCCAACAAAACGTACAAATCAGCAATAATCACTCAAAAAGCCAATGCCTTCAACCTCCGCATTGCTAACGCGTCCTCAGACAGCAAAGAACTCTTTACCATTCTTAGAGAGCTCGAAAACCCCTGTCAAATCTCAGCACCTTCAAACGCTAGCAAAGACTGGTGCACCACCATTCAAAACGCACTCTCATCCAAAATCCTCCTACTACAAAACAAAATCGATAGTAAAAAAACACTCCTAGCTGACAAAGCTCCACCCACCATATCAACGACCATCTCAAACGCCACTACTGGTCCCCCATTCCAATTCTCACCAGTGACTAACAAAGAAGTTCTCAACACTATAATGAAACTCAAAGCCTCCAACTGCAAGGAAGACCAATTCCCATCCCATCTAGTGAAACTATGCGCCCCACTCTCACACCTATCATCACTGAATTCATTAACGCCTCCTTCCTCACAAACACAGTCCCCACCAGTATCAAAAAAGCTTGGGTGACACCACTTCTAAAAAAACCTTCCCTGGACCCAACAATACCCACTAACTACCGACCTATTACAACGGTCCCATTTCTCCTAAAAATAATCGACAAAATAGCCTACTGCCAAATTCAGAACCACTTGGAACAACATCACCTACTAGGAGACCGCCAGTCAGGCTTCCGTCCCAACCATAGCACAGAGACAGCCCTCCTTGATCTGAAGATCCAAATGGATGCCACCAGAGAAGCAGGTAAACTCTGCCTTCTGATGCTCTTGGACCTCTCTGCGGCCTTCGATCTGGTCGACCACGACAAACTCTGTAACACTCTAGCAAAGAACTTCAACCTAGCTCAGAACGCTACCAACTGGATCAAATCCTTCTTGGCTGACAGGACTTCCAGAGTATCCATCGGCAAAGAATCAGCAGACCCAGTGTCCGTCCCTGCAGGTGTGCCGCAAGGCTCCTGCCTATCCCCCACTCTGTATAATGCCTACACCAAGCTATTATTTGCAGCCTTGGATGCCCTGGGTGTCATCTATACTAACTTCGCCGATGACACCCAAATCCTCATTCCTCTCACAGGCAACCATGAACAAGACTCCCTCCTGGTTAACCAAATCTACTCACTCATCCAAAACTGGATGGCTAACAACAGCCTCTGTCTCAACGACGACAAAACCGAGCTCCTCATACTAGGCTCCTCCAGCAAAATCAACACCCTTGAGCCCGCCTTTAAATCATTCACCATCGATGGAACCATAATCCCTGTTCTTAAACAAGTCAAGACCCTTGGAGTGTACTTAGATGCCACACTATCCATGTCTAAACAAGTAAACACATTAGCCTCATCCACTTCCTACACCTCTAAACTCATCTCCCTCAGCCGTAAATTCCTCTCTACCAACAACTGTGTTACTCTAGCCAGAGCACTCATACTGTCTAAGCTAGACTATTGTAATATCCTATTCCTTGGCACTTCCAAAGCCAACATAGCTAAACTTCAACTTATGCAAAACAAAGCCTCAGAGCAGCTCTAGGCATCAAAAATCTGAACACATATCCAACACCAGAAGAGACCACCACTGGCTCCCCATACAAGCCATAATTCTATTTAAAACCCTGAGCATCACCCACAAATGCAGGGCTAACAAAGCGCCCAAATACCTCAACAACACAGTCATGATGAAGCCCCAGACCAGACTCCTCAGGTCCAACAAAAACGCACTCCTTGAAACCCCAGATACAAAAGAGAGAAAGCAGGAGGCAGCAGCTTCAAAACACTGGCCCCCAGACATTGGAATGCGCTACCTACCCACATTATGAATGAAACCTCATTCCCAAATTCAAAAGCCTTTTGAAGACTTGGCTCTTCAACAAGTTCTAACTGAACCAGTGCACTAATCCCCTCCAATCAACTATTTTACATGACTGCTTTGTATATTAGTGTATATTATTGATTCCTATTATTGTACATTTTTGATTGTTATACCTTTACACCACTATGTTCATTCTAAGATTGCATTATCCCATTGTCTGTAACTACGCCGTGATACCCCCGGGTCTGGGCGTATAACAATTGTAATAAAATAAATACAAATAAAATAAATTGATTTCCGCATCCAGGAAAGGAAGGCAGAGAAAAGGCAGACCAAGATACCCTTCCAGAAAATCCCTATAGAGACCTCCTCAAAGTCTGATTCTATTCCTGCCCCTAGTAACGAACCCGAACCCATGCAACTAGCGGCTTTCCATGGACCTATATCCTCCCAAGAAAGGATGCGAAGGATCCATACAGGGTTATGCATGTATTGTGCCTCAGACAAACATTTAGTGAGAGAGTGTCCTATAGCCCCTCCACGGCATTTGGGAAGCGCCAGCTCCCGATCATAGATGGAGCACAGTTTTGGGAGAGAGATGTTTGCTCCACATCTATTCCATCCTTGAACTCTCCTGGACAAAACAATCTGGTAATATTACAGGCCTTTCTATCGCCAACCAAGAAGGAAACCTACCCCATTTTGGCATTGGTGGATTGTGGAGCCATGGGAATATTCATAGATCAAGATTGGATCTTTAAACAACATATTCCATATGAAACCCGAGATATCATGCAACCCGTAGAAGCAATCGATGGAAGAACCCTTTCTTCAGGACCCATAACCCTTCAAACCAAGGAAATTGAGCTCGCAATAAACCACCATCGAGAGAAGATAAAGTTTGACATCATAAAATCGACCCATTACCCAATGGTTTTGGGTATGCCCTGGCTACAAAGACACAACCCATACATCAATTGGGCAGCAGGTTCCTTGTTTCTTGGTCCCGAAAATTGCATGTCTCATTGCTTACTCCTGGATTCCGCTCCAACACCATCGGAAGGAGCTTCGGCAGACCATCAAGGCCCGCTCACAGTCTCAAATATCATCCAGGTTCCTAAAGTCTTTCAGGAATATGCCGATGTGTTCTCTTCTGCCATTGTTCAAGCCTTACCTCCTCATAGACCCGAAGACTGTGCTATTGATACCGAACCTTCAGCTGTGATTCCTTTTGGAAGGATGTTCATCTTATCCGAACCTGAGAAAAGGGCCCTCCGTGAATACCTAGATACTAACCTTGAAAATGGCACCATACGACCATCCAAATCCCCAGCCGGAGCCTCACTGTTTTTTGTTCCAAAAAAGGATACCAATGAGCTAAAACCTTGTCTTGATTATCGAGGTTTACATCAGTGCACCCTGAAAGATCGCTATCCATTGCCCTTGATCTCAGATATCCTGGAAACAGTAAGAGGAGCCGTAATCTTCACTAAATTGGATCTCAGAGGTGCCTACCATCTGATCCGTATTAGAGAGAGAGACGAATGGAAGACAGCCTTTAGAACACCCTTTAGTTACTTTGAGTACTTGGTCATGCCCTTTGGACTTGCAAATGCCTCAGCGGTATTCCAACTCTTCATGGATCGGGTGTTTTCAGATATGATATTCCTCTTCGTCATTGTGTATCTGGACGATATCTTAATATTCTCTAAGGACCATCTTAAGCATGAGGAGCATGTTAAGACAGTGTTACAACGGCTACGTGAACACAAGCTCCTGGCTAAACCCGAGAAGTGCCTTTTCCATGTCTCTACTGTTCACTATCTAGGATTTGTCCTTAGCCCTGAAGGCATTGGAATGGATCACTCCAAGGTAAAAGCCATACTATCCTGGCCTATTCTGACTACCGTGAAACAAATCCAATCCTTCCTGGGGTTAGCTAACTTTTATTGGAAATTCATACCTTCCTTTTCCGATCATTGCCTTGTTGAAAAAAGATACTCCATTTCTTTGGACAACAGCCTAAGAGGAGGCATTCCAACGGTTAAAGACAGATTGACAACGGTCAATCGACCTTTCCTAGTGGAAACAGATGCTTCCAACTACGCCATTGGAGCAGTTCTAAAACAGGAATTTGACGACAGCCTGGAACATCCCAGTGCTTATCTTTCACGGACACTAACTCCCAGTGAAACCCATTTTTCTGTTTTGGAAAAGTAACTGCTAGCCATCCGTCAAGCAAGTTTTACAGGCTCTAGAATATAAAAATAGCCGTCAAGCCCGTTGGGCCTTCTTCTTTGCCCAGTACCAGTTCCAGATTCATCATGTCCCTGGAACACAGAATATAATTGCTGACGCCTTATCTCAACGTCCCGACTACGAAACTCTTGAAGACCGGTCATTCCCTAAAATGTTTCCACATACGATATTCGTAGCTCAAGCAATCAGCCTCCTGGACGATGTTCGGAAACAAACCCAGTCCTCTGAACTATGGAAAGAAATTTCAGGAAAGAACTGATGGAATCTGAGAACAAAGGACGGATATCTTTTCAAGGATAAAGGTTTAGTCATCCCCACACAGAAACTACAGCAAAAGATAATAACCCTCTGCCACGATACCCTTCACTCCAGACATCGTGGCATCACAAACACCCTCCATCTAATACAAAGATAATTTTGGTGGCCGAGAATGAAAACTGACGTACGACTGTACATCCAAGCTGTGCAGTCTGCAGTCAAAACAAACATGATAACAAAAGACCGGCGGGCCTCCTACTTCAGCCCACACTACCAAAAAGGCCCTGGAAAATTATTGCTACGGACTTCATTATGGAATTACAACCTTCCAGGGGGTACACGACTATCATGGTCACCATAGATTTATTCACTCATATGACTCATTTTACACCATTATATAAGCTAACTTCTTCCTCAGAACTTGCTGGAATCTTCCTGGAACACATATTTAGACTTCATGGACTCCCTTCCAAGATCATATCAGACAGAGGACCTCAATACATATCTCAATTTTGGAAACACCTTTGCCGGATACTAGGAATCCAACGTGCCCTCTCTTCAGGGTATCATCCACAGACTAATGGGGCTACCGAACGTGTGAATCAAACCCTGGAACAATATCTTCGCTGTTTCACTACCAGAGTCCAGGACGATTGGTCACTTCTAATACCTGTGGCTGAATTCTCCTATAACAATTTGGATACTCGGCTGTCAAGACCATGCCCTTTTTCTGCAGCCAAGGATTTCACCCTTCGGTGCTACCTTCCGTCCTCCCACATCCTACACCTGTTCCTACAGTTGATTCCTGGATCGAAACACTCATCAATGTACAGAAGGAAGCCAAAGAGCACTTAGAAAGGCCCCAAACTCATGCCAAGCATTATGCAGATTCCAAGAGAAGACCAGGTCCCTCCTACGCAGTAGGAGATAAGGTCTGGCTATCCTCGAAACTACTGCCCCGACATCTACGACCGAATAAACTGGCTCCCCGGTTTTATGGGCCCTTTCCCATAAAAGGAATCATTAACCCAGTGGCCTTACGACTCAAATTACCAGACTCCTGGAAGAAAATTCATCCAGTTTTTCATACGTCTCTAGTGAAACCATACATCCAGTCCTCCCCGACTACCCTCAGGCCCAATCCTGTACTTGTCAATGACCAACTGGAATATGAAGTGTCCATATGTGACTCCAGATACAAACATGGTCAGCTTCAGTACCTGGTTGAATGGAAGGGATACCCTCCCACTGAACGCACTTGGGAACCAATCTCAAACTTAAATACCCCCAGATTACTCAGAAGGTACCATCTCATACACCCGGGCAAACCCGGTGGGACGGGTTTTCGGAGGAGGCATGCTGTCATGAACCGTCGGACACGCCCCTTTTGGACCTCCTGGTCCTTGACACATCGGGGCTTACACTCTGCTGTATTTCCAACATGGCCATTAAACACAGAACTCTGCCTACCAGCTTAAACATCCGACGTAGCACGTTCTATAAAGAAGTCACGCCCCCGCAGCCCACGCGCGTCTCAACGCTACTGATTGCTCTGGCTAGACGTGTGCTCCGTAGTTCGCCTTCGCTGAACTCTGTTGTTTCCTGGTTCCCGGACCCCCCGCTTCCTCCTACTATCTTCCTTCCTCCTTAGCCTGTCTTGTTTCCCGGACTCTGTGTACCCGCCTCCGAGTACACCTCCTTCGAATCCTGGACTTCCTGGAGTTTCCTATTGACCTTGAACGTAGAAGCTGAACGAATGCTGGAACCCGAAGACGGCCGTACGAGGTTGTACAAAACCCGAACCGTACGGAAGAAGACTCCTCCCAAGAATTCCAGCAAGCAGCGAACTCGGGTGAGAAAGGGGGAAACCTGTGACACATATTCCTTTGTCCTCATAAGAAGCGTTGAGGGCCATTTGTATTGAATGTTTTGGTTGTCAGTGCATTTACAAGGTGCCTCTTGTTAGCTTTTCTTTAGTGTATTAAAGTCTTTTGTTCACTTTTACAGAGGAGGCTGTATCCAATTTGGTCCATTCATATAGAATCTCTCAGGTTATATCTCTTGTGTGGACATTCCCATATTCAGTTACTTATCTCTACATCAATGAGTGTTACATTGAGCATATTTGTGTGGCCTTACCCGTGTACATAATTTGATGACTCAAAAACCCTCTAGTGGTAATCATATGGGTTGTAGACAGATGGCCTCCCTATTGATTGGTATTGACGGGGCATAAAAACCAGATCTTTTCCTGAAAATCGTTAAAAACTGTAGTCTTTTTTAGTGAAATGTCTGCAGAGTCTGAAATATTTGTCCCATGGTAAGAAGCTATAATTTGCTAGTGACCGTGTCATGAGCAAGACAACTTTCCCAAGACTCAGCTGTCAGTCAAAACGTTTCTCATACAAAACCTTTTAAAAACATTTCACTGTCTTCCAAGATTGCTGTTTTTTGCCCTGTTTGAAGAAACAAGAAAAACAGGATTAGTGTTCAATATGTGCTAAATATATGATTTGTGTTTGAAATGCAAAAAGGCATCTTATCACTATAGAAACTGGTTTGATAACATCCTGGAATACTACTGAAATGTATAGAGACACTGAGTTAAATGGGTAGCATAACGTGTCCTCAATCTCATGAAAAGCATTAACACAGAAATTTAAAAAAGTGTGACCCAAAGCCAAGATAAGCAAAATGTGGTGAAGTGGGGTCTCTATAGTCTGAGAAATGGCTAACCTATCTGTCTGTCATTGCTGGTTGTGGTCAAATGACTGGCGCTACGATGCACAGAAAGGATGGCAGGCCAGGCACACAGAATAAAGGAAAGCTTGATGGCAGTTAGCTGATGAAAATGTGGGCCATGGCCTTTTTGAGATCTCCATACCTGCAATGCAACCCTACTTCCTGGAGTCTACTACACACTGACTTTGTGAGAAGAGGAAAGCAACACATCCTAGGGGGAGTAAGGAACAAGTTACTTACCTGTAACTGTTGTTCTCCAGCCTGGGTCTGGCATGGATTCACAAGCTCATGAATATTCCCCGTCGTCAGGCTGGGAATCCTCGGTAAAGAAAAAAATCAGTTTCAGTTTCACTTCTGAACTGTCTTTCTCCTAACAACCAATCACTGGTCCCTGGGTCATACTGCCCCCAGCCAATGACTGCCCTCTCCATAAGCCCATCCTACGGCAGCCATCTTCAGATTTGGTAGCACGTAAAGTGGCAGTAGTACCAAGAGAAGAGCCACAGAGGGGTAGGCGGGAGGAACATACAGGAGGTCTAGCAAAATCCCTGTACAGTCGAAAGACTTTGATCTACAAACGGTTGAGAAATCAAGGGAAGTGAATTCCCCATCGAGAGAAAGCAAGGGAAGTGAAACCTTTAATAGTTAAGAGAAAGGTGAAACAGCAAGAGTGAACCCGACAGAGGGATGCCAGTAAAGAGGGGTGAAGTCTAAAGTCCCAAAAACAGTGTGTTGACAAGAGTGAACCTGGCAGAGGGTTGTTCATGGAGACATTAAGATTTGTGAGCAGGAGAAAAGCCAGAGTGAACCCGACAGAGGGAGGATGAAAGATTCATGAGGGGTCATCGCCCAGAAGAGGGGGGACCCAGTGGTGAAATCCTCACCCAATGTAAAGAACAGAAGGTCCTGATACTAAGGAAGTTTGTGGATCCTAAACCAGAAGAGGGGGATCCAGGGGTGGAAAGCCATCACCCTAAGGTGATAAAGAAAAGCAATAGGGAACCCGACAGAGGGAGGCTGATAGTAAAGAGGGGTCAGCGCCCGGAACACACAATACTTTATTGAAAGATGTTTTGTTATTTCAATATGTCAGGTCCGTGAAGGTAAGAGACATTCAAGTGAAGAGAGACTTGGCCATCGACGGCCCTGATAGCTGAAACGGAACTGTCATCTTGTGCTGGGAGTGCTCAAGAGTGTGCTGTGCTCCAAGAGCACACCTTACCCCGAGCTTAAAATGTGGGGGAGAGCCAGGCTACCGCATCCTGACATATTATCTGTGAACACTTCTTTCTTTCTTCAGAATTGTATCCCACACTCCTTTTGTATTAGTTGTAAGGTTTGGCAATAAGTTTCTTAATATAGGCTGTTTTTTATTTGATACGACGCAACTAGAACAGCCTTATTTTTAATTTGATGTTCGACGCTTGCTCCCATCTTAGATTTAGGTTTAGATTAGGCATTTTTCCAACCTGCATACAGTTTAATAAACACCCTTGAACAGTGATCACTTGGGTCTGTCTTTACTGTTGCCACCATGAGTTCCTTACACTCAGTACTAAGAAATCTAGTGCTCTGATATTGTGGACCATAGAAGATATGGGCCGAAAGCCTATCTGGAATGGGTATAGAATCTCATTCTCATTCTCTTCTACCCATTTGTGCAACTCCCTAAGGAACAAGGTAGCAAAGAGCATTCCAGTGACGTCCAACATGGATAGCAGTCTGTAGTTGTTCACGTTCATCCTGTCACCTTTTTTATCTGTGCCCATATATAGATTTCGTTTGTGGGTTATGAAATCTAAAAATAATATATTGATAAATGTCATTATTCAAAAAGCTATACGCTCATATCAATGTCGAAAGTATTACAAATTGGAAACAACACCTGAAATATCAATGAATCCATTCGGCTACCTACACACTACCGCAAGGCCTAAAGCTAAAAAGGGACACTTGACTCACCAGTGGCGGATTGTGGAAGAATAGAGTGGGAATAGCGTTTGCGAGCAATTTTCATGTCGATCGCTGTTTATTCTTCTTTCTTACCCAAGATGTGGTGCACATGTTCGAAGGAAAGTGCCGGCTGCAGATGCGGTATCGATCACCCCTCTTGTCCTCAAAGACTTGTTGGACTCTACTTTCCAGCTTATCCAGTGGATATCCGCAATGTCCGACCCATTCTCTTATTCGATCAACAGCTTTCGGGAATACATGCATTGTAGTGCCTTTAGCATGGGTCTTCGAAGGGCAACCGCTAATCGAACAGGTAGGCATTGTTGAAAATTCTGAAAAGTAAATATCAAGATTATTATAAAACCTTGATGAATAAAAATGTCATAAAAAAGTAAATGAGCCATACCATGCTCAATGCAAGGTTTGTTTTGGTCGCCGGAACTATACCAGTTCATCATGTGCGGCTTAGTATTTGCATAAGTTACAGACATTTTTTAAATTATGTGACTAAACTCTGAACATGTGACTCGTCCCTTGGATGTTCTGTCTTGCACGAAAAGGAACCATGCTTACATTATAGACTGGACCCCCAAAGGATGCAATTCGATGACAATTGACACAGATGAAATAAATAGATCTATTGATAGCATAACAATTGAAACTCAAGTCAATAGCAATGAGACCAATGACCATAGCTCTATTGGGTACTGTAATAGCAAATAGATTGAAATGTAAAAATGACTGAAATATGACTAGGATACATGGCCTTAACTTGACCAACAAACAGTTGGATTCAGCAGGCCGAGCAGTATGTTGCAGAAGAACAGGTAGATGGCCACAGGTAGCATACTGACGAGTTTGCTCGAAGCGGTCACAGATAGCACGGCGACGAGCAGATTAGCATAGATCTCAGTGCTTCTCAGGTAGAAGGTTCAGGAGGTGACTTGCAAAGCACAAAGATGTTCTCATGAGACATATCAAGTGGGTTATAAAGTATTAGAAACAGGGGTGTGTTTGTGAATGAATGACGTGTGTATGTCGTGGTATTATGTTTATTGCAGGGGGCGGCCTGCCTCAGGGGAGGCCTGCCTGGAGACACGGGGTCTGAGGAGGCCATATGAGCAACGGGCCCTGGGCGTGGGATGCCTTTTGAAGTGTACATGCTGTTTGGCACCTTGGCCGTTTGCGCCCGTGACAGCCCCCCATGCCAGCGCTCATCCCCGGTGCGAACCGCCTTTGATAGAGGGGGTGGGATGGATGGGCCTGGGGCGTGCAGATAAGGCACAGGAAGACTGCTGAATGGAGACACACTTATGTGGATTGCAGGGGGGCGGCCTGCCTCAGGGGAGGCCTGCCTGGAGACACGGGGTCTGAGGAGGCCATGTGAGCGATGGCCCCTGGGCGTGGGATACCTTTTGAAGTGTACATGCTGTTTGGCACCTTGGCCGTTTGCGCCCGTCCCTTGCCCTTATGTGATGTTAACGTTGCATGACAATCGCGTAGATGGGAACACTGAGCAGGACACGGGGCATCCATTTTTGTACCCCTTTTCCACTCCATTTTGGTGACCAGGCCTCACTGCGATAGTACAGCGCGCAGAGCACATGGCCCACAGCCTCGTTCCCACTCTGACTGGAAAACTACAGAGGTATTTGCAACAGCTAATAAATGTAACACATCACTCTCTGAGATCACGGTCCTGCATGTGAACCGGCCTGAACCAAGCACATGGCTCGTTCATCTCCACAAACGTGTCCTTGCCCACGCACCCTCGCCAGTGGAAAGTTACTGCCATTCTGACCCTGTGTCCCTGCAAGGTATTCTCTTCATGTGCCAGACCACTGACCACGCCATGATGCCCACCTAGCAGATCCCCAACTAACATTAGACCCCTACTGCAGTATATCGTTGCCTATCAATAACAAATGCCACATATCGGAGATTCTTGTGAGCACAGACCCACACTTCAAACAGTGTATTATAGTGGTCAAGACCCTTGACCTAAGGCCTGTATAATCCAATGTTAATTGATAGTATTGATATATGTGTGCCTTTTATAGAGACATAACCGACTGAAAGACTTTGAACAAGTGTTATTTAGTGCATGCATTATTGAAAATATATTATGTTAGCTTAGATAGTGACCACCCCGCTTCACAGCGACCTGAACTTCACCCATTCCGAGCACAGGTGTCTGACGTCCATCCTTGAATGGAGACACACTTGATTGATTTAAAAAATCGAAACAACCGTTGTTAAAATATATGTGGTGTTTTATTTTGTAGCTTATTTTGATGACACAAAAATACAAAACTTTACACATTGTACAGTTCAGGTTGCAGCACAGCGGGAACGTTTCTCTTATGGCACGAACGGCACAGGCGGGTATCACTCTTCGAACGCGGTGTCCAAGACTCCCGTGAAGCCACCATGTAAAGGAAACGATAGGAACGATAGGCCACCAGCCTGTACCACCAGTGTACCACCTGTGAAAAGGAATGAAACAAACTGTTTTTAAATGACCAAGATAAGTTTAATAATCGTTTGTTGTCAATGACAATTCTTGTAACTAATGGCATTCTGCTCGGACAAATGCTATCAAGACACTGCACACTATTGAACGACTTTTGTGCGTTACAATGATATGTATATGTAATTTTGGATATAGTAGAAGACCATGAAATAGGAGTGGCATGACAAGCAGAGTATACTTACTCGTTACTCGGATTACGAGGACGAACAGTTGCGCGAAGTTCATGCATAAGCACCATCATTATCCTCAACACGCACCGTGTGAGGCAGTCTGCCCTGAAGTCTGGCAGCTCGGTGATGCATTGCGGTCGTGGCTCGCCTTCCGAAATGTAGGCCACGCATCCCGAGTTTTCACAGCAGCAGCAGTTCTCGTCCTTGGTTGGCATTAGCTCGCACCGATTGCATGTGCACCAGGTGGAACACCGTCCATGCGACTAGGTCCAGGCTCTTCAGCTGTTGAATCGTCCTTCCAACTGCCGTCCGAAGACCCATCGTTTTCGAGTGTTTCCCTATCCAGTAGTTCCTCCTTGGTATACTCGTACTCGTACATGGAGGGCATTATTGTATCCATTGTGTGTTACACAAACTAAAATAATTGATAGCGGTGGTACTGGTATCTGTTCACACGGGCTACAAGCAACGAATGTAGCTGACCAGAGCACAGAAACGAGTCACAGAATACTCAAAGTAACACAGAGAGAGGAATGGAATCGAAAATCTGCTGCTGTGTGTTGTGAAACGGTCTGTTTATACTTATTGAGGAAAGAGGCATCCTGACATTTCCATGGCGAGACGTCATTAGCTGAAGCGCAGCGAATGTTGACACGAGACGTGCTTTGGCATTGTGAAATGTGCGGTACGCGTCTGCTGATGACAGGCTCAGGGGCGGGGGATATGATTTAGTGCCGCAAAAGCAGGTCAGCCAGGGCGATGGGGGAAATGATAGGTTTATCACAAAATGGCAGCTCCCTGGTGCCTGTTTTCGCGTGTGTTTAATGGACGAACACTCAGGTAAGGTCCATAGGAAATCTTTCTAAAATCGAGCAACTTAGGCTTAAAACACATGGCCGACCCGTAGGGGCAATAACATTTTTTGACCAAACCATTCCTTTAAGCCTTTCCCAGTTTGTCTTAACGATATTTGCCTTATAGTGTTTTACCCAGGCCCTGTATTTCTTGTTAATTCTTTTTATTTCCCCAACAACCAACACTATCAGTCCCTGGGGCAATGTCTCTTGGCAGCTCTAATAGCGCTTTGATTTTCACGCTTGGCATTTCGTATGTTAATGTCAAACACATTTACGGCCTGGTTTCCACTTACCATGTTAGGTCTCGATCATTTGCTCCCACTTTGTATGTTATCTGTTGGAGCCGTTCTATCCCATTAGCACTCATATCATTTAACTCACGTCAACGTGACATTCCTTGGTCCAACGTGACCGCACACATTTTGTCAATTTTAGCGTTGGTCCAAATTAGTCGGTTGACTGCACTATTCGGGACCAAGTTACCACCCGGCAGAGCACCCGATTTCTTCACATTCAAGTTAATATCTAATATAAGCATGGCATGATCGCTATAATCATTAGGCAAAACATTGAGGGCATTAACAATCTCCAATAGGCAATTATTGGCAGCAAAATAGTCCAATGTGGCTTTCTTTGTCCCCCAGTTCCATGTCACCTAATAATATAAACTCTCCAGGCTGGTTGCCTGTGGTACGACCATTAAGCAGAAACAACTCCCATCCTTTTAAAAAGAGGATAAACTACAGCCCTTGGGAGGTCAAGACCCTTTGGAACATTAAACTACTTTTGGCTATATTTTTGTACACTGCACATTGTTCCTTATCAACATATATTGAGTTTAGGTCTCAACATATTACCACTGGATTATTTGTGTCAAACACTCTCAAGTGGGCAAGAATTAGATCTATATAATCAAGTATCTCCTCAGTCACACAGGAACCCATGGGACTGTATAGAGTCACTATTAAGATGCGCTCGAATCTCCCACCTTCATTCATTCAAACTTCCACAGCCAATACGTTTCCCCCACTATCCCTTGGCAACACAAGGGCGGAGGTAAAATCATTTTTCAGTCCAATCAATAGCCCGCCCTTTCGGCGTCCAGTGCTACCCTTCTCAGCTTTCGATTGGCAGACCACATAGCCATCATTTCCAATGTCAAATGTCATCCACAAGCACAAAGATGTCAGATCTTAGCAATTTGATTATCGATTTCTCCTCATTCAATAGGTGAGATAACCCTGGTGTGTTTCAACAAACAATCGTCCTACTTTATTCAGTAGGTCCCGGATTGGGTAGAAATTCTGGAGCCATTCCCTAGTATTGTCGTATTTGGTCTCCTCCCCAGGTCTCCCTTTTGGGTCAGCAACGTCATTAGTACCTTCTTGCTTCCCTTTACAATGTGTGCAGCATTTTGATGACTTTACGAGATTAATTCTTTGATCGAGAACATAGCCCACATATTTCAGGGAAGCCTGGTGTTGACGTATCAGGGTAGCTGTTTCCAGTAGGCAACAGTGTATCCAAGATACTTTTCTTGGCACTGTGACCAGAGGCTCTACAAAATCAAAGTCACATAACTAAAAAGTCTCAGAGATGGTATTTTATAAAATATATCCAGCCACCCTGAGCGATTTAAATTCAGGTGGTCTTCAGATGCTTTGACCGGCATGATGGGAAATATTTTTGAGTCGAGTTCTTGTACTGCCAGGTCCTCATCCTTACTCTTCTGTTGCTCGTCTCGGATTATAGGGTTGTGTTCCTCAGTGCGTATATTGATTCTCTCGGAAACTGAAGCCTGTCGTGGCCCCCCTAATTGTATGGATAAGTGCATTTGCAGGTGCTACTGATTGAACTTCCCCATCATCCTTAACCAACCAACTGGTCAGGGTGCCAACATTTTGAGCAGATCTCCTCTTCCGGCGCGCTTCTCTGTTCCTTCGCTTTTTTGACTTTGCCAGTGAGGCAGATCTTTTTGTGGAGTTTAGGGATTGGCTAATCTCGTAAACAACCAATTCCTGTTGAATGTTCTTGTTTTTAAGGCCGCTACACCACAAACGCTTTGCCAGCCGTTGTTGTTTATGTGTGGGGTAAGTTCCTGGGGAGACTAGTCCTTCATTTACGTTACCCACTTCTTGTACAACAATTCGATGGATACTAGTCAAGGGCGGTTCCACCTCATCTACCTGGGGCTATCCAGGCCCTATTTTGCCGCCACAGACTCAAACAACTCCCCTTGATGCTTTAGATCATCGTGTATAGTGCCACAAAGTTTTAATAATATTTTGATTGCAAAATGATGCACTCCAAAACTCACGTTCATCGTAGGGTCTTCTCCAGAGTGGTTATGAATTGAATGCACGTTACTAGAAGAAGGATCAGGGGGCTGTGTAATCGCGGTAATACCGTCTTGGGGATTTCCGAGAATCTTTGTTGACTTCCAGTCTTGGTCAGTTTAGGAGAGAGTTACTATCGAGGTCAACCACATAGTTATGTATACTCATGTGCAAGCTGCCTATTTCATCTAAAACAGAGGTTGTATGCAGCCGTCTTTCCAAATTAGTGTCCTTTGTGCTGTAAAAACTGGCAATTGTACCCCACTTGCTTTCAGCTGACAGCTGCATCGCATTCCTTTGGCCTACATTCTCTGTTGAGTTGGTGCCACTTCCTGCTGTCTATCCGCTATGGTTGAGACGAGTGCATGACATGGATCCGACCTAAGTTGATATGGCCATCCGGGAGAGATGAGCTTTAGCTCCATTAGCGGCTTTACCCGGCATCTGGAAAACTGGGTGGGGGGGTCAATTTATATACAAGTTATTCTCTGCGTACCACTAGATAGGCCATAAAAGAAGGCTTACCAGAAACCAAAGTAGACTTTATGGCCAAAGGGGGTGTAACCTCACCACTGCAGACATCCAAAGACCCATAAAACCACTTTAGCTTCACTTGTGGTCCACGCCTCGCTAGGTCTGCCTTCTTATGCTGTGTTAATCGTGAGTATGCTCCTCCCAGTCCGGAAAACAGCCACTGAAAACAGGTCTGCACTCAAACAAGACCCAAAGACCACTTTAGCTCCACTTGTGGTCCGCATACATATAACAAATAGCTAGAATGAGTAGGTAGTGAAACAAATCTGCTTCATTTTATGTGTTAGAGGAATAAACAGCACCTTGCTTAAGAGCTAAGACAAACAACTTGTGACGTTGGGTACTTGATTTAGGGACAATTTGGCTTGAAGCCATTAGAGAGAAATCATCCAGAAGCCAACATTTGATAATTCGGCAGCACGCTGAGGCGAGGTTCCAACCATCTTGTTTCTCTTATCCTAAGAAGAATAGGGAGGTACTTTTAAGTCAGAGTCAGAAACAGGGGATTTGCCCACCCAGTGACAGAATTTACGGTACAGGGATTCCCAAGCAAGGGGCCCCTATACATATGCTGATTGCCCAAATGCCAGGGCTGTTTATGCTGAAGCCATGACAGGGGTCACAGGGGGGCTACACCTTAAATGTATTATTAAAGCAATAGAAACCAAGGAGTGGGAGCATTACTGGTTGTGCAATACCCCCACCGGGAGAGTAACATAGCCCCAGCTGGATTACCTAACTGGTAATGCCCCCCCTTCAAGGATTCTATTGCTATTAGTACCCCAGCATGTTGTACCCGGGTATTAATAGTATTTTTTCTCGGTTTGGTAAATGGCATGAAAAGCGTTTTGCAACTTGGAAAAAGAAATGCTCCCCATGGATAGGGGAGAAGGGGCAACATGTAGTCCCTTCTCCCCTTCTATGGCAGCAGTTTAGTTTGAACATTAGATCATAGATTTAGTGTCTTTATACAATAGTGCTTCAGTGAACTGATGATTGTGAGTTGACTTTAGAAGTGCTGCACCTTGCCTTAAAGACACAATAGAGGATGGACAGGGAATTTTGTATTGGTAATGTGAATTACGCCGTAAAATGAGAGTATTGATGTACATTTAGTTAAAGAAAAGTGACTTGTTATCTACCAAACAGATTTGTGTGTACCTTAGGTTGAACTAGCGAGAAGAACCGAGGTCCATAGAAGATGGCAAATGTGTGGAACTGGGTCTACTGTCTTGGTGAGCCCAATACCTGAAGAGAAGTCTGTTTGCATATAGGAAGGTGATTAATATGGAAAAACCTAGTTTGGGCACTTATTTGGGAGAAATGTTAGATGGTACGTGCAATGTCTTTCTACGGACTTATTGGGAGCGTTGTCTCCATTTTATGGAAGGGACAGACATCTTGAGTACAGATACCCAAGCAATTATGAAGATGAAAATTAAATGATGGGACGTGATAAAAGATATGGAAGATCTAGATAGAATCAAGATATACTGCAACAACGAGCTTCCCTATACTCCAGCGAAGGACATTAGACTCTAGTTGAGAAAGTTTCCTTCGCAGACGTTTCGTAAACTGCCTACCGGCACTGAAAATAATTGGTCCCCGTCTAGGAATTCCTACAGAATTACGGAAGTGGAGACTGTGTAAATCAGACTTTGATGAGACGCTCCAACATGTGGTTATGGATTGTACTTCGACAGCTGTGCATCAAATAACCTTTTTAGGGCCCTTTGTGCATTTGCTTACGGCAGTCGTTGCTTCAGATGTTTGGAATAGACTGATGACAACCTCTCAAGTTTCGCTTATTTTAGCGCAAATACAATTGTTCATAAAGATTTTTAATAACCTTCAGCAAGTGATAATTAGTGGTGAAGATAGTCGTTTCATTTTAGATATTTGGTAATTGGACAATGGGCCTCATTAGGACCCAGGCGGTAAGGGGTTTACGGCGAAGTAAACAGCGCCGACCCTTACCGCCTGATTCCGAGGTCCCTTAGCGCCATGGAGTTTTTAACACCTGCTTTTAGCAGGTGTTAAAATCCATGGCGCTAAGGGACCTTGTTGTTAATTACGCCACCGTAATTTACGGTGGCGTAATTAACGCCTTCCCCACTCCCATTATGCCCTATGGGGCAAAAGTGGGAATGGGGAAGGGTAAATGGGTTAATGGGGACTTACCGCCCCACTCACCTCGGAATGGGGCGGTAAGTCCGCCAACCACCATGGCGTAAACGTAGTTTACGCCATGGTGGTAAAGGTACAACCCATGCGGTAACTTACCGCCTGGGTCGTAATGAGGCCCAATGGAGGTTTTAATAATTCACAAGATTAATGTTTGCCGATTGCATGGTGAGTTGATGTATATTGTATGAATGTTATATGTACATGTAATTGTGTATATGCCTTATTATTATTGAATGAATTGTGTAAAGGTATAATGCCTACAACAAAAACAAATACTTTTTTTTTTACAAAATGTATTTAAACAATGTGTTGAATTAGCAAGAAGAACTCGGGGATTGTTAATGTAATAAAAAATGTATTTTATAGACGTTGGTCATTCTTGACTGAGATATAGTGGTACAGTGAAAATCAGCAATGCGATAGGTGTTGCATTTTGCCTCTCTTCAAAGTCGTTCTGTTTTATCAATCTCTCTATGTTATGTTATTTGGCATTTATATAGCGCTCTATATATCATTGGTATGACCTCAAAGCGCTGATAGGTTGAATGCCCTCGGGAACCATAGTTCAGGTCACTAGAGAGAGATGGTATCAGAGGGTGCGTGAGTGCACCAGTTATGTGTGCAGCTGATGTAATTGTCAGATGGTAGCTGCATCCTAGCGTTAGGTGAGGTGTTGAAGATATTAGTTGGATGTGTGCAGTCTGGTGGCGTTGGAATCAGACTGTTGTTTGGCTGCCGTGGCTGGGACGCTTATTGTTGAGGCTAGGGCCGGATCGTTGCCTCCATGCCTTCATCTCATTCTTCTCATTTCTGCTATATTCATTATCAATTCCATATACATACATTCTGCATATATCCATTCTTTCCGTCCATCCCATCCCATCCCACCCCATCCTATCCCATCCCATCCCAGTTCCCATCCCTCCTGTCCCTCCTGTCCCCGTCCAGCCTGACCCCGTCCCTCCCGTCCCTCCCGATCCACCATATCCATCAATTCCATTATACATGTATTCCATCCATCAATTCCATATACATACATTCTGCATATATCCATTCATTCCGTCCAGTCCATCCCATCCCATCCCATCCTATCCCATCCCAGGCCCCATCCCTCCTGTCCCTCCTGTCCCCGTCCCTCCTGACCCCGTCCCTCCATCCCTCCGTCCCTCCCGTCCTCACGTCCCTCCGATCCACCCTATCCATCAATTCCATATACATATATTCCATCCATCAATTCCATATACATACATTCTGCATATATCCATTCATTCCGTCCATCCCATCCCATCCCACCCCATCCTATCCCATCCCATCCCAGTCCCATTCCTCCTGTCCTCCTGTCCCCGTCCCTCCGTCCTCCCGATCCACCCTATCCATCAATTCCATATACATATATTCCATCCATCAATTCCATATACATACATTGCGGCAAGGTCATAATGGCCAAGTAATTGCCCATTCCTGGGCACTGGGAAAAAAAACGACTCTGGCAGATACAGGCACTGCTACCACCAGGGTCGTAAGGAGGCCCAATGGGGGTCATTACGACTGTGGCAGTCAACTATGCCTATAATACAGGCACGGCTGCCTCTGAAGTCGTTTTTTTGCCGGCACCCTGGAATGGGCAATTACTGGGGTATTACAACCCCGGCAGACCCGGTAATTGCCCATTCCAGGATGCCAGAAAAAAGATACTCGCCATTCCCCTTTCAGCCTCATAGGTCAGATGCACCAATACCGTTTATAACGGTGCTGGTGCATCCAAAATGCTGTGCTCACGGGGGCCTAGTTTGCCGGTCCGTGAACTACGATACCGGCAAGCTTACCGGTACCGTAATTCCCAGACCAGCAAACGTGTAATGAGGCCCAATATCTCCTGGGCACAGTATCTAGATGTGGCACAGTCTTAAGAGGTACAATAAGATTCGTGCCTCACCTGACCCCGATAGCAAACGGGCCTACAGCGCGGTGTGAAGGTCACTAGACCAGGCACGGCCGACACAGCAGTCAATTAGGGAAGGTGTCAGGTTGGGAGGCGGGAGGGAACCAGAGAAGGAGGAAATGGGTGCCGGGAAAGGTTAGGCAAGGGAGCTGCACGGAGGGGCAGGCACACTAAACATTTTAAATTACGGGGCCCAGGGGGTAACAACAAGAGGGAAGGGAAGCAGAGAAGGTGTAAATGGGTGCCGGGAAGGGCTAGGCAAGGGGGCTGTACAGAGGGGCAGATGCACTAAAAATTTAAAATGACAGGGCCTGGGGGGGGTCACAACAAGATTCTGGCCTCACCTGATCTCGATGGCCAACAGGCCTACAGCGTGGTGAGCAGGTCACTAGACCAGGCACAGCCGACACTGCAGCCAATCAGGGAAGGTGGTCAGGTTGGGAGGTGGGAGGGAAGACCAGAAGGAGGAAATGGGTACCGGGAAGGGCTATGCAAGGGCGCTGCACACTCCTGGTACGACTCAGACCTTGTCACCCTAAAACACAAGTGCAGAGTGGCCGAGAGGAAATGGCGTGCTTCATATACATCCTCTGACAAACTGGCCTGCCGCCTTCTGCAAAGGCAATACCGGCTCTCCGTCCTCACCAAGAAGAGAGCTCATATCCAAGCCTGCGTATGTGCTGCATCTAACAACTGTTCCTTCCCAGGCCCTCTGCACGGCACTGGCTTCTCACTTCATCTCTAAAACTCAGGACATCCTGTCCTCACTCTCCTCCTATCCCCTCACTCCCCCTACTCCATGCTCTTCCTCTGGCCCTTCTGCAGCCACCGCTCCTCCCACCTTCTTTGACTTTCCCCTTTTCTCCGCAGACAAGGTTTCTAGACAAGTCTGATCTATGAAAGTTTCGTCAAAACAGGTTCACCCCTGTTCCTCCAAAACCATCAAGGACCACATTGACTACCTGACTCCTGCCCTGGCTGACTTGTGCAACCACTCCTTCTCCACTGGAGTCTTCCCATCCCCCTGAAGCACTACCTTGTGCACCCTCTTAAGAAACCGTCTGCCAACCCCTCCTGCCCAGCAAACTATCGCCCAATCTCCATCACTCCCTTCCTGGGCAAGCTCCTGGAGAAACTGGCCATCTCACAGCTTAACCTCCACAGTGAATCTGTTGGTTGTCTTCATGACCATCAGTCTGGCTTCAGAGCTGCCAGAAGCACGGAAACTGCTCTCCTGAACATCCGCGAAGACCTGCTTTCCAACCTTGACTCTAACACCCCTTGCGTCCCCATCTTGCTTGATCTCTCTTCTGCATTTGACACTGTCAACCATGCCACCCTGCTGAACCGCCTCCGTGATAACCTGGGTATCACTGGTCAGGCTCTGGCTTGGCTGACTTCTTTCCTCTCTGACCGACCCTCCCAGGTCCAATGTGGGTCCTTCCTCTCTGCTATCTTTTTCTCTACCTGTTGTGTCCCCCAGGGGTCTAACCTCTCTCCCTGGCTGTTCAACCAATACCTGGCACTCCTTGCACACTGCATCACCACTCTCTGCCCCAACTTTCAATGCTATGCAGATGACAACCAGCTCATTTTCAGACTACCTTCAGCCTCCTCCTCTCCTTCCCTCATATCTGACTGCCTGTCTGCTATCCAGGAGTGGTGTGCTGCCAAAGACATCTGCCTTAATGCCAGCAAGACAGAGATTCTCCTCATCGGCTCACCCGCCCCCTCCATCTCTGCAGCTCTCTGGCCGGCCTCTCTTGGCCCTCTTCCTACTCCCACCTGCAAGGCTAAAACCCTCAGGGTCATCTTCGACTCCACACTCTCCTTCTCTCCTTACATCTCTGTATTTATATTTGTATTTTGTTTATTTGTAGTGCGCACCTTGCCCTGGGGCATCTGGGCACATGTTTAAGAGGCAGTTACAGGTTCCAGGAAAAAGATACAATGTACATGTAACACATATTGTAAGTGAGAAAAAGAGTCAAAGCTACCCTAACCAAAGGCGTGACATAGGGTCACCAGGTTTTGCAGAGGAGCTAGGTAACTGCTAGCTCAATAGGCAAAAAACCCACTGATGCGGGAATGACAACAAATGGGTTTTTTATTTTACACTAACAGAGAACAAAACAAATATACAAGCTGCGCCGTAGCGCTGAATATATGCATTATTGAGCATATTTCTGTCTGCGTTTTTGTGAGTTAGTAGGCAGAGTGACAAACAGTATACATTTCAAGTATTGTTTTAAATGACAATGCATTCAACATTGTTTAACATTGTCGTCGATACACAATTTTGTGTTTCTGGTTCGGTATAAATTGGAGAGAAGCAGTGGCTGTAAAACTTTTAGCAACGCTGCTGTGAAAGTACCGAACGGTCTTCAGGACAATGATTTCAAGTCGGGTCAATGTTAATAGAAGGGCGTCCACCTATGAATGATAGGGGACTGGGATAGTTCAGAGACTGATGTCTAGGAAACCGTATTAAAACTGCAAAAGAGGGGACCTACCATGTGCAGGTAAGTAGCCGCCTTGGTCGTGTTAAAGTTTGTCCAGCAGATGAATTGTCTGGGAGGCTGTCTGCAAACGTCAGAGGCCTGAAGCTAAAGTAAAAATTATTGAATGTTATTAATCATGGGGTGGCAGAAGGCCACAAAAATGCGAAAGGAATGGGGGGAAGTCCTGAGCCAGAATCGTGTTGTGTGGACAGGGACGGCCTATGAGGGTGCCACTGGTCTAGGAGGTGTTGGTCCAGCTGGATTAATGGTAAGTCCCACGTGTGATCTGTGCATAGCGGATGTCATTCAAGCAATTGAGAGCACAGATGGATAGTGAAAGTGTCGGGTAAATAGCAAGATCTTAGCATGCATAGTGTCAATTTTAAACTATGACATGCGGGCCGACGTAACAAGATAGTGTGACAGAAGCTCGTGGGGGGTGGGGAATTGGCTGTGATCTAGTAACTAAAAGCCAAAACTCGATTAGTAGTCCCGTGTGGGAACGTAAAAATATGAAGTTGTACTTGCAGGGCGGGAATGACGGCCGCTGCTCTACTGAACAGTGAGAAAGGAGCTGTGTCATAGCAAAATATTTGCGTGCATGGTGTTAATGCAGGCAACCTAAAGAGGTGGTGTGACAATTGCTCATATGAGTGGCTATGCTCTAGTAAAAAGCCAAGATTCAAAAAGTAGTCTCGAGTGGAGACGTAAAAAATTACCTTTTGCATGGAGATCTTCCCAACAGTGAGAAAAGAGCTGTTTCACTGTCGGGGTGTAGTGCGCATGTCTTGTAGTGATTGCGTGATCACGTTGTGTGTGTGTCCGTGGACAGCAAGGGACCGCTCATGTCCAAAGGGAGTAGTGTGCTGTCCCGGGAGCCGAGGTTGTTATGGAAAGGCGCTGTACAGTCTGTGCATGTCAAAGCAGACTTAATGTCTGAAAGGTTTACCCAAGGCGAGTAGTGTGTGTCGTCACGAAAGGCGGGTAAAATGATTTTCATGTCAACAGCTATTTGTTAACATAAAAACACACATTATTATTCAAAATGCTCTTCTATGGCTAAATTGCCATACATATTTTACAAGCATTTGTAAGACACACAATATTGAGAATCATATTGTTGTGGGAACTGATGATGTGTGTGAATTGCTGCATTATCATGTTGCTCAAATAGACAACTATTTTGAAACAATGTGGATTGGATGACATAGGTGCACATTTGCTTAACAGCTACTGGTGCATGTGAATAACTGAAATTGATGGAATCCATTCGCGATAGTTTGGTATTACATGTGGAACATTTTTGTTGGCACAAACATTACTCTTCTATTGCTAGAATTGTCATACATAATTTCCAAGAAAAACCATTATTGTTAACACAAACATTGCTCTTCTATGGTTAGGGTTGCCGTGCATAGTTAACACGTGCTTGTGTGAGAAAAATGTTGAGATATTGTTGTAAGAGGGTGTGAAATGCTTGATTAAAGAAATGCATTACCATGAGGTGCACAATAGTTTGGCAGTTACTGATGCAAAAAAAGATAGAACACATACACGATATATCATGTTATCTATGTCAAAAGACATGTTGGTTTGAATTGTTTTTGCATACTTAGGCCACACGTACGGGTGAGACGCTCCAGCTGCTGTTCTGTCCTTTGGTGTGTTGAAGCCTCAAGCTCAACAACAAGGCTTCCCTGTGGCCCTGGGACGCAATGGAGATGGCCTCCTGCAGAGTCGCCAGTCCCGCATGCCTGTCCCTGTTGGACCCCAACATGTCCTCCCTGTGTGACTGGCAGATGGAGTCGGTTGCCTGCTCTAGTCGCTCCATCAGCCTTTCAGGGGGGACAATGGAAGTGGCCACCCTATCCATGGCCTGAGCCATCATCTCGGATGATGCTGCCTGTTGGGTTGCCATACCGTAAATGGATTTGCTCCCATGCGGTATTGCCAGGTGGCGTACGGCCACCACGTCGGCGGGCACCACACCTGTCTGGGGCAAGGCGAACTGCGCCTTGCTGTGCCGGCACTGCCTGAGGCTGCAGGACTGCATTCCCCCTCTGATCTGCTGGCCCAGGAACAGGATCAGATGTCGCGGAGTGTGACCCTGCATCCGTAACCACCAAAGGCGTAGCTGCCAACACTGACATCCCCATTGAGGGTTCTGACCCTGGTGCAGGTGGGTGAGACAGAACAGAATCCCTCCCTGGAACACTCACCTGCGACGGCACGTAGGTCTCATCCGAATCAACACCTGAGTACAGCTCGGGGAGGTGCAGCCAGAGACACCCCTTGAGAGCAGGACCTGCAGCACTTGTGGTTCTCACCCACCACCACACCACGTCCCTCACTGGTGGTTGGTCGCCCTCGGACCCCTCCTGGGTCTGCACCATCTCCACAACCCCAGCAGTATCAGGTGCGTCTTCCCTGCAAAGACATTAAAACAAAGAAATGGAAACAGGCATTAGCACCATGGCACACAATGAGGGCTGAGAAGCAAGAGAACCAGTACTTGTTTGACACATGTCCCACATGACTAAAACCCTCCCATGCATGCACCCTCACTGCGTATGAAGGGCAGGCAAATGGCACACACTGATGACACCAAGATGGAAGATGAACACATTTTCTGCATGCTGCCTGGCAGTGGCATCACACATTAGCCTGTGATTGGCAGGTGAAACACACATGCCATCACACAGATGGCATGTACCATTGCTATTGAGTGAAGATGGAGAGGAGGGCAGCACCTATTAATTCAGTCCAGTTCCCGCATGTAATAGCTTTTCTAATTCAAACAGGTCAGATTCTTCACCTGGAGCTGCCAGTCCGAAATGGTGCAATTGCACAGGGACTGGTTTGTACAAATGATATCCAGGTAACAAAGTCACTCCACTTTACCATAGCCATGTCAGACATGTGACTAGAGGACTGCGACATGCCTAGTAATAGTGGTGGAATGCAAACAATCTGACTAAATGAACAATGAAAAATCAAGCAACAATGTTGTGGCAAGGTGACACTTCAAGGGCAACTGGCGTGCAGTTGGGCTAGATGTCTACTGTTGGCAGAAGGGATACTGCTATGGCCAAATGCAGCTGCGCAGGATGTATTGCATGAAGCACATGGCTGACCCATACGACTCAGGCGCACACACTCTCACCTGTCACACAAACAGAAGCCCTCACACACACCATGCACATGGATGACACACACATGCATGTGCACTCACCGGACAATGCCTCGTAATCAGCCAGATCTCCCACGCCTTGGATCTGTTCCTCCGTGACGTAGGTCCCAGCGACTGACTCATGTGGAGTGAGTTCCATGTCTACTACTGGAGACCCACCTCCAGTCACTAGAGTTGCGGCATGACTTGAGGCCAGCTTACTCTTTGCCCTGCGCTTTAGGTCATTCCAGCGCTTATAGCAATCATTGGCTGTGCGCCTCACGATTCCAAGGGCACTTACGATGTCCGCAACGGTCTGCCAGTGTGCCTGGCGTTGTGCAGGTGTGGTCTTGGATCCTGCAACAATGACCATCTCATTGTCATGTGCGGACACATACTCGACAAGTGCATTCAGTTGGTCATCCGTGAAGCTGGGCTTCCTGGATGGGCCGGACTGTGTAGCCGTGTCTGGGGCATCAGCCTGTGCCGGACGAGCACTCTTCCTCTTCCGCTTGGAAGGTGGTGGTGATCCTGAGTGTCCTGCGCCGCTCTGGACACTAGGGGCAGGAGCCCTGGTGGACTCTGTATCAGGAGTGTGGGATTGCACACTCAGCATGGGAGTTGGTGCAGGCATTGGCTCTAGTGTGATGGTGTCAGGGGGAATGTCAGCAGCATGGACTAGGACCGACACTGTCTGGGCTGGGTGTGTGAGGGCTGGGGTGGATGGAGCCGCAGCTGCCCCTGCAGCCTCTCCGCCCTGCCTACTTGGTGCAGCAGATGACCTTGCTGCCCCAGATGCACGTGGCATGGTGACATCAACGTGCACCAGCGCACGTGTCATAGGCCTGCTGACCTGGAAGTCAGCCATGGAGTCAGCCAGGTCTGGTGCCACAATGGGCTGGTCCAACAAGGGCTGAGCATGGATGGTGTCAGCCACATCAGCCTCAACAGGAGGGGGGTGGGGGGGATTATGGGTGCCCTTGACTGGTCCTCCACACATGGGGGGACAGGCTCACCCTGCAAGTAACGACCACGTCCCCTACCGGATCCACCACGGCCACCACTTGTGGCTCTTCCACCTTTGCCACCCTTACGGAATCCTCGCCTCCCAGCCATGGCACTGATGTTAATGTGCGTATGGGAGTGGCTGTAGAATATTGTCCTGGGCAATTGGGGGTCAAAGGGGTTGGGTACCAGATGGTAATTGTACCCTAGTGCTCTTGCAAGGCTGATTGTAACCCCTGGGGAAAGATGACGGGTCACGCTACGCACAGGAGCCCCAAAAAAGGGAGATGACGTGCACGCAACCCCTCCTAGACCACGTGTGCAGAAAGAAAAACCTGCACTACGCTGTGGCACCCAGTAACACAAGAATGAACGTATGCGTGTCACACGCAGCCTAGAATGACCTCTGAAGCGGTAGGCTACACACAGGGCAAGCACAGATGTTAGATACGTGCGTGACTCACCGTCTGCCATGTAAAAGAGCGTGAAAAAGGAGCGCGTTTGGTTGGCAACACCCCCACCAAAAGAAGATTTGTACGCTGTCTGAGGAGACAGGACAACATTAGAAGGGAACACTGTTTGAGGGAACAGGCCCAGGTAAACCAGTAAAAGAGAAAAAAGAGAAAAAGCTGTCAGAGGTAACAGGGAATACAAACTTGAAACGCCGTGAAGTAAATCGCGTGTGAAACGACAAGAAGTACAGAATTCACCCATTCGCTCTCCACGAAGAGCACGTACAAGGAAATGGTGTTCTACGCGTACCTTTTATACAGTTACGGGGCGTGTACGCGCTAGGGCCATTTCCACCAATTACACGCTTTGTCACTTCTGCGTGTAGGGCCATTTGCACCAATCACACGCGATTACACTCTGACGTGCAGTCTTTCCACGTGTGCTCTGTCATCATGTGCTGTGTGGGAAACACCCGTGCGGGTCACGTCACAGACGCGCTTATGCGCTGAGGGCCTTTGGTCCAATAGAATCGCGTATGCGTGCTGACGCGCTTACGCGCTAAGGGCCTTTCCTCGGTTTTCACGCTGACGTGCAGGATTTTCACGTGCCAAATCACTCCGTACCAAGCTGGCCACAAATACCACGCTCCTGTCTGGAAGGCCGAACTACTGCCCCCCAGAGCCCCGAGCACGCTCCCACCTGCCATCTGCTGCTGCCTGACTGCCTGCTGCCCCTGCACTGCTGGGGGGTGGGGGTGGTGGTAGACATGAGTGGGGGCCTGGTGGAGGGTGCCCCTGGATGGTGGGGGGTGGGGGTGTTGGGAGACATGAGTGGGGGCCTAGTGGAGGCTGCCCCTGGTGGCTGCGGGGTGGGGGTGGTGGGAGACATGGGTGGGGGCCTGGTGGAGGGTGCCCCTGCACTGCTGGGGGTGGGGGTGGTGGGAGACATGAGTGGGGGCCTGGTGGAGGGTGCCCCTGCACTGCTGGGGGGTGGGGGTGCAGGGGGACATGAGCAGGTGTGCAGGGTAGTCCCCTGTTTTGTGGGCTGCCTGCAGGGGCCGTCGAGGGTTACAGGGAACACCTGTGAGGACCCACCCAGCCTAATCGCGTGTGGACCTTCCCGCGCACCCCTGAAATACACGCGCCCAGGCTATTCGCGTGTGGAACTTCCCGCGCACCCCTGAAATACACGTACCCTGCTGAAATTGCGTGTTAAACTTCCCGCGCACCCCTGAAATACACGCGCCCCGGCTATTCGCGTGTGGAACTTCCCGCGCACCCCTGAAATACACGTACCCTGCTGAAATCACGTGTAAAACTTCCCGCGCACCCCTGAAATACACGCGCCCAGGCTATTCGCGTGTGGAACTTCCCGCGTACCCCTGAAATACACGTACCCTGGCTAATCGCGTGTATAACTTCACGCGTACCCCTGATATGCACGTTACCCGCTTTGCGTTCCTTGTTTGGCAGCCCTGTAAACTGGTCCAGGGTTAGCGCAGCCCTTTGCGATGATTTAGCGATTTTGATGACTTTTCCTTGCGCGAGGGCGTTCTTGGGGGCGTTACTGGCGCTGCTACAGGGTCGCTGCGATACTCTGCGCCACGGCTGGTTTGGGAGCCTAAAATCCATGAATACGCTGTGCGCGGAAATCGGTTTTAGCGCACGTGCCTGGCGCAGACAATCGCACGTGGACACTCTGCGCCAGCCGCTTGCGACACTTTTCTGCGAAATTCTATGAATTACCCTGAATGGTTTTTCGTGGAAATTATGTATGACAATTCTAGCCATAGAAGAGTAATGTTTGTGCCAACAAAAATGTTCCACATGTAATACCAAACTATCGCGAATGGATTCCATCAATTTCAGTTATTCACATGCACCAGTAGCTGTTAAGCAAATGTGCACCTATGTCATCCAATCCACATTGTTTCAAAATAGATGTCTATTTGAGCCACATGATAATGCAGCAATTCACACACATCATCAGTTCCCTCAACAATATGATTCTCAATATTGTGTGTCTTACAAATGCTTGTAAAATATGTATGGCAATTTAGCCATAGAAGAGCATTTTGAATAATAATGTGTGTTTTTATGTTAACAAATAGCTTTTGACATGAAAATCATTTTACCCGCCTTTCGTGATGACACACACTACTCGCCTTGGGTAAACCTTTCAGACATTAAGTCTGCTTTGACATGCGCAGACTGTACAGCGCCTTTCCATTACAACTTCGGCTCCCGGGACAGCACACTACTCCATTTGGACATGCACGGTCCCTTGCTATCCACGGACACACACACAACGTGATCACATAATCACTACAAGACATGCGCACTACACCCCGACAGTGAAACAGCTCTTTTCTCACTGTTGGGAAGATCTCCATGCAAAAGGTGATTTTTTACGTCTCCACTCGAGACTACTTTTTGAATCTTGGCTTTTTACTAGAGCATAGCCACTCATACGAGCAATTGTCACACCACCTCTTTAGGTTGCCTGCATTAACACCATGCACGCAAATATCTTGCTATGACACAGCTCCTTTCTCACTGTTCAGTAGAGCAGCGGCCGTCATTCCCGCCCTGCAAGTACAACTTCATATTTTTACGTTCCCACACGGGACTACTAATCGAGTTTTGGCTTTTAGTTACTAGATCACAGCCAATTCCCCACCCCCCCCACGAGCTTCTGTCACATTATCTCGTTACGTCGGCCCGCATGTCATAGTTTAAAATTGACACCATGCATGCTAAGATCTTGCTACTTACCCAACACTTTCACTATCCATCTGTTGTGCTCTCAATTGCTTGAATGGCTTCCGCTATGCACAGATCACACGTGGGACTTACCATTAATCCAGCTGGACCAACACCTCCTAGACCAGTGGCACCATCATAGGCCGTCCCTGTTCATACAACACGATTCTGGCTCAGGACTTCCCACCATTCCTTTCGCATTTTTGTGGCCTTCTGCCACCCCATGATTAATAACATTCAATAATTTTTACTTTAGCTTCAGGCCTCTGACGTTTGCAGACAGCCTCCCAGACAATTCATCTGCTGGACAAACTTTAACACGACCAAGGCGGCTACTTACCTGCACATGGTAGGTCCCCTCTTTTGCAGTTTTAATATGGTTTCCTAGACATCAGTCTCTGAACTAACACAGTCACCTATCATTCATTGGTGGACGCCCTTCTATTAACATTGACCCGACTTGAAATCATTGTCCTGCAGACCGTTCGGTACTTTCACAGCAGCGTTGCTACAAGTTTTACAGCCGCTGCTTCTCTCCAATCTATACCGAACCAGAAACACAAAATTGTGTGTCGACGACAATGTTAAACAATGTTGAATGCATTGTCATTTAAAACAATACTTCAAATGTATACTGTTTGTCACTCTGCCTACTAACTCACAAAAACGCAGACAGAAATATGCTCAATAATGCATATATTCAGCGCCACGGCGCAGCTTGTATATTTGTTTTGTTCTCTGTTAGTGTAAAATAAAAAACCCATTTGTTGTCATTCCCGCATCAGTGGGTTTTTTGTCTATTGAGCTAGCAGTTACCTAGCTCCTCTGCAAAACCTGGTGACCCTATGTCACGCCTTTGGTTAGGGTAGCTTTGACTCTTTTTCTCACTTACAGTATCTCCCACCCTCTTGAGTCAAGCCCCCTTACAAAAAAGAGGGTCGCCCTTATATCTCTCTTCATGTAACACATATTTACATAGAGTTCAGAGAATCGAATAGAGAGGCGCATTGGGCGCATGATTACGATGAAGTTACAGGTTACAGCAAATAGATACAATATACATTTAACACATATTTACATAACGTTCAGAGCAACGAACAGAGAGGAGGGAACAACAGGTCGGAATATAGAGCAGAAACAGTCTAAGTACAGTGAGCAAACCGTAATGGGATTGGCAGGTGTAGAGATTATGATGAGGAGGCTCGGGAATCCCGTTCATTTAACCACAATTTGGTTTTAGCTTTGAAGGAATGGATGTGCGGAACGTTTCTGAGAGCATTAGGTTGGATGCTCCAAAGCTTAGCTGTGAGGACTGGGAAGCTCGAGCCTACGGCTGTCTGAAGCTTGAAACTAGGAATTGTCAGCATTTGGGCCTGAGAAGATCTTAGAGGTCTAGTTGCTGTGTGTTGTATGAAGCACGTGGAAAGGTAAGCCAGAGCTGCGTTGTTCTGGGCCTTGTGTGTTAGTACAAGAGCTTTGAGGGATATGCGATGAGTGATGGGCAGCCAGTGCAAATTGCGTCTCGTGTTAGATAATGTGTGAGCGCCTGGGAACATTGAGTGCTGCCCTTATGGCGTTGTTCTGCGTGACCTGGAGTTTATCAATGTTTTTTTGACTAGTCCCAAGGTAAAGGGCGTTGCAGTAATCGATTCTGGACATGATGAGGGTTCTGGCGAGAATTAAACAGTTCTCCGTTGTCAGAAAGCGGTGACATGCTGTAATCAATTTGCAAGTATAGGATGACGCTGAGACAACTGAGTTGGTTTGACGATTGAGGGACAAAGTGGAGTCTAGATAAATTCCAAGTGTTTTTGTTACGTTGGAGACTTTGATATCGTTCCCATCAATGATGAAGGACTTGTATTTGGGGTCAAGTTTGGTGAGTTTGTATTGAGAGCCAAGAAAGATGAATTCTGTCTTTTCATCATTAAGGCAAAGCCCATGAGGAGCCATCCAGGCCTGGATGACAGTGTATACTCCATTGAGCGCTTTAGCATCTGTTACATAATCGCCAGTGATAGGGATGAGTATCTGGGTGTCATCCGCATAATTAGTGTAGGAGACACCCAAATAGTCAAGTATATCAAAGAGCGGTTTAGTAAACACGTTATAAAGTGTGGGAGAAACACAAGATCCTTGTGGAACTTCGCACGGGACGTGGGCTGGGTCAGTTGCGGCTAGGGGAGAGAAGACCCTCATGGTTCTGTTTGCCAGAAAGGAGCTGATCTAGGAAGTGGCTGCATCAGAGAAGTGGGCCGCTTTTTTGAGGTAGTGGCAGAGGATTTGGTGATCAACCAAATCAAAGGCTGCTGAAAGATCAAGGAGGAGCAGGAGCGCCAGTTTGCTCTTGTCTTTCAGCTCCTCGATTTGGGTTTTCAAATCAATTAGGGCTGTCTCTGTACCGTGTCTGGGATGGAAGCCAGATTGTCTAAGCCCTAAAAGATTGTTGGTTTCAAGATAGTCCTGGATTTGGAGTTCGGCTGCACGATCCAGATTTTTGAGAAGGTAAGGCACCGTGGTGATGGGCCTGTAGTTAGAGGGATTACTGGGATCGAGATTGGGTTTTTTGATTAAAGGGATGACCCAAGCATCCTTAAGGTTGTCATGTACAGTGTCCGCTTTGAAGGAGGCATTAATGAATGAGGTAATGAATGGGGCAAGGTCATGTGCAGCTTCCTTTATGACCGGTGCAGGGCAGAGCTTCGTTATAATATTTTCTACTTCCTTAATAGTGAGGGGTGAGAAGCTAAAAGGTTTGAAGGAATGTTTAGGAGAAGGGGTTTTATAGGATGGGGGGTTACCCGTTGAGTCAGAGAGGTGGCTTTTTCTGGTATTCATTTTGGCTTGGAGCATGGCAATTTTGTCAAGCAGTGCCTTTTGAATATTGGAGCACCAATCTGTGTCTGGGGTGCACATATCAAGCGGGCCAACAGGCGACTCAAGTTCTTTGAGGATCTTAAAGAGTTCCTTGGTATTTGATTGGGCTTGAAATCCTTTTGTTATAAACTTCATTTTTAGCAACTAGGATGGCTTCCTTGTCGGTGAGGGAGGCTGTGGTAAGGTTGTTTTTGTTGACTAGAGAAGGTGAGCTTTTCCAATGAGCCTCAGCTTTTCGTTTTTCTTTACGCAGATCGCGTAGGTGCGTGGTAAACCAGGAATTAAGGTGAAGCCGTGGTTTTTGTTCGCGCAGTTTGAGGGGGCAATGGTGTTGAGGGCTTTTAGCATGGCATGATTGTAGATGTCTACTAGCACTGTGGGGTCCGAGCATGTGGTGGACGCCGAGTTAAAAAGAGGAAGGATGACGTCTCTAAGAAGTCACACTACCAGCTGTACCTCCCCAGAGGTATTTTTCCTTTCCTCTCCTTCCCCCAGAAGCTCACTGTCTCCAGAGCTCTGGTTCTCTATAGGCTGGACTACTGCAACAGCCTCTTTCTAAATCATCCTGCTTCTACTCTCCGCCCTCTGCAACTTATCCAAAACAGGACTGCAAGACTTGTCCTTGGCCTCAAGCCCAGGGATCACATCTCTCCAGGGCTGAAATCTCTGCACTGGCTCCCAGTGGCTGCCAGGATTAAGTTCAAAACCCTCTGCATCATCCACAAGGCCTTCTGGGGCCTGGGGCCTCAATTCCTTCAACTCTCTCTTCCTAAATATATTCCTTCTCGAGCTCTTCGCTCATCCGCCTCCAATTCCCTCAAGTCAGTCACTTCTCCAAGCAACGAGTTGGTGGTAGATCTCTTTCCTCGCTGGTGCCTCCCTCTGGAACAGCCTCCCTGCCTCCCTTAAACTCAAGGAGAACCATCTCCGGTTCCGGAGGCTCCTCAAAACCTTTATCTTTGTTTCTGCTTTTTCTCTTCCCCTCCTCTGCTGACCTCCTAGCTGTAACTGAAACTTGCACTGGCTTCCTGGACACCCTCTGATCTCGGGACCAGGTCCCTCCTTTGCCAGCGTCTCACACCTGCACTGCCCACCTGGCAACCCCTGCACTTGGGGACTGTTTCTGTATCCCTACAGTCCCCCTCCGAGCCCTGCACTTACCCATGCACTTGCCACATGCTGGCCGCTACTTACTTAGTGTTATTATCTTTTGCCATGTATTGCACTGTCCCTGCCTCCTTCCCACGCACTTGCGCAGTCTGAATGATACCTGGCCTAGCAGGATTGTTGTCCGTCCTCCCTTTGTTCCCTTCCCTTGCCTCGTCGCGCCTTGAAACACTTGTGTATAGGCGCGTTATAAATGCCATATCATATCATTGATTGCCATGAATTCCTTTATGGTGACATCCTGTATTACCAAGGCATTAGTAACATTTTCCTGCAGATGAGTATTAGTTTCTAGTTTACCAATGGCTTGTACACAGCTCCCCCCTATCATGGAACAAATGGCAGGAAGACACAGTATGCAGCAACAACAAAACAGTTCAATGCCAAGGATCACCATCAGAACTGAAAATATTTTCCAAGTTCGTAACAGGTCCCAAAATCATGTGCCAAACCAGCAGTCTGTCTTATTAAAAAATGGCATGTGTGGCGTTCATAATCATCAAGAGGGTGGTTTTATGATAACCCCCTCTATATTGGAGGTCCCGAAGATCAAGAGTACGCGAATGCACATATGGTGGAGACATGGTAGATAAACTTGCAGTCAGCAATAGAGAATCAAGTGGACGCATACTTTCCAAATACCTAAATATGAGTGTCAATGTAATTATAATACAAGCTGTTATTGTGATCAGTATCCATTTTATCCTAAGGGACCATGGCCTTTGATGGACAGGACTATTGTAAGCAAAACGGTCATTGTTATCATTAATACGAGCAGCCCCAACCACAGGCATAGTTTCTCAGTGTCCGTCAAGAAGCCTCACTGTTAGGCTTTTTCTTTTCAGTTCATCCGTTGGTGCCAATCTTGTTTGAAGGTAACTTTGCTGGTCCCTGCCTCTTATCGTGTGCAGAAGAGGAATGACGAGGGACTGGCTCAACGTTGGTTTGTGGGTGCAGAATCTGTAACGCTCACCTGATTCCCGCAGAGGCGCCGGTCTTGACTGGGTGAATGCCGTATCTTCAAAGGTGATGTGTAACACACGGTTGGCTCTTTGGGCTGGACCGCTGTGCACTGTATGTCTGACTCGAAGAGTAAGAGGTCTGCAGATAGAAAATATGGGATTAATGAACTGGGGTTATTGGGTGCCTCTCTCCTCTTCCCTTTCTCTTCTCCTGTAGAACCCAAAGGTTAACGCCCTCACCTTAGGTAAGTGAACGCCGAGCTCTCCATCTGCCTCGGGCAGGGTGCCGTAACCAGTTTCTTCACTGGATAAGGGTGCAGGCCTCTTGACTCAGAGGACTGCTGTCTGTCGTTAACTGCAACGAACGGTAAGTTCTGGGCACTTCAAATGTCTTAAAAGTCTTTTGTAATGATATCTCTTGTTTTGCAGGGTTCCGGCGATGGCGGGCTGATGAGAGTTGAGGATCGAACCCGCGTGAGGAATAGAAGCGCCTGGAAGCACGTAAGTAAGCGCTTGTAGCCTGCTTCACGATGCGCACTAACTGTCCCTTTTATCTTGCAGGTACAAGTTCGGAGATTTAGAGAAGCTGAAGGGTGCTGGAATACCCACTGGATTCGGCGTGGGAAGGAGTAATGGCACGTGAGTAATAAAGTTGCCCAATGTCTTTAAACGCACCTTCTTTTGTCTTTCAGATGCGGGATGCAGCGCCGAAGGCCTCCGGAGCGTGCGAAGAGCTGGTAAGCTTTTGTCTTTCAGATGCCGGAATGCAGTGCGAAGACCTCCGGAGCATGCAAAGAGTAGGTAAGCCTTTGTCTTTCAGATGCCGGAATGCAGCGCGAGGCTTTGGTGACAGCCGATGGACCAGGTAAGAGATGCGCTGCCACTGAAGACCGTAGTGCTAACCTGTTCTTTCTTGTCCTTTACAGGTGCTGCTGAAGACTGGATTCCAGGATGGTAAGCCTTTGTTCCCTTAGGCCCAGGATCAGAAGCAGAAGACACGATGAGCGTTCTGCTGCAGAGAATGCAGAATAACACAAAGCAAGATTCATCCATCGGGTGTGGTTTAAATAGCCTCCTGTAGTGCTTAGGTGTCTCCTCCACAAGCCACGCCTAGGTAAGAAAAGAGTTCCTGCTTTCCAGAAGAGTTCCAGTGTTCTGAACCTAGGGAGTGGCTCCTGCCCCACCCAACAGGAAAAGTAGTCCCAAACAGAAGAGGATCAGGGGTTCAACTGGCAGGTAAGTAAGCAGCATGGTCTGCTGCAGGTAAGTCCACCCAAGCATTATGAGCCCGGCGCTTCCAGCGCTAGGACTGGGCATCTTTATGAGCCTGGTGCCACTGGCGCCAGTACAGGGTCCAAAAGGTCCCAATTGGGACTGGCTGGCACTCGGAACCGGGGTTATGGGTCTGCTTCCAAGGGAGTCGGGCAAGTCCTGATCTTTTGGAAGCAGAGATCATGACAGCACCCCCCCTCAAGGCCCCTCCCAAACCTGGCTTCTCCGGGGGTTTGGGCTTGTTAGGAAATGTTTGATGAAATCTTTTGATTAGACGAGGCGCGTGGACATATTCTGCAGGTTCCCAGGATCTTTCTTGGGGACCGTAGCCTTTCCAGTCAATCAGGTAAAATAGTTTAGATTGGAGATCTTGGAATCCAGGATGCTTTTACTTCAAACTCGAGTTCTCCATCAACTAGAATAGGTTTGGAGATGTAGTTAGTCGGGTTTGAGGTTGCACGGGTTTAATAAGAGACGTGGAAGACCGGATGTATCTTCATGTGAGGGGCAAGTCCAACTTGACCGCTACTGGATTTACTATGGTAGTGATGGAATAGGGACCAAGGTATCTTGGTTGAATGTTCGTGTCCTTTTAGAGGTAGATATTTGGTGGATAACCAGACTTGATCTCCTACTTGATATTGGGGGGCTTCCTTCCCGATGTTGGTCTGCTCCTTTCTTGTATTGTTCTTTAGCCCTTGAAGGTGTGAGAAAACAGCTCCTTAAAGGCTTGGGTGATTGTAGAATGCAGGTGGTCTACTGCTGGTGTTCCAAGATCTTGGAGTGGATCAACTCCCGAGGTTCGAGGTGACTACCGTATAAAAGAAAAAAACGGGGTCTTTCCCAGTTCCCGAGTGGACAGAGTTATTGTAGGCATATTCGGGCTATCCAAAGGATATCTTCCAAGTTTTTTTAGTTTGTTGTAGCATGCAGCGGCAAATGCTGTTCCAGAGTTCATTGGTCCTCTCGTTTGTCCGGTCGGTTTGAGGTGGTGGCTGGTCGAAAGTCTCACATCAATTTGAGCGCGACGACAGCAACTTCGCCAAAAATGAGAAATAAAATTGACTACCCTCGATCCGAAATTAGAACTGAAGGAAAACCGTGCAGTCGGACGATGTTTTCGAGAAATTCTCGGGCCAGAGTTGCTGCTGTTGGTAAGGCCTTTGAAGTGGAATGAAAATGCGCCATCTTGGAGAATAGGTCCACGATTACTAGGATCGTATTGTATCCGGAGCATCGGAGGTAGATCGGTGATGAGTCCATAGAAAGCGTATGCCAAGGGCGAGGCGGGGATGTCAATAGGGCGTAAGAGGCCGGCTGGTTTTTCCTTTTGACTCTTGTTTGGGCGCATACTCCACAGGACATTATAAAGTCTCTGATATCTTTTTTCCAAGACGGCACCAGAAGTAGCGCTTGATCTTTTCGAGGTCTTGGTCATACCGGGATGTCCTTCCATTAAAGAATCGTGATAACAAGAGATTACCTTTTTCTGTAAAATCTGTGCTGGGCAGGTATAACCGTTCTTTGGAAATATAATAGGTTGTCCTTCACCGTAAAGTCCTTTCCCTGCAGATGCCAATTCTGTATGTCTGCTGGAGTTTACCAGTAGCCTGGCTTTATTCTTAACTTCCTCTATGGAATTGTGTGGCGATTAACACCTAGAATTCTTGTTCGGGAATGATAGGTACAGGTTTAGATTGATAAAATATTCTTCCACTCCCATCCGAAAAAGGGCATCAGCTTTACCGTTTTTTGTACCAGGTCGATAGGTAATTATGAAGTCAAACTCGGCAAAAGAATAGTGCCAACGGAGTTGCCTAGAGGATTGAGCGTTTGCGGTTCAAATATTGCAGGTTTCGGTGATCTGTAATCACAGTAACGTTGTGTCGGCCCCAGAAGATAATGCCGCCAATCCTTAAAAGGCGGACTTGATAGCTAGAAGTTCCTTATCAGTAATAGTGTAATTGATTTCAGGAGGCGAGAATTTGCGGGACCAAAATGCCACGGGATGTAACTGATTGGTTACTGGGTCCTTTTGTGATAGAACTGCCCCCATGGCAAGGCTCGAAGCATCAGTTTCAACGATGTAGGGAGTTCTGGGCGAGGATGTTTTAAGATCGGTGCAGAGATAAATCTAGTCTTCAAATTCTGGAAAGCTTGTTCCGCCTCGGTAGACCATTCAAAAACGTTTGTTTTTCTTTAACAAGGCGGTGATGGCTGGACTATTCGAGAGAATTTCGGGGATAAACCTGCGGTAAAAGTTAGCGAAGCCTAACATGCTTTGAACACCTTTTACGGAGATGGGCGATGGCCATTTGAGAATTGCATCGACCTTCTTTGAATCCATACGCACTCCGCTAGGTGATAAATATGAATCCCAAGAATTCAACTTCAGTCACGTTGAAAACACATTTCTCCAACTTAGCGAAAAGTTTGTGTTGACGCAATCTCTCGAGGACCATTTTCACGTGTTTTTCCGATGTTCAGTTTCCGATGAAGAATAAACGAGGATGTCGTCATTGTAAACAACAACACACACATCTATGAGCTCTCTGAGGACATCGTCCATAAAATATCGAAAGCGGCCGGGCATTGCAAAGTCCGAAGGGCATGACCTGATATTCAAATAGCCCATACTTGGTGCAGAAGGCCGTCTTCCATTCATCGCCCTCTTTTACTCGTACCAAGTGGTAGGCTCCTCAAAGATCCAGCTTTGTATATATGCATGCTTTTCTGACTTGGTCCAGGAGTTCAGGGATCAAAGGTAACGGATATCTATTCTTAACGGTGATCTGTTCAGGGGCGATAATCTATACAATTCTAAGGTCCCCTTCTTTTTTGGAACGAAGAACAAAGCTGAGGAAGCAGGGGACTTGGAAGGATGAATAAACCCATTCGCTAGGTATTGATCCAGGTATTGTCGGAGGTGAAGATTCTCAGGCTCGGTGAGGGCATAAATTCTACTACAAGGAGGAGTAGATCCAGGTATCAGGTCTATCTGGCAGTCATAAGACCTATGAGGAGGTAGAGAGTTAGCCTGATCCTTCCGGAAAACATCTTGGAATTCTAGGTATTCAGGAGATAACTGGGGAGCCTCCGAGGAAATTGCTGCCAGTGCAACACCAGGTCGAGGGTGACAAGTAGAGACACATTCTGGAAACTGAACCGTTCTTGCTCGCCAATCGATCTGAGGATTGTGATTCTCTAACCAAGGAATTCCTAGAATAATCTGGAACTGAGGGGCCTTGATCACATCGAACACGACCTTCTCATGGTGTCCATCTTGACTTACTAGCGTCACTTCTTGGGTGGTATGCGTTACTGGTCCGGAGGCTATCTCCGTACCATCCACCGTAGTAATGACGTCCTTTACAGCCTTTGGACAAAGAGTCAAGATTCATCCTCAAACCATTTCATGATCCACATAATTGCCATGGCACCGCTGTCGACGTAAGCTTCAATCGCATGTAATCGATCCGGATGTTCAGGGCTAATGAGGACCATAGTATAACGAAATGCGAGGTCACGGAACTGGTTTTAACGCTCGGCAAGAGGACCTCTATTCTTGTCGGGTGAGGTCGTTTCCCTGCTCAGAGTTTGTGACCCTGGTAACTGCAGCTCCTACTGCCTTCTTGGCTGGTTTCACCGGACAGTCTCGAAGAAAGTGCCCGAGTTTCCGCAATAGAGCATAATTGCAGCTGTTTTCTCCTTTCCCGCTCCTTTTGTGTTAGTGGTCCTTTCAGGCCCCCTATTTGCATGGGTTCCCCGGAGTCTACTCCTTTGTTAGGAGTTGGTGGTTTGGAAAATACTCGAGCATCAAACTTGGAACGATCGGCCTTCCTGTTCTGCAGTCTGTGGTCAATTTGAACGACTAGGTCAAATATAGTCCGAACAGTCTTGCGGGGGATTCACTTACTTGGGCTAACACATCTTTGAGCTCTCCACGTAGACCTCTATAAAACAGCGTAATCCTTTGTCCTCAGGCCATCGGGTTTCCACTATCAGTCTGTTTGAAAGACGCAATATAAGCCAAAAGTCTTGATTACCCTTCGCAATGAAAGGAGCTCAATGTCCAAGGCCTGCCCCTGTGAATGTCTTGCAAACAGTTTTCCATACTGAGCTGAAAAAGCTTGAAAATCATGGAGAACCGGATCATCTTGATTAACTAGAGGGATCGTCCCAGTCTGCCGCATTGCCACTAAGGTACGAAAGCACGAAAGCTACCTTAGCTTGATCAGTTTGGAAAGGCTGCTGGCCGGCATAAGAAGTGCAACCGGCACTGATTAATAAATACTGCAAACCTCTTTGGGTCACCAGAAAATCGTTTGGGCGGAGCCAGAGATACATTCCCAGGTAGGTTGATCTGCACTGGGTTCGTAGAGGATGTTGAAGGAAGATTTGCCCCTGATGCGGGTAACGGAGTTTGTCCGGCTTGTGACTGTAGCAATTGTCTAGCGAGATCGTCTGTTCGCTCGTTGGAAATAATCAGTTCCCTTCTTAGAGCATTCGTTTCCTGACGGGCTGCATGCACTTCTGCTCTTAGTTCCCCAAGTAACTGGGCTAGCTGGTCGTATCCGAGGTTTCCATAGCGCCTGGGTGGGATTTGGCGTAGGCTTTGTGTTCTGTAACGCTCACCTGATTCCCGCAGAGGCGCCGGTCTTGACTGGGTGAATGCCGTATCTTCAAAGGTGATGTGTAACACACGGTTGCTCTTTGGCTGGACCGCTGTGCACTGTATGTCTGACTCAAAGAGTAAGAGGTCTGCAGATAGAAAATATGGGATTAATGAACTGGGGTTATTGGGTGCCTCTCTCCTCTTCCCTTTTCTCTTCCTGTAGAACCCCAAAGGTAACGCCCTCACCTTAGGTAAGTGAACGCCAAGCTCTCCATCTGCCTTGGGGCAGGGTGCCGTAACCAGTTTCTTCACTGGATAAGGGTGCAGGCCTCTTGACCTCAGAGGACTGCTGTCTGTCGTTAACTGCACGAACGGTAAGTTCTGGGCCCTTCAAATGTCTTAAAAGTCTTTTGTAATGATATATCTTGTTTTGCAGGGTTCCGGCGATGGCGGATGGCGGGCTGATGAGAGTTGAGGATCGAACCCGCGTGAGGAATAGAAGCGCCTGGAAGCACGTAAGTAAGCGCTTGTAGCCTGCTTCACGATGCGCCCTAATTGTCCCTTTTATCTTGCAGGTACAAGTTCGGAGCTTTAGAGAAGCTGAAGGGTGCTGGAATACCCACTGGATTCGGCGTGGGAAGGAGTAATGGCACGTGAGTAATAAAGTTGCCCAATGTCTTTAAACGCACCTTCTTTTGTCTTTCAGATGAGGGATGCAGCGCCGAAGGCCTCCGGAGCTTTCGAAGAGCTGGTAAGCTTTTGTCTTTCAGATGCCGGAATGCAGTGCGAAGACCTCCGGAGCATGCGAAGAGTAGGTAAGCCTTTGTCTTTCAGATGCCAGAATGCAGCGCGAGGCGTTGGTGACAGCCGATGGACCAGGTAAGAGATGCGCTGCCACTGAAGACCGTAGTGCTAACCTGTTCTTTCTTTGTCTTTACAGGTGCTGCTGAAGACTGGATTCCAGGATGGTAAGCCTTTGTTCCCTTAGGCCCAGGATCAGAAGCAGAAGACACGATGAGCGTTCTGCCGCAGAGAATGCAGAATAACACAAAGCAAGATTCATCCATCGGGTGTGGTTTAAATAGCCTCCTGTAGTGCTTAGGTGTCTCCTTCCACAGCCACGCCTAGGTAAGAAAAGAGTTCCTGCTTTGCAGAAGAGTTCCAGTGTTCTGAACCTAGGGAGTGGCTCCTGCCCCACCCAACAGGAAAAGTAGTCCCAAACAGAAGAGGATCAGGGGTTCAACTGGCAGGTAAGTAAGCAACATGGTCTGCTGCAGGTAAGTCCACCCAAGCATTATGAGCCCGGCGCTTCCAGCGCTGGGACTGGGAATCTTTATGAGTCTGGTGCCACTGGCGCCAGGACAGGGTCCAAAAGGTCCCAATTGGGACTGGCTGGCACTCGGAACCGGGGTTATGGGTCTGCTTCCAAGGGAGTCGGGCAAGTCCTGATCTTTTGGAAGCAGAGATCATGACAGAATCCTAGCCACACTTTCCAATTCTATAACATTAAAGTAATACCAAGCCCTAAATCTAAATCCTGTTTCATGGTCGCAAGTTGTACCTTGAAAATCCAGGTACAGTATGGTCAGAAAACAGTGCGTTGTCACTCTCTGAAAAGGATGAAGAAGCAACATCGGTCAATGGTGAAGAAGAAAATGAAGAAGCTGCTTTCTCCCCAGGCCCCACATGATCAGGAAGCAATTTTGTAGCACACTCAAGCTCCTTGGTATTGATCAGAGATGGCTCACTTGGAGCGTTGTATCATCAATTTCATTTTCATCCATTTTATTATACGGAAAGGAAGAGGAACTCTTTTCACAAGTGTCGCGTGAATCCAGTGTCGCTTGCCGTTCACTCGTACAGCTGTTTACGTAGCCAAAAGGATCGGGTAAGGCCCCTTCCAGCGAGGTGCAAGACAGGTGCCCCTCTCAATAATTCTTCACCAAGACCCACTCTCTGGGTCAGAGTCAGTGACCTGGACCCTCATATTTTACAGGGAGGTCTGCTTGTACCTGTTGGTGAATCAAATGCAAGTTTTGAGTCAACTGATCAAAATAGTCAGTCAAAAGCGGATATTCAATGTCCCTCAATTGTTTTGGTGTCTGTGTATTCCATACATTGGCTGGTCTCCCCATGACAATCTCATAGGGGGAGAGCCTTGTATTTGACTATGCCATCATCTGCATTGATAGCAAGGCTATTGGTAAAGCATCAGGCCATTTCAGATTGCTGTGTGCACATACTTTAGCAAGTTTATTCTTCAAAATAACTACCCTTTTGTGTTGGTGTTACCTTTCTGATGTTATGGTATAAACATACCATACAACTCTGAGCCAAGCGTTCAGCAACTTTCTGGATATTCGTATTATGCCAGACGGGATCCAACAAATCTTTTTAGCACATGTGTGTTGGGCCATGAGCCATGGTGACTATGCAGTAACATATGCGTTGGGCAGCATCCATCTCCGTTTCTTATTGTCCACCCAACAACCCTCATCATCTAGACCCGCTGGATCCTGAGCCCACTGTTTGATTTCTTCTGGAGTAGCTTCAGCCTAAATTTCTTTTACACTGTAAATCCTTTCCTCCATCATGCAAGTATCAGTAACCCATCTTGCTGAATCGATCACAAACATTTTCGAGTGCAGATCAGTAGCAGTCTGTTTGGCTATTCTGTCAGCAAAAGTGTTTCCTTTTCCTACATCATCCGTCACTTTCTGGTGTGTGGCGCACTACATTATTGCTAATTGTGTAGGAAGCGCAAGTGCTGATAGCAATTGGACTATCAGAGTGCCATGTTGAATTTTTGTCCCATGTGATGTCAAGAATCCCCTTTCAGCCCATAGTTTTACAAAATTATGAACCACCCCAAAACACATACTGGCTAACTGTATATTTGTTTACACTAAGCCATTCAGAAATTTGACAAGTTCTAGTTAATGCAATAATCTTTGCAGCTTGCACAGAATTGTGTGGAATTCGTTTGCTCTCTACAACAGTGTTTCGCAAGGGTTATCGCATACGCAGCGGTGGATGTACCATCTGGTAGTTTAAAACAGGAGCCATCACAAAATAGCTCCTCTTGTGGACTCTTTAAGGGTGTATCAGTTAAATCAATTCTGCCCTTCGTTTCTTGTTCTGTAACATAAAGGCAATCATGAGACATCTTGTCACTGCCGTCTGTCTCTTGTGGAAAAGGCAATAGTTCAGCCAGATTCAATGAGCAACATCTCTTAATTTGGATATGCGGTGCAAATAGAATCAGCTCGTACCTGGTTAGTCGAGCTGATGTGAGATGTTGATTCTGCGTTCTATTTAATAGAACGTCTACGGAGTGGGGTACCATCGTGATTAAAGAGTGACCTAAAACCATACACTCACTTTGTTTCACAGATGCAGCAGCAGCAGCTACAGCTCTCAAACATCTTGGCAAAGCGCATGCAACAAGGACTAACATGGAGGGAAAATAGCCGCAAGGCCTATTCTTACCCCCACCCTGTGTCAAAACAGCCAAAGCACACCCGTTTTTCACAAAACGTTTTTTTGTATATGCATGAACAAAAAAAAAGTTTTCGTAATTTGGTGTGCCCAAAACTGGTGCTGAACACATAAGCAAATCAAAAGCGTTCTGGCAATCCATGTTCCACAGTAAAGGCAAAGAAATGTCCTTCTTTGTCATTGCCAACATAGGTTTTATCAACATTTTAACAACAACGAAAAATTTGGAATCCACTGTCTACAATATGAAGCCATGCCAATTAAAGCTCTGACCTCCTTCTGTGTATTTGGAACAGACATATCAGAGATGCTTTATATCCATTCAGGTGTCAGCTTTCTTCCTCCTTCGACAGGAGATAGCCCAGAAAGACGCCTGTCGACAATACTGAAATGTATTCAATGAAGCTTTATGCCCATGTTCTGCTAAATGAATGAGCAGCAAAACGGTGCCCTCCTTGCAAGCATCTTCAGAATAAGCAACTAGAAGTAGATCATCTATGTATTGCAGAAACATGCACGTGGAAGGTAACTCAAGCATATGAAGCTGCTCTTTAAATGCTATACTGTAAATACTCTGACTCTCAGTATATCCTTGCGGAACATGAGTGAACGTGAACGAGCGTACCCCTACAGTGAACATGAACAAATATCTGCTGTCAACATGCACAGGAATACTAAAGAAAGTGTTTTTCAAATCCACAACACTAAAATGTGTATCCATGGCTGGAATCATAGTCAGAATAGTGGTGACATCAGGCAGAATCGGGAACTGTGGCGCAACAACCTTATTAATTGCGCGCAAATTAATAATGAAACGGAAAGGAATCACAATATTCCCTTAAAAAAACAGGATATTATACATGCTCCACGGAATTTCTTCAATCACACCTCGGTGTATGAAATCTGAAACAATACTTTTCAAGGCCTGTTCACCTTTGACCGAAATCTGATACTGCGGAATACGCTTCAATTTAACACCTGGTTTCAAAACAATTTTAACCTGCTCAACCTGTAAAATTCCAACGTCATTGTCATTAACTGCCCAAAAACATGTGGGAACCTTATTTAATTCAGTTGATAAAGGCATAGACAAAAATTGTTGAATGGAAGTTTGTTGTGGTGGAATCATTAAGTACACTCCATCTGGAGAACAATGAATTACAGCATTCAATTTCTTCAATAAATTCTATCCCAACAAATTTTCACTGCAATTTGTCGCCAATAGAAATTGACAAGAATCAGTGAATGGTCCCAGTGAAATTGGTACCGGCCAAGAGACCGTACTAACCACTGGCGTACCAAAGAACCTTACATAAATGTTGCTCTGCCCTGACAGTGGAATATCTGGAACACATGGATGATCAATAGAACACTTCTGTGCTCCTGTATCTATCAAGAAGAGATACTCCCTATTCCCCACCTTCATTTCAACGTAGGGCCCTTTCTGATCATAGGGAATAGGTACCAGTTCCAGACTCTGCTTCGGGCTGTCCTAGCGGAACACTATATCATCAGACATAAAATCTTCAGAAAAATAGGCATTCAAAGGATTATCATAAATATTCCCACTATGAAAATTATGTTGCTGATTATCATTTGGGCGGTACCTGTTGGTTCTATGCAAACTGATTTCTACAAGGACCCCCTATGCCAGGATGACCTCTGGATTGTCTCTGCTGAAAAAACAGGCATTGTTCTCGCCAATGACCCTCTTGTCTAAAGTATGCACATTGGTTTATATGCACGGGACCCCGTTGTGCGCCACACTGTGGCGTAAATTGGCCTCTAGACTGTGTATTCCCACCTCTCGCTCCTCTTGCTATTTGCTGTAATAACACTCTAGTCTTCGAATCGCCCTTCTTCTTATCCATCTGCTCTTTCACTGTATTAATCCCGTTTTCATAATACTGGGCCATATGTAACACTTCAGATTGTGATTTCACTTGCTGTGCACTCTCAGAAGCCATAATCTGTGATTGGATTTCAGGCAACAATCTATGCACAACCAACCTCTTTCCTGGCTCCATACTTAAATCTAGACCACTAAAATCTGAAAATACTTGCTCAAATCTGTAAAAATACTCTGTTGCACGCTCTGACTTCCCTTGCATGCAAAGCGTAAGTTTATCCGATATAATTCTCTTTACAGGTACCAGAGTCTTTAATTTAGTCACTATTCTATCTGGTAACATCCAGGTGTGGTGGTTTCTCAACGGCTTTCCTTTCCACATCTGCTTGTACTAAAACATCCCATGTATCACCCATCACTGCCTGATCATCTACAGTTCTAATTCACTTCCATAAGTCAGCAGGAAGGATCACGGGAAACAACAAATCTATATGGTTCAATGTAAAAACTGACAAACGCAAGACAGATTCTATTTCTTTGTAAAATCCTGCTGGGTTCTTCCTAGTGTGTGGGACTGATTTCTTAGTGGTATTCACTTCTAAGAGCGTCTCTTGTGCAAATGCGCATTTCTTCACTCATTGGTTTAATGGAGGAAGAAATCGATTCAGCACATAAGATGCCTGACGTCCATTTCATCCATCTCATCTTTCTGTAACCGATCTAGCTCCCTTTTAAACTAAAATACCTACGCTACATGCTCATATACTTCGCTGCAGTGTCCCTTGGGCAAGGACATTCATATCCTGCAACCCCTGTGGGACATTCATGTCTGTCAAATCACTCCATATATCAACTAAATACGTTCCCATCCGTTCTATCAAAATGTACTGTTCAGGAATACCCCCTTGATCAGAAATCGCAACCAAGCAGCCGATTCATCACCCTCTTGTCATCACCCTCTTCTATGTACTTCTCAACCCACATACACAATTATTTCTTTCTGTCTTTAGTTATTGTTCTACGAGTCACTATTCTTGAATCAGCTCCCGCCCCTTCAACCACTACAGGTGGAGCAGAACCACCTGGCAAAGATAGTTCATACAAATCTTGTTCAGTAGGCAGCTGAGAAAATATCACTGCTGGTACAGACAGTTGAGAATGGCAACTGTTGACACGGGTGCAGGAAGAGGAACAACAATGGGAGGGAGAGGAACACAAACAGGTGGAGGCACGTAAGGAGGTGGTGCAGTTGAATCAGTTCTACGCTCATTCAATAATTTATTAATTAACTCGTCTGATGCATGCATCCTGAGAGGGATATATCTTGTGCATTTCTAGTTGCAAAGCCCTATCCATACCTCAAATGGATTCTGCTGATCATGCAACAATGCTTTCTCAGCATTTGTCATGTATCCACGCACATGCTTTTCTCTACTTTTGAATTGCTGCATAGCTTCCTTCCTCCAATCCCCAACAGAGTCAAATGCTGCAGGGCTAGCCTTTTTTCGCAACAATACAGATTCCAAATGCTCTAAGCGGGCAGTTTCAAAACTACCATAAGCTGGTCACTGAAGCTCGGGAACAGGCCTGGTCTGTCTGTGCCAAATAGCATTAAATACGATAGCTCCCAGGCCATACTTACAATACATTTGATAAACCGGCGACCCTTCGCGTGGTGCCGGTTGGCCATGTTTCAAAGAATGTCTTTCCCTGCGGAAAAAACTGCGAAGCAGGATGACTATTTCCCAGACATAGTTAAATCACAATCTTACCTTGCAACGTTTACATTTGCAAACACAACACTTACAACCAAACAAATATCAGAACTTTTATGAATCAGGGCACGACTAAACTGATTCCAACAAACAAAGGTCCAAACGGACATCAATCATCGTGGCTGGCGTTTTCGTCAAACAACCCTCGACATCGGGGCCCTTATCGTGAAGCCCTCTAAACGCTGCTCACCATCCAGGGATCCGGCTTGCAGAACTGTGGAGGAATCACGTCTCACTTTGCAGGGTGCCCAGTCACTCTCCAATCCCGGTCCGGTGGCCTCATCTACATCCAAGCGATGTGGCATCAATCCTGAGGGTCCCTATTTGGGCACCATCTGAAAGATTAAAAATATCTAGGCTTACTACAACATAATAGAAATACCAAGTCACAAGGTCAAAGTTACAATTGTATGTATTAGCAAGTGGCCACTTGGTTCACAACACCACACAATGGGCCTCATTACGACCCTGGCGCTAATGGGTTAACGGCGCCGTAAAAGGCTGCAGCGCCGTTAACCCATTAGCGCCTTACTACGAGGTCCCTTTGTGGGACCCGACTTGAACAGCTAGTCTAGACGAGCCGTTAAAGTAGGGACCCACAAAGGGACCTTGGTGCTAAGTAGGGTACCGCAATTTGCGGTGGGGTACTTAGTGCCTTCCCCAGTCCCATTGAGCCCTATGGGGCAAAAATGGGAATGGGGAAGGGCCAATGTTCAATGGGGAATTACCGCCCCGCCAACCTTGGAATGGGGTGGTAATTCCCCATTGAACATTGGTGGACTCGTTACGATATCGGCACCAACCATGGTGCTAATAGCGCCATGGTTTAGCGCCAGTATCGTAATGAGGGCCAATGTGTGCAAGCAGACACCAAGAGATGAGAGACTACTGAAGATTCCAAAAGTACACATATTTATACAAATTCTTCACAGCCTTGGACACATCATCCAGCCCCTTTTCACATAATACATAACTTAGGGTTCGTGACATTACTACATTACTAATTCATATTTAAACATCATTGCATAGTTTTCCGTTTTCCATCAAACAATTCACATGTTTTCAAAATACAAGACACAAGGTAACAGGAACAGGAAGGGAAGCGCAGAAGGAGGAAATGGGTGCCAGGAAGGGCTAGGCAAGGGCGCTGCAGAGAGGAGATGATGCACTAAAAACTTTAAATTACGAGTACCAGGGAGGTCACAACAAGATTCTGTCCTCGCCTGATCTCGATTGCACTATCACTAGGTGTGCATTAGGAAGAGACACAAGCATGGATGTGGAATTGTTATGAGATAATAAGCCTGGTAAAACAGCTTTGTTCACACATCAGGTGATTTGCAGGTGAAACAAGGGTGAAAGTAATTGCTAAACAGGGTCATTGAATATAACGGTCAGGGAGCAGATGCAGGCACTCGCTTCAGAAAATCTATTTTGCCTTAAGCAAGAGGCCAGGAAATTATCTTCGTGTTCCAGCAGAGAACCAAACCGCAAGTGGTAACTTCCTGTCTTAACTGCACGCAGCAGGTGCAAGAGATGTTTTAACACCATTTACATCGTATAAGCAGTCAAGGACAGGAAACACCAATAGACGCAAATAGCACGTACATGATTAAGAAGGCTTTTTAGAAGCAAATTACATGCCTTAGCCCTTCACTGAACCAAAGCCCATGTAATGTAATGGGGACACTTACTGAACACAGACAAAACACATCTTTTATAAGTTTGCACATAGAAGATTGTATGTTCAAACAAAGCAAAGGAACACTCTAAGCATCAAGCCTTACCCATCAAGCAGATATGACGCACACACCAGTTCCCTTGTTTAGATATAAAGTGCAAGCGGACTTAGGGAAAGGAGGTCGCCCATCGAGCATCAGATTCCACTGGACCGAGGGAATGGGGCGGCGGTGGGAGGGGGTCTGCTCAAGATTCCAGAAGAGAGGCAAGAGAGGGCTAGCCAGGCCCAGCTGACCAGGACCAGTGGCACCTTGGAATGCGTTGGTTCAGGTGCAGCAGATTCTGCTCTAAAGCGCGAGTTAAATGTGGGGACTTGCTGGGTGCATTTGAGACTAAAATGCATATAACATAGCTCCCAGGTCACTCAAACTGTTAAACTATAATGACCACATGTTCTGTTTTCCATTAATGCAACCATGCTCTTCGCTCATATAGCAGTTTTGTTTATAGGTACGATGATATGTGATTTTATATTTGCTTCTGTTTTGGCATGTGTAATGCAAATTAGAGCCTGTAGAAGATAGGTGTGTTATTAAAAATATTAATCTAATCCCACCAGTGTCAAGTGCATAATTCAGAGTAATGCGTTATAATGGTGTCTCTTTGAATCTCAGAACTTCACACATTCCTGGCTGTATTTGTTTCATCAAGCTGACAGGCACGCACACACACTCGGGCAGGCTGTCTCATAGCGCTAAGACACTGCCCGGGGTACGTATCGGCATTAACATGACTAATGACCTCGTGTCCATGGCACCTGTAACTGATGGCATGTGTTAGAGATGATCATAGCATTACTAATAGTAGAATAACCTCATTCCCAGTCACGATAAAACGGACCAGACAAAAATATTTTTTCTAAAAAGCTTTTTTTAAATAAAAGAGGTTAGAGTGGAGTACAGAAGATGGCTCATCAGGAAATCAACCTCTCCATCCATTGTAGAATGGCGCTGTACGAATGCCTTCCATCAGCTCACTGTCAGGCAGTGAATACCAACATCAGTGAATACCAACGTCACGGTAGCAGTAGCTCAGCTAGGTGGGTTGCCGGCGGAATTGCTCTTTACTTACTTAAAAACTGTGAGTAAACCTGTCAGGTCTTGAGGGGTTGAACATTTCTGTGACAGTGAGAGGGGAAGAGAAACAGACTTTGAGGCCCACACATTATACATCTAATCATTGTAGCATGAGCATAGAATTAGCTCTGAATTAGTCAAGCAGGGACCTCCTCTGTGGTCAGTCCAGTGGCTGGTAGTTTTTTCCGTTGCATTAGTGGAACGCTAACTGAGTGCAGGTGAAAGTGAGACCAGAGTTCTTACTAGCTGGGATGGACGTTAGAGAGGACATGCAACACTGCCAGAAGAACAGTGCGATAATATAGCGCAGGAATATCACATTGAGGTTGCTGTTCCCCAATCAGTTGTGTCCATGCTTCTGCAAACCAAAAGACAACACATGTATGCATTCCTTGCCAGTAGGTTTGAGATTCTCCTTTTAACCCTGATCAATGTCAATGTCAAAAACCAAAAGACAACACATGTATGCATTCCTTGCCAGTAGGTTTGAGATTCTCCTTTTAACCCTGATCAATGTCACTATAACAATTATGTTAAGTACTGAATCCAGCATCCCTACTCCCTACCACCGATGACAGGCAACCACACAACAATGAGCCTCACAACTGTGTGACCATTAGTGACAGCTTGTTAACTGCGAGACCATTAGTGACAGCTTGTTAACTGTGTGACCATTAGTGACAGCTTGTTAACTGCATGACCATTAGTGACAGCTTGTTAACTGTGTGACCATTAGTGACAGCTTGTTAACTGCGTGACCATTAGTGACAGCTTGTTAACACCTTGAAACAACAAATGTGTTCTCCATGTAAAGACCTGCCTTGACCCCTCGCTATATCATTCAATATAAATTATTGGCCCAAATACAAAAAAATGCAAGGACAGCTGGATAAGAATGGACTGTCTATTACATGTCTCTGTGGCGAGATGGCCAAGGTTGATTAGCCCCACCCAAAATATTACTATCACATCTTGTCAGAATGTATCATGGCCAAGGAAAAGCAATGGATATGCCATTGAACAAGTCCTGGCTCGCTCCAGAGTTTCCTAAAATGGCCAATGTGTATTGCATCATCTGTCTCCAAAATAACATGGGTAAGCTTGTACCAGTCACTCAGGGAGCACACCCGTGATGCTGGAAATGGCTTTTGGAGAGACAGGGCCTCACAGTCCTTGTCCTACCACTTCTCTGTGTGTGTTTTCTGTATGTTTTCTGCCTCTGAGGTCCAGTCTGAAAGTGTCAATGCAGCTCTTAATAAACCTTCACTTCCAAGGGACCAACCTGAGGCATCTGGGCCCGACCCAAAAATCATGTCAGGATGTACATGGGTGAAGTGCAACCTTCTGGCAGTCTAACCAGACACCTCTCATCAGCTACTGGGGTAACCTCCAATGTGTGGCTAGGAAATAGCCCAACTTGGAAATTGCAGGCTCTTCAAACACCCAGGTGCATGTCTTAGAAAAGTAGCAGAAGGTCAAGTATTATTAGTTGGTAATAAAATCTGTTGGGGTGGTTGGTCTATTGTGATATCATTAACAGGAAGACCATTGTTCTGTGGTGGGACAAGTGTGTAGAATTGGTCACAATCCCGATTACAGATTTGCATACAAACAAAAGCAAGGCAGTATAACACATATTGGACCAGAGCAGAAAGATGAGCTTCTTCATGTTTGGATAACTTTCTTTAAAGGATTTAATAAAATGGCACCTAGAAGGTTTTAGGAGTTTGAGAAGCTGATCACAGAGGTTAAGAAGATAACTTATGTCCAGAGGAATCTGCAGGTGCTAGAAGTATTATTAAATTAGCAGAAGACAGCCTTTGAAGTTTCCCATCATACTCTAGAGCTACTCCTAGTGACGTCATATGTGCAATAAGTAAGGACGTTTCTGAGCAACCTCTCATCACCTCCACTGTGTGGATAAATGTATCCTTCTTTTATTGGCATGATGTGTCTCCTGTTGCTGAAGGACTTGTAATAAAATGTGAAGAACTATTATTAATGCAGTGCCCTTCAGGATGACACCCCATTCCACCACCCCAGATCTCTACCTCTAATTCATATACATGAATACAAGAAATACTTTCGGCGGACTCTTTCATTCTTCATAGAGACGATCTGCTTTGTGTAAAAATCCTAATGGATTAAAAACACAAAAAGATAAAAATAAATAATAATTCATATTACAGAGTGTTTTGAATTTAATCCTTGCATCCACCAGGAGCCAGTAGAGATATTTCAGGACTGGAGAGATACGATCCCTGGGATTGAGGCCAAGGATAAGTCTTGGAGTCCTGTTATGGATTAGTTGCAGAGGGCCGAAGAGTAGAGGAAGGCAGATTGAGAAAGAGGCTGTTGCAGTAGTCCATCCTAGAGGGAAACAGGGCTCTGGAGACAGTGAGCTTCTGAGGGAAAGTGAGAAAGGGAAGAGTCCCTTTGGTAGTGGGATTCTTGGTGATGTCCGAGATGTGAGTGAGGAGAGAAAGAGAGAGTGGAGTCGAAGATGACAGCAAGGTTTGTTGCCTCGCAGGAAGGCGAAGGAAGAGGGCCCAAGGTGGGCGGCCAGAGTGAGAGAGGATTAAGCAGGGGCAGGGATTCCAATGAGAAGGATCTCTGTCTTAATGGCATTAAGACAGAGATTGTTGGAGGTGCACCAGTCCTGAATCGCAGATAGACAGTCAGGAAGGAGCGAGAGAGGAGAGGTGCCGAAGGAAAGCTGAGTGTCATCTGCATAACACTGAAAGTTAGAGGAGAAGATAGAGATCAGGTGCGCCAAAGGGGCCAGATAGAGGTTGAACATCCAGGGTGAGAGGATAGAGCCCTGGGGAATGCCACAGGTAGAAAGAGAGGTGGCAGAGAGAAAGGGATCAAGTTGGACCTGGGAGGGGCAGTCCAAGCGGAAGTAGGTCAGCCACTCTAGGGCTTGATCCGTGATGCCCATGTTTTGACATAGTTGATTGATCAGGATGGCATGGTTGACTGTGTCAAAAGTAGAGGAAAGATCAAGGAGGATTAGGACAGAAGGAATGCTGGAATCAAGGTTAGAGAGCAGATCTTCACAGGTGTTCAGGGGAGCAGTTTCCATGCCTCTGGAAGCTCTGAAGCAAGACTGATGGTCATGGAGACAACCAACATATTCAGTGTGGAGGGTAAGCTGGCAGATGGCAAGCTTTTTCAAGAGTTTGCCCAGGAAAGGGGTGATGGAGATTGGGCAATAGTAGGATTGGCAGATGGTTTAGGAGCGGGTGCACAAGGAAGTGCTTAAGAGGAGAAGGGAACGTTAAAGTGGGGAAAGTGTAATTACAGAAATCGGCCAAGGCTTGAGCAAAGGTGTCAATCTGGTCCTTGATGGTTCTGAAGGAGCAGGGGAGCACCCGTTTAGATGACACTTTCATAGATCAGACGTTTCTAGAAACCTCGTCAGGTGTTGTCAGAGAGAAAGAGGAGAAAGGAGGAGGTGAGGTTGAAATGGCAAAATGGGGGCCGAGAGAGGGAGAGGGAGAGGAAGTGAGATAGAGGACAGGTTGTCTGGAGTTTAGCGGAAAGGTGAGACCAAAGCCATACAGAAGGCCTGGGAGGGAACAGGAGAGGTAGCAACCGCAACAGGATTAACAAGTTCCTTGCAGATTTTAAAGAGTCTGGCCATGTTGTTAGAGGCCTCAGATACCCAGGCTTGAATGGGTGCTCTCTTCTTAATGAGTGTTATTGCGTAGACTGTCATTTTGGTGCAACCAGTCTAGGTATGTCTAAATGTGGCCTGGCATGCTTTACTGTAATGTTATTACGTGTTTACCCTGGTCTACATTGTGCAGCCAGTGGGACATGTTTTTAATAGCAAAGCATTAATGTTCCTGTGCACTGATGGTGACTTGCATGTATTGGATTGGAGTTACCCTACAAAACAATTGCAAACACTCTGGCTTTTTAGCCATTTGTTCTCAGAAAGTGTGTTGTGTATTGCATCAAAACACAGATTTATATCCTCCTAGTACAGTGTGTGGCATACCCCTTCAGCAGCACATTTGTGTGTATTGTGCAAATTTGATAATCTAGGCCAGCCCGGAGTGTGGCACAACCTGTGATTTGTTGCCAGGTTTGGGGGTGCCCCCTCAGCATGGCTTGCAGGGGGGCCCCCACATTTTGTGTTACTCCACTGGATAAAGTATAGTTGTTACAGTTAGAGCGCTACTCTTACCTTTGTTCAAATAATCCCCACAAGGCTAAGCAACACTAGAGAAGCAATTGTTTTATCATGCTTGATATGGAAAGCTACAGAAAGGAGACCCTAATCACTTGATAGAAATGTGTAAAGCTAGGAATCTCACTGTAAAAGGCAAAAAGGTTGAATTGATAGAAACATTGTTGCAATACCAAAGTCTGAGGAGTGGGTCTGAAACCCCTACCCCTGCAGCAAATGTGGAAAATGATGAGGAGGATGATAATGTTTGAGAGCCTGGCTCAAATGTTATGGATGAGTTAGATGAGGTAGAAGAGTCTCAAATTGTAGGCTCTGTTTTACTTCTACCTGCTCATAGGCCTCAACCTTTAACCACAGGGATCCCCTCAGGTCCAATGAGGAGTCCTGAATGTGTCTCCCTTGAAAGGATGAGAATTGAATTGGAATTCAGAACAATCCAAACCCAAACAGAAAGCAAACATCAAGAACTTAAGCTGAGAGAAATGGAGTTGAATCATGAACTTGAAATGAAAAGGTTGTCTCTTGAGAATGGTTCTCTCCCAGAGTCGTCTAGGTCTTCCAGTCCTAAGAGGCCTTGCATGCCTAAAGAAGTAGTAGGTATGTATGAGGTTAAGCTTGATATTTTAGATTGGCTGGCTACTTTTGAGTATAGCCATGGGATTCAGAACATTTCAGGGAATCAGCTGATTCCTTGGCTCTTTTCTAGCCTCTCCCCTGTTGCATCTGCTGCTGTAATGGAAATGGGTGAAGTGGATAGAATGGAGTATGAAAGTGTGAAACTAGCTTTGATAGCTAGGTTTGGGAAGACCCCTTACCAGTATCTTAAGAGGTCTAAAACCCTCAAGAATCATGATGGTACCCCTTGGGCTACCTGGGTATGTGAATGTTTGAAGAACTTAGATGGTTGGGTTAAGGGTTACAAAGTTGACACTTATGAAGGAATGAGAAATCTGTTTATGTTAGAAACTATCTATGATGCCTGCTCTCCTGAGCTGAGACAGCACTTGGCTGACTCTAAGGAATTAGATCCAAAGATGTTAGCAAGGGCTGCTGACTTGTGGGTTGCCAACAGGGCTACTCCCAAGGATTCTGGGGTAACGCAGAAGAAGGATGAGAGAAAGCAGCACATGAAAGATAACAAAGAGAATTTGAATACCTCCAATCCAAAAGAGGGCCCCAAACAAAATAAGGGTAAACCACAAGGGACACTGAATCAGTCTAGTGTACCTTCTAGTCCCAAACCAGAAGGAGGTCAGAACAAAAACCCATTCATAAAGACATTTGGAAAATGCTATGCTTGTGGGTCAACTGACCATGTGAAAGGGGATCCTAGACGTAAGGGTACACCTTCAGGGATCCACACTGTCTCCTTAGCCTTCTCACCAGAGGATGAAGTACCAATGGCAAGTGGACACTTCCACTTACTGGCTGATGAACCCATGACAGTCTCAGCCAGTGTTTCTTTAGTATCCCTGCGTTTGTGGGAAAAACAGAACTTAGATGTCTACAATTCCATTCCAGACAATACTAAAGAGTGTTACAAAGACAGTATTCTTGTGAATGGTCAGGAGACCTCTGCCCTCAGAGACACTGGGGCCAGCATAACTGTAGTTGATGAATATTTTTTCAAGGTAGAGGATGTTGCTAAAACACCCAAATACCTTACTAAGCTTGTTGGAGGCCCTGTCCAAATGCTTCCACAGTTACCAGCTCTCATCCAGTGCAATGACATGACTTTCAAGATACCTGTAAGTGTACAGAGTGAAGTACCTAGGAGAGTCCTGTTGGGAAATGACTTAAAAACTCTTGGAGTTGTATCAAGCAGCCCCAGGTCTCAAAGTAAAAGGAAACAGGAGCAGACTAGGAAGGTCAGAGAGAGTACCTTAAGGGGTTATCAAGGGGAAATTATAGAGGAAACTATAACTCCCAGTCCACAGGACTTACTGACTGCAATCTCAAAGAAGAAGGAGGAACATGGGAAACCTAAACCCTCCAAGAATAAAACAGCCAGCACTCCTGTGCTACCAACAAGGACATCCCGTAGGGGACTGTCCAAGGTCACACCTGTGACTCTTCCACCAGCTGAGACTGAGTGTGTGGAACAACCTAGTGTGGTTGAACCAGCTTCTGAGGAATCAGAGCTGGAAGAGGACCTTGCTCCTGTTGGAGATTTGGATCCTGCAGACCATCCTGAGCTGCAGTCTTTACTGGCAGAAGGTGGACCCTGTAGGGCAGACTTCAGCAGAGGTCAAAGAGAGTGTCCTACTCTTGAAGGTCTTCGCAAACAGGCAGCTTCCCAGCTGGATGGGCAAGAGCCAGGGAAGCATAGACTGTACTGGAAAGATGGCCTCTTCTACAGTGAACCAACTGAGTCTATCCCAGGGGACTACAGAAAACGTGTAGTGCCCCTAGAAAGCAGACTCCAGTTCCTATAGTTACCCCATGAGATACCTTTGGCTGGTCACTTGAGTTTCAAGAAAACCAAAGAAAGGCTATCTCTGTATTTCTACTAGCCTAAGTTGAGGTCTAAGGTAAATAAGTTCTGCAGGAGCTGTCACACTTTCCAAACCTCTGGCAAGAGTGGAGTCAAGAATGTGGCACCTCTAGTGCCTCTCCCAGTGTTGGGAGTCCCTTTTGAAAGGGTAGGAATCGATATTGTTGGTGGTCTCTTAGATCCTTCAACTTCTTCAGGAAACAGGTTTATCCTGGTTGTAGTAGACCATGCTAATAGGTATCCTGAAGCAATACCTATGAGAACTGTTACGGCTCAGGCTGTGGCTAAGGCTCTGTTACGCTCACCTGGTATCCACGGGAACGCCACCCAGCCAGCTGGTCACTGATGCCCTTCCTGATGGTTCCCCTGCGGTCTCGGTGTCAAGGGAATTCTGCCTGGAAAATAAAGACTATGTCAGGACTGGGCGACCAAGGTAAGCAGTTTAATTCCCCACCTCCTTATATTTCCAGCCCCTCCAGGTTCTCGTCTCACCTGGTTGCCGGAATCGGTGGGCTCTCTGTCCTGCTCTCTGGACAGGGGCGCGTTGGCTTTTGTGGGCGCTGGCGGTCCAGTTACTTCACTGACTGCGGCCCTTGTAGTGTCTTTCAGGTAGATCTTATTGCAATTAATGGCGTCCTATTTCTTGCATGCTTTTTGTCTGTTCTAATGTTTCTTTTTATCTCCTCTAGGGGCGTGGAGTGTCCACTGAGAGAACGGGATGTGCTGGTTCTCACCGGGAGATGATGGCGCGCTATAACGCTATGATGCGGTAAAGAGGCGCTTTGCGTAGCGCAGCGATGCCTTGTCCTCACTGACCTGTGTTTATCCCTTTTCGTAGGTCACGGAGAGTACCCAGCACATATGGGGTTTCCGGAGCACTACCAGTCGAGAAGTAACCAGCCGGCAAGTCTTTAAGCGTTTTTATGGTTGTAATGTCTCTAGTACCTCCGTTAATAATGTCTTTCACCTTTTCTCAGGACCCTCGATCCGGGCGGCAAACTCCTCCAACAGAGATGCCCAGGAGCTGTGAGCAGAGATGGATGAAGATTGCAGGTAAGATTCTGCAGCTAACAATGTTTCTTTGTTTTTTCTGCAGGTCCGGAATTCGTCGGTTTTGCAAAAAGCTGGACACGGTGAGCGTCACGTTGCTAGAAGCAAAGTAACGCAAAGCGTGTGTTCCTGTTCGGGTGTGGTTTAAATAGCCACTGTAAAGTAGTCCAGGTAAAGTAGTCCCTAGGCCACCACACCCAAAACACTAGACCGCATAGCTTGGTGGATGCCTCCATGTTGGCTGAAAGCCTTAATAAAGTAGTCCCTTAAGCAGATGCCTCTCCCAACTGATGATCCTGGCCCCAAGAGGGCTTGAAAAGTAGAAATCTGGCCTTATTAAAGATCCGAGCCCTGATTCCACCTGGCTTGTGGGCTTGCCAGTGGGGGTCAGGGCTGAGGGTCGTGACAGCACTCCCCCCCCCCAAGGCCTCTCCCAAGGTGTGTCTTCTGCCTGGGCCAGGTTTGGTTGGGAAGTTTTGATGAAACTTCTTGATCAGACGCGGTTCCCAGGACCTATCTTGAGGCCTATCTTGAGGCCCAAATCCTTTCCAGTCAATAAGATAGTACAGTTTGGCTCTAGAGTACTTAGAGTCCAGGATGCCTTTGACTTCGAATTCTGGTTCTATATCTATTAGTATAGGTTGAGGTGGTGTTTTGATTCGTGTACCGGGTTGTACTGGTTTTAAGAGGGATACATGGAATACCGGATGGATTTGTAGATTAGGTGGTAGATTTAACTTGACAGCTGCTGGGTTGTTAATTGCCTTGATGGTATAGGGTCCCAAATATCGAGGTTGGAAGGTCCGGGTCCCTTTGATGGGGACGTATTTGGTGGCTAACCAAACCTGGTCTCCTACTTGATAGTCTGGAGCCTTTTTCCGATGCTGATCGGCAAAGCACTTTTGTTTTTCTTTAGCATGAACAAGATGTTCCTTTGCCTTTCTGAACGCTTGAGTGATGGTTGTATGAAGAGTCTTTACTGCGGGCATTTCCAGGCGGCAGGAAGGCCCAGTTCTGATGTACGTGGATGTCTGCCATACAAGGTATAAAAGGGAGTTTGGCCTGTGCTAGAATGTACAGAGTTGTTATATGCATACTCGGCTATCCACAGTAAATCCTTCCAATCTTTAATTCATGGTGCAGCATGCACCGCAAATTACTGCTCGAGGGTCTGGTTGGTCCTCTTCAGTTTGGCCGTCTGTCTGGGGTGGTGACTGGTGAGTAGCCGGACGTCAATCTGAGCTATCGCACAACATTTCTCCAAAATTGGATATAAATTGGCTGCCTCAATCGGAGACCAGAACTGATGGAAAGCCATGCAGCTTGACAATGTTTTCCAGAAATACTCCTGCTAGAGTGGAGGCGTCCGGGAGGCCTTTAAGAGGAATAAAATGTGCCATCTTTGAGAACAAATCCACGATTACAAGAATGGTGTTAAAGCCTTGACTTGGTGGCAGAACCGTGATAAAGTCGAGGGAAAGAGTGTGCCATGGAGCGGGATGGATGTCCAGTGGTTGTAGGAGACCTGATGGTTTCTGTTTCTGTGATTTATTTTGTGCGCAGACGCCGCAGGATTGAACATACTGGACAATATCCTTACGCCAGGTAGGCCACCAAAAGTTCTTCTTTACCTTGGATAAAGTTTTAGCGATTCCAGGGTGTCCTTCGATCAGGGAGTCACGATAACCTGAAATGATATGCTGTTGCAACTCTTTCTCGGGTACATATAGCCGATCTCTAAAGTAAGGTAACTGATCCTTGATGCAATACTGCTCGCCCTGAGTTTGCCATGCAAGGAAAGCATCCGTGTTCATTGACTGAAAAATTTTGTCAAGTAATTTGGCTTGTGATAAGGCTGTTGTGATGCCCAAGAGTTTGTCTTCAGGTATGATGGGTACCGGGTCTGGAGTGGTATACACTGTTTCATCAATGCCCATTCGAGATAAGGCATCAGCTTTCCCATTCTTGACCCCAGGTCGAAAGCTGATTACGTAGTCATATTCGGCAAAGAAGAGAGCCCACCGTAACTGGTGTGAAGACTGGGCTTTGGCTGTTTTTAGATATTGGAGGTTCCGGTGGTCAGTGATCACTGTAATGGTGTGTCTAGTTCCCAGAAGATAGTGCCGCCATGCCTTAAAAGTGGACTTGATGGCTAGGAGTTCTTTGTCCGTGAAAGTGTAATTTAGTTCCGGGGGTGAAAACTTTTTCGACCAGAAGGCCACAGGATGCAGCTGGCCAGTTTCTGGGTCCCTCTGTGACAGGACCGCTGCCATTGCCATACTGGAAGCATCAGTCTCTACGACATAAGGGAGGTCTGGACGCGGGTGCCGCAGAATTGGAGCAGAGGTGACCCTTTGTTTTAGTTCCTGGAAGGCTCTTTCTGCTTCCTCAGTCCAAGCAAACTTTTTATTGCTTTTTCGTAGCAATACCGTGATCGGGTGCACAACCTGAGAGAAGTCTGGAATAAACTGGCGGTAAAAGTTCGCAAAGCCTAGCATGCTCTGTATTCCCTTCAGAGATGTTGGTGATGGCCATTTTAAGATTGCGTCCACTTTATGCACGTCCATTCTGATGCCTTTCGGCAAAAGGATGAAACCAAGGAATTCTACTTTGGTGACGTGAAAAAAACATTTTTCCAGCTTTGCATACAAACGATGTTGGCGGAGCTTGGTGAGGACTGAAGGAACATGCCTGATATGATCTTGTTTTGAGGCTTAGTAGATCAAGATGTCATCTATGTATACTAAGGCGCAAATGTCAATCAGTTCTCTCAGGACATCATTAATGAAATATTGAAACGCTGCAGGAGCGTTACACAAGCCAAAAGGCATGACTTGATATTCAAACAAGCCATATTTGGTACGGAAAGCGGTTTTCCACTCATCTCCGCTTCTGACCCAGACCAGGTGGTATGCTCCCCAAAGGTCTAATTTTGTATAGATCTGGGCATCTATGACTTGATCTAGCATTTCGGGATAAGAGGCAAGGGATAGTGGTTCTTCACAGTTATTTGGTTTATTGCGCAGTAATCAATACAGGTCCTCAAGTCCCCTTCCTTTTTCGTTATGAAGAACAAACGACTGGCTGCTGGAGACTTAGATGGGTGGATTAATCCGTTTGTGAGGCACTGGTCCAAATAGGTTTTCAGGTGAAGTTTTCTGGCTCGGTGAGAGCATAAATCCTGCTGCATGGGATTTGTGCCCCAGGAACAAAGTCGATTTGACAATCATAAGGCCAATGCAGCGGCAACGTGTTAGCCTGGTCGTTTTGGAATACATCCTGAAAGTCATGATATTCATCTGGCAAAGTATTAGTTACTCCCAAGGTAGAGGCTTTAATACTGGATGTTTTGGAGATACAGGAGTCAGATTTCGGGTCAGGAGAGTAGCAGGTTATGGAGCAGTTGCTGGAGAAGGTTAATTTTCGTGCCTGCCAGTGTATCAAAGGGTTGTGAGCAACCAACCATGGCATCCCTAGTATCAACCGGAATTGAGGTGCCTTTATTACATCGAACGAAATACACTCCCGATGCCCATCCTGGCACAGCACGGTTACTACTGCTGTGCACTGGGTTACTGGCCAGGAGGCGATTTCCGTCCCATCCACGGTCGTCACCTTGTCCCTGGTAGATTTAGAACACAAAGGGAGCCCCATCTCTGCTGCCAACTCTTGATCTATATAGTTCCCAACTGCTCCGCTGTCAATGTATGCTTCTGCGGCATGCATCTTTGATGATTGTTGGTGATTTATTAAGATCACGGGTATCGCAAAGTGTGAGGTCAGTGGCTCTTTCTCATCACTCGACAAACTGACCTCTACGGTTGCCGAGCTTGGTAGTTTTCCGATTCCTTACCTTCATCCTTTTCTGTGGCCCCAACTGCTCTCCTAGGGGGTTTAATTGGGCAGTCTTTCAGGAAATGTCCTGGTTTTCCGCAATACAAACAAAGTTGCTGTTGTCTTCTTTTTTCCCGCTCAGGACTGGCCCCAAGAGGGCTTGAAAAGTAGAAGTCTGGCCTTATTAAAGATCCGAGCCCTGATTCCACCTGGCTTGTGGGCTTGCCAGTGGGGGTCAGGGCTGAGGGTCGTGACAGGCCGTACCTGGTATTTTTACCAGGGTAGGTTTTCCTAAGGAAGTTATCTCTGACAGGGGATCCAATTTTATGTCCCACTACATGCAGGCCATTTTGAAAAACTGTGGAGTAACTTACAAGTTCTCAACGGCCTACCATCCACAGACACATGGATTGGTAGAGAGGTTTTAACTGTACACCGAAGAGCATGATAGGTGCGTTAGAGGAAGCCCTTAGAAGAAAGTGGGACCTTCTACTGCCATGCCTTCTATTTTCATATAGAGAAGTCCCTCAGGAGGGAGTAGGATTTAGTCGCTTTGAAATTCCTTATGGCCATCCAGTTGAAGGCCCCTTGGCCTAATAAAGGAGGGGTTGGAGAGTGCTCCTTCCCCCAAGCCAGTCAGAGTCACTGACTATGTAATAGGTCTCCAGAGGAGAATGTCACACATGATGGCAGAAGCATCAGATAACTTGAAAGCATGACCAGAAGGCCAACATGGTTGAGGTTACTCAAGACCAGCTAGTTCTAGTTATGGTACCTATGAGGCAGAGGGCCTTACAGGACAAGTGGATAGGACCCTTCAAAGGTGTGGGAAAACATGGAGAAGTCAACAATCTGGTGGATTTAGGCAATCCTAAGGAGGCTCCCAGAGTCTTTCACACCAACCGCATAAAAGCTTATGTCTCAAGACCAGATGTGGGAGCTTTGCTTCTAGCTTCAGCTCAAGAGGAGGAGGAGAGTGAACCTCTAACTGACCTACTCAGAGGACAGGCTTTAGATGAGAAAATAGGAGTCAATCTCTCTTCTAATTTTACACCTGAACAACAGGAGGAGTGGAAGTTTCAGTTAAATCAGTTTGCCGCCATGTTTCTACTATCTCCAGGCTTGACCCCTTGGGGCCAGCATGATATTCTGGTGACTGTTTACCTGTTAAAAGCAGAGGTTACTGGATGTCAGATCATGTAAGATCCCACATAAAGGAGGAGGTCAGCAACATACTTGATCTCAGGGTAATAAAGCCCTCTACCAGTCCATGGTCTAGTCCAGTTGTACTAGTGCCAAAGGGAGGATCCAAGGAGTTGAGATTCTGTGTAGACTATAGATCTCTTAATGCAGTCAAAGGACTGATGCCCATCGTTTTCCAAGGACAGATGAACTGGTGGACAAGCTTGTTTCAGCCAAGTATCTCAGTACATGTGATTGCACCTCCGGCTATTGGCAAATAGCACTGACAGACCATGCCAAGGAGAAAACTGCATTCTCAACCCCAGCAGGCCTCTGCCTGTTTAAGGTGATGCCTTTTGGACTAATGAATGCACCTGCTACATTCCAAAGGATGGTTAACCAGGTTCTGAATGGGATGGAGGACTTCTGCATGGCATACATGGATGACATTGCAGTGTTCAGCCCTACTTGGAAAGAACATGTTGACTACTTAGGATATGTTTTGCAGGCTCTTGAGCAGGCCCATCCGACCATAAAGGCAAGCAAATGTCAAATTTATCAGAGTAAAGTTGTCTACCTTGGACATGAGGTAGGAGGAGGTGAAATCAGACCATTGCCTAGCAAAGTACAAGCTGTACAAAATGGTCCACCACTACTTCTCAAACCCAGGTGAGAGCCTTCTTAGGCCTCACTGGTTACTATGGAACTTCATAGAGAACTATGGGACCGTAGCTTCTCCCTTGAATGTGATCTCCTCACCAAAATTTCCTAAAAAGCTCAGGTGGCATGAGGAGTGCACTCAAGCCTTTGAAGGCCTAAAGAAAGCCCTTTGTCAAGCTCCAGTCGTAAGAGCTCCTGGACTACAACCAAACCTTCATTGTGCCGACAGATGCTTCAATTACAGGTATAGGTGCAGTTCGGGGTCAGCTGGATGAGAAAGGTAGGGAACACCCAATTTGTTTCATGAGCAGGAAGCTGAAGGAACCAGAAACACGGTGGGCAACCATTGAGCGTTAGTGTTTTGCTATTGTGTGGTCACTGAAGAAGTTTAGACCAAACTTGTATGGATCTACTTTTGTGGTTCTGACTGACCACCAACCCTTGAGATGGTTGATGCAAATGAAAGGGGAAAACCCTAAACTTCTGAGATGGTCAATCAGCCTGCAAGGGATTGATTTTACCATTGAACACAGGTCTGGGTGTTACCACCAAAATGCTGATGGTCTCTCCAGGATGTTTGACCGACTGGAGTAAGGAGATTAATCCAGGAGTGGATTTAATCCTCCTGTCCGGGGGGGACGAGTGTTAGGGAGAATTCTCAAAATGTGCTAATTTCCCTTACCTTTTGAGACCCCCAGCTACTTTGCTGGATTTCTAGGATTTAATGTGTTTACCTGGAAAGAGTATGAGTCTTTATTTCACACTCTTTCATGTATTTTGATGTGTGTTTGACTTTTGCGTTCTTTGGTTATGGAGTTTTAAAACAACTCCTTAGGCATCATCGTTTTCTTGTGTGTCACACAGCACCTTCAGTGCAGTGGCACAGGGGTGTCTTTCAGACTCCCCAAGGTTTAAATACCTTCTCTGGGACTGACTACTGTCTCCCAGAGCATGTAAAGTTAAATTGACTTTACTAGTCTCTTTAAATGTACAGACCCGGCACACACTATCTTCCTATAGAGTGCTGGAGGGGTTGCCTAGCATTCCCTGAGTCTAAACACTCATGTAACAGTCAAATGTTACCCTTTCCTACTTGAAATGGATGGTGGCAGTGGTTTTTAACAAACTACCATGATTTTTCCCAACCGCAAGCACCGGAAGATAACAATTGGATCAGCCATGTTTTCCAAAATGGCGCCCAAGACCTAGCTGTAAAAACAGACAACGGTCGACTTTTATCGCTGTTTCATTTAGGAAAGGTCCTTCTAGTGTCCATATCAGCTTGCCAAACCAGGTTTGGTCCATTTGTGTGTTGGCCTTTGGCGGGCTTCAGTGCTGAAGCCCTCCTCTGGTGCCTGAGTGTCTGGGGTGGACAGGATATGAGGGAGGTGCCCAAAACCCCCTGTGCTTAGACTCCTAGGAGACCTGAATGCACTCTGGGATGATTGGTAGGCTGGCTGTCTGGCAAGGACAGCCACCCTGCTGTGTGAGTGACAGCCAGGATGGAATGAATCGGGAAAACTGTTTAAAAGCAGGCTTCTGGGACTTGGAAAGCAGAGTCGACCACTGGAATGAGAGAACCGAATACGAGCTGAAGGAAGACGACTGCTGCAATTCCTGGTCCACGGGTGAAGCCCTGCTGCAGGTCCGAATTGACTGAAACTCCATCGACATTGATGCCCTTCAAGGTTAACTTCTTCCCTTGAGTTTGGTGGGAACAACCAACTCGTAATCCGCCTGGACACCGTCCCTAAACTGGTCACATTTTCTGCAGAGTGCTATGGAAAACCGGGTATCCAGTGGGAAGGATACCAGTTTGTGGTCTTGAAGGCACTCACACCTTAAACCAACGCTTTGTACTGTACTGTGCAAATGCGCTCAGGAAATCTTTTTGGCCGCTGTGAAAGTTTGTAAAACTTTCCCAACTTTGAAGGCTTGTCCTTCCCTAAACCAACATCTAACTTTTCGTCTGACCAATTACTCTTAAAATCCGTGGCAAAGACTTCACCGTTTACTACCAGACTGTGCTATCCTATACAAGACTCTGAACCATTGACTTTGGCCCAGGCCTATTGAATTGAATTGCTGGTTATAGTGAACTGAAACACTTTGCCCTGCCTATGAAAGTATGCTTGCTTTACTTCTGATAACCTTGTCTTTTTACCCCTTCTAAAAGTAACTGAAGTGCCATTTTGCTCCCACTTCAGGGGAGCTGAAATTGTTCAGTAACTTATTGGTTGTATATTGTAGTATACTAGTGTGTGATATTGAGCTGCTTTTGCTAGTGGAATGTTTTCCAACTGACTGTGTAAATAAATGTATATCTTTTACCAAGAAACCTTGGGTAAGTGTTTGTTTGAATCACTGTGATTGCTAGTCCTTTGTGTAACCCCTTGTACTGCTCACTTTTCTTTTGAGATAAGTCTGGCTGCTCAGCCACTGCTACCACATTACTGTGTAGTACAGGCTTGTACCAAAGGTGAAATTGTACCGACGCTTGTAGTCTTAATTGTGTGTATTGTTCCCAAAGGGTACTGCATGTGATTCTGCCTAACACCGTTCAGTACGGGTTAAAGGTCCGCGTAGGACAACAGTGCACTGTACGTGCTTTTCGTGGGGACCGAAGGGTGAGATTCATATTTTTGTGGGTTCACTAGTGTGGCAGTGCATACTTCTTGTTTTGGCAGGGTAGTTGCCGACGCGCACACGCGCGTGTGTTTTTCTTCTTTTTTCGAGGCAGACGGGGAGTTGTGCATGTATTGTTCCCACTGTGGTTGTCCCTGTGTGTTGTGTACCCCATTTTCGATGTCATAGTAGCCTACGTGTTCCTCGTGTATGCCTTTTTTGTGTTGCTGGGTGCTACAACATACTGCAGGACGTTTTTCCAAAACATGTGGGCTACCGAGGGGTCGCGTACACATTAATTTTTGTTTTTTGTGGTGCCTGAGCGTTGCATGACCCGTTATTTTTTGCAT